>OX384030.1:43641766-44271766 GCA_947534325.1 Agonum fuliginosum | reverse complement strand
CGAAGAGATGGAAAAACTAGCTTTCCCAAGGTATCTAGTGAGAATGATCAGCAGGTACTTGGACAAGAGAACAATAACGTACGAAGACAGTACATACACGGTCACAAGCGGGGTCCCGCTTAGGGATACCCGGATAGGGTAACGGCGGCGGTCAGAAGACTGATGCCGAGAATTGAGGGTCCTAGCGAAAGCAAGAGGAGACTTTTAGTAAGTACAGTAAATTCGATTGTCTTATATGCGGCACAAGTCTGGGCAGGTGCCCTGAAATACGAGTGCAATAGGAAGAGGCTAAACCAGCTCCAGAGAAGACTTGCACTAGGGGTAAGCCGAGCCTACAGAACAACGTCGGCAATGGCAGCTTTCCTGGTGGCAGGAGTCCCACCGCTAGACCTTCTGGCCGAAGAAAGAGCTAGAACGATTGGTGCGACGAAGCCGGAGAAGGAAATCGCGAAAGAAGTGACTGTAAGTAAGTGGCAGGACCGATGGAGAGAGTACCAGAGTGGCTGCGAAGACTAATACCAGAGATAAGACCATGGCTGGGGAGGAAGCACGGCACAACGGACCCAACACATGACCCAACTCCTCACAGGGCATGGCTGCTTCCAACAATATTTATACAGGATCGGAAAACGACAGGACCCAATATGCGTCAACTGCAGCCGGGAAGAGGAAGACGCTGAGCATGTCCTATTCCACTGCCCGAGATGGGCAAAGAAAGATATATATATATATCTTTCTTTGCCCATCTCGGGCATTCTCACTAGATACCTTGGGAAAGCTAGTTTTTCCATTTCTTCGACGATCTCGCTCCATGGCACTGTGTTGAACGCATTCTTGACATCAATGGTGACGATGGAGCACAGTTTACGCGTCTTTCGAGTTGTTGCTATGTCACATATTTCGCCCATATTTCCCTTTCGGAAGCCGTATTGGTTATCCGTCAGTATGCATTCTTTATCTAGAAAGGCTTTAATTCTGTTGTTTAATAGCGACTCGAATAACTTCCCGACCGTGCTAAGCAGGCAGAGCGGCCTGAAACAAGATGGGGTATTTCCCCTCTTGCCAGGCTTCTTTAGGAGCACCAGTCTCACCTCCTTCCATCCTTCAGGGAAGGCACCCTCTTTTACGAGCTTGTTGTAAACCCTGAGGAAGATGTCCGGTTTCTTTATCGCCGCATGTCTTACCACCTCGGGCGGTATCAGATCAGTGCCCGGGGCTTTCTTGGATTTGATGTTTGATGCTGCCGCGATAAGTTCTTCTTTGAATGGCTCAAAATCTGAGACGTCGTCCGTTGGTCGGCTCCACTCCGCATGTCTCGGGAAATATATATATATATATATATATATATATATATATATATATATATATATATATATATATATATATATATATATATATATATATATATATATATGTATATATAAATATATATATATATATATATATATATATATTTATATATACATATATATATATATATATATATATATATATATATATATATATATATATATATATATATATATATATATATATATATATATATATATATATATATATATATATATATATATATATATATATATTTCCCGAGACATGCGGAGTGGAGCCGACCAACGGACGACGTCTCAGATTTTGAGCCATTCAAAGAAGAACTTATCGCGGCAGCATCAAACATCAAATCCAAGAAAGCCCCGGGCACTGATCTGATACCGCCCGAGGTGGTAAGACATGCGGCGATAAAGAAACCGGACATCTTCCTCAGGGTTTACAACAAGCTCGTAAAAGAGGGTGCCTTCCCTGAAGGATGGAAGGAGGTGAGACTGGTGCTCCTAAAGAAGCCTGGCAAGAGGGGAAATACCCCATCTTGTTTCAGGCCGCTCTGCCTGCTTAGCACGGTCGGGAAGTTATTCGAGTCGCTATTAAACAACAGAATTAAAGCCTTTCTAGATAAAGAATGCATACTGACGGATAACCAATACGGCTTCCGAAAGGGAAATATGGGCGAAATATGTGACATAGCAACAACTCGAAAGACGCGTAAACTGTGCTCCATCGTCACCATTGATGTCAAGAATGCGTTCAACACAGTGCCATGGAGCGAGATCGTCGAAGAAATGGAAAAACTAGCTTTCCCAAGGTATCTAGTGAGAATGCCCGAGATGGGCAAAGAAAGATATATATATATATCTTTCTTTGCCCATCTCGGGCAGTGGAATAGGACATGCTCAGCGTCTTCCTCTTCCCGGCTGCAGTTGACGCATATTGGGTCCTGTCGTTTTCCGATCCTGTATAAATATTGTTGGAAGCAGCCATGCCCTGTGAGGAGTTGGGTCATGTGTTGGGTCCGTTGTGCCGTGCTTCCTCCCCAGCCATGGTCTTATCTCTGGTATTAGTCTTCGCAGCCACTCTGGTACTCTCTCCATCGGTCCTGCCACTTACTTACAGTCACTTCTTTCGCGATTTCCTTCTCCGGCTTCG
This sequence comes from Agonum fuliginosum, assembly GCA_947534325.1. NCBI lineage: Eukaryota > Metazoa > Arthropoda > Insecta > Coleoptera > Carabidae > Agonum > Agonum fuliginosum. Next base: position 44,269,285 of record OX384030.1, on the reverse strand, counting down.
TCGCACCAATCGTTCTAGCTCTTTCTTCGGCCAGAAGGTCTAGCGGTGGGACTCCTGCCACCAGGAAAGCTGCCATTGCCGACGTTGTTCTGTAGGCTCGGCTTACCCCTAGTGCAAGTCTTCTCTGGAGCTGGTTTAGCCTCTTCCTATTGCACTCGTATTTCAGGGCACCTGCCCAGACTTGTGCCGCATATAAGACAATCGAATTTACTGTACTTACTAAAAGTCTCCTCTTGCTTTCGCTAGGACCCTCAATTCTCGGCATCAGTCTTCTGACCGCCGCCGTTACCCTATCCGGGTATCCCTAAGCGGGACCCCGCTTGTGACCGTGTATGTACTGTCTTCGTACGTTATTGTTCTCTTGTCCAAGTACCTGCTGATCATTCTCACTAGATACCTTGGGAAAGCTAGTTTTTCCATCTCTTCGACGATCTCGCTCCATGGCACTGTGTTGAACGCATTCTTGACATCAATGGTGACGATGGAGTACAGTTTACGCGTCTTTCGAGTCTTTCTGGCCTCAGTTGTTGCTATGTCACATATTTCGCCCATGGCATCCATGGTAGACTTTCCCTTTCGGAAGCCGTATTGGTTATCCGTCAGTATGCATTCTTTATCTAGAAAGGCCTTAATTCTGTTGATTAGCGACTCGAATAACTTCCCGACCGTGCTAAGCAGGCAGAGCGGCCTGAAACAAGATGGGGTATTTCCCCTCTTGCCAGGCTTCTTTAGGAGCACCAGTCTCGCCTCCTTCCATTCTTCTGGGAAGGCACCCTCTTTTACGAGCTTGTTGTAAACCCTGAGGAAGATGTCCGGTTTCTTTATCGCCGCATGTCTTACCACCTCGGGCGGTATCAGATCAGTGCCCGGGGCTTTCTTGGATTTGATGTTTGATGCTGCCGCGATAAGTTCTTCTTCTTTGAATGGCTCAAAATCTGAGACGTCGTCCGTTGGTCGGATCCACTCCGCATGTCTCGGGAAAAGGGTATTTATCGTTTCTTCGGCGAGTTCGGCGGTTTACCTTAGGTATCTCGCTCGTCCTAAGTCTCTTTACAATTATTTTGTAAGCATCTCCCCAGATATTTTCTTCGGCGCTTTCAATAAGCTCTTTCTATTTCTGCTCTTTCTGTTTCATGATCTTGTTCTTTAATTTTCTCCTGGACTCTTGGTATTCCAGCTTAGCTATTTCTTTACAATATTGTGGTATCTTCTTATTTCTGTTCATCCTGGTATATATATATATATATATATATATATATACATCTCACTATCAACAGAGCGTCCGTTCAAAAAACCTTATTAGAGCGTCCGGTCGGTGTATATTCCCAATTCATAATCATTGAAGCGTCCGTTCAAACTATCATCTTTGAAGCGTCCGGAATATACGGATAATTACAATTCATCGATTATCAAGCGTCCGACAGTGTTGCCGCGACAGAACAATGTTACTTCGCGCGTTATATTGGGGATTTGAAATGAAAAGACGGAGTTATTATCGACATGTTGAATAAATATAACAAAGTTATATGTGGAATAAATCGCTTACATTTTGTTTTCAGATAGTACGTTAATTGATTATTCAGTCTATATTTTAAGTTGGATTTGTATATGCTTATAACTAAGTACAATAAAAATATATTGAAAATCGGTCAAATTGTCTGTGATCTGATAGTTAATTATTTAAATGAAAATTAGCAACAAATGCATTATATTTCAATAATTACTAAATTCATAAATTTGTTGACAACACTATTGATTAGGTTTAAAATTAGAATATAATAATATAATAACTTAATGCATTTTATAACTAATTTTTGTTCAAAATGTATTACTTCTGGTTAGGAAATGGTGATTTACCCAGTTATTTTGGTATGGAAAGCACAAACCGAAAGTAGTAAATATTTTAATGTCAATGTTTGTAACGTTAATTACATAAGAGCTATTTATTTTTCTGAATAAATTTGTTTGTTACTTATCGAAATCTTGTTACGTAGCAATTTAAAAAAAATAAATGTTTAATAATAATAAAAAATTGTTGTAAGCTTTAAAGGTAAAAACAGAAATTTTATTTGGAAGAAAAATAATGCTCATTATACAGAAAAATAATAGAAAATTAATCAAATGACATTTGGACATTACAGTACCTACTTATATCAAGCAGTGTTTATTGGGTTTTTAAAAATAGGTAAATATTATTTTCTTACTTTCGTTTGGTTATAGACAATTTATTTCTCAATTTTGCGCTAGGAAATTAATTAAATTACTTCATGCAATGGTTTTTATTTTACTCTTTTTTTAAAAATAAAAAGTACACATATAAAACTACATTTATTTAAAAAATTATAGATCACATTGTAAAGAAACTTCAATATAAAATGTTTTTAACTTGCAATCGCATATTTTATGTTGTTTAAATTTTAAAAAATTCGAATAAAAATGTGGTTTGTAGATAACCTAATTTGGGTGTTTTAGTTTCATGTCATAATTATTGTAAGACATTAAATGACAAAATTTCATAATTTCAAACAAAAATTCCATTTATTCTATATTAAAGTATATAATGCAACAAGTAACGAAACTCGGTAGTCTCGGCCACGCCTCGTGGTACAAATTTCACATACGTAAGGCAACAACTTTTGTTTCCTTACTTGTTACATAAATATCTATTATCTATTTACTAAATAAGGTTTCATTAATTAACTATTTCTTTATTTGCTGTCAAAGCAATACAATTTTATTTCAATTTCATAAAGATCGGACAAACCTTCTAGATATAGATATTTAACCCCCATAATAATCCGATCGAATAAAACATTGTGTATGACCCAATTTTAAAAAAAGACCCTCACTTTTAATACCATAAGTAGTCGTAGTCTCGTAGTTATGTCGATAATTTTTCTGGTAGTATTTCGAATGTTCCTTGTGCTTGGATATTAATATTACGAATGCGCATAAGGTACATGAATGTATAATACACTCACCGGCACGGAAAACGGGTCACTTTTTATTTTGTAAAAATTTTTGTTATCCCTTGATTACTTTATATAACTATTATATATTTTATTAAAGGGTATTATAGTCAAGCATTTCGTATTATGACATTAATGTTTTGAATATTTACTAATTGTTTATTATCAAGAGAAAAAAATATGGACATAAAAACAGTAAATAAATTAGTTGAAAAAAAATTAAAATCACATAAATAAACACAATTTGTTTATACTTATAACGCGTGTTCCCTCTGCGTACTTTATGACCTTGGTCAATCGTAGAGGCTTACTCAAAATGAGGTTCTTGATGCCATCTTGAGGGATATTATTATATGCTTCTAACAGTGCATCTCTGAGTTATTCCAGCATACTAAGCCTACTGGAACCGGCTACACGACTTCGAATCTTTATATTGAGCTTATACTACCCAAATTATATTGGATTCAGATATGTACTCCGCGCTGGACACATCATACGATTTATGTTAACAACATTTATGAAATTGTTCAAGATTGCAGCAGCATGAGGGCGCGCATTATCGCGCATCAAGATAAATTTATCATCTTAAAATGGTGCATAAGGGACAACATTGTCGGTCAGAATATCTTTTATGTACCTATCGGCATTGAATATTACCATAGAACAAGGAATAGATCTATCCGCAAAATCACTGATATCCCAGTTCACACCATTACTGATCCTCCCAAGAATCTTACAGTATTGCTGAATGCATAAGTTTCTCAATTGGTCGTCACACTTTTACACATCCATATGGTGACATTAAAAAATATCGGGATTCGATAGTGACTAAAACATGAGTCTAATCACCTTAATCCCAATTTACACGCTTTCCAAAAAATACATTCGAGCTACTCGGTAATGTTGGAGGACGTGTGGTCGCATGGCAGGCCATCGTTCCAGAAAATTTACTTCTATTACTCTTCTTCGTACAATATACGTTCACTATTATTCACAGTAAGCAATTGTAGTAATGATTTATGGACCTGCACGACAATTATAGTGCGATTTCGACGCGATGTCAAAACAAAAATCGAGCATTTCTGTTGCTTTTGCGTCTTCTCAGGCCTATTTCAGGTCTTCTGGTGTACAAATCTGTCGCCAGAAAACGTGTATAAACACGTTAAATAGTACTAAGTGATACATTGTACCGTTTAGCTACGAAATGTTGACTTCTTCTGTCTTAGATTAAAATGATGATGGAAACTACAATTTCTGCATTCTGTGCCATTTTGAAAACATAGACCACATCATACCACATCAAAATGACAAATAAACAATAAAACAAATGATGAAAAGAAATTATACCAGCATAATCAATAACTATGCATTTTATAAATTTCGTGATTTCGGTATGATGCGCATATAAAAGGAATATTTAAATAAATTGTTAATGTTTGTAAGAGTTGGTAATGGAAGCGACTTCGAGTATGCCTAGTTAACATATAGCAATAGTAATATTTCGGCATTCGTTCTCAACATAAATGTTATTAGCATTTTTTCTTAAAAAAATAAGTGACCCGTTTTCCGTGCCGGTGAGTGTATAACTACCAGAAAAATAATCTTTCTTATTTTATTTCAATGGTATATACCGAGGATTGTTGCAAAAAAACAATTATTACGGTCATTTGAGTGATTGTTGAATTTAGCCCCCATCTCTTTGGACCCGAACAAAGTCACACCACACATACCTTAAAATCAGGCTCTTTTCAAAAGATATCTGCCTGTAAAATTATGTGAAAATCGGACAAACGGTCTAGATCTAGAGGTTAACCCTCATACCTCAATTTAAATATAATTTATAACCCGATAAATAAAAACTATCTTTCTTACTTTAGTTGATTGCTACATATTACCGAGTTTCGTTAAAAAAAAAACTTACGACTGTAAAGCGATTTTTTTAGTTTAATCCCTCGTCTTTCCCTATAATTATTCGATCGAATTTAAACATACTTTGAAATCTGACTCTAGTCAAAAAAGACGCGCATGCAAAATTTCGTGAGAATCGGAAAAACAGTCTAGATCTATAGAGATTACCCCCAATAAATTTCAAATATACCTAAAAATCTGACTATAGTAAAAAAGAGTCCAGCCTGCAAAATTTCTAGAGAATCGGACAAATGGTCTAGATTCTATAGATTTATAATCCGCACCCCTTATGATCGAATTTAAACATAAGTACTTTAAAATCTGACTTTAGTTAAAAGAGACCTGCGTGCATAATTTCATGAGAATCAGACAAATGGTCGAGATTCTATATTATTAATCCTCACCCCCTAAAGGTCCAATCAAATTAATACATAGGTAACTTAAAATCTGAGTCTGGTAAAAAGAAATCTGCATGCAAAATTTCATGAGGATCGGGCAAACGGTGTAGATCTTGATGTTTAACTCTCTCCCCTAATAGTTCAAACAAATTTGAACATAATTTATGACTCGATTTAAAAAATCTTTTTTTATTTAATGCACGCGAAGCACGCCAACACTTCCAGTTTAGAAGAAGAAAAACACGTTTTTGCCTCCTAGGAAGCAAAAGCGTGGTTTGCTCCCTTTAGTTTAAACAGGGAATAACGGCGTGCTTTGCGTTCACATGTGACGAAAAAAAGAGTTTGTTATAAGTATATAAGTTCTTGATAACCAGAACCACGTAGTCGAAACAAAAAAAACGTACTTTGATATTTTGCTTCATACTCCAATATCAAGAGAACACGAACACTTCGAACATAACATTTGAAAACATACGTTTCAGTGTTGCCAGTTTGAGGACGCTCGGTAGGCGATAGATTGGATGAAAGTATACTTATACGCCTAGCGCAGCAACGCCACGAGTGAGCGTTCGGCTGAACTAAAAGTATACGGCATGTATACGGCAAATGATAATTCACTATCAATTCGGCGTCCACCAAAATTTTTAAATATGACTACTAGATGGTACTAGGAGCCAATTTAACATAGTGACCAATCGAGCGTCCATATATGGACGCTTCATTGGAGCCGGACGCTCGGTTGATGGAAAATTGTCAATATAAGGACGCTTCAATGATAGTAAGTTGTATATATATATATATATATATATATATATATATATATATATATATATATATATATATATATATATATATATATATATATATATATATATATATATATATATATATATATATATATATATATATATATATATATATATATATATATATATATATATATATATATATATATATATATATATATATATATATATATATATATATATATATATATATATATATATATATATATATATATGTCGGGGTTAGCAATCATGTTGATTGTAATAATAATTAATGATAGGAATGCAAGTGTGCTAATGAAGTTTTGATCGTGTTTACTTGTTCGATTACGTTATTATTATTAGTACACTTGGGCGAAGTCTGGGATTACGTGCTAGATGTGGAATGAGCCGGAGATCGGCAGTCTTGAATATGCTCTGACGCGAGTAGCACGTGCCCAGGAATTGCCACCATTCCTTATCGTCATAGTTTGTAGATCACGTTTAACTGGTTCATGACATGAGTGGTGAATGTGTGATTTATTTGGTGTTTAGATTAGTTAACTATTCCATTAATTGCGCTTTTAGTAGTTTTGTTGTTCACGTAACTGATCATCTATGGTCCGCTCCGCTCTTACTCCGACATCAGAAGTGGGATCTGAACATATTGAACACGGAAACAGCACTTAGACTACTTGCATCTAGAGTTGTATTTGCATAGCGGAGGTAGTGGATAGTATAGTAACAGCGGTAAGGTAGATGGTAGTTATAGCATTGCGCCCGCAGAGAGACGAGTCGAATTGATAACTCTGTGAGTCTGGTGAGTCTTTTAATTTCATAATAATTGCAAGGCTAAATGTTCGTTAATTGAAGGAAGTATTTCTATTTGAATATTGAGAAAGAATTTAGATAATGTGATTTCGTAATACAGTTTGTAGCAGATTAGAATTTATTAGTGACATGAAAGATTAAAGGCATTAAATAATCTTGTAATTATGTTGTTTCGTATTTAGATGGCTTTTGTTTATTACCGATCCAGTTAGAGATTGTCCCAAATACTACGTTTGTTGTTTTCAGAGGTGTTAACCTATGTTAGTTATTCGTTATGACCTCTGTTACGAAATTTCAATTCAATTCAATTCATATTTATTTGCTTAAGGCGGTAAAGCCTCATACAAATTGTGGTGGACAACAGAGTACAATATATCATGGTGATGCTATACAAAGAAAAAAATTATAATTATTATTTATTATATTATTACTAATTTTCTTTATTGATTTATTTTATTTTCTACTACTTTATTTTTACTTGCTAATAGTTCACGTTATGTACTTTGAATTATTACTAATTACTACTAATACTATTACATTTTTATTTCTTTTACTTGGAATGTGAATATATTTATAATACTATGAGTACAGTATATACATAATAATAGGCTCTATTCATTAAGACAAAAGCTACGCAGTTTAAGTGCGTTTACAGTGTAATAAAAAATATTATTTATTTTTATTTTATCAGGATTTTCTAAAATAGAATATAGATTGGGTTCTTCTGTGGTGTGTGAGATGTAAGTTTGTAAATATGCTTGTCTTAATGGAGAGAATATAGGGCACTGAATCAAGAAATGATAGAGGTTTTCTGGCTGGTGGAGGTTGCATATCGTGCAGTTGTTTTCAGCATTAAGTTCATATTTAATATTATTATAACATATTATTATTCTGTTTTTATTTGCTAATTTTAATTGAACATACACTCGTAATTTTACTACGGATATTTTAAAGTTGTAATAACTTTCCTGTTTAAAGTCATGTTTGAGAAGCTTGAAGTGAGCATTGTATCTTGATATTCGCGAATTTGATATATCTATTTCTCGTGTTTTTTGGCGGTATTTTGATATTAATTCTGTAATTAAATGTTTCGAAGTTTGTTGTTTTTGCCATGTATCCTCTGAATTGTTTTGCTGTAGGAATGCCCGTATTTGTGTGCACCAGTTGTATGCCGGTTTATTTACTGGAGATCTGTCAAGTTCTAGTAGACGGTTATATAAGATTTTGGGGTAACGGGTATCATCCATGTTTAATATTTTTTGCCACCATAGAAGGGCTCTTTTCCAAACCTCGCAAGCGATATGATCTGTTTCGGTCTCCATTCTAAGCATGTAGTTTGGTGTGGATCGAGGGCAGTGTAAGATGCTTTTTAGGAATCTTAATTGATGGCATTCTATTTTGTTTGTGTAGTTCAGTCCCCACACCTCCGACGCATAAAGTGCTGTTGCATTAATTACTATTTTTAGTAGTTTAGACTTCTCATTCCATGAGCTTGATTTGCCTTTTATTAATATTTGATTTACATTGTGGTTTGCTATTAAAGCTTTGTTTAAAGATTGTTTTGCTGCAGCAATGAATTTTCCAGACGAGCTAAATGGGACGCCTAAATAAGTGAATTTACGGACTATTTCAATTTCATCTTGCCCGGACTTGAAAGATATTTGGGTTGGGAGTCGGCCTCTGCAAAATGGTAAAACTTTAGTTTTCAAAGTGTTAACCGTTAGAGAGTTATTTTTACAATATGAATATAAATGGTTTAGTTTTCTCTGTGCGTCTACTGGTGAATTGCATAGTAAGACCATATCGTCTGCGTACGCTAACAACATGATGTCTTCTTTCCCATTAACATTTATACCTTGGAGACCATCAGAGCGGAGATTTTCTTCCAAGTCGTTGACGAACAAAGAGAAAAGTAAAGGGCTGAGTACTTCTCCTTGTAAAACTCCTTCCGTAATTTGTATATTGTTTGATTCACAGTGATTTTGTTTGACTTGGATTGTTGCATCTTCGTATAAGTTCTGAATGATTCTGATGATCTTTGTACTAATTCCTGAGCAGTACAGTTTCCTCCAGAGTTTTCTATGGTTCACCGAATCAAAGGCTCTTTTAAAGTCTATAAAAATAGCATACATTGAACATTTTTTTAGTCTGAGTCGTAGATGAGATACAGACATAAGACAAAAAATGCTGTCTATTGTGCCTCGATTTGATCTGAATCCCATTTGATTTTCCCTTAGAATTTGATTTTCTTCTGTCCATGTCTGCAGACGCTTATATATTATCTGAGTAAATATTTTAGAGACACAGTTAATTAAAGCTATAGCCCTGTAATTGATAGGGTCATTTTTGTCCCCTTTTTTGTAAAGCATATGTAGCTGAACTGTAGACCAAGCTTTTGGTAAAGCTTCTGTATTTAAGATTGTGTTAAACATGTTGAGAATATAGTTCACCCAATTTGCTGGTAGGTTTTTAAAGAATTCGTTACTTACTCCGTCACTTCCTGGTGCCTTATTTACTTTACATTGGTTTATGCTCGAAATTAGTTCTTCTAAAGTTATTTTCTGGTCAAGAATTGGATGTAGAGCATCAAAGTAAAGTTCTTTCCTAATATTTACTGATTGATGAATTTCTTTAAAAAATTGTTCCCATTTTATAATATCTACTTCGTTTACACTTTTGAGTTTTGGTTTGAGTGCATTTACAGTTTTCCAAAAGGTTTGCGTGTTGGTTTTACAGATAGTTTCTGATATGTTTTGAAAATGAAGTTTTCTGTAGTAATTTACTAGTTTTTTATAATTTTTCTTGTTTTTTATAAATTCATTTAGGGTATTATCTGATCTATTTTTGCAGTATGCCTTCAAACTTGATTTAGTTAGATTTTTTAACGATCGACATTCTTCGTTAAACCATGGTTGATTATTTTTATAAGAGGAATTATTATTAAAAGTTTTCTGAAATATTATCATTTTAGAATTACATGCCGCATGTTGAATAGCCGCAATGAGGTTATTGTTTAGTAAGTTTGTGTTTGTACTATTAAAATAAATATTATTTGAGTTTTGTAGATCATTTCGGAGTACCTCGGAGAATGATTCATTATATTTAAATTTTGTGACAAATTTAGGCTCGGCTGATGCGGTTTTGAATTCGTTAGTAATGTTGTGTGATGTTGTTTGTGATTCTTCTATGGTTATACAGCAAATGCAGTGGTTGGAGGTTGTTATTGTGGGGGTTATGTTAAGCTCAATGATACATTCAATAACAAAAAGATTTGCCCATATAGTGTCAACAATACTCTTACCAGTGTGGCTTAAATATGTTGGTTTGCCAGGAATATCTCCGGAAGTGCGGCCGTTTAAGACGTGTAGACCTATATCCTCCATGGCTTCTACTAATTTTACTCCCCTGTGGTCCGTTGTGCCTATGCTCGAAGTTCTGTTTTCGAACACATGTGGCGAAGCAAATGTGTTGTTCTCGGCCTGGTTCAACTGTCCAATTTTAGCGTTAAAATCGCCCAAAACTAATATTTTATGGTTATTATATAAATCTACAAAAGAGCTTAATGAGTTATGAAGCATATTTATACAGTTTATGTTTAGTGACGGTTTAAGATAAGTTAAACATATTAAATATTTATAATTATTGTTTATTTATTTAGAAGAAGTAAGAAGAATTGGACAATTCAAAGCAAATGGAAAACCAAGACCGATATTCGTGGAACTCTGCTCAAAGAAATTAAAAAGAGAAATTTTCTCAAAACTTAGATTTTTAAAAGGAACAAATATTTATGTTGAACAGGACTATACAAAAAAAATTGTCGAGGAAAGGAAATTACTGAAACCACACCTAACCAAAGCTAAGAAAGAAGGCAATAAAGTTTTTCTTCGTAATGATAAACTTATTGTTAATGGCACGGCGTACTCTTCTTCTGATTTCAAAGATGGAGAACGCTTAGATATAAACAACGCTCGAAATAGTCCTCCATCTAAAAGATTATCTATATCAATGCAAGATCTTACCTCTTCAGGTTATGATACACTGACAGTTGCGGATAATAACAAAACTAGTACTTCATCCGAAAGCATAGTTACTCAAACACCCACAGACCCAAACAAAACCGTAACTGTAAAAAAACATACTGGGAAAAATAAAATACCACCAGCAGTTACAAAAGGACCACTTGATATGCATATTAAAACTAGAGCATATCTCAGTCTACTCCAGATAATAAACAAGCAAAAAACTAACAAGCTACATACATGAAAATATCTGTCGATGTATATTTTGGAACATACAGGGTATTAAAAATCTATTTAATCTTAATCAAGAAGATGAGAACAAATTACAACACTATGAAATTATATGTATCTCAGAAACCTGAGCAAATTACGAGGTGAGCAAATTACCTGCTTTCTTAATAAATTATAATATTATTCAACAAACTGCTTCTAAAGATCATAGTTCAGGCAGAGCCATAGGGGGTCTGATAATTCTCCACAAAATAAACCCCATAAATATCAAAATAATTGAACAAGAGGCTCATTGGATCTTTTTAGAAATAAAATCAAGAGTGGATAGCATTATCATAGGGTCTGTATACTTTTCTCCCTCATATGATTATTCCGCATTAATAGAGTTATTCTTAATAAGCCTAGAAAATATCATGGAAACGTTCACACATCACTCTATATTAATTGGAGGCGATTTTAATTCTAGAGTGGGCCAACTTAACCAGGGAGATGATATCTTATTTGTTAATACAAATTTTACTGCTAAACGCTCTTCTAATGACAATACAATAAATAAAAGAGACCGAACTTTAGTGGAAATTATGGAAAAAGAAAACCTTTATTTGCTAAATGGAAGATCGTCACACGACTCTCCAGCTAATTTTACCTACGTTGGGGCAAGGGGAAAAAGCATAATTGATTATGTATGGGTGAACGTAAATGCGCTTTCTCTAGTTAATAATTTTAAAATAGTTACTGAAATTCCAGTTTCTGACCACTTTATATGTAAAGTTGACTTGTTAAATATCCTAGATGCTTCAAGAAAGAAAAATTCACATACATCCCCCTTAAAAATCATGAAGACTAAGTGGGACAGTAATAAAATAATTGAATACGAAACAGAACTTGAATCACATTTCTTTAACACCTCTCATATAAACAAAACAGAAGAATCTTGTAATTATTTAATATCATCCATAGACGTGGTCTCCACAAATCTCGGTATGAAAAAGGAAGTGATAATTTCAAATATCCCTAAAAGGAACAAACCATGGTATTCAAGCACATGTCGGGAGCTCAAACAGCTAACAAGGATAAGTCTTAGAGATTGCAAAAAATATAATTTTGAAGATGAATACCTACAGAAATACATTATAGCAAAGAAGAATTACAAAAGTCAAATAATAGTAGAGAAGAAAATGTACAAGCAGCAAATAAATCAAAAGCTAATAAACATCAAAAATCAAACTGAATTCTGGAAAACCATGAAATTTATATCCCCGCGAAAAAGTTCAACCAACAACATACCAATAGAAAATTGGTCGGTTTACTTTACTGAATGGTTTGGCTCACATGTTAGCTGCGATGCTAATTTCATAGATGTACGCCACCCATACCTAGATAGCGATATTACCGCTCAAGAATTAAACTACGCTATAAGCAGACTAAAAACAAACAAAGCCCCTGGCTTGGATGGAATTATAAACGAACAACTTCGTCACTTACCAGATAATGCTAGATTATACTTGAAAAACCTTTTTAATACTTTTCTAAATGGAGAATGCCTTCCTAAGTATCTAACAAGAATTAAAATATCTATGATTCATAAAAAGGGTAGTCGTTCTGACGTAAATAACTATCGGCCCATTGCCCTTGCAAGCAGTATTTTAAAACTTTTCACTTCCATTATAAACCACCGTCTTCAAATATGGATCGAAAGTTATAATATTCTACCAGAGGCCCAGTCTGGTTTCAGGAAAAACAGATCTTGTGTCGACAACTTATTCGTTTTCAACACAATCATTCAATCCCGCTTTCTTACTACCAAGTGTGGCACCTATACCATATTTGTGGACTTTGCGAAAGCTTTCGATTCTGTGACACATGATAAACTTTGGAATAAAATCTTCACTTTGGGAGTAAGTGGACGTATAACAAGACTTCTTAGAAACATGTATAATCAGGCTACTATGCAAATTTCAATGAATAATGCTCATCGGAAGAAATTAATATAACCAAAGGCGTATTACAAGGAGAATGTACCAGTCCGATATTGTTTGCTTTATATATATATATATATATATATATATCAGATATGGAACAAACTTTCAGAGATTTGAATTTAGAAGGCATATATATAAACCATAAAATCGATATTCTATCCCTGCAATTTGCAGATGATCTAGTTATATTCGCTTCATCTACATGGGACATTCAGAATAAGCTAACTGCGCTTGAATCTTATTGCAATAATCTAAATCTAAAGATAAACACCAATAAAACGCAGATTATGCACTTCCATTTAGGAAGACCGCCCAAGAACAACAGAAAGTACTTTTGTGGTAAGCAGGAAATTAAAATCACGTCTTCATACACATATTTAGGATTGACTTACAAAGCTTCAGGTTTATTTAATGCACACGCCAACAATTCACTACAAAATTCAAATAAACTAACAGGTGGCATAAAAAGCACCTTACTATCAGCTAAAGTTTATAACTGGGAAACCATTAATGTGCTGTTTGACTCAATAATAACACCCTCTCTCCTATACGCGGCAGAAGTGTGGGCTAATAACTCCTATGATACTATTGAAAAAGGGCAAGTTCATTACTTTAAAAAAATCCTTGGCTGGCAGAATAATACTCCAAACTATATAGTAAGAAGAGAGACTGGAAAAGACAAGTTGGAAATATCTATAGTAGCAAGAACTATAAATTGGTGGTATAAAATTCTTCTGATGCCCGATTCGAGATACGTAAAAATGTGCTACGATAAACTACTCCACCTTAACAAAATAAATACAATACCTGATGAAAAACAACAGAAATATAATTGGTCTAGATCAGTGCAAAGGATTTTAGAAAAAACAAATTTTTCCGAAATATGGATTCAACAAAACTTTATACTTCTAAAACAAGCAATTCCAAATGTCCTACTATCCTATAGGAATAACTTATATAACACTGACACCAAAAGAATATCGGATTCCACCTACAACCCCCAATTTAAAACATTCCTATATAATTCAAACTTCCTAGCGCTAAACCTTCCATACAAAGTATTAAGAATAGTGGGTCAAATTCGAACAGCCTGTATAAATAATTTTCGTATCTACCATGATGGCAAGTTACACAAATTTCAGCAAGAGGACATCTGTACCTTGTGTAACAGATATGAAAAAGAAGATCTGCAACACTTTCTCTTTTATTGCCCTATGTACTCTGCACCCAGGCAAGAATTTTTGGAGAAATATTCAACCAACACCCTTGAACTAGAACTTAATAAAGCCCTTCTCTCTGAGCTTACAACCGATAAAATGTATAATATTTTTAATTTTGTAAATACTGCCTTAAAAATTCGATCTTTTATATTAAATGAATAAATAAAAATAAATTTCACATATACATATCAGTAGAACAATGAAGTATATTAATTTTATAGATAATATATTAAAATATATAAGATAATTATAATAATGTTAAACTTTAATCATTGTAAAATATGTGTAAAAAAATGTTACCTTTATAAATGTTACCTTCCTCGCTTTGTATGATTTTTTTTCGATTGCAAATATATATATATTATTATTATTATTATTATTATTATTAATTATTGTTTATATATTCCAAAATTAACCAAAGATTTGTTTGTTCTATTAAATTGATTTTTGAATTATTATGTTCTTTGAAGCAGACTATTAAGCCTCCACTAGCTCTACCTCTATCTTTTACTTTTACTGCTTTACTATCAAATACAATTTTATAATCTACTAGAAAGTCTGGTAATGATATTTTATTTTCATAATGCCAAGTCTCACATAAACAGATAATTTCGTTGTTGAGAAATTTTATTTTTAACGCTTCATCTAAATTAAAAGTATTACTTATACCATTAACATTCCAAAATAGAATTCTAAGCTTTTTTACAATGTTGTTATTACTTAACTTAACGTGTGCCGGATTTTGTATATTGGGCTGTTGGGCTGGTATCATAGATGTCATAAGGTTGATTTGTTTTCCTGGGAGTGCAGAAAAACCTCAAGGGTTGTTTGGTTGTCTTTATTGTTGTTTTGTTTAAGGATTTTCTCTTTAGGGGCTTTTGGTGAATCTGTTGGAGAATCGCTATCTCTCATTCGTTTGTTATTAGTGGTAGCTGGATCATTATGTCGGTAAAGATCTCCGTTGACGTATAAATTATTACGAATAATTTTTGCTTCTTTTCCCTCTAATTTAAGTTTCTTCTTGATATCTACTAATTGTTTTATTTCTTCTCGTTGTTTTATTGTTAAGTCATCATTGAGGTAAACTTCTTTGCCCTTGAGGTTTCTTCTAGCTGAAAATACTTCATTTCTGGTTTTTGTGGACGAAAACACCACCAGTAATGGTCTTGATTTCGTATTTATTTTACCCAATCTTCTTGTTTCTTCAATGTCGTACTGTTGTATATCGGGCTTTAGGTTATCTTTTATGAATTTAAAAACGTTCGCTCTAAGCATTTTGCGATCACTTTCTTCATCTTCATTAATACCAATGATTACTAAGTTTTTCCTCTTATATTGTTTCTCTAGAAAGTCAATTCTTTTTTGCTGAGATGAAATTTCTTCTTTTAATGTGTTTATATTTTTTTGGTTTGTTGTGCCTATAGACTTAATAGTTTGAATTTATAATTTTATTTCTGTTATTTCTGCTTTTATTTCATCTAAAGCATCTAACTTAGATAGTTTATCATAAATATTTTTAAGTGTTTCATCCATGCCTCGTTTTTATTTGAGGTTATGTTACAAAAACAAGCTTTGAGCGTGTAGTACGTGCTCTGATATATTTTCGGAGAGTTCTATTTTCAAAATTATGGAAGTAAATAACTTTATTACTGTAATACTTATTTTATTTCAATTTTATTTAATTTACTATAAAAACAAACTTGAACATATGGACAATGTTGCCAACCTCGTAAAAAAATATTATTTTAAATAAATAAATGTTACTAAAGATCGGGTACAGTTCCTTTTATAAGCAAGGCAGACAGTAAGTTAAAACTAAATTCTTGTAAGATAGAGGTATTGACTGCCCAATCGTTTTATAAACTGACCCTCCTGAAAGAGTAGTTGAAACTTCATTGTTTAACCCTTTAGTTTCAAAAATCTCTCTTAGATCATGAATTTACTTCATAGATGAACTGCTCTTTAAAATTTTGTACGAAAATCACATTTATTCTGACATGTGAATTTGATGTTATTGAATTAGGTTTATCTTCGACTATGTGCGTCAATCGGACATTCATATCTGAAACTTTATAAATCTTATATGAGCACGAATTACTTAGTTTTGCCAATGTTATAAAATTATTTCAGCATTTCACTGATAGCTGTAAGTTAATTATCATTAGTGATTTGTCACATATTGTCACGTTAAATAAATTCAAACATTTAAAGTTCGTAGAGCTTTGTTACAAGCTGTTGATTTTAATGTTGAATGCAAGAGCTACCTTTTCGAGTGATTGACCGGTGTGGAAATTAGAGATGTGTCAAGAGATCTCTAAGTATCTCCTTAATAAAATTTGTAGAGAATTGAATTGCCTGTAAATATTAATTTCAACAAAGTTCAAGTAGAATTACCTCTGTTCCTTAGATGGCAATTTAGTGTCATACTACGAATAATCAAATTGATAAGAATGGTATGCGGTAGTTGAGAGTTTGTTCGTTTAGGTATTTACCTCTATGGACAAGGGTTTTGACGCGCTTAGTATCCAATTGTGTTCGTGTTTATGCTGTAGGTACTAGTGAATAATATCGTGTATTTTGACAAGTCCATAATGTCATTATATCACTGCATTTTATGAAATAGGTTCGAACTGTGATATACTGATCAGATTAACGCGCTATGATTTTGGAGTTAGATCGAGACTTGTAATAATTTGTAAAATCATGTTTCAAAGTTCAACTTTCTTAGCAGTAACATGTGCAATGCGCACTACATTCATAGCGACTCTGGAGGTCTATCAAGGCCGATGAATTAGCTACGCAGGATTATACACTTCGCCTTGTAGTCCAAAGCCAATGCTCCTGCCAGTGAAATAGACCCCGCATGGTATTGCCAAAAATTACTTTCTAGAAAATTTCAAAGTCCATTAAGCACCGTCCATTAAAAATCGTTTCATGAGTTTTTCCTGAGTATAATAGCAATTGTTAAATTATTCTCTTTTTCTAGTTCTTATGTTTCTTTACTACAAGCCAAATTTGTGATTGTTTCATGCTGAATTAACGAGTAATGGTGAACAGGCTCAGGCTCGGGTATTTTCTCCGAAGAACTGAAACTTAACGTAAGCAAACCCCATCCGACAAATTTGCAAGCTGACCGCGAATTATCTTACTAACGAATTTGTTTGCAAGTAATAACAAGCAAAACTAAGTTTGACAAGAGTTAAGGGTCCGAGCCTAACAGTTGGGTCGTACGTAGTAAAATCTGCCAGAGAACGAAATTGTAAATTATCATCGAAAGTTAAAGAGCCTTTGCAAATAACGAGAATTCTTGAAAATGACAGATTCGAGCTTTTATGTCTTCATTCAGGTAAACGGCATACGGCAGCTCTTGAGCGGCCTAAGTGCTTGTGGAGTTTCTACTCTTTACCCTCCCCATATTATTCAGATCCAGAGTAATGTTGATGACGTAGTTTTGGTAGTTGACATTGCTAAAGTTTAAGATAAAAGGCAACAAATGTATGGTTGTAAGAAAGATATCTATATGCCAAGCGAGTAAAATAGATCAGAGTAGTAAATGTAAACAAAAAGTAATTAAGTAGAGAGCCTAGTTGATTGACTATGTACCACAGTAGTTATGTCGCGCGTAGCCTACGCTGTGAAGTCGTGATTGGCCTTCCCCCTCTGAGGTTAAGCGTCGTTGCGATGGAGTTTTGGTTTTGCGTCTGGCACTGTGGTTGATGCCCTGAGACTTTGAGACGATGAAGTGCACTGAGGTGGCTTCCAACGTGAGTGCACTGAGGTGGCTCCCAACGTGAGTGCACTGAGGTGGCTCCCAACGTGAGTGCACTGAGGTGGCTCCCAACAATGAAGTGCACTAAGGTGGCTTCCAACGTGAGTGCACTGAGGTGGCTCCCAACAATGAAGTGCACTGAGGTGGCTTCCAACGTGACTGCACTGAGGTGGCTCCCAACGATGAAGTGCACTGAGGTGGCTTCCAACGTGAGTGCACTGAGGTGGCTCCCAACGATGAAGTGCACTGAGATGGCTTCCAATGTGAGTGCACTGAGGTGGCTCTGAACGGTTTGAAGATCTCGGTTGGTTTTGGTGAGACTAAGTGCTTTGTTTGAAATTGAAATAATGAATTGGATAGTAATTGGAAATAGAGATATGGCATACAGACATTTTAGTTATTTTTGTTATGATTAAATTGTTAGCAATTGTCACTACCTGCTACGTCTTACTTTAGTTTGTTAACCGTAACAGTTGCTGGATAGATGAGTTTCATGGTTTTCTTAGATTTGAGATATAGGTCAGGGAGGCCGAGCTGATTTGATACTGTTTGAATCAGATTCTCTTTTCAGAAGCATCACACGAGGGCGTGTGATATGTCAGGTTGGCCGTGTCGGGGATAGCAATCATGTTGATTGTAATAATAATTAATGATAGGAATGCAAGTGTGCTAATGAAGTTATGATCGTGTTTGCTTGTTCGATTACGTTATTATTATTAGTACACTTGGGCGAAGTCTGGGATTACGTGCTAGATGTGGAATGAGCCGGAGATCGGCAGTCTTGAATATGCTCTGATGCGAGTAGCACGTGCCCAGGAATTGCCACCATTCCTTATCGTCATAGTTTGTAGATCACGTTTAACTGGTTCATGACATGAGTGGTGAATGTGTGATTTATTTGGTGTTTAGATTAGTTAACTATTCCATTAATTGCGCTTTTAGTAGTTTTGTTGTTCACGTAACTGATCATCTATGGTCCGCTCCGCTAATACTCCGACATATATATATATATATATATATATATATATATATATATATATATATATATATATATATATATATATAGAGGAAAAAAGTTATCGACCGTTTGTAGTATAGGTAGAGTTAAAAATCTTGGGAATCGGTCAAGGCTCAAATACAAGTTGTTTACGTACTTAAATTTATTTCAAAAATTCCAATATTTCGGACATTAGTTGTGTCCTTCATCAGGGATACTGTCAAGAAAGATACACAAATAAATAAATATCTAACATAAAAATTATACAAATAAAATACATGGAAACATTTTTTTAAAAATACTTACGAAAAGTATTAAGTATTAAATTTCTGAACAAAAACGCTGTCTGCAATAACGGTTTTCTTCTTGTCAACATTTAAAAATATAAGTTTTGTTACTTGAGAAAGTTTATACATTAAAAGGACCAATTTTTATATCTTAGCAAACCGCGTGTCTAATTAATACAAGTAAAAGCTGGTGGTGTAACCGTTGGTTATTTTTTAATTTCCCGCTCAAATTGTTGTTGTGTGGTTGGTAGTTTCCCACCTGTTGAGTTAGGCCAACTTCACGTTGAAAAGTGACGTTTTGGAGAGTATTTCGCACGTGACAGAAGAGGTTATTTATGTTTGATTCCAATGTTTATTCAAAAGGAAATTGTAATTAGTGTTGATGTTGTTAATGTCCTTTTTACTGTTGATTGTGTTCTTGTTGACAGCTATGTGGAACATCTCTAGCAGTTTCCTTTTGCTTGTGTTGTTTTCAGTGGATAAAATCTTAACGTCTTCTTTTTTAAAGCCATGTTTTAGGTTTCTGCAGTGGACAGCCATTGTGCATGTTTTCGTTGGGATTTTAATATCACTTATGTGCTGGGTTAGTCTGGATTTGAGTGCTTGACTTGTCTCCCCAATGTAACATTTGTCGCAGTCTGCGCATTCGATTTTATATACTACATTGCTTCTTTCAGGTGTTTTGATTTTTTCTTTAGTTTTCGTAAAATATGTGTTTAGTTGATCTCGGTTTTTGCAAGCTATTTTGATGTTTTCATTTTTTAAAACCTTCATTAATTTGTACGATAGATCTTCAATGAAGAGTATAGAACTATATTTTGTTTCGTTTTCATCATCATTAGCTTCTTGTACCAAACCGTGTATTGTTGTTTCAGTGTTACTTGTGTAAATCAGTTTCTTGAGAACTGCTGGTGGATATGAGTTCTTTCGCAGTGTTTATTGTTAAATTTGTCAGTCCGGTCCTGGCGAACAGAGTGATGGACATCCTTATAGATACGTGCGTTAAAAAACTGGATTTTGAGTTGCCATTTCTCAAGCGATTTGTGGACGACGTAATATTGGCAGTACCTAACAATAAAATTGAATACACATTAGATTTGTTCAACAATTATAACACACATTTACAAGTCACATGCGAGAAAGAAACAAACAATAGCGTTCCTTTCTTAGACACGCTGCTGATTAGATCGGAGGATAATATAATAACGCTGGACTATTATAAAAAGCCAACACACACAGGTAGATATTTAAACTACAGAAGTTAACAACCATTAAAAACAAAAATAAACTTTGTACAAGGATTAAAACAACGAATTCTTAAACTGTCACACCCAATATACCACAGGGAAAACATGGAAGAATTATATACTACACTGCGAAAGAACTCATATCCACCAGCAGTTCTCAAGAAACTGATTTACACAAGTAACACTGAAACAACAATACACGGTTTGGTACAAGAAGCTAATGATGATGAAAACGAAACAAAATATAGTTCTATACTCTTCATTGAAGATCTATCGTACAAATTAATGAAGGTTTTCAAAAATGAAAACATCAAAATAGCTTGCAAAAACCGAGATCAACTAAACACATATTTTACGAAAACTAAAGAAAAAATCAAAACACCTGAAAGAAGCAATGTAGTATATAAAATCGAATGCGCAGACTGCGACAAATGTTACATTGGGGAGACAAGTCAAGCACTCAAATCCAGACTAACCCAGCACATAAGTGATATTAAAATCCCAACGAAAACATGCACAATGGCTGTCCACTGCAGAAACCTAAAACATGGCTTTAAAAAAGAAGACGTTAAGATTTTATCCACTGAAAACAACACAAGCAAAAGGAAACTGCTAGAGATGTTCCACATAGCTGTCAACAAGAACACAATCAACAGTAAAAAGGACATTAACAACATCAACACTAATTACAATCTCCTTTTGAATAAACATTGGAATCAAACATAAATAACCTCTTCTGTCACGTGCAAAATACTCTCCAAAACGTCACTTTTCAACGTGAAGTTGGCCTAACTCAACAGGTGGGAAACTACCAACCACACAACAACAATTTGAGCGGGAAATTAAAAAATAACCAACGGTTACACCACCAGCTTTTACTTGTATTAATTAGACACGCGGTTTGCTAAGATATAAAAATTGGTCCTTTTAATGTATAAACTTTCTCAAGTAACAAAACTTATATTTTTAAATGTTGACAAGAAGAAAACCGTTATTGCAGACAGCGTTTTTGTTCAGAAATTTAATACTTAATACTTTTCGTAAGTATTTTTAAAAAAATGTTTCCATGTATTTTATTTGTATAATTTTTATGTTAGATATTTATTTATTTGTGTATCTTTCTTGACAGTATCCCTGATGAAGGACACAACTAATGTCCGAAATATTGGAATTTTTGAAATAAATTTAAGTACGTAAACAACTTGTATTTGAGCCTTGACCGATTCCTAAGATTTTTAACTCTACCTATATATATATATATATATATATATATATATATATATATATATATATATATATATATATATATATATATACAGGGTATCTGTTTATAAATGAACCAGCATTTATCTCGCTTATTTGTTGATTTAGCGTTTTTTGTCAAATACATGATTTATTCAGTATCATGTGTAGTAAATGATAGCGGATGTGAATCTTTGGTATCACTTCCGGTTTTTGAAGAAGTGATAGCATTTTTCAAATTTCAAATGGAACATTGTATTTTTTATTACGAATATGAAAAGTACATTAAATTTGCTTTACGGTAGTATAAAAAAGTCATATGTTGTATTATTAAAATAGTAAATTACGGCCACTTAAATTATGCACCATGAACGCTGAAATAAGAAAGCCGTGCCGCGAAACAAAAACAATAGTTGAAATGCCCGTCGTCGATATCTCCCTTGTCGTTAAAAATACAGCAACAATTTATTAACAGAATTTTTCGTCCACTCAAGGAGCATAACTTAAAATTATTTTCACATATACAGGGTGTTGCATAACTTGACTTGACAATAATTGTTCGTCTTTTTTAAATGAAACACCCTATATATTTTTATATATTTTGAATTGTATTTTATTTACCTATACGAACATATAAATTTCATTTTAGTTTTCCGCGGCGTTGCCAAGTTATTCAATTTTTTCTCTAAAAAACGCCGAATTCACGTATTGTTTTATAAAGGCGTACTGAAGTTATTTTAATACTAAAAATTATGAATTTTTTTTTTGTACAAACTGTAACTATACTCTTTGTTCTGACATAACTTTTTTTAAATGTTATTATACAGCGTGTTCAGTACAGAGAATCAAATTTACTCAATTTCAAATGGCTATAACTTGTCATTTTGAAATGGAACACCCTATATTTTATTATTCTGTTGTGTGTATTTTTGCATCTTCTTATGTTATAAAAGGTGTCCTATGCCTAAAAACATAAATTTAATTAATTTCGAAATTTTTATACATCCAATATTTAATAAAATAAAAATTAACATTTACATGAAAATTTTGACAATCAAATCAACAAACCATTGTTGAAAAATATGACAATCAAATCAACAAACCATTGTTGTAGTTTTATTGTGTTAATAGTAAGCACAATGAATAATTTCACGCACGAAGAAAAATTACCAGCAATTAAGTGGTATTACGGAAATAATAGTTTAAGACGGATTCGTGACTTAATAAGTGCATTATGGCCGCATCATAATGTACCATCAGTTAGTAGTTTAAATCGTTTCTTTACGAAATTTGAACGCACAGGAACATTTAATGGTAGTGTTCGGTGGCGAAATGGTGCAAACGCGGCAGCACAACCGACTTGTACTCTCCAGAACTTTGAATAGTAAATTGAGAACTTATGAAGGCGCGAGCTAGCGTAAAGTGTACATAATTGGAGAATCAATTCCTGAAAGTGACAGTTACTTAAGGCGGGAATGTAGATGTATATAAAGAGGAAAAACAATGCTCTACGGTTTGTAAAATATTGAATCTAATACTAACGTAAGACCATTAGAATTTTATTACAACAATATTTAATATTAATTCTACAGTGCGACTCATCGATTTTACCAAATTTTGCCATAGTATTGTTTAAAAAAAGTCGAATAAAGAGAAAAATACTACTTTCACATAATTTAGGGCATTTTAAATATAAAATGTATTAAAATTAATGCGTCGCACTGTAGGTAAAATGTTATACAGTATATAAATCATGCGTTTTATTATTTCATTTGTCTTATAAATACAATATTTTACAAATACGATGCCACTTTTAGAGCGAGTTCGCTATTGCTGCCTTTGTTCGACACACTAAATCTGTATATATCTCCTTTTTCTCAATGAAATCGTAGACAGCTACATTCCGGCCTTAAATACGAGGTTTGAGCAGCAGATAGGTTTTCGTTTTAAAATGCGTTCTTGTATTGTTTGTGCAAAAAAAACGAATCTCAATATGTTACCACAAGATGCAATAAGAAGAGAGTTATGATTGCAGGAATTAAATAAGTTAAATATCAATATATATCTTCCCACTTCACTTTTTAACTGGTCTAATTTCCACGCGTTATAACTCATTGTATATAGCAAATAAAATTATATCCCCACCCTATGAAAATAAAACTGTTACTGAGTTAAATTAAATTTAAATTATCCCGGTACAGTAAAGTGACAGTACAAGTCGGTGCTGCTGCCATCTACGATAAACTTTGCCCGAACACTCCCATTGGAAAAAGGAACAGAGAGACCCCATTATACGTCATAATAATGAAGAAAATGTTTTGGCATTAATCAGTATGGAACCAAATTTAAGTGTAAGGGAAATAGCGGAAGAAGTGGGAATAAGTTATACAACAGTACACAGGATTTTAGTGAAACATAAATATTTTGCATTTAAACTGCACAACCACCATGAAATTTACTTAGGAGACATGAAGAAACGGGCGGAGTTTTGTGAAATTTCAATGGAAAAAGCAAACGAAGACAGAAATTTTCTAAAATCAATATTATTTACTGATGAGTGTACATTTACACTTAACGGAAAACCGAACAGAAATAATTGTAGATATTGGGCACAACATAACCCACGTATTGTAGTAGCATCGAGAACCTAATATCGCCAAAAAGTAAATGTATGGCCAGGAATACTTGGGGACAAAATTATCGGTCCATATTTTATACATACTCTTAATTCAAATAGATACTTAGAGTTATTGACAGAGCAAATAGGACCCGATCTTGAAAATATAAACATTGATACAATATGGTATCAACATGATGGTTGTCCAGCACATTATACAGTTGAAGTCCGGGAATTTTTAAATGAATCGTTTGGGAACTGCTGGATCGGACGGGGTGGGCCAATTTTTTTCTTTGGGGCCATTTAAAGTCCGTAATTTATAAAAATACGTACAACAACATAGACGAGCTAAAAGAACAAATAATAATTGAATGCCAAAAAATTAATAATCGTTAACTTCATAATGCAGGAGAAAGGTTTTATAACAGAGTGGGATATTGTTTAGCAAAAAATGGCGATTTGTTCGAACATTTATTATAATTTTAGACTATATTTTGTTTAGTTGTTAACTCTAAATTTAGTAATTTGTTCCTTTTTCGTGTTTTGTATATTATTTTCTTGAATAGTTTCTTTTATGTTGTTACTAAAAACAATAATTAATAAAAATAATGATTTATGTTCGGACAGTTTTAACCCCTTATGTGAATGCTACCCACCTAGCACTTATGTACGTTTGGTAGAGACATAAAAATTGTGTAAAACTTGGGATATTTATGTGTTACCAACCACCTTTATTTTCTTTATGTTATTTTTATTATTGAAATTTGTTATGTGTACGATGTAAGAAGTATTTTGGTTAAGGTTATGTAAAATTACAGGCTTTATGTACAATAAAGTTAAACGAAGTCATTGTGAACATTTATTTGAGTACCATTATCACATATACAACCTGAGCTAGCAATCAATTTAATTATCTAAAATTAATTTATGTAAAAAAAACTAAATAAATAATAATTAAAATTAATTTGCACAAGTCGGTCTCGAACTTCAGATATTTTATCCTGAAGCGCGTGCGCTACCCACTACACCAAAGAATTTGTAGTGGTGGGGGAATGGGACAAAGTAATATAAATATAACATCCTAATTTTTTTTAGTTATCAGTATGTTTTTCCTAAATGTGCCTAATTAAGAAGGAACTGGTCGTACCGTCGGAGACAAAAGTTATCAGAAACACACATTTCTGTAACTTAAATATATGCGCATACAAGAGATTTGCTGATGTACCTATTACCTCTAAAATGATCATTAACACTCGCTGCATTATAAATAAATTTTTCCTGGCCTAAGATAAGGTAGTTATGATTATTTATAACAATTTATTATCAATGACATAAAATTTCGAAATGTCATTTTGCCCTGAAAAAAACTTCACAACAAGACAATCGTATCTATTTTAAATGAGTCGTATAATTGTTGTAAAGAACATATTATAGTAAATGTGTTGGAATAAAAGTTATTATTTTTACAACTAGGATTAATAAAAATTCATAAAATAATAAAAATAAAATGTTAATTTACAGTGGTATAAGTGACAACGTAGCATTCCAAGTCGAGCAGAATTTTTGAAAGATGATTGGTAGAACTGATCGGCAATCAAAAACTTACTAGGATGATTATGTTATATTATACAGCTATTTATCTCCGAAATACATTATAAATATGTTGTTAACAATATTTTATAATACAAATTTTATGAATTTTCTATTTTAAAAGAAAAAAATCTGACGTGGACACCACATGACTTCCTTGTACGCCTTGTGTGTTCATACTTTTATTAATAACTAAAATGTAGAATAATATAAAAAATTATTTTTACTTATTATACTAGTATACTCACAAATATATTTTAGTCATTTTATTTAAACTGCAGAAGAAGATATAAGGCATATTTTACTATTGTCACTGTCATGTCATAATCATTTAAATTTTACATAGTAACAAATGTTAATCGAGATAAACAAGATACCGAAATACTAAATTATAAATATATACTTTAATTATTATTAAATGATACCAGATACAAAAATATTTATAAAATACCGATTGTAGGTAATAATCACATAATCTTTAATTTAAAATTAAAAAATTTGTCTTAAATTAAATATTTATCGAAATTTTTTTTAAATTTACTACTTCCAGTTTGTAGATTGAAACCAAAAATAGGAGGTGCACAACTAGATGCTATAACAGTCCTAAATACAAAATTTCAACTTTCTACGTCTAACCGAATTTGAGTTATGCGACATACATACGTACGCCCGTATGTACGTACTTACATTCGCGGCAAGGCTTACTTATTTCAGCGTTCATAGGTGCATAATTTAAGTGCCCGTAATTTAATATTTTAATAATACAACATATGACTTTTTATACCACCGTAAAGCAAATTTAATGTACTTTTGAAATTCGTAATAAAAATATAATGTTCTATTTGAAATTTGAAAGTTGCTATGACTTCCTCAAAAACCGGAAGTGATACCAAGGATTCATATCCGCTATCATTTACTACACATGATACTGTATAAATCATGTATTTGACTAAAAACGCTAAATTAACAAATAAGCGAGATAAATGCTGGTTCATTTATAAACAGACACCCTGTATATTTATTTTAACATGCAACATACGGACAATCACTTCCATGGTTATACACTTCTGTCAAAAAATGACAGCAATGTAAATCTTGTCCATTTTAAAATGCAACATAGGCAATAAAATATATTCGTAGACAACCAATATAACAGTTTAAAAAGTTAATTCTATGTTACAATGTACACAAGAGAAGAAAAGGGACAATTATTTAAATGGTATAATGGTGGAAACCTGAGCTTAAGACAAGTTTCTGATTTATTTCATGCCACATATCCTGACCGTCCTATACCAAATTCGGCAACAATTTCTAGAATTGTGGCAAAATTCAACAGCACAGGCTGCGTTGCAAACCATAAAAAGAGAAATAGATCACAACATATATTTACAGAAGCTACGAAGCGAGTAATTATTGACCTAATCGAAGCGGATAATACGTTGTGTATTAGAAGACTTGCTCAAATAGTACATGTGAGTAAAAGCTCAGTACAAAATTTGGCTAAAGTGTAGAATAGGTGTTTAAAAGGAATTTCGTTTTTTTGTGTCAATCGGTTCATTCCTATTCTCTGTCCTAGAATAAAGCAAAATTTTACCGCGGAAGCAAGGATTAGGGCCGATTTTGTTAGTTTTTAGGGTAAAATTTTTGACAACTGTCAACACTGGTTATGCTGAAAAATTAACAGATTAAACATGTGATTTCACGTTTTTATACATTTATGTAATAGAGATATCAATAAATAAATATATTTTTCACAGATATAAGGCTTTTATTACCTGTTTTTTTAAGTTTTCGAAATTATTTCACATAAATACAATATTACATTTGTTTTAGATTAATATAAATTTCAATAGTGTTTGCCATGTTAAAAACATGAATACAAAAAAAAAGAGTTTGTTTATAACAACCATTGTTTAATTGTTGTATACGATGTCTGTTGTAGTGAGTGTGAGGGCTTTGTGAGGACAAGTCTGCTCTTTTGCACCAGTTGCAGGAGTGGAACTTGATTCTACGAACTAGACGGTGTCGTAAATGTGGGGGCAGCCTGACGTTGACCGAGGATTCTTCTCGTATAGACGGCTGGATTTGGAGATGTCAGAACAGGACCTCCCAAAGGAAGCAAAAGGTAAAAACTTGTGTGTATGCGGTATCATTTAGATACATCACTACTGTACTCTACCTCAAGGGTGGTGTGGAAATGGGTATAATGGAATTAAGGTTGTGGGGCTCTAGTACGGTTTTGTTAGCTTTGTTAGTGTAGTAAATACCAAAACCGAGTTTGTGGGGCTCTATTACGGTTTTGTTAGCTATGTTAGTGTAGTAAAAACAAAAACCGAATTTGTGGGGCTCTATTACGGTTTTGTTAGCTATGTTAGTGCAGTAAATACCAAAAACGAGTTTGTGGGCCTCTATTACGGTTTTGTTAGTTATGTTAGTGCAGTAAAAACAAAAACAGAGTTTGTGGGGCTCTATTACGGTTTTGTTAGCTATGTTAGTGCAGTAAATACCAAAAACGAGTTTGTGGGGCTCTATTACGGTTTTGTTAGCTATGTTAGTGCAGTAAATACCAAAAACGAGTTTGTGGGGCTTTATTTTTAGCCATTTTGACACATTCAGGTTAACATACAAAAACGTCATTTTATTCATTTTTTTGCAATTTTGACACATTGAGGTTAACCAAAAAAATTTCATTTTCTTCAAAAAAACATATTAAAAACACTTTTCCGCGGTCTAATTTTGCTTGTTTAGGTCATATTTAGGCATAATAAACGATCTCCTAAAAAAACGCATTTTCTCTTAAACACCTATTCTACATTCCAGCCCAAAATTTTCTTAAGAAGGAAAAATTCAGAAGTTACCGCTATCAAAACCACCAAGAACTAATTGCCGACGATGATGTACGAAGAAGCACTTTTTGTGAAATAATGGTAGAAAAAATTAATCAAGACGATACTCTGCTTAGAAAAATATCATTCACAGATGAAGCAACTTTTTTCATTCATGGAGAAGTTAATTCCCAGAACTGTCGATACTGGAGCAGACAGAATTTACACCTTTTCCATTCTACCAGAACGCAGCAATCTCAAAAAGTAAACGTTTGGGCTGGATTGATTAATAATCGTATTGTGGGCCCATTCTTCATAGATGGAAATATTACGGCACAAAAATATTTGGAACTGCTTCAGGAGAGAATAATACCAGTTCTAATTGAAATGAACATCAATCTTAATGAAGTATGGTACCAACAAGATGGAGCACCGGCTCATAATGCCCAAATTATTAGAACCTTTTTAAATCAAGTATTTCAATATCGGGTAATAAGTCGAAATATGAGAGTACCGTGGCCAGCAAGGTCACTAGATCTAGCGCTAAACGACTATTATCTTTGGGGTTACCTAAAACCAACAATTTTTAATGGTGATAGAATGAATGTAGAGCAGCTGAAAAACAGAATTAGTGTTGCAGCACAGGAGATACCTCCAGAACATATTTCAAATGCTGTCAATGCTTTCTACGACCGGCTAGGATATTGTCTGAGTGTGGATGGTGGAATTTTTGAACATTTGTTACATTAAAATTATTAATTTTTATAAGCTAAATTTTGTTTAATTTTTAGAATATGTGTTATATTAAAGTTCTGATTTTTTGATAAAAGTGTGTAGGCTAATTTATTGGAAATTAGTGTTAATAATACATAACTACAAATTTTGTATGTTGCATTTTAAAATGGACAAGATTTACATTGCTGTCATTTTTTGACAGAAGTGTGTAACCATGGAAGTGATTGACCCTATGTTGCATGTTAAAATAATCTCTCTGTATATATATATATATATATATATATATATATATATATATATATATATATATATATATATATATATATATATATATATATATATATATATATATACCGTGAGTTTTATTTAACGTGAAACATTTGATCTTTCATATCCATGGTTACGAATTTGACAGCAATGTATTAGAGCGATTCATTTAAAATAGAACACAGGCTGTCATTATCAAGTAAATATTACCTGTAAATTAGGGTTGTGTTGTTGAAAATAATGTATACAATTGAAGAAAAGGTGCAAATGATACGTTTGTATAATGCAGATGTTAGCCTATCTGATTTATTTCGTGTATTTGATAATTTGTTATATATTGTATTCTGAAAAAATATCTATTAAATGATTATATTTCTTGCAACTTTTTTCATATCTAAAATGATTAGAAATGCATATATATTTCATTTGCTATGTTCCATTTTAAATAAAACGCTCTAATACATTGCTGTCAGATTCGTAACCATGGATATGAAAGATCCCATGTTTCACGTTAAATAAAACTCACGGTATATATATATATATATATATATATATATATATATATATATATATATGTATATATATATATATACATATATATATATATATATATATATATATATATATATATATATATATATATATATATATATATATATATATATATATGTATATATATATATATACATCTAAAACCGCTACAAGTACTTCAAAATAGAATTATAAAATTAATGTATAGTAAACATTACTTGCACCCTTCTCAAGCTTTATATGTAGAGACAAAGTTAATAAATTTGCGAAAATTGTTTATGTACTCATCAGTACTATGTATGTACAAAATAGGTCAAGTAAAATATCCGAATATTAATGAAAGGCAGATAACACGGAGTAGACTAGAACCACATATAAAAGTAAGACGTCCGGTTAAAACTATTGGCAAACGATTCTTTCATTATATCGGAGCCCAATTTTCAATGTGCTACCAATTGAGCTAAAGTCAATAGGAAATAATCTATTATCATTTAAATATAAATTAAAACAATGGATTCAAATTAATAGCTTAAATATAAATGATTTATAGTACTAATTTCAGTGAAAATCAAAATTGTATCTTTTAATTACCTACAAACTTTAATGTTATATGTACTTTTTTAATTATTATATTATGTATTTATTGGTATAATTTATGTGTTTAATTCATCAAATATATATTTTGCTGTTATGTAATTATTAAAATAAGTTGCCAACACCCAACACAAGTAACATCTGTTTCTTAATGGGCGTTACTTATTTACTTTATTGTCAAGTATTTTTTAGTGATATTGTTTAATCTTCTTGTACATTATTCAAATGATGGTAAATAAATTATTATTATTATTATATTTATATATATATATATATATATATATATATATATATATATATATATATATATATATATATATATATATATATATATATATATATATATATATATATATGTCGGAGTTAGCAATCATGTTGATTGTAATAATAATTAATGATAGGAAATGCAAGTGTGCTAATGAAGTTATGATCGTGTTTGTTTGTTCGATTACGTTATTATTATTAGTACACTTGGGCGAAATCTGGGATTACGTGCTGGGTGCGGAATGAGACGGAAATCGGCAGTCTTGAATATGCTCTGATGCGAGTAGCACGTGCCCAGGAATTGCCACCATTCCTTATCGTCATAGTTTGTAGATCACGTTTAACTGGTTCATGACATGAGTAGTGAATGTGTGATTTATTTGGTGTTTAGATTAGTTAACTATTCCATTAATTGCGCTTTGGGTGTTTTGTTGTTCACGTAACTGATCATCTATGGTCCCCTCCGCTCTTACTCCGACATCAGAAGTGGGATCTGAACATTTTGAACACGGAAACAGCACTTAGTCTACTTGCATCTAGAGTTGTATTTGCATAGCGGAGGTAGTTGATAGTATGGTAACAGCGGTAAGTTAGGTGGTAGTTATAGCATTGCGCCTGCAGAGAGACGAGTCGAATAGATAACTCTGTGAGTCTGGTGAGTCTTTTAATTTCATAATAATTGCAAGGCTAAATGTTCGTTAATTGAAGGAAGTATTTCTATTTGAATATTGAGAAAGAATTTAGATAATGTGATTTCGTAATACAGTTTGTAGCAGATTAGAATTTATTAGTAACATGAGAGATTAAATGCATTAAATAATCTTGTAATTATGTTATTTCGTACTTAGATGGCTTTTGTTTATTACCGATCCAGTTAGACGTTAGAGATTGTACCAAATACTACGTTTGTTGTTTTCAGATGTGTTAACCTATGTTAGTTATTCGTTATGACCTCTGTTACTAAAAATCGGGTACAGTTCCTTTTATAAGCAAGGCAGACAGTGAGTTAAAACCAAATTCTTGTAAGATAGAGGTATTGACTGCCCAATCGTTTTATAAACTGACCCTCATGTAAGAGTAGTTGAAACTTCATTGTTTAACCCTTTAGTTTCAGAAATCTCTCTTAGATCATGAATTTACTTCATAGATGAACTGCTCTTTAAAATTTTGTATGAAAATCACATTTATTCTGACATGTGAATTTGATGTTATTGAATTAGGTTTAACTTCGACTATGTGCGTCAATCGGACATTCATATCTGAAACTTTATAAATTTTGTATGAGCACGAATTACTTTGTTTCGCCAATGTTATAAAATTATTTCAGCATTTCACTGATAGCTGTAAGTTTATTATCATTAGTGATTTGTCACATATTGTCACGTTAAAAGAGCTACCTTTTCGAGTGATTGACCGGTGTAGAAAATAGAGATGTCTCAAGAGATCTCTAAGTATCTCCTTAATAAAATTTGTAGAGAATTGAATTGCCTGTAAATATTAATTCGAACAAAATTCAAGTAGAATTACCTCTGTTCCTTAGATGGCAATTTAGTGTCATACTACGAAAAATCAAATTGATAAGAATGGTATGTGGAAGTTGAGAGTTTGTTCGTTTAAGTATTTACCTCTATGGACGAGGGTTTTGACGCGCTTAGTATCCAATTGTGTTCGTGATGATGCTGTAGGTACTAGTGAATAATATCGTGTATTTTGACAAGTCCATAATGTCATTATATTCTGCATTTTATGAAATAGGTTCGCACTATGATACTGATCAGATTAACGCGCTATGACTTTGGAGTTAGATCGAGACTTGTAATAATTTGTAAAATCATGTTTCAAAGTTCAACTTTCTTAGCAGTAACATGTGCAATGCGCACTACATTCATAGCGACTCTGGAGGTCTATCAAGGCCGATGAATTAACTACGCAGGATTATACACTTCGCCTTGTAGTCCAAGCCAATGCTTTTGCCAGTGAAATAGACCCCGCATGGTATTGCCAAAAATTACTTTCTAGAAAATTTCACAGTCCATTAAGCACAGTTCATTAAACATCGTTTCATGAGTTTTACCTGAGTATAATAGCAACTGTTAAATTATTCTTATTTTCTAGTTCTTATGTTTCTTTACTACAAGCCAAATTTGTGATTGTTTCATGCTGAACTAACGAGTAATGGTGAACAGGCTCAGGCTTGGGTATTTTCTCCGAAGAACTGAATCTTAACGTAAGCATACCCCATCCGACAAATTTGCAAGCTGACCTGTTAGCCTTCTTCCTGAGTGTAGAATGGCTACAGGACCTGTAGCAAGGAGCAGTGCTGCCCGGAGGTTGTACAATGAACCTGTTTTGAGCGGCCTAAGTGCTTGTGGAGTTTCTACTCTCTACCCTCCCCATAATATCCAGATCCAGAGTAATGTTGATGACGTAGTTTTGGTAGTTGACAATGCTAAAGTTAATTATAAACCGTTAGTACAACAAATGTGTGGTTGTAAGAAAGATGTCTATATGCCAATCAAGTAAAATAGATCAGAGTAGTAAATGTAAACAAAAAGTAATTAAGTAGAGAGTCTAGTTGATTGGCTATGTACCACAGTTGTTATGTCGCGCGTAGCCTACGCTGTGAAGTCGTGATTGGCCTTCCCCCTTTGGGGTTAAGCGTCGTTGCGATGGAGTTTTGGTTTTGCGTCTGGCACTGTGGTTGAGACTTTGAGACGATGAAGTGCACTGAGGTGGCTTCCAACGTGAGTGCACTGAGGTGGCTCCCAACGTGAGTGCACTGAGGTGGCTACCAACGTGAGTGCACTGAGGTGGCTCCCAACAATGAAGTGCACTAAGGTGGCTTCCAACGTGAGTGCACTGAGGTTGCTCCCAACGATGAAGTGCACTGAGGTGGCTTCCAACGTGAGTGCACTGAGGTGGCTCCCAACGATGAAGTGCACTGAGGTGGCTTCCAACGTGAGTGCACTGAGGTGGCTCCCAACGATGAAGTGCACTGAGGTGACTTCTAACGTGAGTGCACTGAGGTGGCTCCGAACGGTTTGAAGGTCTCGGTTGGTCTCGGTGAGACTAAGTGATTTGTTTGAAATTGAAATAATGAATTGGATAGTAATTGGAAATAGAGATATGGCATACAGACATTTTAGTTATTTTTGTTATGATTTAAATTGTTAGCAATTATCACTACCTGCTACGTCTTACTTTAGCTTGTTAACCGTAACAGTTGCTGGATAGATGAGTTTCATGGTTTTCTTAGATTTGAGATATAGGTCAGGGAGGCCGAGCTGTTATTGATACTGTTTGAATCAGGTTCTCTTTTCAGAAGCATCACACGAGGACGTGTGATATGTCAGGTTGGCCGTGTCGGGGTTAGCAATCATGTTGATAGTAATAATAATTAATGATAGGAAATGCAAGTGTGCTAATGAAGTTATGATCGTGTTTGTTTGTTCGATTACGTTATTATTATTAGTACACTTGGGCGAAGTCTGGGATTACGTGCTAGGTGCGGAATGAGCCGGAAATCGGCAGTCTTGAATATGCTCTGATGCGAGTAGCACGTGCCCAGGAATTGCCACCATTCCTTATCGTCATAGTTTGTAGATCACGTTTAACTGGTTCATGACATGAGTTGTGAATGTGTGATTTATTTGGTGTTTAGATTAGTAAACTATTCCATTAATTGCGCTTTGGGTGTTTTGTTGTTCACGTAACTGATCATCTATGGTCCCCTCCGCTCTTACTCCGACATATATATATATATATATATATATATATATATATATATATATATATATATATATATATATATATATATATATATATATATATATATATATTTTTTTTTTTTGACAAGGTTCGCTTCGTATGTTCTTTTTTCAGCGATTAGTATTATTGGAGGTCAAAATGGTGGTGATCACTTGTGGGTTTCAAGAAGTGAAGCTCGATTGTTTTCGGCAAAAGAGCTTAAATAAAGGCAAAAAGTTGTTGGACAGTCATCACGTTAGTGGCGTGCAGGAAATGAAATTTGATAACTTTTCGGAGATTCGAGGAACCGTGCTGCGAGAAACTCCAGGTGCTATAAGCACTAGGAAGCATCAGAACACGTACAGTCCTGTTGTGAAGGTTTGTTTACCAAATGCGAAATTTATAATTAAATTTGAATATTGCGCATTTTGTATAGAGCCCCCTCCATAAGTGATTGCCATCTCAGCAATGTAGGTTTTCTTGGAGCGACATTTGAATTTTCAAAACGTACATTGCAGAGATGACGGATCAATCACTTGTGGAGTTAGTTGACCTATGTAGAAGGGTTAGGGGGATTGGCTCTACGAACATATGTTTTTTACACGTGACCCCTCGGGCTCTACAGCACTTTTGTTCTATAGCTGCATGAAGATAGAAGTGTTGAAGATGCAGAGTGTAACTGCAAAGCTGGCAAAGGGTTCTGCAAGCATGCTGCTGCGATTTGCATTTATGTGAATGTAGAGAACACCTGCTCGAAAACCGATAAACCCATGGTGTGGAATCGACCTCCCCAAGCCCAATTGGATTTATACAGCAAGGGCTGTAGAATAGAGCGCATGTTCCCTCACCCTGTAGCAAGCATCCCCGAGATGCGACCGTACAGGTTCGAAGATCAGCAGAACGTTTCTGCAGTTCTGTATGCTGAAACTTCATCTCATAGTGTTATTATGAACTCCGAAATGAAGTGCTTGGCCGAAAAAGACCAAAGAATTAGAGAAAAAGAGATTCAAGACAACGAGCTGAAATCTATGTTGAAAACTTATATGCGGTGCAAACAAAAAATGACGTGCCCTGCTGAATTTCTTCCTGTGTACGAAAAAGTTGTAGTGACTGAAGACAAATGGTTAGACATTGCTTTCGAGTCAGTTACTCAATCGGAAACTTCGGTTTGGCATTCTGAGAGATATAAGCGAATTACGAGCAGCATGAGAGCTCATAGAATAAAA
The DNA here is from genome assembly GCA_947534325.1 of Agonum fuliginosum. Lineage (NCBI taxonomy): Eukaryota > Metazoa > Arthropoda > Insecta > Coleoptera > Carabidae > Agonum > Agonum fuliginosum. The sequence goes on along the minus strand of OX384030.1, from coordinate 44,233,025 downwards.
ACCCGCAAGGAGAATCTTGAGGCATTAGCTCGTCAGTTTTGCAATGAGAAGTACCAAGGGCGTTTAATGCCAGCCATGGAATACGGGCTTCGCATGGAAGGGCAAGCTAAGAAATCTTTTGAAAGATTGATGGGCCTCGAAGTGTACGAAGTTGGTCTCATTGTTTCTGCAGATCAACCTTTCCTTGCATGCAGTCCCGACGGTATACTTCGTATTAACGATAACTACGAACTGTTAGAAATTAAGTGCCCTTACAGCTGCGAGAACTCACAAATTGTAGACTTCCAAACGTCGACATGCTTTGTACCATACCTGCAATTGGATGAGAATAATGACGTATTTTTGAAAAAAAAAAGTGACAAGTATTACACGCAAATCCAACTCAGTATGTACATTCTTGGTCTTGAATTGTGTCACTTCTTTGTTTATTCTACACTTGACCAAGTACGCATAATTGGTCAAGAAGGATATGTCTTTTTTAGAATCTCTGATACCAAAACTGGAGTCATTTTACTTCGAGTACTTCATTAATCTCATTCCACAATAATTGTTGCACAACCTATTTCACGCAGACCACAGTTTCGCATGAGAGCTGGGACAGCATGCTATTATTTTGTTATGCTTAATAAAGAACTGAAGCTTAAATATCAGCAAAACAGTTTTATTCACTGGACGGATACAATTAAGTTTGTCGATTTAACGGCTCCTTACTATTAGCGAGAATGCAAGCCATATACGTGATTTTGTCAATATAAGGTAAAATGTTTATAGTTACATGATCCAACACCTTAAATATTCTAATTCGCTGTATACTTCTCTCAACATGTATTCTCACCGAAGCTATCGAATATCCCTCTAAAACCTCTTCGCGTGAGAATTGAGGATTTACTGCAAAAGGTGGCATTATCAGAACGCTGTCGTGTTTTAAAAGTTCTGTTTTAATTTGCGGAAAACCTTTGTCAGCCATAATCTCGTTACCTTTTTCAATTAATTTAATAAATCCAGAATCGTTTACGATATAACTGTCCGTTGCCCGACCTCCGTAACCCTTTGATATGAATGATATGTAACCACTAGGAGTAATAGCAACTAAAAATTTAACAGTGAACCCCGATTTGTAAGACGAGTACATCAATGCACGTTGTTCAATAGTTGGGGGTGTTTCGCATCGCAATTCAGTACAATCAATGATCGCTCGACAATTTTGGTAGTTTCGAAACGATGCAGGCAAACATTCTCTCACTGCTTCTTTTGAGGGCCAGAATATCAAAGTTTTAGTTTTTATAAATAATGTCTCCAAAACGCTGTAAAATACGTTTGCCGCTGTCTGACGACTTATTTTGAATATGGTGGCCAGTGAAGAAAATCCCATTCCCAATTTCATTTTCATGAGAAATAGTAAAAGTCGATCTTCGGCCCCAAGTGCTACAAAGTACTTCGGTTGACCATCAACATTTGGCTTTATAAACGTTAATAATATTGAAAAGAACGCTTGCGATATTCCGCTCAGTTGCTTCATAGTTTTTTCATTGTTGTAATTTACATTCGATCACCTTACCTTGGCCGAGCGGAATTGTCAGGAGGCGACAAAATATCTGTAAATTATGTAATGCGGAGTTCTTTGTGATATTTAAGTGAAACTCTGATATGCGGTAACCCGGGTTTATTAATCTTAACTACTATGGTACATATATTACATACAGGAGAGTCGAATATATTTATTTAAGACAAGTTTAACGACTTATGACTTGTAACGAAGAAAATATTAAAAGCGACTTGTAAGTCTGAGAGATGTAGATCGACTTATTAGTTTGAGAGATATTATACGACTGACTTCTCGTTTGTCTCAGGAACGACCAGCTCTGTCACAAAGTGCTTATTTAGCTATTTTAAAGACGAAAACAAGACGTGACTAGAAGCCGTTTGTTCATGGAACATTCTAGAAGGAATTTATATTTTAAATACTATGCACTTTTAATATCTGAATAACAGGATGTCATTTATCATCTTAACGAGAATTGAATGAAATTAAGAAGGGTAAGCAGAATGCAATATCCTGTTATTCACGATATTCAGAAAAAAATACAATACTATGATTAGTAAGAAAATTAATAAGTAAATAATTATAAAATATTGTTAGTACATATTACAATAATATAAGGGATATATGACTTTACAACACCTCCCGTCTAAGAATGAAATTGGTAGCGTGGCTGTCTACCAATTGTAGTTCTGATAGTAGGATTAGGACAAGGAACATTTTGATCAACAGGCTCGACAACTTCAATTTGAGAGTCATCTTGAGTAGCATTTAAATTTATCGTAGAAGAATTTCGATAAGTAACTGAATTTTCAGGCACCTTAGAATCAAGATGTCTTTTATAAAATATAGTTATTAATAGAACTAATATAAAAACAAAAAGTAAACTTGAAGTAGATAAAGTGAATTTCCAAATATTAGAATTTCTATCTAAATGATCATTTAATTCATTTTCCTTATCTTGCAGTTTATTTAAGTCTGAACCAATATCGTCGAATACATGACCTTGATCATGATGTAGAACTACAGTATTATTAAGAGGTGATTTTAAGAATTTAAATTTATTGGAAAAGGTGAGGTTTAGACCTTTAGTAATTGGTAGATGTGGTGTAAAATCATTTACAGCATTTACAAAAGATTTATTAATTTTGGGTGTGCAAGATAGCATTATCTGTGTATGCCGCACATCCAAATTTAAGAGTCAGTTTTCCAGTATTTATAAGATTGACTTGTGTTCTGATATTATTCTTACATACTACATACAATAATTCAGTGTTAGGTAATGTAAATAACCAACTATTATGTTCAATTAGTTTGACGAAGATTCCCTTTTGTAAAATGATAAGTTTCTTATTACAACTTTCTGGAATAGTTTTATTATTTCTCAGAATCTTTGCTTCGCATTCTGACTCTTCGTTGATAAGAGTGATAGGTAAGTTCTGTTTACAAATATAGAAATTTGTTTTTATCAAAATCATTTTACATTGAGAAATATAGAATTTAGAAGAGAAGAAATAATGTTCTCTGATTTCATCGATTATCAAATAATCCGATTTTGGGTAAATAAATATATATTGGTTATTTTCATACCTGATTGGTAGGCTATTTAGTTTAATTACATCATAAATTACATGAGATACTAATGGTATATTCAGAACAAAACTCAATCTATTATTATAAGAATAGATAATTATATTAATTAGTTTGTAAAAATGATGAATATTTTCAATTGTAAGAGGGACTGGAAAAGTGATTCCGTCGTTTAATTGACTTTGCACATTATTCAATTCCTTTATTAACATAACTGGGTCTAACAACATAGGATGTAGGATTCCTTGTTGTGCATTAAAAACAATTTCGGTCAATTTCAATTGAGTTAATGAAAATTGATCTATCGTGATAGTAATAAGAGCAATTAATTCGTTTAATTTTGTGAATAAGTGTTCGCTTCTTTGAGAATTATTAAGAACTAATCCTATATTTTTCATATATGAGGATAGTTGTTCAAATTTTGAATTAATATTTGTAATAGAGTTTCCTAATTTGATAAATGAAGAGTTTGATTTGGTTACAAGAGACTTCATGATAATTGTTTGTTCATGAATCAAGTTTAACGTATCTTTATCGTTATATTGATATTTTCTTATCATAATTTTGAGCGTCGTCATCATCTAGAGTTCCAAATAAAGTTTTAGATAATTTTCCTACGGCATCAAATAGTCCGCGTTTAGTAATAAAATGTTGATGAAACAAGGGTGTTAAGATCCGGTTAGATGATTCTAAATTTTTATAAATATTATCGAATTCATTTAGGAATTGTAAAACATTCCTCTAATTAATTGGCTTCAATAGATTTATTTTTAAAAGTATTATATAATTTATGTAATTCAACAATAATTATCTGTCTCTGAATATATTATATTACAATTATCCATTGCTGAATGTATATCTTCATAAAATAAAAATTTTCAATTAAAAGAATGTTTAATAAATACAAATTTGGAAAATTTTTTAATAGACTCATAACGTCTGTAGCACCTGCAATATCAATAGCAAGGCGTAACAAAGAATGTATTATCCAAAAAATAGTATAAAAATGACAGATTAAGATAAATAGTGTGGCACTTAGACCCAAGAGAGGTGCCATAATTCGGCAAAACCTGCTACCATGGAGCAAGTTGCCCAAAAGAAGTGGGTGCGAACAAAAGATTTGATTTCGTGACCCAACAGGTGTGGAATTAAAACACTTTGAGATTATTATTACTTAATAAATTTATATATAATTATAATTAGGCAAAATTTTGCAACGTATGCAGCAAGTTGCACAAAAAGTGGATTGTCCAAGATTGAATTGGTGGGGGTTTCCAAAGGTGGATTTTTCAAGAAAATTAATAAGAATGGACAATATATTCGAATATTAATCAAAAAATAAATACGAAATTTAAAAAAAATGTTTATTTAACATCAATAAATGAGTAAGGATTATCATGTAATATGATACAAAAAGAATGTGTACAAATAAAAATACACGAAACGATTAGTAATCGTTGAAGCTTTTAAAACGTTAATAAAATTAACAGAGTTTAACATCTCCAGGATGTGAAAGAGTAATTTGACTCCAAGGAAGTTCCTCGGGCTAAGTAGGGTTTACTTAATTTGGAAGGACAATCGAATGGGGTATAAAGTAAAACACCTACTCCCCAAATTAAATTAAACAAAAGAGGAACTTGTCGGTTGAAATTATCATAATATATTGTCATGATATGATATGATAATTTTCATTGATTTATTTATTATAAGGTCGTAACCTGTTGTTATGAACCTTAATACGTTTATTATTACATAATATAGTTGAATTTACTCCATCTATTTCCAAGATTTCATAAGGACCATTAAAAGAAGATAATAATTTTTTAGATTTGCCTTTAGGCTGTGCTTCGTTTCTTAATAACACTAGATCGCCAATTTTAAAATTAATAGGATTAGAATTTCTATCAAATTGTTCTTTACTCTTCTGCTTCTTATCCACTAAACGATCATAAGCAATTTTATGTGAATATTGCAATCTAGCCTTTAATTCTTTCGAGTAATCATCATAATTATATAATTTTTCAGGTTCCTTTCGTAAAGAAGACGGTAATTCAGCTTTGTAACCATATAATAATTCAAAAGGAGTATATTGGGTAGATGTATGAGGGGTAGTATTATAACAAAACATAGAAAAAGGTATCCAAGTATCCCAATCAGTTTGAGATTTATCAACATAAGATCGAAGATATTCATTTAAAGTTTTATGACTTCTTTCAATTTGACCATTAGATTCTGGATGATAAGCAGTAGTTTGTAACTTAGTTATTTTAAGTAATTTGCATACATCTTTAAATATTGAACTTAAGAAATTTGATCCTTGATCAGTTAAGATTTTATCAGGCGTACCATGCTGACAAATTATATGAGTTACTAGATTTTCTGCAATAGTAGTGGCTTCTTGATTTGGAATTGGAATAGCATGCGAGAATTTGGTAAGATCGTCTTGAAATGTAAGTATATATTTATTTCCATTTAAGAATGTTGGCAATGGACCAACTATATCGAGAAATACTTTTTCAAAAGGTTTTCTAGAGGTTGTAGTAATAACCATTGGTACTTTAGTTTTCTTTCCTGATTTGTTACATTGACATTGTTTACAAGTTTTTATATATCTTTTAATATCTTTATACATGTTAGGCCAAGTATATTTCATTTTAATTCGATTAAAGGTACGATTTACTCCTTGATGTCCTCCAAGGGGTGTATTATGATATTCAAATATTATTTTATCGATTTTTTCTTTACTTAATTTATTAGAATTTTCAAGTACATATACGGAAATTAAAATATTTGTATCTTTAAAGATATATCTTATCATTGTTCTAATATTTTCACATTTAAGTAAATCTAACCCGCAACCTATTTTAGGAATTGCAAGTTTTGTTATTTCATTTTGTAAACAAAAGGCTTTTAAATTTAATAAAGTGTAAAAAATATCCTTGTCATCTGGTTTATCATAATGATGTTCTTTTGTTATTAAATATAAAATAAATCTCGAGTTTTCTTTCAAATATAAAATTTTATAAAGTTCAGGATTTTGTTCCTTCAAGTTTTCTGCATTATTAAAATTTTCTTTAAATTGTTTAGCTATACCTGCATTCATATAAAGATCGGTACTTACACAATGAGCTAAATTGTAATCACTGGGTGCATTAAATAAGTCATCTTCAACATTAGGATTAAAAATTAATTTTGTTTCAATATCGTTTAAATATTGATGATAAGAGGCTTCATAATCATCAGTAATGGCAGAAATAAATTGTATGCGACTTAAAGCGTCTGCATGAGAAATAGATTTTCCTGATCGATGAATTATTTCATAATCATATTCGTCTAATTTTAATCTCCAACGAATTAATTTAGATCCGATATCAGATACATTTTTAATTCCTACAAGGGGTTTATGATCAGTAACGATAGTAAATTTCCTTCCATAAAGGTAAGGTCTAAAAATTTTTAAAGCCCATACAATGGCAAGAAATTCCTTTTCTATAGTGGAATAATTTAATTCGCTTTTATTAAAGCATTTGCTTGCGTAAGCAATCCGCAGAGAATTTGATATCTCTCCTTGAGACAGGACCGAACCCATGGCAAATTGACTTGCATCGGTCGTCAAGATAAAATGTTTATTAAAATCAGGAAATTGTAAGATAGGTGGAGACAATATGGCTTGCTTTAATTTGTTAAAAGATTCTTCACAAAGGGCTGACCATGTATAATCTTTACCCTTTTGTGTTAAAGAGGTCAAAGGTTTAGCAATTTTGGAAAAGTTCGGTATAAACTTACGATAGTAACCAATTAATCCTAAAAATGATCTTAATTCCTTTAGACATTCAGGAATTTTAAAATTTTGTACTACACTAACTTTTTGCGGATCTGGTTTAATACCTTCTTCAGAAACAATATGACCTAAATACATAATTTCCTTTCGCAGAAATTCACATTTGTCTGGCTGCAATTTTAAGTTATGTTCGCGAAGTCTTTCAAATACTTCAATTAATTTTTTATTATGATCTGCTAAATCTTTAGCATAAATAACAATATCATCGAGATATACAAGGCATTTAATTCCTTGTAATCCAGTTAAAACATAATTCATTAAACGTTGAAACGTGGCAGGTGAACCTTTAAGCCCAAATGGCATACGATTGAATTCAAAATGACCTAGTCCGGTACTGAAAGCAGTTTTTTGTTTATCTTCTGGGTTCATAAGTATTTGATGAAATCCACTAGTTAAATCAAGAGTGGTAAAGAATTTTGAGCAACCTAATTGATCTAAAATTTCAGTAATATTAGGTAATGGAAAAGAATCATTAATAGTTACATCATTAAGTTTTCTAAAGTCAACGACTACGCGCCATTTTTGTTTTCCAGATGCATCTAACTTTTTAGGAACAACCAACAGAGGTGCATTCCAAGGACTTTTACTGTTTTGAATAATATTTTCATTTAACATTTGATTGATCTGATTATTAACTTCTTGTTTTTGACTTTCTGGAAGTCTATAGGGTTTAACAAAAATAGGTTCAGTATTTGAATTAACTGGAATTTTATGAGTAATTGAATCGGTATGAGTTAACGTATCAAATTCTTTTACGTAGAAAATATCATTAAAGTTTTTACAAATTTCAGAAATGGATTCATTTTCTTCAGAATTTAAATGACCTAATCGCAATTGTGAAATTATACGATCAATTCGTTTATATGTTTGCGAAGTTTCAATATTTAAAATATTATAATCATTAAGATTATCAAAAATTATATTTGAATGATCTATAGTAACAGTCTCTTCTGTACTGTTAATAATATTAATAAGACAATAACCATTAATTGGTTTTGTAATACAATTGCCAACAAAGAAGCCGTTATCGATTTCTTTCGATAAACAAATACACTCGGTATTATAAGACGTATAAATTTTAATAAAAGATTCACTACGAGGTGATAAGACTGAATAATTATTATTCATAAGAGTTGGCGTAAGATTCCAAGAAACAAGATTACACTTGTAATAAAAATTAAATAAACGATTCCCGTAATCAATATTAACTTTATATTTAGAAAGAAAGTCTTTCCCAAGTATACCATCATTTTTAATGGGAAAAGAATCGGGAACGACATGAAAGAAATGCTTCAGCATTTGACCACCAAGATTAAAACAAATTAAAGTAGTACCTATTGTTGAGGTTTGACCATCTATAATACCTTTTAAAATAGCTTTCTTATTCGTATCAATAAGTTGTTCGCCTTTTAAACTACTTAATTTAATTGCGCTTATATCCGCACCACTATCAACCAGAAAATTAGTAATATTAATTTTTGTAGATAATAAGTCAACATGAACGCTATCTGGTTTATCAGATTCAATTAGCGATATATTATAAGTAAAAATTCGTCGAGTAGGATTATTAATTTTATAGGAATTATTTGAATTATCATATGAGTTATTATGTTTGCGGTTATCTACTTGGAGATTTGATTCGCTGACGCAATACCGCTGCTTACGCCAGGGCTGGACTCGTTTTTTGGAACATGTGTATTATTTGAAAAATTACTTGTTCTATTTGAATTGTTAAATTTAGAACGTTGATTACTTTGATAAGAGTTTGGTTGATTTTTAAAATTAGGATTAAAATTCCTATAATCATGATTACTGCCTTGAGGCTTGTTTCTTTTGAAACAATTATTTATATGATGACCAGGCTTTTTGCAGTATGCACATATGATTTCTACTCTATTTACGTTTAAATTTCCTTCCTTCTTTGGGAAATTTGGAAGAGATTCAGTAGTATTATTAGAATTCTGAGTTATTTTAGAAAAACATTTATTGGCAGAATGACCTAGCTTATTGCATTTGAAGCATCTAATTAATTTCTTATCTTTCTGTTCTGTTTTCTTATCTTGATTTAGAATTCTTTCTTCTTCTAAAGCTGCTGTGACAGCATTATTGAAATTTTCAAATCTACTTGCTTTTATTATTATTTTTACAGGTTCTAATAAACCTTCTACAAAAGATTTTAAACATGATTTGCTATTAATATTTTAAATAGTTTGTGTGGCATCTTGGCCTTCACTAGCAATACAAGCATCTGTTAAATCAGAAGTTAATCGCTCAATTCGATTTGAAAAAGATCTAATATTTTCTGTAGGTAGTTGTTTACAAGATAATAATTCACGTTGTAATTGTGCAATAGTGCGTTTTTCTAAGTATTGATTTCTTAATTCTTGTTTTAAATCGTTCCAATTTAGGAAATCACGATATTTAATAACATTATAGGCTTGACCCGTTAATTTACATTTTATGCAATTAAGGAATTGTGCAGTATGAATATTAGTTGTGCAAGTGGTATTAACTATATCACAACAAGTAATGAATCGATGTAATTTATCCCTATTCCCGTCAAATTCGGGTATCATTTTTAGGGCTGTGTCAATCGAAAAAGCCATGTTATGATTTTCAATATTATTAAGATTTACTAACTCCTCAAAATCTGAACCAAAGGCTTGTAAGATTGACATAAAAATGGAGTACTTACATAATATTTCACTTTGATTTAACGTTTCACTGCACTGGCACTTGGGGAAATTTTTAAGATTGGATTAAAGATGTCCTGGGACTTGAAGTTCAGGAACAAACGTTGAAACTCGTTCTGGGAATACAGGAACTTGAAGATTCTTGAAGATTGAAATGATGGTCAAAAGATCGATGGTCGAAGATTGATGGTTTAAGATTGATGGATTTTTATCCTGATGTAATAATCAAGATTAACTTGCGACTGTAGTTAATCTGGTACGTAGTTAGAGTTCGGGTTTTTATTGAAGTATAACGCAGCGCGACTGTCCGCGAATACTTTGAGTTCACGAGTTCACTTATCTTACAGATGAGTAGTATCTGTAAGATTCACTTCAGCTGGCGGTGATGTAAAGTTTGAACCGACACCAAGTTTAGGTGTGTTATATCACGACACTTTGACACCAAATTTATACGCAAAGTTGAACCGCAACACCTGACGCCAAAATTTATGTTGTAATTTACATTCGATCACCTTACCTTGGCCGAGCGGAATTGTCAGGAGGCGACGAAATATCTGTAAATTATGTAATTCGGAGTTCTTTGTGATATTTAAGTGAAACTCTGATATGCGGTAACCCGGGTTTATTAATCTTAACTACTATGGTACATATATTACATACAGGAGAGTCGAATATATTTATTTAAGACAAGTTTAACGACTTATGACTTGTAACGAAGAAAATATTAAAAGCGACTTGTAAGTCTGAGAGATGTAGATCGACTTATTAGTTTGAGAGATATTATACGACTGACTTCTCGTTTGTCTCAGGAACGACCAGCTCTGTCACAAAGTGCTTATTTAGCTATTTTAAAGACGAAAACAAGACGTGACTAGAAGCAGTTTGTTCATGGAACATTCTAGAAGGAATTTATATTTTAAATACTATGCACTTTTAATATCTGAATAACAGGATGTCATTTATCATCTTAACGAGAATTGAATGAAATTAAGAAGGGTAAGCAGAATGCAATATCCTGTTATTCACGATACTCAGAAAAAATACAATACTATGATTAGTAAGAAAATTAATAAGTAAATAATTATAAAATATTGTTAGTACATATTACAATAATATAAGGGATATATGACTTTACAACATCATCACTGATATCTTTATACCCATGAAATCCAGGCTTTGTAGGATGATCTGGACCAACTGCGATAGTTCTGAATTTGCAGATGACTGAACAATTATTTTCTGCGTGGCATTTCTCTGGATCCGTGGTATTGATGTTTGAGTTGAAGCATCTCCAAAGCCATTCCAGCTAAACAATACGGGTATCGCTTCTTCGATTGAATCGTCGAAAACTATGTCCGTCTGAATTCCTTTATCGTGGGTGATATTTTCCTCTGCATTGAATGGCGGTAAAGATGTTTCGTAATCTAGCTCCAGATCATCTGGAATAAAAGAAACATTAGTTACACGTTAGTACATAATGTAAATTTACTTCAATGCTGCTATCAAAAACAAGCCAAAGTTTTAAAAAGTTGTAAAAGACATTGGAAATTCATAAAGGATTTAATTTTTGGATGTAACAGTTCTATATTTTTATTCTGCAGTTAAAATAGTTTACTTACCAGTGTCATGTTGCAAAACTTCTGACGCGTTTCTCAGTTCACTTCTTCTTTCTGCCCTAGCTGCTCGAGGTGCAGCCGAGGGATTCACCTTTGTCCATGGAAATATTGTAGGGTTATAAGATTCGTTTTGTGGGTTGTTCGATTTTTGGCCGCCAGCAAAATGTAAGCTGCATATTCGGCTGTCAATCGTTGGCATCCACGGTGTTTTGTCCGGGCTGTGAGAATTAATTTTAAATTTAGAACTTACCTTTTTATCTTAAAATAACATAATAATTTTGATTTTTGTACTCACTTTAAACGGCGGACTGAATGTACCCACTTTTTCTTCCGATCGGCTTCCCACTCGCGATTCGGGAAAGAATGGAATATTACATCCCGGTTATTATTTTGGGTGTTGTAACATCCGGGAACACAACAATAACGACCGGACTGTTTTTTGGCACGCTTTGGTGGCTCCATTTTACACTAAATCCCGCGTATGCAGTGCTTTAAATGTTTCGAGTTGCACGTGAGCACAATCGGAGCCGTCACTTTACTTCCAAAGAGTTGTGACAGGCGGCCGTATGGCGGCGCCACCTCTGCCGTGAATTTATTTTAACATGAAACATAGGACTTTTCATATCCATGGTTACGAATTTGACAGCAATGTATTAGAGCGTTCTTTTTAAAATCGAACATAGGGAATCAATTTAACTGTATTATTCTTGACTAATATAACATATTTGGGCAGCTGTAATAGTTCCAAGAGACTTCAACATAAACTTTTAATTGTTTAAAATATACCTACATCGTATTTCCAGGTAGCAACATTTGAATTTGTTAATTGGAATCAAACTGATGCTACCTGGAAATACGATGTAGGTATAGTTTAAACAATTAAAAGTTTATGTTGCAAGCGTCTCTTGGAACTATTACAGCTGCCCAAATATGTTATATTAGTCAAGAATAATACAGTTAAGGAGGTACACTCGACATTTGAAATAATGAGAGAGTTAAATGAAACTTTGCAAAATTAATCAAAACATTGTAAAAATGTTACCTGAATTTTTTCATAATTTTTCACCATCTAGATTATCCAAAAATAAATATTAAAAAACTACATTTTACATGGCCTCTAATGGGACTACTTTTAAATCAACGTAAAAAGCATTTAAGGAAATGAGAGAAAATTATAATTGCTTTTTTAAAACGTACATTATTATCTCATAGACCGAATAAAAGTAATACAAGCATCATTTACCACGTAATTAACAAGATTTCTTAATCGAAAGACTGACGTTTATGCCTACTGGAGAATATTGGCGAGAACATAATATAGACGCGGCAACGTTGAAAAGCCCGAAATTTGAATTTAACCTGAAAAAAAAACATTATCTATCTATAATCACAAGTTATTCACAAGAATGAAAGGTAATATGCACAAATGATAATAAATAATTCATACCCAACGATTTAAATGAAATTTCAAGTGCAGAATTCTCTTCACCTTCCATTTTTACTATCTGTCAGATTGACATCTGAACGTGAAAAATGACATGTACAGCACAGCGTTGCCGTAGTTTACACTGGTATTTAGCCGAATGAAATCTTATAAAATAAACAATTTTTAAATAACAAAAATTAATAATATTCTTAATTAATTAATTTAAATCTCATTTTATTAGAAAAAATTCAAATAGACAGCGTTTACATACAATAAAAAATGTTTATTTTTATTTTTTATAAGTTGGAACATACATACGAGTATAGGAGATGCCCCTAACCCCCCACCACTCGAATGTACCTCCTTAAATTGATTCCTTATGTTCGATTTTTAAAAGAACGCTCTAATACATTGCTGTCAAATTCGTAACCATGGATATGAAAAGTCCTATGTTTCACGTTAAAATAAACTCACGGTATAGGTCAGTCATATTTGGTAAAAATAACCCTCTACCTGGAAGTAATTCCCTGAAAGGGGATACTGTGCATATATGTAGTACTAGTACCCAGTAACAACATATCAAAAATCAACACTCGTGCATGTTGTGCTACGGCCGCCATCTTCAGTAACCGTTAACATTACAAAAAAATAGTCAATTATAAAATTGTAGAGCATAAAATTCTCTATAATATTGTCCTTATCGATTTTCATGTAACTGCTACAGTATTCGAGAAAAACGAGACAATGTATTTTGGTAATTCAAGGGTAATTAAATCAAGCTATAATTTCGTTTTATTGCGCAAAAACAGCAATAACTTTTTAACAGATAAAGAAAACGACTTCCTGTTTCAAATATTCGTTTTCGGAGATATTTTTCTATTAAAATTTTTTGTTCTAAATTTTAAAATACCTACTTTAGTCACAATTTTAAGAAAAAAAACAAATAAATTTTTGGTTTTTAAAATTTTTGTGTGTTTAATCAACTCTAATTTCTATACCGATAAAGATATCAATTTCAGGTTAGCGGCGTTGGATTACTTAGTAAATTTTACGTAAGATACATTATATTAAATTTTTTTTTAAATATTTTTTGTGTATTTTGGCTTATAAAAGGCCCTTCAAAAAAAATATAGTACAATGTGTCTTACATAAAAATGCCTGAGGAATCCAATTCCGCAGACCGGAAGTCGATATCTTTATCCGTTCAGAAAGTAGAGTTGATTAAACACAAAACATATTTAAAATTATGAAATTTTGCAATTTTCGCTCGAAGATAATAACTAAAGGGGGTAGCGGGATTCGCATATTGAATCGGCCCCAGAGCGATTTTGACTTGGCATCATGTTGGCCCTTTAAAAAGTGTTTAAAAAACAAGATTTAGATGGTTACCAGCTTTATAGATATCAATCTCTGCTTACAACCCATAAAAGAGTGATTTTTTGACATTTTTGTAGAAAACAATTTTTGGGCCTACTTACGTGACTCTAAAGCCCTGTTCGCACGGCGATCTTTGGAGATTCTACGGAGAGTCAAACTCCCGGCAAAGTCACCGCAAAAAAGAAGTTTTTTTCTTTCTAGTGATAATTATTTGCTAAATTATCAATGAGTCTTGGAAAAGACGAATTTATAATTTATTCAAAACCACGTAATTATCACTAGAAAGAAAAAAAACTTCTTTTTTGCCGTGACTTTGCCGGGAGTTTGACTCTCCGTAGAATCTCCAAAGATCGCCGTGCGAACAGGGCTTAATGTAACTTTTGGTAACAGAAAATTAATCTGCAGAAATTAGAGAATGTCTACAATTTTTTTCATTTACATCTGAAGCGGCATTTGCTGCGAAAAATCAATTTAAAGCAAAAAAAAAGTCAAAAATTGACACTTTTTTACGACTCACCTTCGCTTTTTTCGGGTTGCAGTTGAGACTCTTAAAAACACCAAATACAAAATTTAGAGAATTTTATACGCTTTTAGGCGGAAAAAACCGCATTACAATATCTCTATTAGATTAGGCGACAATCGCATTTAAGTAAAATAAAGTATTTGCCACCATCGCGCCTGATACGGCATACGACTGGTAACATGTCTAACATGTATGTTTGAGGACACTGGAAACGTCGGTGTTGCCCGGTGTTGCCTACGGCCAACCTAAATATAACCAAACCAATGAAAAAGAAACTTTTACCGCGTTTATCACTGCTTTTCAAAAAACCTTGTACATTTTTTGTTTTCGACATGTTACAACACATTTTGGATATTTTTTATTCAACTCTTTTTTTTCTAATTTTGGTTTTATAATTTTGGAACATTTTGAACAAATCATAAATTTGAAACATTTTGAACAAACCGGAATGTTCCAAAATTATAAAACCAAAATTAGAAAAAAAAAATAGTTGAATAAAAAATATCCAAAACGTGTTGTAACATGTCGAAAAAAAAAGTTTCTTTTTCATTGGTTTGGTTATATTTAGGTTGGCCGTTGACAACACCGACGTTTCCAGTGTCCTGAAACATACATATTAGACAGAGAAACCCATACTACCAGTCGTATGCCGTATCAGGCGCGATGGTGGCAAATACTTTATTTTACTTAAATGAGATTGTCGCCTAATCTAATAGAGATATTGTAACGCGGTTTTTTCCGCCTAAAAGCGTATAAAATTCTCTAAATTTTGTATTTGGTGTTTTTAAGAGTCTCAACTACAACCCGAAAAAAGCGAAGGTCAATCTTAAAAAATCTGACGTGGACACCACATGACTTCCTTGTACGCCTTGTTTGTTCATACTTTTCTTAATAACTAAAATGTAGAATAATATAAAAAATTCTTTTAACTTATTATACTAGTATACTCACAAATATAGGCTAAAGTGTAGAATAGGTGTTTAAAAGGAATTTCGTTTTTTTTGGTGTCAATCGGTTCATTCCTATTCTCTGTCCTAGAATAAAGCAAAATTTTGCGCGGAAGCTTAGGGCCGATTTTGTTAGTTTTTAGGGTAAAATTTTTGACAACTGTCAACACTGGTTATGCTGAAAAATTAACTGATTAAACATGTGATTTAACGTTTTTATACATTTATGTAATAGAGATATCAATAAATAAATATATTTTTCACAGATATAAGGCTTTTATTACCTGTTTTTTTAAGTTTTCGAAATTATTTGACATAAATACAATATTACATTTTTGTTTTAGATTAATATAAATTTCAATAGTGTTTGCCATGTTAAAAACATGAATACAAAAAAAATTAGTTTGTTTATAACAACCATTATTTCATTGTTGTATACGATGTCTGCTGTAGTAGTGAGCAGTCAGTGTGAGTGCATTGTGAGGACCAGTTGCAGGAGTGGAACTTGATTCCACGAACTAGACGGTGTCGTAAATGTGGGGGCAGCCTGACGTTGACCGAGGATTCTTCTCGTATAGACGGCTGGATTTGGAGATGTCAGAACAGGACCTCCCAACGGAAGCAAAAGGTAAAGATTTGTGTGTATGCGGTATCATTTAGAGCGGGTACTTTTTTTGAACGTTCTAAATTGCCCATATTTACAATTCTTAAATACCAAAACCGAGTTTGTGGGGCCCTATTATGGTTTTGTTAGCTTTGTTTTAGTGTAGTAAATACCAAAACCGAGTTTGTTGGGCTCTATTACGGTTTTGTTAGCTTTGTTAGTGCAGTAAAAACAAAAACAGAGTTTGTGGGGCTTTATTTTTAGCCATTTTGACACATTCAGGTTAACATACAAAAACGTCGTTTTATTCATTTTTTTGCAATTTTGACACATTGAGGTTAACCAAAAAAATTTCATTTTCTTCAAAAAAACATATTGAAAACACTTTTCCGCGGCCTTGCTTGTTTAGGTCATATTTAGGCATAATAAACGATCTCCTAAAAAAAAAACGCATTTTCTCTTAAACACCTATTCTACATTCCAGCCCAAATATATTTTAGTCATTTTATTTAAACTGCAGAAGAAGATATAAACGATATTTTACTATTGTCACTGCTACTGTCACTGTCATAATCATTTAAATTTTACGTAGTAACAAATGTTAATCGATCATGGACTACAAGATACAGAAATACTAAATTATAAGTATATACTTTAATTATTTTTAAATGATAGAAGATACAGAAAAATTTATAAAATACCGATTGTAGATAATAATCACATAATCTTTCATTTAAAATAAAAAAAATCTGCTGTGGCCACCACACGACCTCTCGCCTAATTCTGCTTATTCTACTAATCTAATAAATAGTTTTACTTACATTTTAATAGTTTCATGTTCATGTAATATGTAAACGATAATGTAAACCAATATGCAAGCAAAAGATGTCAACTGTACTATCACTGTCATAATAATTCAAATTTTATGTAGAAACAAATTTTATATCATGGGCAACAAGATACTAGAATTTCAAAAAAAAAGAATATTTATTGTACTTTATTTTATTGTTAAATACTTCCAGATTCAGCAATTTGTATTTATAATTAACTGTACACATAGATAATTACAATTTATTTTATTTTTAATTGCAAAAATTGTCATAAATAAATAATGTACCAATATATTTAAGGAAAACTTTTCCAAACTTCTAAAAGTACTACTTCCGGTTTGCGGATTTCTACCAAAATCTTATCCGGTGTTAAGATACTTATTAAAACCTTAAATATGAAATTTGGTTATAAACGGTTTGATACTTTTTAAGTTATCGTGGACGAAAAATCGTCGGTTCATACAAACGCACACACACACGCACACACAGACATCATCGTGAAAATAGTAAATTCGTATTCTAGAGACCCTGAAACGTGCTTATCCACCAAAAACTCATACTCGAAAATTTTGACCCATTACAATACCTCTCTTATAGAATATGAGGCGAGAGGTAAAAATTGTCTAAAATTAATTATTTATCAAAATATTTTTAAAAAGTACTACTTCCGGTTTATAGATTGAAACCAAAAATAGGAGGTGCACAACTAGATGCTATACCAGTCCTAAATACAAAATTTCAACTTTCTACGTCTACGTACGTACGCACGTACGTAAGCACGTACGCACGTACGCACGTACGTACAAACGTCACGACGAAACTAGTCATAATGGATTCAGAAAAGGTCAAAACGGATATTTCCGTCAAAATCTGAGAACCGAAATTTTTCGCGATTACAATACTTCCTTACTCCGTACAAGGAAGTAAAAAGTGTCAATTTTTAACTTTTTTTGGCTGAATTGATTTTTCGTAGTAAATGCCGCTTCAGATGTATATGAAAAAAATTGAAGACATTCTCTAATTTGTGAAGATTAATTTTCTGTTACCAAAAGTTACATTAAAGTTACGTAAGTAGGCCCAAAAAATTGTTTTCCACAAAAATGTCAAAAAATCACTTTTTTATGGATTGTAAGCAGAGATTGGTATCTATAAAGCTGGTAACCACCTAAATATTGTTTTTTAAACATTTTTTCAAGGGCCAACATAATGCCAAGTCAAAATCGCTCTGGGGCCGATTCACTATGCTTATCCCGCTACCCCTTTTGGGTTATCAAAGGCCTTACAAAAAATTTAATATAATTTGTCTTACGTAAAATTTACTAAGAAATCTAACGCCGCAAACCGGAAATCGATATCTTTATCCGTTTAGAAATTAGAGTTGATTAAACACACAAAAATTTAAGAACACTAAAATTTCTTTGTTTTTTTTTTCTTAAAATTGTGACTAAAGTAGGTATTTTAAAATTTAGAAAAAAAAATTTAATAGAAAAATATATACGAAAACGAATATTTGAAACAGGAAGTTTTCTTTATCTGTTAAAAAGTTATAGCTGTTTTTGCGCAATAAAACGAAATTATAGCTTGATTTAATTAGCATTTAACTAGCGTCAGGCCCCGCTACGCGGGCCTTGGGGGATTCGCCCGCTTCGCGGGCTCAAGCTCCGCGGACTCTGAATATGGAAGGATTCGGCACTTCGTGCCTCAATTATAACGATTTAACCATTTAGACTCTAACGAAAAAAATTATTTAATTACAATTTCAAATTATTCATCTTCCGCCTTCTTCAATATAAATTTTAATAAAGGCATTAAATATAAATAGGTATCCTGGTTATCCAACTAAAAACAAAAGACTATTGTCGAACGTCATCTTAAACAATATTGTAGGTACCTTATCAAAACCTTATATTTGATATAACAAACTTGAAATGATTTTACTATTTTGAAAGGAAAAAAATAGAAGCTAATCATAATCACCCAGTATCATATTTATCACTTATTGTGTATATCACTCCTCATCAGCAAGATCAAGACCTTTACTTTTTTACAATTTTAAGATATAAACAAATGACGATCGGCGGTCTCCATTTTGAACAATCTTGTATTAGCTCTTTTATCACGATATTTAATTTGATATCATACTCAATAGGTATGATTCTAACATATTTTTTAAAAAACAAAAGACAATCGTCGGCCACCATTTTAAATAATTTTATTAATTAGCCCTCATCTAGCTCTTTAATTTGACATCAAACTCGAATTGTTTTTTAAAATTGAAAACAATTGTTAATCGTCTGCCACCATTTTAAATAATTTTATTAATTAGGTAGCATTTATTTTTTAACCCTTTAATTTAAACCCTTTAATTTTTAATCAAATTCGATTTGATTTAATAATTTTTTGATAAAAACAAATGACAATCGGTCGCCATTTTCAACAATTTTATAAAGTAGTGCTCACCTGACCGATTTAAATTATTTTATTAATTAGGTAGCCCATGGCCAACCCTTTAATTTGATATCAAACTGATATAATTCTATATTGTTTTTGATAAAAATAAATGACGATCGTCGACCACCATTTTAAATAATTTTATTAATTAGGTAGCCCTTGAATTTGATATCAAACGACATGATTTTTTGATAGAAACAAATGACAATCGTTGGTCGCCATTTTCAACAATTTTATAAAGTTGTGCTCACCTGATCGATTTATATTATTTTATTAATGAGGTAGCCCATTTTCAACCTTTTAATTTGATATCAAACTTGATATAATTCTATATTGTTTAAAAAAAAAATGACAAACGTCGGCCACCATTTTAAATAATTTTATTAATCAGGTAGCCCTTATCTAGCCCTTGAATTTGATATCAAACTCGATATGATTTTTTGTTAAAAACAAATGACAATCCTTGGTCGCCATTTTCAACAATTTTATAAAGTAGTGCTCACCTGACCTATTAAAATTATTTTAATAATTAGGTAGCCCATTTTCAGCCCTTTATTTGATATCTAACTTGATATAATTCTATATTGTTTTAAAAAAAATAAATGACAATCGTCGGCCACCATTTTAAATAATTTTATTAATTAGGTAGCCCTTATCTAGCCCCTGAATTTGATATCAAACTCGATATGATTTTTTAATAAAAACAAATTATTGTTGGTCGCCATTTTCAACAATTTTATAAAGTTAGTGCTCACTTCTTTTGTTGGGACTGTACTTGATACAACTGTCAAAATAAAATAAATATTTTAAAAAATACGAATATTGATAAAAATACAAAAAAATGATTCTTTCGATTATTACTTAATATAATTTACAAATTGCTTCTATTACTAATATAACGTAAGATATATGCATCTGAAATATCGAATTGTAAACTGTAAACGTCAGTTTGACAGAACAGCATTGTTTTTTCCCCAAATATGTTAACAATTTTTACCCTGAATGTACTAAAACTTCTGACGTCTTTTTCTGTGACTGTACTTTGTAATGACTGTCAAAATAAAATTAATTTTTTTAAAGTAGTACTAAAATTGATGAAAATATTAAAAATATTTACGCTCCTTCTATTATAACTCAATATAATTAACAAATTTCTTCTATTAATTATATTAATTAAGAAAAGTGCATTTGAAATCTCGAATTGTAAACGTCAGTTTGACAGAATGTAGCATTGTTTTTTATTCAACAGTCAGTTGTTGAACATTTGAGCATTCAAAGCACTGATTCACTGATGAAATTTCAGTTTTTCATTAATAACTAAAAAAACTATTATATCTGGAACATTGAGACCTGGTCGCATGGACTCCCTATTAATCCCTTACTATGTATACCAATTTTTAAATCGATAGATTAAACCATTCATTTGTTATTAACGAAAATCAAAAAGTCAGTTTTTGGCATTTTTCTCAAACAAAAGAAAATCAAAAACAATTGAACTATACAATGGTTTTTGCGTCTCGACACCCTCTATCACCTCGTAAAAAAATCATGAAAATCGTATAATTCGTTCATAACGTTGTGCAGTTCTAAATGCGTTGCTAGTTTGGCTAAAAATCAACAACTTTAAGCCTTTTAGTATATAAGATTACCAAAATACATTTTCTCGTTTTTCTCGAAAACTGTAGCAGTTACATGAAAATCGATAAGGACAATATTATAGAGAATTTTATGCTCTACAATTTTATAATTGACTATTTTTTGTAATGTTAACGGTTACTGAAATATGGTCAAAAAAGTGAAAATCGGTCGCCATTTTCCAAGATGGCGGCCGTAGCACAACATGCACGAGTGTTGATTTTTGATATGTTGTTACTGGGTACTAGTACTATATATATATATATATATATATATATATATATATATATATATATATATATATATATATATATATATATATATATATATATATGCAAAATATCCCCTTTTAGGGAATTACTTCCAAGTAAAATCCTAATATGACTGGCTTAGTATACATAATGGTCGTGCGTCTTGGGTAATATACGTGTCTCCACCGAAAACGCAACCCGCATAACTGGTGGACTGGGCTTTTCTCTCAAATTTTTGTGTATACAGGTTGGAGGTGAAATGCGAACATAGGGAACATACATGACAATCAAACTTTCATGCCAGGTATCTTGATATATTTTGTAGTAGTGTCACAAAACGAAGTAATGTGAATTTGTGTGGCAAAAAGAGTAATCAATAACAGAAATAATAATAAAATCTAAAAGTGCATGTAAACTTTCTCGTTCTGCTCGTACACATAGATTATGCAAAAAAAATATTTTAATGAAAATAAAAATTTCAATAATATGACAGCTTCTTTGACATTGACAGTACTTATTCCACGTACCTATATCAAGATGCCTATCATGATAACTCCATTGTCATATATTTCCCTATGTTCGCATTTCTACTCCACCAACCTGTATATACCTACCTGCATTAGGCAATACGAAAATTTAATATTTAATATAAATAAGTAAGTAGGTAGCAACCATATTAAATAATTATTGGAATTAAAAGTATAAAATAGGTATTAGTATTTTTTTATTATTATAACATATTATAAGTATTACTCTTCTTATATCAGCGGACGCAACACCCTTTGCTAAACTGTTCCTGAATCACCAACATAATTAATTGATTAATTAAAGTCGCCAAAATAAAATAGATAAAATTTGAGGTTTTACATCTCGTAAGAATTCAAATTACAGGTGTTATGTTTGTAATGTAATTAATACAGTCGTTATTGTATATTTACTTTATTCCCTATTAATATTACACTTTAAATATTATACTATATCAACTTTCATTCCCGTGTACATGTGTTTACTATAACTGTCAAAATCTAACTCCTGTTTCCGTTCAGACATTCTTCTTTCACACCCATCATCTCAGGGTGCGTACCTTTAACATAGTGAATTTAAATGTATACATAACATCTCCTTCCTGAAGGGAAGAAGTTTCGTACATAAAATATTACAGTATTACAAATTTAATCGAATGGGGGGCCTTCGGACCCTAGTGGATCATCTGGGCTGTTGGACCTCTTCTCCGGGCTGCTGCTCTGGCACAGGTTGACGTGCAGGGGTTTTTTGTTCTTGGGAACCTGGATTATTCTTCTCAATTCCCTTGTGGTTTATTTCTAAATCCTGTGTTGGAACTGTAGTAGTGTCTCCCTTGTTTTTGGAATGTTCTTCCTTGTTTATGATTTTGAAATCCATAGGGGCTATGTTTTCTCTAGGAAGTGGAAGATGAGCATCTGTAGTGCGTATTTGGTCTATGTGACGTCGCCAGAGTTGATTACCAACTTGAACAGTATAGGAATTTCCTTTTTGTTCAGTAACGGTTCCAGTTCTCCATTTTCTGTCTTTGTCCATGTAGTTTCGAACAGCTACATGCTCGCCAATGACATATTTCCTGTTGTAACCGCCGTATACATTTTTCCTTGTATTTTCATGAACAGTTTTTACAAGGTCTGGTTTCAGTACATCAAGTTTCGTGCGTAATTCTCGTTGCAGGAATAGTTTAGCTGGTGATGTTTGCGTTGTTGCATTTGGTGCACGGCGATATGTGAACAGGAAGGTGTTTAATCGTTCTTGAGTTTGACCCTGTTCATCCTTCAGAGCACGTAAAGCTTGTTTGAATGTGTAAACATATCTTTCGGCTTGGCCGTTTGAAGCTGCGTGGAATGGTGCGATTCTAATATGTTTTATTCCACGGTCGCGTAAAAACTGTTGAAATTCAAAGCTTGTGAAAGCTGTGCCATTATCACTTACTAGTATTCTGGGTAACCCGTAACGTGTGAACAATTCTTCTAGCTTCCTGATTGTTGCTGTTGAAGTGACTTTGTTCATTATAAAGATTTCAGGCCATTTAGAATGTGCATCTATTACCAGCAGGAACATGTGTCCTTGGAATGGACCCGCGAAATCGATGTGTATTCTTTCCCACGGCGCTGTTGGATATTCCCAGAAATGCACTGGGGCCTTTGATGGGTTCCTTTGAATCAATGCACAAGCGCTGCATCCTCTTGCTAAGTTTTCTAGATCTCGATCTACATTTTTCCAATATACGTGTGATCGGGCAAGTATTTTCATTTTGACGATTCCTATATGTCCCGAATGTAATTCCTGGAGTATTGCTTGTCTGTAAACCTGCGGTATGTATACTCTTATTCCTTTCAAAATACATCCAAATTGAATGGTGTATTGTGGATCGGCTTGTAATTCAGAGAGTTCTTCGTCTTTCTCTGTAGCTTTAGCGATGTCATCTACTGAAATTGGTAAACGTTCTAATTGGTGTACTTGGAACATTCCCGGTTCATCTAAAGCAAAGAGTTGTGATGACGTTTCAGGAAATCTGGAGAGATAGTCAGCGTTGCCATGTAGTTCTGATTTCCTGTATTTGATGTCAAATTGAAATGTTTGTAGGAACAAGGCATAGTGAAGCAATCTTGTAGCACTTAGTACTGGTAATTTTTTCCTAGAACCAAATATGTGTATCAACGGTTTATGGTCCGTAAACAGCGTAAATCGCCGCCCGTACAGGTAGTTGTAAAATTTTTCTATACCCCACTTTATAGCCAAAGCTTCCTTGTCTAGTTGGGAGTAATTTCTCTCGCTGGATGACAATGTTCTGGATGTGAATGCGATAGGTCTTTCTGAGTCGTCAGTCATCTTGTGCGACAGCACTGCACCTAATCCTGTTGGAGACGCGTCGACGGACAAAATAATAGGCAGTTCAGGATTATAATGCACCAGTACTCTGTCTGAAATTATTTCCTTCTTTATAAGCTCGAAGCTTGTATTACATTCCTCTGCCCAATAGAACGGTGTAGAATTTTTTGTTAAATTATATAATGGAGAAGCCATTGTAGCTAAGTTAGGGAAAAATTTGCTGTAGAAGCTTACCATCCCTAAAAATGACTTGACTTCTTTCACGTTCATTGGACGCTGGCATTGTTGAACAGCTTTTATCTTTTCTTCAGTCTTGTGTATACCTCGTGCATCAACTTTGTAGCCTAAGTATGTAACAACATCTTGAAAGAATTTGCTTTTCTGCTTGTTAATGTGTATTCCGTTCGCAGCAAGCCGTTTTAGCACCAATTCGAGATTTTTGAGGTGCTCTTCGTCCGTTTTTCCAGTAACTATTATGTCATCATGTACTGCGCAACTGTATGGAATATCTGCAAGGATACTTTCGATGTATCTCTGCCAAAGTGCTGGAGCTGCACTGACACCGTACATTAACCTCAGGCATCTGTATAAGTCTCGGTGTGTGTTTATGGTAAGTATCTTGGAAGTTTCTTCTGAAACCGGTAAATGAAGAAAGGCGCTGAGTACATCTAATGTTGAGAATCGTTGTCCGCCACTAAGTCGAGAAAATATTTCTTCAAATTTTGGTAAAGGATGTTGCGGGACTTCAATTTGTGGATTGGCTGTGCCACTGTAGTCTGCGCATAATCTGATAGCTCCTGGTGGTTTTACTACTGGAACTACGGGTGTAGCCCATTGTGATGTATCGACCTTTTGAATAATTTCGGCCTTTTCAAGTCGTAGAAGTTCTTCATCGACTCGTTTCTGCATAGTAAGTGGTACCTGTCGTGCTTTCTGGAAACATGGTTTTGAATCTGGTTTAAGACGTAGATCACACACATACCCTTTGACGGTTCCAATATCTTCTTCGAATACTGACTTATTTCTATCTAAAACACTTTGTAATTGTGTGTCAGATTGGCTTACCGTCGAAACCTGATATGTATTTACAGCATTTGACAGATTAAGATTAAAAAGTGATATCCAGTCTCTGCCAAATATGGACGTGAGGTTGTCTTCAACTACGTACAGGCTAGCTGGTTTATGGGCATTGTTACATGTGACTTCCACTTCTACCATGCCCAGTGGTACCAGGATTTCATTATTGTAGTTTTTGAATTGTACATTGGTAGGAGAGATGCTTTTATCTGAAACAGAGCGTAATGTGCTTAAGCTTACCACCGTAGCAGCACTCCCTGTATCAAGTTCCATCTTAAGTGGTTGACCTTCAATGACTGTGTTTATAAGTATCGGTTTTGAATGATCTGAGCTTAGTTTCCTTATTGTAACTATTTCTTCAAATTCTTGTGATTCTATCTGTACTTGCTTTATAGGTTGATTTTTATTTGTATTAGTCGACTTGGGCTGATTTTTGCGTAGGCAGACATCTGCAACATGACCTGGTTTGCTGCAGTAACTACAGGATAAATTCTTTGCTCGACACTCTGGTGCTTTGTGATTCTTCTTTCCACATCGTAGGCAGCGAGTATCGACAGATGTATTTGATTTCTGATTTTGACCTGGTTGCTTGTAACTTTTCTTTTGAAAAGCTTTTAATCTATGTAAGTCTGTAGGTTGACTAAGTAATACGTGTGTGCTTGTACTAGCACTTTCCAGAGCTAATGCGATGCTTACAGTTTTATCAAAAGGCGGGTCATCTTCTTGCAACAAGCGATCTAGAGTGTGTTTAGATCGTAGTCCACTTACAAATACGTCTCGAAGCATTATGCTTAACATATCTGCAGAGTATTTGCACGGTGTTGCGAGTTTCCGAAGTGCTGTAACGTAAACACTGATTGTTTCGCCTTCTAATTGTTTTCTGTTCAGGAATGCATGCCTAGCTGGAATAACTAGCGGTTTAGGGCTTAAGTGTCCCCTCAAAACTTCCTTAAGTTCTTCAAAAGTTTTCTCATCGTACTTATTTGGATATATTAGTGTTTTTAGTAATCCGTACAATTTCGGTCCTATTAATGTATTAATGTTTTTACCTTATTTATTTATTTCTAGAAATGCCGTAAGTCTTTCTAAATAGTCATCGAAGTTTTCTGTTTCATCGTATTTGTCAAATGTAATACCGGTTACTCTGTCACTTTGTATATGACGCGTTTCGGTAGTTGTTGTAGATGTACTCTTTAATTCTTTAATAGCATCAACTAGTGTCTTCTGTATGTCAGCATTTTCCTTCATGAATATTTGGAACTGATCTTCATCCATGATTTGTTGGTTATGGTAAGTATGTATGCTTGGTTATTTTCTTTTACCGACTGCGCCAATTGTTATGTTTGTAATGTAATTAATACAGTCGTTATTGTATATTTACTTTATTCCCTATTAATATTACACTTTAAATATTATACTATATAAACTTTCATTCCTGTGTACATGTGTTTACTATAACTGTCAAAATCTAACTCCTGTTTCCGTTCAGACATTCTTCTTTCACACCCATCATCTCAGGGTGCGTACCTTTAACATAGTGCATTTAAATGTATACATAACAACAGGATGTTGATTCTGTAACTTGCGTGAGTATTTGCGTGACTACATTTGCGTTAGAGTTAGTATGACGTCACTGTTCCTAATCAGGTGACTTTCATGGGGAAATTAGTTCTTTAGGTTTTCACGCTGTTTTGGTATTGGTGGTAACTGTCTACTGTCATTGTCATTCAGAGAATAATTTAAATGAACTTTACGGAATAACAAAAACAAATAATCAATTTCATGGAAGATAATGTTGATTTTTTGTATTCCGAAGCCCGACTTCTAAATGCGATTGCATTTGGTCTAATAAAATTTGGCATGCTTCTTTGCTCAATATAATTTTTTTTTACAAATTACGAAATTTTAATTTCGAAGGGATTTTGAACGTCTCTTAGCTGCCTACGTATAAGACGTATGTTATGTGGTCTTTCCTCCAATACTTCTTCACCAATTGCAATAACAATGTCCACTAAAGCCATTATTTATCCTTAAACAATGGTAAATATTTACGGGTATAACGTGGTATAACCCTAATAAAATTAATCTATAAAATCTTAAACTTAACTAATTAATAAATATAAAGCAATCAACCAAAAATTTTAAATCCGCAAAATGACATAATAATAAATACAAATATAGTGTTAGAAAGAGACAGATAGTGACGCAAGTAGAAACGCAAAAATATTTGCGTGTCTCGCAACAAGTGACGTAATATGCAGTAGTTCTTCAAATTCCCGGAAGATGTATGTGCCAAATCTGTGTTAGTTTTGGTGTCGCAAGTGTTCACGCAAGTTACAGAATCAACCCCCTGGTTACAGGTAAAAATTTATTTTAGAAAAATAATTATTTTGTAGTTAAACATAATGTTAAACTTGATTTTATTCATTATCTACGTATTTATTACATTATAAAACTTTCAGAAGAGCTAGTAATGTTTTTTTCTTCAAAATTATTCCATCCGTTTGACATAACGGCATTACAACAGCATCCGTTCAGATATTAATTTTTAACGGAGATAGTTTACAGATCTCCGTTATAAAATTTAACGGAGCACCCCTTTAGAATAGCAAATATCAGATAACGGTCCGTTTAAATTTAACGGTCCGTTCAAAGTTAACATTCCGTTACTAGGAAATTATCAAACGGAATTCGTTTAAAAATACAATTTTAACGGATCTGTCAAAAATTTCTATACATGATTTTACGGAAAATTGAAAAATTTAAACGGACTCCGTTTAGGTCTACTATGAACAGAGATGAATATTTCGTTTTGTAAACAGTGTTCCCAATAATTGCATAATTATCGTTACATTAATTTTTAGTTGTATTTCAAAATATTGCAGACAATTTGGATCAATAGTATATTACAGTACAAGTGAAGAAACTAAGAATTTCGCTCACGCATGTTTCACGCATGTGCACACAAAGTGAGCAAATTCGTTTCTTCACAAGTGCTGTATAGCGTTTTGTTCAATCCTACGAGTAGAATATTATTGAAATATTAAAACTTGGTTAAAGATTATGCATGAAATTTGAAGCAACATAGGCGGCGTATTGCGTTGTTATGTTTCATGTAAATAAAAACAGTCGCAACTGTCAGAAAAATTAAAATTGTTTTATTTTGTCGAGTCTTGAAAATATGAATTGTGACAATATAATGGTACAAAAAGACAATGCATTTATGCCAGAAAAGATAATAAAATAGGCTAATGATGTAACTTTCAATTTGTTACCTGAAAAATCCAAAGGAAGATATTTTAATGAGTTAGAAAAATTTCGTGAATGGATGCTGGCAAAACACGTTCAAAGTATAACGGAGGAAGTTATTCTAACATATTTCAATGGATTGATTGATAAGTATGCGCCCTCTTCCTTGTGGTCTACGTACTCTATGTTAAGATCAACTTTATTTGTTTTTGAAAAAGTAGATATTAGCAAGTAAGTTTTATAGTTATTATATTTTTAAATTTCTGGATGTAACCGCGGATTAATTTATAGGTTTAAAACATTGTTTGCGATTTTGAAGAGTAAGTCTAAAGCGTATCAACCAAAGAAGGCGAAGACCTTTGATCTTAAAGATGTGGAATAATTTGTTAATGAAGATCCGGATGACGTTTTTTTGTAAATGAAGGTAGTTGTTGTTTTGGGTATTATGAGCGCTTGTCGTTGCGATGAGCTAGTGAATCTCAAAACAACCGACATAGAAGATAATGGGTCTATATTGATTGTCAAAATTTTGAAAACAAAAAATTATAAACCCCGATCATTTGTCGTTACTGGTGCTGCAGAAAATGGTTTTAATGGTATAGATATATACAGAAAATATGTAGCGCTGCGTCCTGCAGCTCTTGGCGAGGGGAGATTTTTTTAATGCTATCGGTCGGGGAAATGTACAGTGCAACCAGTAGGTATAAACACACTGTCCAAAATACCTAGACTGGTAGCGAACCATCTGAAGCTGAAAGATTCTCATTTATACACAGGACATTGTTTTCGGCGAACGTCGGCAACATTGTTGGCGAATGCATCTGCAGATATTATGACACTTAAGCGTCATGGAGGTTGGCGTTCGTCGACTGTAGCCGAGAGTTATGTAGAAGAGTCGGTGACCAACAAAATTGCAATAGCGAGGAAAATTATTAATAGTGAAGAGAGTACAAGCAGTAATAGAAATCACACTCAATTTGAGGTTACAGAAGCTACTGCGAGAGCCACAGAGTCTCATCAATTTTCAGTTGCTGGTACGTCTTGTTTAAGTCACGCAACTTTTAATAATTGTGAAGTTCATTTTCATATCAATAAATAAATTTATGAAATAATTATTGTAGTACCTACATTCTTTATTTCTTTATGGAAGGGCGAGTGGGCGAATGTAATAATACACCACTACTTTTGCTCACGTTGCCATAGGATTAACTGGAGTGAACAAAACAAACAGTTTCAAGCATTGTATCCAAGTAACAAATAACATATTTCAATAGTAGGATTGAACAAATTATATTTTTACTGTTCGGGTGCTATGCAACAGCAGAAAATGCATGCAACAGAAAGCGCAAACTACAGAAATTGCAAGCATCAGAAAGCGCAAATTACAGAAAGTGCAATTTTCAGAAAATCGCACACAACAGAAAACGCATTGTTCAAAAAGCTCAAACATCAGAACGTGCATCTTACAGAAAGTGCAAACGTCATTCCGGGTGGGTTGTTACGTATTGTCATCATTATCATTACTAATAATTAATAATAAAAATGTTACGCTTTTAGTTAATGTTTAACGTTTGATTTCACTCCTCATAAAATTTCAATACCGGGCGCTTTATATGAAAATCGATTCTTAAGGAGTAAACTCCAATTATAGTCCAAGCAATAGGTAGTTCTACCTGGAAAAAATTAGAGAAGTTTTGCAAATTTGCAGGAAAGTGTAGTTTCATATCCCGAATAATATACTAAATTTGCGACCTTGAGGAGTCGCCGCTCCCTCCGCCATATTGAAAAAATGGCCGCCATTTTTACTTCCCCGATCTATGTAATAGAGGGAAGTATTGTAATCGTGATTTTTTGACAGTTCGAGATTTTGGTGAATCTTCACGTTTTAGACCCTACTGAACCCAAAAAACATAATTTTTAAAAAAGTCGGTCTGTCGGTCTGTCGGTCTGTTAGTCTGTCTGGATGTTGCATAACTTAAAAACGCGTTGGAATTTTGGACTGAAATTTTATATTTAAGATCTTGAGCCAAAATCTGACTTCAAGTTCGTTAATGAGCTTTATTCAACCAGTGGTACCAACTTTATAATCATAATTTTTTTTATTTTTATCAAAATACTATCGTGTGTGGTATCAAATTAAAGCCCTCGGGAAAAGAATTCTAGTAGAAAAACAAAAATTACATATAAACGATCGGCAATTGTTTTTTTTTTATAAATTATTCAAATTATACCGAGTTTGGTGTCAATTTAAAGCGCTCGGGGAGATAAGTTTAGTAAAAATGTAAAAAATGACATTTATGTAATTTTCAATTGTTTTAAAAAAAATTATTCAATTTTTTTTATTCAACCAGTGGTACCAACTTTATAAACACAACGTATTATATTTTTATTAAAATACTATCGTGTGTGGTATCAAATTAAAGCTTTCGGAAAAAGAATTTTAGTAGAAAAATAAAAATAACATTTAACCGATCGTCAATTTTTTTTTTTTATAAATTATTCAAATTGTACCGAGTTTGGTGTCAATTTAAAGCGCTCGGGGAGATAAGTTTAGTTAAAATGTAAAAAATGACATTTATGCGATATTTAATTTTTTCTCAAAAAATTATTCCAATTCAAAGTGTATTATTAAAAGTACTCTGGTGGAAAAAATTTAGTCGGAGAGTCAATAACAATATTTAAACGATGGTCAGTTGTTTTCACCTCCCGCATTATATTCTATAAGGGGAGGTATTGTAAGGAGTTAAAATTTTCGAGTGTGAGTTTTTAGTGAATAAGTACGTTTTACAATCCATAGAAAACGAATAAAGTATTTTCGAGATGATGTCTGTGCGCGTTTGTGTGTGTGTTACAATATTTTGTGGACGATAACTCAAAAAATATCAAACATTTAACAACCAAATTTTACATTTAAGGTTTTAATACAAATCTTAAGAATCCAGTTATTTTTTTTAGCAATCCCCAAACCAGACGTAGTACCTACTTTGCTAAAATATTTCGATAAATAATTAATTTATCACAAAATTTTTTATTTCAAATGATGGATTATATTTTTGTCATATACAAATCGTATTTAAAATTTGTATCTGTACATGATACTATTTACAAAATAAATTATTGTTAATAATTCAGAATATGAAACATAAAATTAAAGGCGTTACGAAAGAAAGTTATTAAAACTTATAGTCGGGGAAGTACTGTGCTGGCCACAGCAGATTTTTTGTTTTTTGCGTTTATCTCGTAAATAGTGAATATTTCGAGAAAATCGAGAAAATTAATTTGAGCATTTTTTATCAATTTAAATAAAGTAGTATCCTTGTCTTACCACACAAAAATGGCTGTAGTTTCTTAGCGAACAAAGGTATCGACTTCCGGATTTCAGCAATCGATTTCTTAGGTATTTTTCTATAATTTCTATATTTATTCTTAAAAACATAATAAGGAAAAAAACGTTCATTTTTGCGTTTTTCAACTGTTATTTTTTAACGGATAAAGATATCGAATTTCTGTTTCAAGCATTGGATTCTCCACACATTTTTATATAAGATACATAATTTGAAAAATATCTAAGAGGCACGATAAATTCAGAATTTTTAGATATTCTTTGAAAAAAAACTGAAAAATGAAAACAATATTTTTATTTATAATATTAAATCAGCTGTTATTATTAAATGGAGTATAATATCGACTTCCGGTTTCCAGAATTAAACTCTTTGAACATTTTTATATAACACTGAAAATTTTCAAATTTAAAAAAAATCTTTGCTGTGTCAAAATTTGAGGATTTTCATGGAGAGAAAACAGCAAAATTTTGTATTAATTAGTTTTCATAAAGTTTAAACAACTATCGTTTCTAAACAAATAAAAATATCAAAATTTGGTTCGCAGCATTAGATTTGTTGAACATTTTTCTTTAAATTACATTATTTTTAAATTTTACTAAGGCCTTAGTTAAGTCGATATTAAAATATTTTCGCCGAGAGGAACCACGTAATCTTAGTATTAACTTCGATTGTTTTGGGGCGCGGGCTTTGTAGGCTAATTAACCCTCTTCCTGCTACCCAGTCAAGCTGAAACTTGGCACATAGACTCGTCGCCGATGATAACGCATTCTGTCAAAATTTTGGGCACGAACCTCTCCCCCCCACCCACAAATAATCATACCTCCGAGTCATTTCGCGTTTGGTATCATATAAAAACATTTGAAAATGACTTTCGAAAAAAGAAATTCAAAATGGCCGTCCATTAACGGCCACCATTTTGAACACATTTGTCAGAATCATCCCGTGTTTGGTGTCATAAAAACATTTGAAAAGGGATTTCTAAAATAGAAATTCAATATGGCCGCCAATCAACGGTTTTAAATATCTACTTTTGTTTTGCGTTATTCTAATTCTCGAAATTTTTGCTATTTATTACAGTATTTTGAAAACATGAGAAAAATAAGAAATTAAACGATTTTCATAATTATTTTTATTTGCTTATTTAAACAGAAAGTTGTCCATATGTTAAATGTATAATATCAACTATGTCTAAACCTAAACTGTCTAAACAACGTCTGCACAACTGTTATGTATGGTTAGCGCTTATATCTGACGTCAGACAATAAATGTTAGAGGCATCAATTTTTTGAATATTTAGATCATAGTAGCTCTCTTATACATAAAATAATTGACACATTCATTTATTACCTGGACGAAGACAACGTAAAGTTTCCCGAAACATTGTATTAATATATAAAAACATAAAACTATACCCAAATAAATAATTTATTTATCATTATGATTTGTAAAAACTTCTATCAAAGTATAAGACAAATAATTAACTAATAACTAGTCGTCAACAAATAAAATTCCGGCTGAAAAGAGAACATTTATGCAATGTCAAGAAATACGCTCTCATTTACATAGAGATAACTCTCAAACTATTAACTCTACAAAAAAAGTTTTAATACAAAAGTTGTAGAGAATTTAATTCTCTACAATTAACACATTAACTATTTTTATCTAGGAGTGACTAGAATGGATATATTGTCAAAAAACCAATTTTATGCGCCATTTTTCCAATTTGGTGGAGGGAGCGGCGGTCCCTCGAGGTCGCAAATTTAGTATATTATTCGCGATATGATACTACATTAAACTGCCAATTTTCAAAACTTCTTTAATTATTTCCAGGTAAGCCTGTTATAAACTCCCTGTTGCTTGGACTATTATTAGAATAAAAAGTATAAAGCAGGTACCAGTATTTTATTATTATTATAAGTATTACTCTACTATAATATTAGCGGATGCAACAGCCTTTGCTAAACTGTTCCTGAATCACCAATCAAATTAATTGATTAATGAAAGTCACCAAAATAAAATAGATAAAATTTGAAGTTTTACATCTCAAAAGAATTCAAATTACAGGTTACAGGTGAAAATTTATTTTAGAAAAATATGTTTAAATAACTAATCGAAAGGTCAAGTTATTTCACACCAGATGCGACTTATAGTTTATTTCTAAATTACTTTTAAAGAACAATATTAGGTAATTTTCTATGGTTACTAAGTACACCAATATTTCAAATGTGACAAACAATGTCAAATTTATTTTGTATTTAATTACAATAAATTTTTGTGTATTGAGAAAATCCAGACCATCGATAAACAAGCTAAAGATAGGTATCTAGATGCTTTTGCTTACAACACAGTTCGTAGCGCTTCTATATTTGCCGAGGAGAACTACATTTCACGTGGGCAAATTATGATACTGTAAGTAATTATTTATTATTTATAAATAACCAAACTGTACATTAACATTTCGTAATTAAATTATAGAATTATTCATATGGATATGATTTACGAAAATATATGAATAAACAATAAAACTCGGAAGAAAATTCAGAATATATCAGCCTTCGTTACATATTATGAGTGTCAATATCTTAAAATTTTATATAATTAGGTAGAAAATTACTCGAAATGCAGTCAATTATATAATTTAATCACGATTCGTGATTAAAGTATATAATTGACTGCATTTCGAGTAATTTTCTACCTAATTATCATTATCCAGTCGAGTAATTTGTAACAAAGGGTTGTGGCAGTGAAGCACAACCCCTGTCGACGTACAGAACTGTCGAAAGTATAATAATGAAATTATTATACTTACCTGTTTAGGACTGGTCGTGACGTCACTTCACTTTTAATAAATAATACCACCGTTGAAGTTTAACTACTAGATTTATTTAAATACTATTAATAATTACTATACTAACAAAATAGAGAACACAATTGACAATGTAAATATGCGAATACCACGGGGCTGTATTTCGCTCAGCGTCGAACTGGGAGTCCTCGTCTGGTCGAAATACAGGCCTTTTATTAAGTACGATTGACAACGTTGACAGAATTCTGGTAGTCTTCCACTATATTAGCAATTCTACATTATTTGCATGGAAGACTACCAATGACCTGTCAACGCATTGCAACAGTCACGGCGGCTATTGAACCTATTCAAAATGGTTGACGCTTCAATTTTGATTATCTATGACGTGACTGTTACAGTGCCCTCCCCTTTAAACTCAACTATAATAGATAAATCTATTAGAGTTGAGTCCAATGGGTCAATCGTACTTAATAGTGGTGTCGCTCTGTCCTTAACCTACTAGCTGATAAGGCTGGCGTAGTATGCTGACGTCAGCTGGCGGGTCGGCGACGGGTGGTAGCTGTTGCTGCTCGGTAAGCGTCGGATATACAGACTGCGTAGTATTATGCTGCGTCAGGCTTGGCGGCGTCAAGTGTTGTGGGATGTCCCTCTCGGTATTTGCGGTGGGTTGGTGAATAAGATTCACCAAGTACCGTGTAGTTAGGGCATCTCAAAGGCTCGCCAGAAGGAACCATTTCTTCTGCGGCTGGTTGTTTGTAGCCCTCTTCAAGGTCAGCCAATTTAATGTTACTGACGCAGCATAACGCAGAACATTATACACCGTGTAAAGGAGCATACATATGGAAAATAAATTTCCCGTGTAGGACAGGATTCCCCATACCTCCGTGGCGGCGCTCCAGGCTAACTTAGCGAATTCCGTTTTGCTGAACACGTCTGGTAGGTAGAAGTCCTGCTCATCGGCTTCCGCTCCTGTAACTCGGCGTGTCATAATGTTAGTCATGGCTCGCCGTTCGTTAGGGAAGAGGAGGGTGTGTTGGAAGGCCTCCATATCTTCCCTACTATACACTCCGTGTGCGCTATTCGGTGAAATTTTACTGAGTGGCACCCCCTCAGTAGGGTCGTTTGCATCCAGGATCACCGGGTCGGGTTGGGTCCTCCTTAATTCGGCATCTATTTCGAACCACTTCCCCTCCAGGTGGAACATCTCCGGAAGTTGCGTTCCACAATCAACCTGGGTCCCGTGATCCTGGATGATGTGGGTGATGGGCGCCAAGAACTTGCTGTCATTTCTGTAGGCTATGGGTAGTTCTTGGTAGCAAGATTTCGTTTTTCTGAAGTCTACTACCTTAGCACTACAGCGGATGATATATAACACTTCGCCCATCACTCGCCCTATATGTCCTGCTGCTTCTTTTACCAGGCCGCTTACAATGTCTGGCTTTTCGAGAGCCAACGTGATACGGTTTTTAAGGATGTTCTCCCGTAGATGGCATCTTTTGAGGATAGCGTCGTACACCAGGTCCTTAGCCTGTTGTTTAAATGCTATTTCCAAAAACAACAATTTGCTAAGAACCTGAGCCATTATATCCGTGTTATGATTCACCCTACTAGACTTCTGGAAATAGAATCCTAGAGAGGATTCGAGCACTATCAGCAATCGGTTCTGCTCTGTGCGCCACGCTGGTTGATGACACAGCAGTTCTGCTTGCACCAGCTGTAAGGCGAAAACCGTATCACGGGCCTCGACAACAACGTATTTTGTTTGTGTTTGATTCATTGTTATTATTGTAGCGGTCCCCTGATATAGGACGTCCATTCCTCGTTCAGTGCATCGCTCGAGGGTGTCAGCGCGCCACGTAACTTCTCCCGCCACGTCGTCGAAGCAGTACGCTTTAGAGTACGAGCATACTGTGCCCGTACGTAAGCGGACTGTATTCTCTTCAACGTCGGCGATAGCTAGGTAGTCGGTGAGCTTGTTGGTGATAGCCGCGCGGACAATTACGTCTTCGTAGGTGGTGCCGAGGAGGGTGTAGCGCACACCGGAGCATCTTCCACTTGGTTCCAGGTGACCCTCGAGAGTTGCTGATACTTCAGTTGTGCCGTTTAGGGTTAGTGCGGTCACGACACCGGCTCCAATTCCGGTCAAATCCAATCGTTGGAATTGGTGCGCGTTCATACAACTATCGGACTTCAGGTAGTGTACGTAATGTGACAGGCCACCCTTCACCGCGCTAGTGTGTGAGTGCATGCCACAGTGCTGAA
Source organism: Agonum fuliginosum (assembly GCA_947534325.1). Lineage (NCBI taxonomy): Eukaryota > Metazoa > Arthropoda > Insecta > Coleoptera > Carabidae > Agonum > Agonum fuliginosum. Next base: position 44,196,107 of record OX384030.1, on the reverse strand, counting down.
TCAGTTGCTGCACTGTGACAAGGCACGTGAGCACATGAACTTCTGTATATCTGCGTTCTTGGAGCAGTTGAATTTTCATTTCACTCGCATACGACTGGTTTCTAGGATTTTCACAAGGCTTGACGTCCAGTAGAGAGATCCTAGACACCTCCACGTCCGGATCCGCACAGTCATACCCTATCAGCTCAGCCCATAGTCCTATCCTAACATTTAAAACTAACAGAATCATTAATATAACTAACCTAGGGTACATCATTTTTATTGTTTTATGTTTGCACACGTTTACACTTTAAATGCGCGACGTTCGGATCCACGCGTGGTCAGGGACGGCTCCTCTACTTCGTGTCGCGTACCGTGGTGGAATCTGTGTCGGTGGAACGAACTCAACTACGGTAGAGTTGGAGTCGGTTGATGTACTTGAATCGTGGATGCTGGTTTGATGGGAAGTCCGCGTGGTATTGGCCCTAGAGTTTCTGCCTAACGACCCTTCGCGCTCTGAAACTAAAGAGTTATTATTTTCCTGTCTCCGGGGCGTTGATTGAGTGACTTCGTTTGGAGGCAGGGAGATTGGAGCAGAGGGTGGTTTCTCAGTAGGCCAGGGAACAATAGGTATAATACCCTCCCGTTCTGTGTTTTCAGACGCTGACGCGCCACTAGGATCTTTAGTTGGTGTCGTGTCAGTGTCATCGTTGGTCAAGTGACATGGTTTGAGTCTGTTGACGTGAACTGTCATTTGTCTCCGCCCATAAATTTCCTTAATTTCAGCATTAACTTCTCGCATTCGAATAATTCGGTACGGACCTGTCCATTTTTTCGCCAACTTAGCACTAGTGCCGACCTTCACTGAAGGTGTAAACAAATACACACGGTCACCAGGCTGGAATTTGATGTCAGCAGTTTTCTTATTGAACGTGCGGTGAACTCGGTCAATGTTCTTATCGAGTTGTTCGCGGGCTTTAGTGTGTGCTATTTTTAATCTCTGCATAAACTCGGCAGCGTAATTTGAATCGGTGTCATACCTTGTACGCAGCGGCCTAAAGATCTCGTCAAACGGAAGCTCAATGTCGCGTCCATACATCAGAAAGTAGGGACTCTCAACCAACATAGAATGGCTCGTACAGCAGAATGCTGACACAGCGAATGGCAACCATTCATCCCAATCCGTATGATGGACATTGATGTAGTGCGACAACATATCTTTGAGTGTCCGATGACTGCGCTCTAGACTTGCATTGGTTTGCGGTCGAAACGCTGTCGCATGCAAACGTTCTATTTGAAGAATTTGACACACTTCTTTCATTAGTTTAGAGACAAAGTTAGTTCCAAGGTCGGTTAGTAACTGTCTTGGTGTACCATGTCGTAATATAATACCCTTAACGAATGTTTTTGCTACTGTCGCGGAAGTTTGATCTTTCAGTGGAAACGCTTCTAGATAACGGGTGGCGGCGTCTTGGACGGTCAGAATGTATTTATGACCTGAGTCGGTGGTTACTAAAGGTCCCACTATATCCATTGCAATTCGCTCAAATGGTCGCGTGGCTGGTTTAAACTTTTTCAGTGGCGCTGGTTTCAGATGAGGCGACGTTTTTCGTTGTGCACACGAAATGCATTTCCGTACGTATTGTTGTACGTCAAATCTCAACTTTGGCCAGAAAAATCGCGAAAAATTACTTTTACAAACGTTTTTTTCAGTTCCACCATGTCCATGTCCAGAAAGAGGAGAATCATGACACGCTTTCAGAATCCGATTGCGAAATGTTATTGGAACCACGAGTCGATCTTCATATCTCTCGTCATCGGATTTCCGGTAAACTAAACCGTCGTCATCAAAATAAAACTCACAGCTGGATTCATTTTTAATTTTATTTATATAGGTCATGATTTCAATGTCCTCTCTTTGTGCTGACTTCATCGTTTCCCTGTCCCATATCATTGGCTCATATTCCTTGTGATTAAACATGAGACGCACGGGTTTGATACGTGAGAGCGCGTCAGCATTTGCGTGTTTAGCACCAGGTCTATAGAGAATCTCGAAATCGTGTTCTGATAGTAGTAATGACCATCTAATGAGACGATTTGAGGGTTCCGATATACTCATCAGCCATTTGAGGGGTTGATGATCGGTATAGACAGTAAATTTCCGTCCATACAAATAGCACCGGAAGTGTTTAATTCCCCAAACGAGAGCTAAACATTCTCGTTCCGTGGTACTATAATTTGCCTCAGGTGGTTTAAGCTGACGACTCGCGTATGCTACAGGCATCTCGTAACGATTATGTTCTTGGCATAAAATTACACCAAGAGCATAAGCTGAAGCATCTGGACATAAAATAAAAGGTTTATTAAAATCCGGATACTTCAGTATTGGTGCTTTAGTCAACAAACCTCTCAGTGATTCAAATGCCTGGTTAGCCTCTTTTGACCAAACGAATTTAGAATTTTTCTTTGTGAGTTGAGTTAAAGGTAGTGCAATTTCAGCAAAATTTGGAATAAACCGTCGGTAAAACGTTAACAAGCCTAGAAATGTTCTAATGTTGGTGACATCACGAGGTATACATAAGTCGTTGCATCGTGCTGGGGCTATTGACCAGTCCAAAAGGCATCCGGTTACATTCGTAATGACCCCATGGTACCGAAAAAGCGGTCTTTTGGGTCCATTTCTACTTGCCAGTAGTCTTTGGTTAGATCTAGTCGTAAATCGTACTGCATTGCCCAGTTGATCTAATGTATTTTGTAAATTTGGTATGGAAAAGTAATCCCTTTTGGTAATTTTATTTCATTCCCGATAATCAATACAAAATCTAAACGAACTTTCTCCATTTACTAATTTTTTTTCTACTAATACAACTGGTGCAGAATATGGACTAACTGAGGGTTGAATGACATTATTAGCTAACATATCGCTTATTAATTCTTTCATAATGTCTCTGCGACTAAATGGAACCCGATACGGAGCGCGTGCAACTGGAACTTCACTACTTGTATGTATACGGTGTTTCACAAGACTTGTCTTACTCAGCGGTTTATCTTTTGGCTTGAAAATATCTGCATATTCATTTAAAAATTTAGTAAGCCGTTTACTTTCTTCTGCCGGCAAATGATCTAAATTAAACTTATGTAATTTTGTTTTATCAATCGAATTTATTTTTAAACAATTTTCATAATCAATTTCGGTGTCTTCTTTTGCTGCTACTGCTAAACCGACGGGTAAATGGCTATCAATTTTGATTTCATAATCATTTACGTTTAAAATATTTACGAACTGTTTAGCATTATTGCACTTTTTAACGATAGTCCGTGCGATAAGAACACCTGGTATATCAAGTTCCTTCGGCTCAAGTACATACGTCATATCTGGAATTCGCTTACCCAACTTTATTTCTACTACTGCTGTATGTCGTGGTGGAATGCTAGCTGATTCCATTACGCGGAACAAATACGAAGTTTCTGTATCGCGTCTACAATTTAGAGTGTCAGAACACGGTTTAACTTCAGCAAGTTTTTGCATTTCTGAAATAGCTAACACCTCGTACTCTACGATCGGATTCAAATTTAGAATTGCAGGATCCGGTTTATTTCTACTAGGTTGATCCTGTTTTCCAACATTTGAATTTTTCATCGGTTGATCAGTGTTGCGGTTGTTAACTGCAATCTGATCCAAACTAGTAGAATTCTGTTGTGTGTGCATTTCATTAACTGTCGTCTCAGCTAATATGGCGTTTACACACTCGTCTGTATTCTCATTGTTCCTTAAGATTGCTGACATTGATAAAACATTATTATTAATTTTGAAACTATTTTTGTCAAAATCAATTACTACTTTATGCTGAACTAAAAAATCTACTCCAATTAATCCTTCGGTTTCAAATTGTCTTAGGCAGCAAATTTCGTTCGCTAACCTTTCATTATTATCAGACGCCGGAAACAATTTAACGGCTGCAATTTGTAAACGTAACGCGTATTTTCTAAGCGATTCGTCCTTCCGTCTATAAATTTTGAAAAAGTCTTTTTCTACTACGCCAAAATCTGTTCACTTTCAAACAACTGATTAAGCCATTCTCGCATTGTATACATTGTCCATCGGCAACGAATAAAAACAATTTTGCGCTTCACCTCTAAGTTTCAACTATATAGCAGTAACCACCTGACTATCCGTCCATTGATAACATTCCGCCACTGTCGCCACGTTATCCAGGAACGGTTCCAATTCGGGACCTCCGGAATAAGTTTCAATGGTTTTAAGGGCGAACATGGACGCAGGATCGTTAAATAAGTTTGAATAATTCGAGAGATGATACGAGAATGGCATGTCTACCGGTGGTACACGTGATGGGCCAGGAGGTGAATAATGATAAAAATAGTTGCTTGGTGGCATCGAGATACCAGTGACGAGAGGAGCGGTCGGATTCCCAAGTTCGACATTTGTGCTGATTGTGGTTGTTACAGGAAGGGTTACGGTTGTTACAGGAAGGGTTGCTGTTGTGGTAGCAATGGTTGTAGTAACTGTTGTCGTTACGGTAGTACAGGCTGGTACATTGTCGTTTCCGTCCATGTTGATTTTATAAAATTTTGTCTTATCGTGCCGAAAGTAATTCAGTCGATTGTCCTTTTCTAGTCACTCTAAAAAGAGCCCTTCAACTAGATCCTACCGGCTGCGCCAATTGTAACAAAGGGTTGTGGCAGTGAAGCACAACCCCTGTCGACGTACAGAACTGTCGAAAGTATAATAATGAAATTATACTTACCTGTTCACGGCTGATCGTGACGTCACTTCACTTTTAATAAATAATACCACCGTTGAAGTTTAACTACTAGATTTATTTAAATACTATTAATAATTACTATACTACCAAAATAGAGAACACAATTGACAATGTAAATATGCGAATACCACGCGGCTGTATTTCGCTCAGCGTCGAACTGGGAGTCCTCGTCTCGTCGAAATACAGGCCTTTTATTAAGTACGATTGACAACGTTGACAGAATTCTGGTAGTCTTCCACTATATTAGCAATTCTACATTATTTGCATGGAAGACTACCAATGACCTGTCAACGCATTGCAACAGTCACGGCGGCTATTGAACCTATTCAAAATGGTTGACGCTTCAATTTTGATTATCTATGACGTGACTGTTACAAATTATCCTCATTTATATAATTAAATTAAAAATTATCCCGAACGACATTTGGTAAATATACTTTTTATTATATTTACTTACTTTAGATTTTTGTGTGTCATATTGTGTTATATTTCGAAAGTGCCATGTAGATTATGATTAATTGTTTACTAATAAAATGTTTTTTAAGGTATTATGTGTGTTACTTATTTTTTGGGCATAGCTGGCTAGGATATGTTATTCATATTTTTTACTAGTAAAATTATCTAAGTTCTCAAAATAATAATAGTCTGTATAGTAGGCGCTACATTGAGAATGACGTAATAAATTTGCCGCTACAGAATGAATGTGGTATAACTTTGTTAAAGAACATCATTTTGTAAAGATAAAAATTGCATTTTATTCGTCGAGGCTTCCACTTTCAATTGCACTAATAACATTTGAATTTCCGACCCCGTTTATACCGAGAAAATTGCTTTTTATAGAATCATAACTCAGTATTAGAAGACGTTCAAAAAATTCTCAATATTTTCAATATCTGTGAATGAAATTGTAAACTCGTAGAGGATTATCTTCATCAAATCATCCCCCATCACATGCAACTATTTGGAGGGTTGTGTGTTTTACGTCCGAAAAAAAAACTGGTTTTCGCTATCTCATAGATTTCTTTATTTATCGCGGGCACGAGCATTTTTGAAAATAAACCACTTTTTGGCCTCTTAAATTGATTTTTAATGAGCTTATCGTTAAGTACAAATCCTAATCAACAAGATTCTGTAATTTGTTTCATCAATTGTACTACTACGTACATGTAACAGATGTTTTCCTAATAAAAGATCATAACCTATAAATAAAGAAGGTAGCGAAAACCAGTTTTCTTTTCGGACGTACAACACACAACCCTCCAAATAGTTGCATGTGATTGGGGATGATTTGGTGAAGATAATCCTCTCCGAGTTTACAATTTCATTCATAGATATTGAAAATATTGACAATTCTTTGAACATTTTCTAATACTGAGTTATGATTCTATAAAAAGCAATTTTTATATTTACAAAATGATGTTCTTTAACGAAGTTATACCACATTCATTCTATAGCGGCGAATTTATTACGTCATTCTCAATGTAGCGCCTACTATATAGAAAATTCTTAAGTCATTCGAATATTAAACGGCTGGTACCTACACGGTGCTACTTATGAAAAATTTTCAAAGATCATTTTGATAGCAAATTTCCTCAGCTTTCATCCTGTCAAAACCGTTTTCCAAAATCTTTGATAGTTTTCGAGGAAAATGTATTACAAGAAAATTTTGAGTTTCAACTGAAAATTTTTGTGGGAAGCGGAGCATACCGAGGTGGAGCGAATTTTTTGTTTCTGAATTTTCTTAACTACAGACATGCCAAATTTCATTTGGTTATGTATTAGTCTTCAGTCTAAACCTCTCCTGACTGGACTATAAGACTTTCCAAAATTTAATCGGTTGGGTTTTAATTGACGAATATCGACAATTACAAGCAAGGTAAGTGATAATAATTATATCATTATATATCAATATTTAAACAATATCGAATTTTTATATTATTAAATAATTTATTGTATGTTTAAGTATCAGTTACAAATTTGAAAATTTTGGAAATAATTTTAGTACGCACCTAGATTTACAATATTATTGTTCACATTTTATTAATTAATTTTCGTTTTCGAACTAATTTAAATATTCGCAGAAGAAATCTTCGAGATATGAGCGATCCATTTTCTATGCCAGATTACACTTTTTTTAAAAATTTTCGTGTGAATAAATTTACTGCCAGATACATTATTAATGAAATTGATATCCACTTACCCGTTGCTAAAAGAATTACTGGAATTCCAAACTTCTTGAAAATATTATGTACCCTACATTTCTATGGTCATGGTAGTTACCAATTTGATGTAGGACATGGTTATGAGTTTGGACTTAGTCAACCGTCTGTTAGCAGATGCATTGAAATAGTGACAAATGTTAATAATGAACAATTAATGCAAAATTGGATACAATTTCCTACCAATAATATCGCGAAGCAAAACATAGAAAATGGATTTCATCAAAAACATAACTTTCCAAGATGCATTGGAGCCATCGATGGCACACATGTAGCTATAATTTCACCACCAACGGAACATACCGTCCATCCAGCAGCCCCGTATTTAAATAGAAAAGGATATTACAGCATTAACGTACAGATAATATTAGATCACGAATTAAATATTCTTAACATGAATGCAAGATTTCCAGGGTCACTCCATGACTCTGCTATTTGGATGATGTCTTCAATTAGGCAATATCTACAAAACGAATACATAAATGGTGGAGAATTTTGCATAATTGGAGATTCGGGCTATCCAAGTGAACCATGGCTGCTTGTTTCGTTCGAGGAAGTTATAGAAAACACTCCAAATCATAGATATAATGTATGTTTAAAGTCAGCAAGAAACGTAATTGAACGACTAAATGGAGTTCTGAAAGGACGATTTCGATCTTTACTTAAGCACAGGACGTACAACAACATAGACGAGCTAAAAGAACAAATAATAATTGAATGCCAAAAAATTAATAATCGTCAACTTCATAATGTAGGAGAAAGGTTTTATAACAGAGTGGGATATTGTTTAGCACAAAATGGCGATTTGTTCGAACATTTATTATAATTTTAGACTATATTTTGTTTAGTTGTTAACTCTAAATTTAGTAATTTGTTCCTTTTTCGTGTTTTGTATATTATTTTCTTGAATAGTTTCTTTTATGTTGTTACTAAAAACAATAATTAATAAAAATAATGATTTATGTTCGGACAGTTTTAACCCCTTATGTGAATGCTACCCACCTAGCACTTATGTACGTTTGGTAGAGACATAAAAATTGTGTAAAACTTGGGATATTTATGTGTTACCAACCACCTTTATTTTCTTTATGTTATTTTTATTATTGAAATTTGTTATGTGTACGATGTAAGAAGTATTTTGGTTAAGGTTATGTAAAATTACAGGCTTTATGTACAATAAAGTTAAACGAAGTCATTGTGAACATTTATTTGAGTACCATTATCACATATACAACCTGAGCTAGCAATCAATTTAATTATCTAAAATTAATTTATGTAAAAAAAACTAAATAAATAATAATTAAAATTAATTTGCGCAAGTCGGTCTCGAACTTCAGATATTTTTCGGATATTTTATCCTGAAGCGCGTGCGCTACCCACTACACCAAAGAATTTGTAGTGGTGGGGGAATGGGACAAAGTAATATAAACATAACATCCTAATTTTTTTTAGTTATCAGTATGTTTTTCCTAAATGTGCCTAATTAAGAAGGAACTGGTCGTACCGTCGGAGACAAAAGTTATCAGAAACACACATTTCTGTAACTGAAATATATGCGCATACAAGAGATTTGCTGATGTACCTATTACCTCTAAAATGATCATTAACACTCGCTGCATTATAAATAAATTTTTCCTGGCCTAAGATAAGGTAGTTATGATTATTTATAACAATTTATTATCAATGACATAAAATTTCGAAATGTCATTTTGCCCTGAAAAAAACTTCACAACAAGAAAATTTTAAATGAGTCGTATAATTGTTGTAAAGAACATATTATAGTAAATGTGTTGGAATAAAAGTTATTATTTTTACAACTAGGATTAATAAAAATTCATAAAATAATAAAAATAAAATGTTAATTTACAGTGGTATAAGTGACAACGTAGCATTCCAAGTCGAGCAGAATTTTTGAAAGATGATTGGTAGAACTGATCGGCAATCAAAACTTACTAGGATGATTATGTTATATTATACAGCTATTTATCTCCGAAATACATTATAAATATGTTGTTAACAATATTTTATAATACAAATTTTATGAATTTTCTATTTTAAAAGAAAAAAATCTGACGTGGACACCACATGACTTCCTTGTACGCCTTGTGTGTTCATACTTTTATTAATAACTAAAATGTAGAATAATATAAAAAATTAGTATACTCACAAATATATTTTAGTCATTTTATTTAAACTGCAGAAGAAGATATAAGGCATATTTTACTATTGTCACTGTCATGTCATAATCATTTAAATTTTACATAGTAACAAATGTTAATCGAGATAAACAAGATACCGAAATACTAAATTATAAATATATACTTTAATTATTCTTAAATGATACCAGATACAAAAATATTTATAAAATACCGATTGTAGGTAATAATCACATAATCTTTAATTTAAAATTAAAAAATTTGTCTTAAATTAAATATTTATCGAAATTTTTTTTAAATTTACTACTTCCAGTTTGTAGATTGAAACCAAAAATAGGAGGTGCACAACTAGATGCTATAACAGTCCTAAATACAAAATTTCAACTTTCTACGTCTAACCGAATTTGAGTTATGCGCCATACATACGTACGCCCGTACGTACATACGAACATACATACATACGTACAGACGTCACGACAAAACTAGTCATAATGTATTCAGAAAAGGTCAAAACAGATATTTCCATCAAAATCTGAAAACCGAAATTTTTCGCGATTACAATACTTCCTTATTACTCCGTACAAGGAAGTAAAAACACAAAAACAGTAACAAATGTCACATTGACAGTTTCAACAGCCTACTTGTGATGACGTAAGTTAATTTGCGTCCCCAATATTTCAATTCTATAATCTAGAATATATATATATATATATATATATATATATATATATATATATATATATATATATATATATATATATATATATATATATATATAGGGTATCTGTTTATAAATGAACCAGCATTTATCTCGCTTATTTGTTGATTTAGCGTTTTTTGTCAAATACATGATTTATTCAGTATCATGTGTAGTAAATGACAGCGGATGTAAATCTTTGGTATCACTTCCGATTTTTGAGGAAGTGATAGCAACTTTCAAATTTCAAATGGAACATTGTATTTTTTATTACGAATATGAAAAGTACATTAAATTTGCTTTACGGTAGTATAAAAAAGTCATATGTTGTATTATTAAAATAGTAAATTACGGCCACTTAAATTATGCACCATGAACGCTGAAATAAGTAAGCCGTGCCGCGAAACAAAAACAATAGTTGAAATGCCCGTCGTCGATATCTCCCTTGTCGTTAAAAATACAGCAACAATTTATTAACAGAATTTTTCGTACACTCAAGGAGCATAACTTAAAATTATTTTCACATATACAGGGTGTTGCATAACTTGACTTGACAATAATTGTTCGTCTTTTTTAAATGAAACACCCTATATATTTTTATATATTTTGAATTGTATTTTATTTACCTATACGAACATATAAATTTCATTTTAGTTTTCCGCGGCGTTGCCAAGTTATTCAATTTTTTCTCTAAAAAACGCCGAATTCACGTATTGTTTTATAAAGGCGTACTGAAGTTATTTTAATACTAAAAATTATGAATTTTTTTTTGTACAAACTGTAACTATACTCTTTGTTCTGACATAACTTTTTTTAAATGTTATTATACAGCGTGTTCAGTACAGAGAATCAAATTTACTCAATTTCAAATGGCTATAACTTGTCATTTTGAAATGGAACACCCTATATTTTATTATTCTGTTGTGTGTATTTTTGCATCTTCTTATGTTATAAAAGGTGTCCTATGCCTAAAAACATAAATTTAATTAATTTCGAAATTTTTATACATCCAATATTTAATAAAATAAAAATTAACATTTACATGAAAATTTTTACAATCAAATCAACAAACCATTGTTGAAAAATATGACAATCAAATCAACAAACCATTGTTGTAGTTTTATTGTGTTAATAGTAAGCACAATGAATAATTTCACGCACGAAGAAAAATTACCAGCAATTAAGTGGTATTACGGAAATAATAGTTTAAGACGGATTCGTGACTTAATAAGTGCATTATGGCCGCATCATAATGTACCATCAGTTAGTAGTTTAAATCGTTTCTTTACGAAATTTGAACGCACAGGAACATTTAATGGTAGTGTTCGGTGGCGAAATGGTGCAAACGCGGCAGCACAACCGACTTGTACTCTCCAGAACTTTGAATAGTAAATTGAGAACTTATGAAGGCGCGAGCTAGCGTAAAGTGTACATAATTGGAGAATCAATTCCTGAAAGTGACAGTTACTTAAGGCGGGAATGTAGATGTATATAAAGAGGAAAAACAATGCTCTACGGTTTGTAAAATATTGAATCTAATACTAACGTAAGACCATTAGAATTTTATTACAACAATATTTAATATTAATTCTACAGTGCGACTCATCGATTTTACCAAATTTTGCCATAGTATTGTTTAAAAAAAGTCGAATAAAGAGAAAAATACTACTTTCACATAATTTAGGGCATTTTAAATATAAAATGTATTAAAATTAATGCGTCGCACTGTAGGTAAAATGTTATACAGTATATAAATCATGCGTTTTATTATTTCATTTGTCTTATAAATACAATATTTTACAAATACGATGCCACTTTTAGAGCGAGTTCGCTATTGCTGCCTTTGTTCGACACACTAAATCTGTATATATCTCCTTTTTCTCAATGAAATCGTAGACAGCTACATTCCGGCCTTAAATACGAGGTTTGAGCAGCAGATAGGTTTTCGTTTTAAAATGCGTTCTTGTATTGTTTGTGCAAAAAAAACGAATCTCAATATGTTACCACAAGATGCAATAAGAAGAGAGTTATGATTGCAGGAATTAAATAAGTTAAATATCAATATATATCTTCCCACTTCACTTTTTAACTGGTCTAATTTCCACGCGTTATAACTCATTGTATATAGCAAATAAAATTATATCCCCACCCTATGAAAATAAAACTGTTACTGAGTTAAATTAAATTTAAATTATCCCGGTACAGTAAAGTGACAGTACAAGTCGGTGCTGCTGCCATCTACGATAAGCTTTGCCCGAACACTCCCATTGGAAAAAGGAACAGAGAGACCCCATTATACGTCATAATAATGAAGAAAATGTTTTGGCATTAATCAGTATGGAACCAAATTTAAGTGTAAGGGAAATAGCGGAAGAAGTGGGAATAAGTTATACAACAGTACACAGGATTTTAGTGAAACATAAATATTTTGCATTTAAACTGCACAACCACCATGAAATTTACTTAGGAGACATGAAGAAACGGGCGGAGTTTTGTGAAATTTCAATGGAAAAAGCAAACGAAGACAGAAATTTTCTAAAATCAATATTATTTACTGATGAGTGTACATTTACACTTAACGGAAAACCGAACAGAAATAATTGTAGATATTGGGCACAACATAACCCACGTATTGTAGTAGCATCGAGAACCTAATATCGCCAAAAAGTAAATGTATGGCCAGGAATACTTGGGGACAAAATTATCGGTCCATATTTTATACATACTCTTAATTCAAATAGATACTTAGAGTTATTGACAGAGCAAATAGGACCCGATCTTGAAAATATAAACATTGATACAATATGGTATCAACATGATGGTTGTCCAGCACATTATACAGTTGAAGTCCGGGAATTTTTAAATGAATCGTTTGGGAACTGCTGGATCGGACGGGGTGGGCCAATTTTTTTCTTTGGGGCCATTTAAAGTCCGTAATTTACAAAAATACGTACAACAACATAGACGAGCTAAAAGAACAAATAATAATTGAATGCCAAAAAATTAATAATCGTCAACTTCATAATGTAGGAGAAAGGTTTTATAACAGAGTGGGATATTGTTTAGCACAAAATGGCGATTTGTTCGAACATTTATTATAATTTTAGACTATATTTTGTTTAGTTGTTAACTCTAAATTTAGTAATTTGTTCCTTTTTCGTGTTTTGTATATTATTTTCTTGAATAATTTCTTTTATGTTGTTACTAAAAACAATAATTAATAAAAATAATGATTTATGTTCGGACAGTTTTAACCCCTTATGTGAATGCTACCCACCTAGCACTTATGTACGTTTGGTAGAGACATAAAAATTGTGTAAAACTTGGGATATTTATGTGTTACCAACCACCTTTATTTTCTTTATGTTATTTTTATTATTGAAATTTGTTATGTGTACGATGTAAGAAGTATTTTGGTTAAGGTTATGTAAAATTACAAGCGTTATGTACAATAAAGTTAAACGAAGTCATTGTGAACATTTATTTGAGTACCATTATCACATATACAACCTGAGCTAGCAATCAATTTAATTATCTAAAATTAATTTATTTAAAAAAAACTAAATAAATAATAATTAAAATTAATTTGCACAAGTCGGTCTCGAACTTGTGCGCTACCCACTACACCAAAGAATTTGTAGTGGTGGGGGAATGGGACAAAGTAATATAAACATAACATCCTAATTTTTTTTAGTTATCAGTATGTTTTTCCTAAATGTGCCTAATAGGGTAGTTTACCATTTTTTTGTAAAATTTTTTATTGAAACTTCATATTATTTGAAAGCGATTGAGAGTACTGATAAGCCTTAATTGTTCTTAATAAAGCTGTAATTAATTTTTAAAGTTTGTGTGACGTAGATGTACAACTGAAAATCTTCTCAAACAATGGGGCTGGAATTAAAATGTACTTATATAAAATCAAGTGTTTTTAAATGTTACAAAATATAAAATACAATTTGGTAGTTTCTTTATTACTGTATGTAAGAATACACGTGAAAATATATTATTTAGATATATAATTTATAAATTTGCCTTCAAAAATTTGATCCTGAGTTTTAGTACTACTTATATGATTTGCAGACCTATGTCATTCAACATATCTTGCAATGGGAGTATTCGGGCAAAGCTTAGCAATTTTCATTACAGATTTAGCAAAAAACTATGATTTTATGCTAGCGCGCTAAACTGCACATATTTTACTACAAAATTCGGGCAAGGTACATTGGAATTATCAAAGAATTTAATTTAATTTTTGTTACTTCAATTAATGACATTGATTGGAATGATAACGGATCCACGATATCTACGAAATAAGTATCATAAAATGTCAAATTGGTTAAATATTTTGACAATTATATCGTTTGTCTGTCCCTATGGTTTGTATTTATATTTTACGGCTAATATCGAAGACTCAACGAAGCAAAGTCCCTAAAGTGTAACTTTATTTTGCAGAAATCGTTATAAATAAATTTAATTTCTTGTGATTAATTTTTAAAGTACATTACTTTACATGACAGTTCATAGATAAAGAGACACTACGTTGAACAAAGATAGACGTCATACACGTTGCAATAATTTAGAATAGGATAGATGTGTGAGAGAGAGAGAGAGCTCGAGAGAGAACGCATTACTGTGACGTAGATGTACGATACGTAAAATCTCAAATATTTAAAGAACTATTAACTTTTTGAAAACTTTTTTCATGGTAATAACTTATTACTGGGGTCTCCTTTCAATATAATTGACTGGATTGCTAATTTGCTACTATGGTAAACTACCCTATTAAGAAGGAACTGGTCGTACCGTCGCAGACAAAAGTTATCAGAAACACACATTAACTTAAATATATGCGCATACAAGAGATTTGCTGATGTACCTATTACCTCTAAAATGATCATTAACACTCGCTGCATTATAAATAAATTTTTCCTGGTCTAAGATAAGGTAGTTATGATTATTTATAACAATCAATGACATAAAATTTCGAAATGTCATTTTGCCCTGAAAAAAACTTCACAACAAAAAAATCTTATCTATTTTAAATGAGTCGTATGATTGTAGTAAAGAACATATTATAGTAAATGTGCTGGAATATCGATAAAAGTTATTATTTTTACAACTAGGATTAATAAAAATTCATAAAATAATAAAAATAAAATGTTAATTTACAGTGGTATAAGTGACAACGTAGCATTCCAAGTCGAGCGGAATTTTTGAAAGATGATTGGTAGAACTGATCGGCACTCAAAAACTTACTAGGATGATTATGTTATATTATACAGCTATTTATCTCCGAAATACATTATAAATATGTTGTTAACAAAATTTTATAATACAAATTTTATGATTTTTCTATTTTAAAAGAAAAAAATCTGACGTGGACACCACATGACTTCCTTGTACGCCTTGTGTGTTCATACTTTTATTAATAACTAAAATGAAGAATAATATAAAAAATTATTTTAACTTATTATACTAGTATACTCACAAATATATTTTAGCATATTTTACTATTGTCACTGTCATGTCATAATCATTTAAATTTTACATAGTAACAAATGTTAATCCAGTTCTTAAAGACAACTGAGATAGTGCAGACGTGCTAAGCAGTGTTAATAAGAAACGAAGGTCAAGGTAAACCCATTACTTATACCTCCTGTCAGTAAACCAATCTAATCCTAAATTTCCACGTACAGTAAAATCACATTACTGTACGTAAAACCCTAACCCTCCCTTATAACCCACCAATACCCTAAAATACCCAATAAAATAAAACTGGATTCACAACTCATACTTTCAGTGACATCTACTCGTATTGTTTATACACTATAATGCCGATAAAACAGCAAATATAAACATGGAATCAACCACAAACAATATGCCTAACCAAACGCAAACAGGTAACAACTATGCCAACATTGTGAAACAAAACATAAACATTAACCTATATCCAAAAAAAGATCAAGCAATAGTAATTACAGCAATAAATGAAATTCCAATACAATCATATATAAAAGCAATTGGAAACATAGTCAAAGCACAAAATGTAATATTTGCTTCCAGGATCTCACAAAACCGAATATGTATATACCTTTTAACCAAAGAAATAGTTGACAACCTTATCTCAAAACATAAATCAATCGAAATCGAAAACAAAACCCTAGAAATCAGAAGACTTATTACCCCCACTAAACGATTAATCATCTCTAACGTTAGCCCATCAATTCCGCATGAAATTATAGAAACAAAATTACGCGAAAAAAACTTGAAACTTGTATCCCCTATCTCGTTCCTCAGAGTAGGAATGCTAGACAGTGAATACTCACACGTTCTAAGCTTCCGTCGACAAACATTTATTGCAGAAAAAGAAAACACTATCATACCAGAAACCTTACTTATCATACATGATAACACCGAGTATAGGATATACCTATCCGATGATACACCGACATGTTATAGATGCAAACAAAAAGGACACACTGCAACCCAATGCCAAGCTCCAGATCGTAATCCGACTCCAAGCACAAGCTCAACACTCCCACTAACAACATGGAAGCAACAACAAGCCATAAGCACTCTTTCACAACCGGTACCAATTACACCTACAAACCAACAAACAACAACACAAGAACCAACAAAATCTCTAACACAACCAGAACCACAGACTATAACAACAAATCTGTCAAAAAATTTCTATCCGTTCGCTCAAAACCCACTACAATCGCAACAAAAACAGAGAACCCAACAGAGCAATTTAATTGAACAACAAACAACAAATACCGAAAATATCAATACCAATACAACCGAACAAACTAAAATTACTAGCACGAAACGCCCGGCAGAGAACGATGAACCCAGTAGTGAACAAAAAAACGATATAAATAAAAAACAAAGTACCAAACAAACTAAAAAACCGAGATCAATTAGTCCTTCATATAATTTTACAACCCAAGAACTTATAGATGTATTAGAAGAAGAAATAAACACAAACACTGAGAAATATCCACTAAACTATGACAGATTCAAAGACTTCATCGAAAATGCAACAAATAGCCCAGACCCACTAGCAATATCAAAAAATTACACACAAAATACAACAGACCTACTCACTATGATAAACACCCTGTATCCTTTTTTAAAGAAAAAGATTATCAAAAACAGATTTACTAGAATACACAATAAAATCACTATCCAATTAGCCGATGACGAGGAGAGCGCAGAAAAACAAAAGTAAAGTTAATTTTATAATGAATATTATACAGTGGAACATAAATGGATTTCACGCACACCTCCCAGAACTACAAAAATTAATATCAGACACAACAGCACAAATAATCTGTTTACAAGAAACTCGTTTTCATCCCCATCACAAAGCCACACTAAAACACTTTACAATATTTAGAAAAGATAGACAAAATGCAAACAACGCAAGCGGCGGAGTTGCAATACTAACAAGCAACACAAAGCATGTGGATGAAGTTACCTTAAATACAAACCTAGAAGCAGTAGCCATCAGAATCTTCACCCCAAAACAACTTACAATATGCTCCATTTATTTACCGCCTAACCAGGATATTAACCAGATACAATTAGAAAATCTTATAGCACAACTACCAACACCTTTCCTAATACTGGGAGACTTTAACGCGCACAACAGTATTTGGGGAAGTGAGAACACAAATAACAGAGGAAAAATAATAGAAGACATTCTTAGCCTAAACGATAAATTAATCTTAATGAACGACGGAACAAAGACTCATTTCTGTGCCAACTCCGGCAATTTTACAGCCATAGATCTAACAATTAGTGACTCATCAACCGCTCAAGATATCACTTGGACAGTGCTACCGCTAGCATATGTAGGAAATCATTTTCCAATTAAAATAACTGCCAATAATATAGATAACAACAACAACACACAAATCCATTCAGTAAGAAAATGGTCAACAAAAAATGCGGATTGGTCACGGTTTACAGAACTCTCTGATATTACGACAACAATAGACACAGACGATATCAATAAACAAGTAGAAATACTAACACAAACTATAACCACAGCTGCCGACTCCGCCTTCAAAAAAATCGTGTTAAATAATCAAGCAAAACAAGTTCCATGGTGGAATACAGAATGTCAAGAAGCTATCAAAAAGAACAAAAAAGCACTGTACCAATATAAAAAAGTCAATACGCTAGAAAATTTAATAAAACTTAAACAAACTAAAGCTCTCTGTAGAAAAACAATTCTACAAAGTAAGAAACGATCATGGCAAGAATATACCTCTAAAATCACTGCGAACACACCATCTACTGAAGTATGGAATAAAATAAAACATATCAATGGAAAAAAAACATACTCGCATACAGATATATTAATACAAAATAACAAAACTATAACAAAGCCTACAGACGGAATAACCTACGAAATGATAAAACACCTTCCAAACAACACAAAAGATTATTTACTAACAATTTACAATAATATTTGGACAGAAAACAAATACCCAAGTAAATGGAGAGAAGTTACCACAATCCCCCTACTTAAACCAAATAAACAAAAAACAGATACCACAAACTATAGACCCATATCTCTATCGAACTGCCTTAGTAAACTACTGCAGAAAATAATCAATAAACGACTCGTATGGTACCTTGAAAAACACAAAATTTTAAATGAGACACAAAGTGGATTCAGGAACGGCCGCTCAACAATAGATCAACTAATATCGCTGCAAACTGAAATACACAATGCGTACAGAAACAAGCAACATACTGCAGCCATATTCTTTGATATCTCAAAGGCATATGACACTGTCTGGAGACACTACATTCTGAAATCCTTAAAAGAGAACAACCTAGATGGTAATATACTAAATTACATACAAAATTTTATGAATGAACGCAAATTCAGAGTGTTATATAATGGAGTACTGTCCGATGAAAAAACCCAAGATAACGGAACGCCACAGGGAGAAATACTGAGTGTTACTCTATTTTTAATAGCTATGAATAAAATAACTACATATATACCACCACACATAAATGTATCATTGTTCGCTGACGACCTTGCAATATATTACAAAAACAAAAACACAACTACACTTAAACAAGAACTACAAAACACTACTAACCGATTGCAAGAATGGGCTAAAGACACTGGGTTACAATTCTCAGAAGAAAAAACTAAAATGATGTTTTTTACCAAACTTACTAGACCAGTTGTCAAACCACACATAAAGCTCAAGAATAGAAACATTGAATATGTTACAAACATAAAATTTTTAGGAATAATTCTAGACCCCAGATTAACATGAAAAAAACACCTTCAATACTTAAAACAGGAATGCTACAAAAAACTAAATATTATTAAATGTCTCTGTCACAATAAATGGGGCTCACATAAAAATATCTTAATACAACTATACTTATCACTTATACAATCAAAAATCGACTACGGCTCTATTGTCTACCAAACAGCAAGTAACAACATCCTAAAAACATTAGAACCAATACAAAATACAGCCATCCGATTAACAATAGGAGCTTATAGAACTAGTCCAGCAAAAAGTATGCTTTGTGAATCTGGCATTATTCCTCTAGAAATCCGTAGAAACCAGCTAACATTAACCTATATTCTAAAACTAGCAAAAAATCCTGATAATCCTACTCATAAACACATATTCAAACACCATAACGAGACAACTCTATTATCAAGCACCCCTCTCCAACAAAAAATAAACGAAATCCTTAGAAACCTCCAAATGACCCTACCTGACCTTGAAAAAAATTATGAAGATATTATACCACCATGGAGAAAAGTAACACCACACTATATAATGACACTAACTGAATACAAAAAGTCTGACACTTCATCGACAGAAATTAAAGAAAAATTCCACCAAATCTGCAGTCAGCACGAAAACGCACCAATAATATACACTGACGGATCCAAATCATCAGCAGGAACAGGGGGAGCTATAATTACAAGAACAAAAAAAATAAAAATACACCTACCCACAGAAACAAGCTCGTACACAGCAGAAGCTCACAGTATATACAGCGCTCTAAAAGAAATCAAGAACAACAATAGCCGACAGGAAGAATACATTATTGTTACTGATGCACTAAGCGTCATCCAAGAAACAAAAAATACATACAGCAAACAACCTGTTATACAAAAAATTCAAGAATTAATTCACAGTATTAGCAAATATAATAAAATATCGTTCATGTGGATTCCATCGCATACAGGAATAAGTGAAAACGAAGAAGCGGACAAGACAGCGAAAGAAGCCCTCCAGGAAGACATAACTGAAATCTCAATACCAGTTCAGGACATAATACAAATTTGCAAAGTAAAAACAAAGAAACAATGGAATGAAATCTGGGTAGGCACGACCGGAAATTCATTAAGAAACATAAAAGTTAACACAGAAAAATGGAACAACTTAATAAACCGGTCAGAGCAAATAAAAATTACAAGACTAAGGATAGGTCACACAAATCTCACACACAAGCACATACTACAAAAAACACACCCAGAAGTCTGTGACACCTGTAAAGTACAAATCAACATTGAACACATACTGACACAATGCCCGAAATACAACCAACAACGAGCACAAAACAACATCCCAGCAAACCTGCAAGAAGCCATAGGAAACGACATTACCAACCTCAACAACACTATCCAGTTCTGTAAAACAATAAATATATATCCATACATATAAACACACATATAAATAATATTAACACAAACACAATGTAAAACAATTGTACCGGGTACTAATGACCTTAGTAGTCGAAGTGCTCTTTTTTTTCAAATAAAAAAAAAAAAATGTTAATCGATCATGGACTAAGTACAAGATACCGAAATACTAAATTATAAATATATACTTTAATTATTCTTAAATGATACCAGATACAAAAATATTTATAAAATACCGATTGTAGGTAATAATCACATAATCTTTCATTTAAAATTAAAAAATTTGTATTAATATATATATATATATATATATATATATATATATATATATATATATATATATATATATATATATATATATATATATATATATATATATATATATACCGGGTGTATATTGAAAAGTGAAACATAGGCGTTTAACATGGTAAATCAGTTTTTCCGTTCGCATTGCTTCCCTAATTATTTTAGACAAAAATGTTTCAAATAAATGTTGTTGAGCATAAAATTATACATCCGGATCAGTAAACAAAATTTATTTTGGTTGCTTTATAACTGCAGAAATCAAATTTGAAAATACACGGAATAGCGAATTAATAGTAACAGCCATGGAATTAAAAACAGGAGATGAACAAATGGTAGGTAGAGACGATTTAAATCCACATAGATATATATATATATATATATATATATATATATATATATATATATATATATATATATATATATATATATTTCGAAATTAATTAAATTAATGTTTTTAGGCATAGGACACCTTTTATAACATAAGAAGATGCAAAAATACACACTACAGAATAATAAAATATAGGGTGTTCCATTTGAAAATGACGAATTATAGCCATTTGAAATTGAGTAAAAGTAAAAAAAAAAGTTATGTCAGAACAAAGAGTATAGTTACAGTTGTACATAAAAAAAATTCTTAATTTTTACTATTAAAATAACTTCAGTACGCCTTTATAAAACAATACGTGTATTCGGCTTTTTTTAGAGAAAAAATTGAATAACTTGGCAACGCCGCGGAAAACTAAAATGAAATTTATATGTTCGTATAGGTAAATAAAATATATAAAAATATATAGGGTGTTTCATTTTAAAAAAGACGAACAATTATTGCCAAGTCGTTATGCAACAACCTGTATATGTGAAAATAATTTTAAGTTATGCTCCTTGAGTAGACGAAAAATTCTGTTAAAAATATATAAATTGTATTTTTTTAAAGTCCAAAAGACTTTAAAACATAATTGGCGCAGTCTTAGTAGGATATCAGAGAAACACAAAAAGTAATTGTGTGGTGAATATCAATTCTTCGCTCTGATAAACCAATTAATCACAAAGCAAAGAAAATTATTTCTAAAAAGAAATAAATAATAATAACTACAAGAACATCAAACGGCTTCAACCTAAGCCCATCAGGGTCTAACCACGACCCATCTCTAAAGACCAGGATCGACAACCAGCTGCTCCGCGTTACCTGATCACGCCTTCTTCAGAGAAGAAGACTTGCTGTTGAGGACCCAGAGCACGTCGTCGAAGAGGTCAACCCACAATTCAACAAGACAGAAACTGAGAACCCGGTGATGCCCGTCAGCCATCAAACTATTTTTACTCTAAATATAATAATAGTGTAAGTTAAAATTTAAAATTAAATTTATTACACAGAAGGGACAACTCTAGTAAATACTAGTAAAAAAGTTGTCGAGGGACCGGCACAGTCCCACACACACAAACTTACTTTCATAACAATTAACAATTAATGTCAGATAACTCTGACGCCGAATCAGAAAAAACAATAGAACAAAATTCTGATTCCGAAAATATTGAAAATTTGACTCCTATCCAAATAACATTAAAACCGAGTAGACTACCTGAAGTTATTATGGCAAATATTAGCTTAAATGAACTTAGAACATTCTCAGATGTAATTCCACAATATGATGGAAACATCAAAATTCTAAACAATTTTATAAAAGCAGTAGACGAAGTATACGCTACTACAAATACCCTAGCCCTATCACAGCTTCAAAGTACATATCTATTTGGTATTGTAAAAACCAAACTAACTCATGCAGCAGCTGAACTTCTCAGCGAAAATAATTTTAAAGATTGGGAAGACTAACGTCAAATTTCACCGATAAACTCACACCAGAAACTATTCTACAAGATATCATGTATTGTAAATATAAATCAAATTCCGAAAACACATTAAAATTCATTTTAGAGAAATTTACTCACTATAAATCAAAAATTATGCTAACGGAATATGATTCTAATCAAAAAAATGCGATAACGACAGAAGTACAGAAACTCGTTGTGCGACATTTCATAAGTTTATTACCTACATTTATAAGAGGATCATTTGTAGTAAAAAACCCCAGTACATTAGAACAATGCGAGCAGTTATTGAAAAATGAATTCAATTTCGCGAATCAAAGTCAACACCCCTCACCACTTGTTAAACAACCGACTAACAATAGACCACCACCATAAAAATTCCCAACTAATAATTTCCAGTCACAACCAATAAAATTTAAACAAAATTTTTATAAGAATAATAGTTTACCATTTGCATCTAAGCAAAATGAAAAAATCTGACGTGGCCATCACACAACCTTCCGCCATATCTACACTTTAAATAGAAATGTATACGTACAATCCGGTGCCCATTTAAAATATACAAATAAAAATCTAAAATATTCAAACACAGAAATTAGTATCACCTGAATCAAAAGATTCATTCACACGAAAACTCTTCTGTGTTGAAGCCATCTTCCGTTCAATTACTACATTTAATATCTGACTTATATGGTGCTAGTATGTCAACTTGTCACCCGTGTCACCTGTCAATATTTTTTACGCAGAAACAAAAATCAACCGAACATGGATTACAAGATTTCAACGTTTTATCTGATAGATTTATTTTTTAAATTTTACTTCAGTTCTTTAATGCTACCAGATAAAGACAATTTTTTTATAACGTGAGTTGCAAATAACTTTGCTTCTTATTCATATTACAAATAAATACTATATTTATCCAAAATTATATAAATTTTTGACAATTATCTTTTTCAATCTTCAAAAAATATCATTTCCGGTGAAGATATTTGTACCAAAATCTAATGAGCTCTTCCTATTCGTATACAATTGTAAAATACCTAATATCAAAATTTTTGGGTAATTCGTATTTGAGTTATGCGACATCCGGCATCGACCCGGACCACACACATACACACACACGCACACACACACACACACACACACACACACACACACACACACACACACACACACACACACACACATACATACATACAGACATCATCGAGAAACTATCAAAAATGAGTTGTAAGGACCCTAATTCGTGCTCATCCACTTAAAACTCACAACCCGATTTTTTGCATGATTCCAATACCTTCCTTTACAGGTAAGCGGAAGGTAAAAAACGGAATACAGACCAGACAAAAATTCAACCATCAACCCATGTCAACTCAAACAAGGCAAACGCAGCCTATGTCAGTTCAAACTACCAGACAAAATTATAATATAGAACCCGAGGAACAAACTAACGAAGACGAAGAGACAGAAATTGAAGACCAAGAAATTGAAAATGAACATGACTCTTTTTTAGACGTAAACCCGAATCACGACAACACTATATAATGTCATCATTAACCACTGACTTGCCCTCGTTACAACAAAATGACTTCAATATACTCTTCGATCCCGGATCTTCAATAAATCTGATACATCCAAATCTAGTAGAAAAATTAAAATTAAAAAAATTAGATACAAAATTGACATTCAAAACAGTAAACGGTAAATCAAATTGTAACGAATATGTAGAGATTAAAATAAACAACAAATTAATAAAATGTTATATATTCAAATTTCACAAAATGTATAATTTATTACTTGGAATAGAAGCATTTCGTATATTAGATATAAAATTAGATTTCAAAAAAAAATGTAGTAATAAATGAAAAATGCTATAAATTAAAAGAAAATAAAAACACTGAAGAAATAAACTCGATAGAAATTCGTAATTCGCATCTAAACACAACAGAAAAACAAAAATTAAACCAATTACTCAAAAATTATGATGATCTGTTCCCTAAAGAAAACAAACCACTATCTCACACAAACATTCTTACACATAAAATTATAATGACTGATGAAACACCAATCTACACGAGAAATTACCGATTACCACAAATTTATGAACAGGAAATCGAAACACACGTAAATCAATTATTAAAAGAAAATATAATTCAAAAATCACATTCACCCTGGTCATCGCCTATTTGGATCGTTCCAAAGAAGGCAGATGCCTCGAACAAAAAGAAAACTAGAATGGTCGTTGACCTTAGAAAATTAATGCTAAAACCAAAGACGATAAATTTCCTATTCCAAATATTGACTCAATTTTTGACCACATTGGAAAATCAAAATTGTTCACGACATTAGACTTACATTCAGGATTCCATCAGATAATGATGAATGAATCTGACAGAGAAAAAACCGCTTTATCCACCCCTTCAGGACATTATGAATTTCTTAGAATGCCTTTTGGATTAAAAAACGCCCCCGCAACTTTTCAAAGAATGATAAATACGGCCCTGGAGAATTAGTTAATAAAGTATGCCTCGTATATCTAGACGACATAATTATTTTTGGAAAAACTCTAGATGAACATTTAAATAATATAAAACTAGTATTTGAAAAATTACGCAAAGCCAATTTAAAAATTCAAAAAGACAAATCCGAATTTTTGCAATCAGAAACTAAATATTTAGGCTATATAATAAACCAAAATGGATTAAAAACCGATGACAAAAAAATTGAAAGTATAAAGAAATTAAACATCCCAAAAACGAAAAAGGAAATAAAACAATATTTAGGCACTTTAGGCTGGTATAGAAGATTCATTCCAAATTATGCGAAATTGACTAAACCATTCACAAAATGCTTAAAGAAAAATGCAAAGATCGACATTTATGACCACGATTATCGTGACGCTTTCGAGAACAGTAAGAAGATCTTATCCGAGTCATCAGTATTACAGACTCCAGACTTTGAGAAAGAATTCATACTGACAACTGATGCCTCCGACTATGCAATTGGAGCCGTGCTGACACAAATGTGTGAGAACCAAGAAAGACCTATCTGCTACGCTTCAAAAACTCTCAACTCAGCAGAACAAAATTATTCAACTATAGAAAAAGAATTAAAAGCAATTGTTTGGGCAATAAATAATTTTAAACCTTACCTATACGGAAGAAAATTTAAAATAAAAACGGATCACAAATCATTGGTATGGCTTTTTAATATGAAAAATCCAAATTCAAAATTAATGCGATGGAAAATCGAATTAGGCGAATACAACTTTGAAATAGAATACTTAAACGGAAAACAAAACGTAATCGCGGACTTATTATCAAGACAACAGCCGGAATCAAAAATCACAGAATTTGTTGGAAATGTGTTAGATAAAAACATCATAGCACACGGTGTATCTCGCGATTTCGAAATGTCGAAAGGGATAGCGGCAGATATATCAAATAAATTCGATAGTAAAAATTATTGCAAAAATTACGATTCTCTGAATAAATACTTAGTCATACAAAAATTAGGCGATAAAACAATAATTCATTTAATAACGAAACAAAAATATAACGACAGGCCTTCTATCAAAGACTTAAACAAACCATTAAAAGAACTGAGAGATTATATGATAATGAATGAATTATACAAGAAATAAATATCCCCAAAATTGGTTGCGGATTAGATAAATTATCATGGACAGACGTAAAACAGAAATTATACAAAATTTTTGAAGATACCAACATTAAAATTAATGTCTTTAGTTTACCAGAAAATTATCATTTAACAAATGCTAGCGAAAGACCAAACAGCGAACAAGATTTATTTAAGAAGCTATCCAACAGACAAAAGCCCAATAACAGGATAGGAATACACCAATATAAAAATACAAATAATATCTGAAAGTTACAAATAAAATATGAACTATTAAAAATACACAAAAATTATGCACATAAACATTTCATTAATTTTTTTAAATCTAAGTGAAAAATGTCAATATGAGAAAATTGCATTTGATATAAGACACACATCCGATGAATTGGTGAAGTAAGATGTAGATTAGTTCGGGCCACAGGAAGATAGAATAATACGATGTTTCTGGTATGGACTGAAGGAGTATGAAAATTAAGTAAGGATAAGCAACGAGGATCATCGACAGCACAGTGTATGAGTTTGTGAAGATGGATTATACACATGTTTGTACGGCGCTCAAATAGACTCTTCATCTGGAATAGGTTCAGTAGATGTTCATATGGGACTGATTGATCAGGATAGGTTCTATTTGTTTTGAAATAAATGTATCTCAAGAATTTCCTTTGGATGGATTCTAAGTGATCTTGATGAGATTCATAAATAGGATGACCTAAATACAATACATTCCGATAATGAAAATATCATAGCGGGAATTAAATATATAAATAATCGTCTAAATATAGGAGATAATCAAATTATATTCGACTCGCATAATCAAGAAACGAATATCAGAATTATAAAGCTATTTAATCACAAAAAACAGAGAATGTACGTAACAATAAATGAAAACAACTTTGAACAAGAAACATTAGAATTTTTAAAAGATTACATTATTCCAAAAATTAGATACCTAGCCATATTTAATAAAACCCTTGATAAGAAACTAACAAAAATTATATCTGAAAATTTTACTCCAGATTCAATAAATATAATAGGAGTAGATCAATTAGTCTCGGATATCGAAAATGAAGAGGAACAATTAGATATTATTCACGAATATCATAACGGTTTCACAAATCACAGAGGAATAAATGCTACGATCCAAGCATTGAAAGAAAAATATTATTGGCCAAAAATGAATAGACATAATAGAATATATCAATAAATGCGAATTATGTAAATTAAACAAATATGATAGAAAACCAATACCTACAACAGATAATCTCACGCCAACTCCCGAAAAACCCTTTAAAATAATTAATTTAGATTTGTTAACACTAGAAGGTAAATACGTTTTAACCATTATGGATCAATTTTCGAAACACGCACAAGCATATTCCCTCACCAATAAAACAGCCAAAAATATATGCGACATACTAATAAAATATTTTCAAACGTATATGATACCGGACAAGATAATAACAGATAGTGGAGGAGAATTTAAAAACACGTTAGTTCAAGATCTATTGAAAAGATATGGAATCAATATTCATTTTATTTGTGTAAATAATCCAAAAAGTAATGTAATAGAGAGATTTCATTCTACATTAATAGAATCATTACGAATGATTAATCAAAAAGAAAGAATAAAAGATCAAAATTTAATCCAAAAAGTAGATCTAGCATTAATAGCATATAATAACACAAAACATAACACAACCAAATTTACACCGAATGAAATACTATACGGAACTGATCAAAATAAATATTTTAAACCAGAAGTCACATTAGACAAAACCTTAAATGAATATCAAAATAACATCAAGGTAGTTAACGAATTAGTAAAACTTAGAATCACAAAAGAAAAATTAGGTAGATTTAAAGAAAATGATAATCCATTACAGTTAAAGAAACAAATATATGTTAAACAAAACCCGAGATTATTGGGAAAAATCCGGAAACCTCTATACAAAAAACATACCCTAAAAGCTTACAACCCCTTATTAGGAAAAATAAAAATTAGTGATTTACACGGTGACAAAAATATACGAATAAATAAAATCAAACAATGACAATGACTATTATTACAGACTATGCCATGGACAACTGACGGACATTTCTAAAAACAATGGATTTCACCTAATTGAATTAGCCGAATGTAAACTAAAAGAATCCGAACAACTAATATATTACAATTACAACATATCGCAAATAGAAATAGAATTTGTTAAAATTACAAACACATTCATTGAAGTACAAAAACAACTAGAAAACAACGGATATACTTCTTCCAAAATCTTATAAATATATTAAAATATAGTTACACGGATTTAAAAGATCAAGTTACAAAATTATTTATAAACACCAATAAAAGAACTAAACGAGGTCTAATTAACGGACTTGGATCCATAATAAAAGCAATTACTGGCAATTTAGACTCAAATGATGAAGAAAAATATAATAAACTTTTCGAACAAATACAAAATAATGAAATTACGTTACAAAAACAAAATAAGCTAAATTTAAAACTTACAACGAATATTTCTAAACAATTTAATCAACAGTTAGAAAATATAAAACATAACGAAGAAAGTATTCAAGAAAAATTAAAAATGGTAATATCACAATTAAACAAAAATCAAAATTGGCAGAATATAATTAATATTAACAATCAAATATTAGAATTGATACTAATAATCAAAAATCTTAACGAATTTTGTAAACAAATAGAACTAAGTCTAACTTTTTGCTCATTGCACAAACTACACCCCAGTATTATTACATACGATAACTTGATAAAAATTACCCAAAATAGAAATATATGGAATTTCAATGAACTCATAGAAACACATTGTAAATTCGAAAATAAACAAATTCAATTTTTAATTACGATACCAAACTTCTCAAAACAAACATATCCACTGTTCCAATTTAGTCCTATTCCCACTTATAATGAAGAGAAAAAATTAATCACAATAAATGAAAATCAAAAATTGTTCTTTAAAACTGGAGTTGAAAATTATATAATTAATGACTGTATTTTAGTTGATAATAAATATATGTGTGTTACTAAATATTTTGAGTTAAGTAATTGTATAATAAGTTTAATATATAAACAAAGGAATGATAATTGTTTGTACCATTATGTGAACATGGAAAACGACATTGAACAAATTCAAAATTCAAATGATATAATAATCATTAGTCCAAATAAACAACAAATTCAAATTAACTGTTTGAATAAAAATT
This sequence comes from Agonum fuliginosum, assembly GCA_947534325.1. Taxonomy (NCBI): domain Eukaryota; kingdom Metazoa; phylum Arthropoda; class Insecta; order Coleoptera; family Carabidae; genus Agonum; species Agonum fuliginosum. The sequence continues at coordinate 44,166,567 of OX384030.1, read as the reverse complement.
TATATAAAGAAATCCAAGGAATTTATAAGATGAAAACTAACGAAAAATGTCAGATAAATAAAAATGTTTTCGAAATCGTTAATCAACAATATAAAGAAATACAAATCCAAAATTTACAATTAAATCATGAAAATAAAATAAATGGAACACTAAATTTGCAGAAATTAGAAAAAGTAAAAGAACCCATAACTAATTTACCAAAAATAAAGAATCTCGAAATAAACAACAATTATCACTCATATTTAATACATATAATATTAGTTATAATAATAATAATAATAATATTCTTTATTTCCAGAGATACGATACAATATCATATATGGGAAGCGTCATAGTGAATTAATACAATAATATGAAATAAGTTTTAAAAGTATAAATAAATTATAAATAAATTATAAATGGGTGATTTTCTCGATCCTCTAGTAGACGACAGGCAGTTCACCCTTCAAAGTACTCGTCAAGTGAATAGAAACATTTATCTAAAAGGTAGAGCTTAAGATCATGTTTGAATTTAAAGTAATTAGTACTCTCAGAGATATCACGCGGTAAGACATTAAAAATCCTTAAGCCAATAATATCTGGACTTGTTACTGTCATATTATTTTTAACATTTGGTATTCGAAACTGATCTTTTTGTCGTGTGTTGAATGTATGAACAGTGTTGTTGCAAGGAAACCTGCTTTTATTTTTATAAATATATTTACATATTTCCAATATGAATATACATGGAAGGGTCAGAATGTTATATTTTTTAAACAGATCCCTACAAGAATGCGTATTATTTACCCCAGCAATGCATCGTAATGCACGTTTTTGGCTAATAAAAACATGAGGAGCCCAAGATGTACCCCAAAGACAGATTACATATCGTAAGTGGGGTTCTATTATTGCGTTGTATACTAGCCTCAGTTGTATTTGGTTAAGATAATTCCTTAGATATCGCAAAGAATAGCATGATCGGTTCACAGAGGTAATGACTAGTTCACAATGTGGACGCCAATTCGAGAATTCATCAAGCATAGCACCAAGAAATTTGGTGCTATGTGATTTTTGTAACAATTGACCATTTATATGAATGCCAGTGTTTATGACATTCATATTTTGGTAATTTCGAAAATGTATGAAAGTTGTTTTGGATCTATTGAGAAATAATTTATTTTCATTAAACCACTGAGAAAGAGATGACATGCTGTCTTCACAATTTTTTTTTACATTTACTATATTGTTACCTGAAACAATTATAGATGTATCATCGGCATACTGAACAAGGGCCGTATCTTTGTTAATGGAATTAAACAAGTCGTTGACGTATAAAATGAATAGAATTGGAGCTAGCACAGTCCCCGTGGTGCTCCAATATGATTATGTAATATGTCTGATTTGACATTCAAACAACTATTATTATTAGTTTTAAATATTACAGAAACAAAATGAGCCCTGTTTTGTAGAAAACTTTTTAGCCAATCATGTGGTAGTCCGCGTATACCATATGATTCGAATTTATCTAGAAGCCTCTTGTTGTCCAGGCAATCGAAAGCCTTAGAAATGTCGCAGAAGATACCTACAACTGTTTGTTATAGGATGTATTGTCAAAATAATATTTAAATATAAGCAAAACTTATGTAAAAAGAAAGAAAACAAAGAAAAAGAAATAGAATTAAATCCTTTAGCCTAATCATGCGAATATCGCAAAGTCTTGCGAGGGAGGAATTATGTTATGCACTTAGTGGTGTACTTCGCGATTTGCGCATGATCACCCCTTCCACTAGAATAAGAATTAGAAGATAAGAAATATTATAAAAATGGATGTAGAAGGACTGAGCAGGGATTCTCAAGTAATATCTGACTTGTATTACCTTAAATAAAGTTCTTGTTAAAAATATATAAATTGTATATAAATTGTATTTAGCAGATGTGAATCTTTGGTATCACTTCCGGTTTTTGAGGAAGTGATAGCAACTTTCAAATTTCAAATGGAACATTGTAATTTTTTTTCGAATTTGAAAAGTACATTAAATTTGCTTTACGGTGGTATAAAAAAGTCATATGTTGTATTATTAAAATATTAAATTACGGGCACTTAAATTATGCACCTATGAACGCTGAAATAAGTAAGCCTTGCCGCGAAACAAAAACAATAGTTGAAAGCAGTTACCTGTCAACAATCAATGTAAATTACAATAAAATATCTCTTAAATCTAATTATAATAAAGAAAACGCATATTATGAATAATTAAGAAACAATTAATTTATTAGAGTACCTCGAGAGTACCTAACTTTAATTTTATAAAAGATGTTCAAAATGTTGACAGGTATTTCATTTATTGTTTTTGTTTCGCGAAATACTTTCCAAAACGTCACTTTTCAACGTGAAGTTGGCCAAACTCAACAGGTGGGAAACTACCAACCACACAACAACAGTTTGAGCGGGAAATCAAAAAAATAACCAACGGTTACACCACTTGCTTTTACTTGTATTAATTAGACACGCGGTTTGCTAAGTTAAAAAATTTGTTCCTTTTTAATGTATAAACTTTCTCAAGTAACAAAACTTTTATATTTAAATGTTGACAAGAAGAAAACCGTTATTGCAGACAGCGTTTTTGTTCAGAAATTTAATACTTAATACGTTTCGTAAGTACTTTTTTTTAAAAATGTTTTCCATGTATTTTATTTGTGTAATTTTTATGTTATATATTTATTTATATTGTTATGTATATATTAATTGTATATGTCCGAAATATTGGAATTTTTGAAATAAATTTAAGTACGTAAACAACTTGTATTTGAGCCTTGACCGATTCCCAAGATTTTTAACTCTACCTATACTACAAACGGTCGATAACTTTTTTCCTCTATATATATATATATATATATATATATATAGATTTATTTAACGTGAAACATGGGATCTTTCATATCCATATATACCGGGCGTTTCCTGAAACAGGCGCACCCCCCAAAAAAGTTGTATTTTTAAGTCAATTACATTTATATTATAGATTTATAAACTACATTCAAAGGCGCATTAAACTACATAATTAATGAATTTTTATAACTTCCTGTTTAGCCGGAAGTGAGATCAACTTCCTTATTTTAAATGGAACACCCCGTATATTTTTTAAGATTTTGATTCTACATAAAATTTTGAATAGAACCATGTATAATAAGCTACTTTTTCGTTGTAGATTTCTAAGTAAAATAATAATTAAAATATTACAGAAACATATTGATTCATTCCAAGTTAGCTATGAAATAAATGATAAGATACAGAATTTATGACAGTAAAAATGTCAGTTTATTAACCAAAATAACTAATTTAATAAGGAATTGCAATTCAATTATATTATTTATAGTAAATTTTCAAAATGGCCTGCATTTTCTTGAATACATAGTAAAACTCTTCGTATAATTTCTGTTTTTATCATTTATTTCATAGCTAACTAGGAATGATTCGATTTGTTTCTGTTATATTTTAGTTATTATTTTACTTATAAACCTATAACGAAAAAGTAGCTTATTATACATTATTGTATTCAGAATTTTATGCAGAATCAAAATCTTTAAAAATATACGGGGTGTTTCATTTAAAATAAGGAAGTTGGTGTCACTTCCGGCTGAACAGAAAGTAATAAAAATTCATTATTTATGTAGTTTAATGCGCCTTTGAATTTAGTTTTTAAACCTAAAATATAAATGTAATTGACTAAAAAATACAATTTTTTTTCGGGGTGCGCCTGTTTCAGGAAACGCCCGGTATACAGGGTGTAACAGAAATAAGTGCTTTAATTTTAACCTGTAATGTCCCTCGACGAGAGAAATAATGTACCGTAATCAATTTTTTCCTAACTCTTCTAGTTTTTGAGTTAAAATTCTTCAAAGATTTGTCACAAATTTGATAACCCGCCTATGGAACACATCAACAATCAAATTAAAAAACAACAATTACCGACTGTCAAAACAAAAACACATGTTCACTATTAATTTAATTTATGCTGCGCTGTTCTTGTTATTCTGCGCAGTGATAGTACTGGAACTGCCTGTTATTTGTTGCGCAGTTATTTTTGTTGTGAGCATTGCGCAATGCTGCAAGCTGCAATCAGCTGATTCGCTGCTGGTAGTTGTTTTCCTTGATAGCGTTCGGGTTTTCGTTTGTCCAAATGTGTATGTTGTAAATCCCGCCTCATCAGTTGACAATACAAGTGATAAAAAATGTTGCTGCTCTTGTATTTTACCAATAGCCCATTCGCAAAATTGACGTCTACGAGGTGGATCTATATGCAATAAATGTTGTACTTTTTGTACATGGTATGGATGTAGATGTTGTTCTTTTAAAGTCCTCCAAACTGCCGTATGTGATACTCCGTGTTGTGATGATAGTCTCCATGTACTGGTTCCAGGCTGAGCTTCAATGCCATCCAAAATAGCCTCTTCAACATGTTCAATGTGATGATGACGTTCCCTACCATGATCTTGAGCTGCAGGATTATACGATCCATAATCACGGAGATGTTGTAGAACATTTACAAATGTGCGCACATGAGGCACACGACGATTTGGAAAACGTTCCATGTAAATTCGTTGGGCTTGAGCACCGTTTCCCAGAGCTTCACCATAGGTCAACACAATATCTGTATATTCGTTATTTGTAAACGCAGGCATTTTGAAAGATTTTTATTTGTAATATCTGATTTATTACCAAAATATTACTTATGTCAAAACTTAATTGGAACAAGTGACACAACAATCAATTGACAATAACAATGATTTCATGGGTAATGCTACTGAAGTAAATAAATATGTATATATATATATATATATATATATATATATATATATATATATATATATATATATATATATATACTTTTTAAAAATGCGATTTCTAAAAAAAATTTACGGAACATTGTTCCTCACGACGAGTTACATTACTGGTTAAATTTAAAGCACTTTTTTCTGTTACACCCTGTATATACAGGGTGAGTCATCGAAATGCCCGTCGTCGATATCTCCCTTGTCGTTAAAAATACAATATAAATTTTTTAACAGAATTTTTCGTCTACTCAAGGAGCATAACTTAAAATTATTTTCACATATACAGGGTGTTGCATAACGACTTGGCAATAATTGTTCGTCGTTTTTTAAATGAAACACCCTATATATTTTTATATATTTTGAATTGTATTTTACTTACCTATACAAACATATAAATTTCATTTTAGTTTTCCGCGGCGTTGCCAAGTTATTCATTTTTTTCTCTAAAAAATGCCGAATACACGTATTGTTTTATAAAGGCGTACTGAAGTTATTTTAAAAGTAAAAATTATGAATTTTTTTTTCTGTACAACTGTAACTATACTCTTTGTTCTGACATAACTTTTTTTAAATGTTATTATACAGGGTGTTCAGTAAAGAGAATCAAATTTACTCAAATTCAAACGGCTATAACTCGTCATTTTCAAATGGAACACCCTATATTTTATTATTCTGTTGTGTGTATTTTTGCATCTTCTTATGTTATAAAAGGTGTCCTATGCCTAAAAACATTAATTTCGAAATTAATTAAATAAATGTTTTTAGGCATAGGACACCTTTTATAACATATGTATGCTGTATTTTTAATGACAAGGGAGATATCGACGACGGGCATTTCGATGACTCACCCTGTATATATATATATATATATATATATATATATATATATATATATATATATATATATATATATATATATATATATATATATATATATATATATATATATATATATATATATATATATATATATATATATATATATATATATATATATATATATATATATATATACAGGGTGAGTCATCGAAATGCCCGTCGTCGATATCTCCCTTGTCGTTAAAAATACAGCATAAATTTATTAACAGAATTTTTCGTCTACTCAAGGAGCATAACTTAAAATTATTTTCACATATACAGGGTGTTGCATAACGACTTGGCAATAATTGTTCGTCTTTTTTTAAATGAAACACCCTATATATTTTTATATATTTTGAATTGTATTTTATTTACCTATACGAAAATATAAGTTTCATTTTAGTTTTCCGCGGCGTTGCCAAGTTATTCAATTTTTTCTCTAAAAAATGCCGAATACACGTATTGTTTTATAAAGGCGTACTGAAGTTATTTTAAAAGTAAAAATTATGAATTTTTTTTTCTGTACAACTGTAACTATACTCTTTGTTCTGACATAACTTTTTTTAAATGTTATTATACAGGGTGTTCAGTAAAGAGAATCAAATTTACTCAAATTCAAACGGCTATAACTCGTCATTTTCAAATGGAACACCCTATATTTTATTATTCTGTTGTGTGTATTTTTGCATCTTCTTATGTTATAAAAGGTGTCCTATGCCTAAAAACATTAATTTCGAAATTAATTAAATAAATGTTTTTAGGCATAGGACACCTTTTATAACATATGTATGCTGTATTTTTAATGACAAGGGAGATATCGACGACGGGCATTTCGATGACTCACCCTGTTATATATATATATATATATATATATATATATATATATATATATATATACAGGGTGAGTCATCGAAATGCCCGTCGTCGATATCTCCCTTGTCGTTAAAAATACAGCATAAATTTATTAACATAATTTTTCGTCTACTCAAGGAGCATAACTTAAAATTATTTTCACATATACAGGGTGTTGCATAACGACTTGGCAGTAATTGTTCGTCTTTTTTTAAATGAAACACCCTATATATTTTTATATATTTTGAATTGTATTTTATTTACCTATACGAAAATATAAGTTTCATTTTAGTTTTCCGCGGCGTTGCCAAGTTATTCAATTTTTTCTCTAAAAAAAGCCGAATACACGTATTGTTTTATAAAGGCGTACTGAAGTTATTTTAATAGTAAAAATTATGAATTTTTTTTTCTGTACAGCTGTAACTATACTCTTTGTTCTGACATAACTTTTTTTTGGTGTTATTATACAGGGTGTTCAATACAGAGAATCAAATTTACTCAATTTCAAATGGCTATAACTCGTCATTTTCAAATGGAACACCCTATATTTTATTATTCTGTTGTGTGTATTTTTGCATCTTCTTATGTTATAAAGGATGTCCTATGTCTAAAATCATTAATTTCGAAATTAATTAAATTAATGTTAAAATATATTTGTGAGTATACTAGTATAATAAGTTAAAAGAATTTTTAATATTATTTTACATTTTAGTTATTAAGAAAAGTATGAACACACAAGGCGTACAAGGAAGTCATGTGGTGTCCACGTCAGATTTTTAATTTGATTGTTGATGTGTTCCATAGGCGGGTAATCAAATTTGTGACAAATCTTTGAAGAATTTTAACTCAAAAACTAGAAGAGTTAGGAAAAAATTGATTACGGTACATTATTTCTCTCGTCGAGGGACATTACAGGTTAAAATTAAAGCACTTATTTCTGTTACACCCTGTATACCGGGCGTTTCCTGAAACAGGCGCACCCCGAAAATATTGTATTTTTTAGTCAATTACATTTATATTTTAGGTTTATAAACTAAATTCAAAGGCGCATTAAACTACATAAATAATGAATTTTTATTACTTCCTGTTCAGCCGGAAGTGACACCAACTTCCTTATTTTAAATGAAACACCCCGTATATTTTTAAAGATTTTGATGATGGCTGTTACTATTAATTCGCTATTCCGTGTATTTTCAAATTTGATTTCTGCAGTTATAAAGCAACCAAAATAAATTTTGTTTACTGATCCGGATGTAGAATTTTATGCTCAACAACATTTATTTGAAACATTTTTGTCTAAAATAATTAGGGAAGCAATGCGAACGGAAAAACTGATTTACCATGTTAAACGCCTATGTTTCACTTTTCAATATACACCCGGTATATATATATATATATATATATATATATATATATATATATATATATATATATATATATATATATATATATATATATATATATACCGTGAGATTTATTTAACGTGAAACATGGGATCTTTCATATCCATGGTTACGAATTTGACAGCAATGTATTAGAGCGTTTCATTTAAAAGAAAACATAGCAAATGAAATATGTATGTATTTCTAATCATTTTAGATATGAAAAAACTTGCAAGAAATATAAACATTTAATAGATATGTCTTCAGAATACAATTTATAACAAATTTTTGCAAATACACGAAATAAATCAGATACGTAGGTACTTGTCTGAGACTAACATTTGCATTATACCGGGTGTACTTAGGCGATTAGCATTGCATTTTACATTTATATCTCCCGATTTCCATGTAGAAATATGGTAAAGGTGAAGGTGTCAATCGAAAGGTAAAATTATTTCACACCAGATGCAATTTGTAATTTCACAGCAGATGCGACTATTAATTTCCTTTTAAATTACTATTAAAGAACAAGATTAGGTAATTTAATAGTATATTATTTAACGAGTAAATAATGTAGGCTATAATTAATGAGGATGAAAGTTTGTTCACGAGCCGAAGGCGAGTGTATAAATCATCCGAGTTAATTATAGCCATTATTTTAGAGTCAAATACGACGTTTTATCTACAACTTTTTAAATAAAACAACATTTTCTTACTACAAATTTGTATTGATATTAACCTAACCTCAAACTTTGGTGTGATGACATGGCAATTTATCCGAGTAATTTAGAACTATTATAGGCTAGTCATATACAGCGTTTTACAAATTTTTATTATTTTTACTGTTTCTGCTTACAACGTCATAAAATGATAACTTGATGTAACAGAAGTGATGGCAGTTTGACAGTTCGAGAGAATAAAGTACTCATTATTTAACAGTGTGAAATAATGAATTCATTATTTCATAATGTGTCCTTATGGAGGGGTTTATTATACTACTTTCACGTATATAATGAATACATTATTCTATTGTTGTAGATAAAATATGATATTTTCAATTCTATCTTACATTGCTATGGTTATTTTACTAGGTACAACAAATTTTCAAGTGTCACAGAGTTGTCAGTTTTATTTAAAAAAAAAGATTTAAATAAATGTCTGGTTCCGGCGGAATCTCAGGTAGCCTTTGCTGAAACACAGTTGTAGTTCCTCTCGGCAAATATAGATGACATTCTTTCTTAAATTTCACTTATAATTTAGTATTTCGTTATCTTGTAGTCCATGATCGTATAACATTTGTTATTACGTAAAATTTAAATGATTATGACATGACAGTCACAGTGACAATAGTAATATATCGTTTATATAATCTTCTTCTGCAGTGTAAATAAAATGACTAAAATATATTTGCGAGTAGTAGCAGTAGTAATAGTACTTATATATTAATATATTTGTATAGGTCATAAGTAAAAAGAATAAAGTAGGTATGGCGGGAGGTCTTGTGGTGGCCACGTCAGTTTTTTAAAGGTATTATGGGGTGTATTCTGAACACACTCCGTTAACTTTGAACGGACCGTTAAATTTAAACGGACCGTTATCTGATATTTGCTATTTTTAAGGGGTGCTCCGTTATATTTTATAACGGAGATCCGTAAATTATCTCCGTTAAAATTTAATATCTGAACGGATGCTGTTGTAATGCCGTTATGTCAAACGGATGGAATAATTTTGAAGAAAAAACATATTAGCTCTTCTCAACGTTTTATAATGTAATAAATACGTAGATAATGAATAAAATCAAGTTATTTAAACATATGTTTAACTAAAAAATAATTATTTTTCTAAAATAAATTTTCAACTATAACCTGTAATTTGAATTCTTACGTTATAAAACCTCAAATTTTATCTATTTTATTTTGGTGACCTTCATTAATCAATTAATTTTATTGGTGATTCAGGAACAGTTTAGCAAATGCTGTTGCATCCGCTGATATAAGGAGAGTAATATTTATAATAATAAAAAAATACTAATACCTATGTTATACTTTTAATTCCAATAATTATTTAATATGGTTGCTACCTTAAATATTAAATTTTCGTATTGCCTAATGCAGGAAAGCGGGTAGGTATATGCAGCATGCAGTAAAAAATGTAGATTTAAAGTTTGACACATGTCACATGTCATAGCATGTAAACAGACAAATCAGTGTTTAAATATGATGTAAAATAATGTCAAAATAAAATAAGTAAATTATACAATTTTAAGTCAAAGTATACTGAATAATACAGAAGAGAATTAATAGAACAGTAAAAATATAATTTCGTCCAAATTGTCTGCAATATTTTCAAATACAATTAAAAATTAATGTAACGATAATTATGTAATTATTGGAAACACTGTTTACAAAACGAAATATGCATCTCTGTGCATAGTAGACGTAAACGGAGTCCGTTACAATTTTTTATTAAGGACGTTCAAGCGCTACGCTAGAGTCAAATGAGTGCTAAATTTTTATGAATTTTATTGGGGCCTCGAGAATAATTTTAAAGTATACCAATAATCTTATAATGATTTATAATTTTTTTTTATCTATCTGATAATTTTTTTAGTAATTTATTTTAAAATATCAGTAAATATAAGTAAGTAGTTTATTTGACTCCATTTTAATTGCTTGTAAAATTTGGCAACACCGCCGTCTTTCTCTGCTGTCAACTTGAACATATTTCAAAGTGAATACACATACCTACATGTTTGTCATATATGATATTTGTTTTGTTTACAAAATCATTTTATATGTCAATTATGAGTAATACAGATAATTATTATAATATCAGAAACGATCATCAATAGGATTATTTACGTAGAGACGATTTAAATCCATATAGGAGTGACGTCATATCAGATAAATTCTATCCACCACGTTCACTAAATAAGCTATCTCTTTCTTACACATTTTATTCGTATAAATCTATTCGCATATCGTATGTCATAAGGGGCGGGGCTTATCAATTTGTGTCTGAACGGCAGTAGCAGAACAATTATTTATATAATATAGTATTCATTACATGAAATATATTTTCTTACATATATTGTTATCTTTTAGATTCACAAAAGTTCGTTTTATATCATTTATTGTTTATTGCTGACAACTTGTCAATTTTCTGCTTATTGTTATGTCAAGTGTCAATATAAAATTTTGAGGTTACGTGTTTTGTTATTTAGTTTTGTTCTATTTTATTAATCTTTGATTATTTCCTACAGAATCATGCGATGTATTAAAATGGTAAAATAATGATTAAGTTTAAAAATATAATTAAAAACTATTGCTTTTAAATTTCGCGTATAGAGAAAGACTGCCAGCACCATCTACCAAACTCATGCTGTACTAAAAAGTAAAATCTTGATTCATACGAATAATTTGCTTGTTTTTTATGACGTCACTCCTATATGGATTTAAATCGTCTCTATCAAGTGTATGTATACTACGCGCTGTTGCCAGTTCTAAATATGGCGACAAATCTGTCAGAATAATTTTTATCATATTGATTTCAATAATTAATATTTAATTTTAACGTTCGTCAACACTATGTTTTTTGTGCAATTATATAAACTACATATTTCAAAGAATATTTTTAAACAATATTTATTGTAGTATCTACTCTTATAATATTTTTATTATAGTTTTAAATATTGAAAATGCTGTTTTTCCGTAAAGCTCTATGTTAAAAATGAGATTTTTAATCGTCATTTACTTTCTGAAATGATCGATGAAGGCTTTAAAATTTTTGAGGGAAGATAACTATGCAATTGAACTTATCAATTCTTAAAAATTTAAATTTTTATCTACTATTAAGTCTGACGCTAGAACGTCCTTAACGGGACCGTAAATTTTTAACAGATCCGTTAAAATTATATTTTTAAACGGAGTCCGTTTGATAATTTCCTAGTAACGGAATATGATTAGAATACACCCCATAATACCTTAAAAAACTGACGTGGCCACCACAAGACCTCCCGCCATACCTACTTTATTCTTTTTACTTATTACCTATACAAATATATTAATATATAAGTACTATTACTACTGCTACTACTCACAATTATATTTTAGTCATTTTATTTACACTGCAGAAGAAGATTATATAAACGATATATTATCTACTACTGTCACTGTGACTGTCATGTCATAATCATTTAAATTTTACGTTAGTAACAAACGCATTTTCTCTTAAACACCTATTCTACATTCCAGCCCTTATTTTTTCTGGCTTACAAATAATAAAGATACTAAATGCTACCGTCAAATTGGAATCCATTATTCACATTTCCTACGAATGCTTCACGCATGTTGGAAAACCAATAATTCGGTGAATCTGCTGAACGCAACGAGCTTTTGTTCAGACTATTCTGCTCTGCGCGTTCAGTTCGTTCTGTTCGTTCGGACTAAAATGTTCAAGTGTGGACCCAGCATAACATGAACAAAATTTATAACGCCTACTTCACAATTATTTTGCATTTTTGATAAAATAATTCTCTTTTTTACCGATAATTTAAGAAAGAATGTCATCTATATTTGCCGAGAGGAACTACAACTGTGTTTCAGCAAAGGCTACCTGATATTCCGCCGGATCCAGACTTTAATGCTTTATAAACATTTATTTAAATCTTTTTTTAAAATAAAACTGACAACTCTGTCACACTTTAAAATTTGTTGTATCTAGTAAAATAACCATAGCAATGTAAGATAGAATTGAAAATATCATATTTTAAATTACCTAATCTTGTTCTTTAATAGTAATTTAGAAGGAAATTAATAGTCGCATCTGCTGTGAAATTACAAATTCTATCTGATGTGAAATAATTTTACCTTTCGATTGACACCTTTACCTTTCTACATGTACACTAGTGGCAAAAATTATGGACACTTTCAAAATTCTTCATATATGTTGCATTCGTTCGTTAACTTACATGATAATTGAATATATTTTGTATTTTAATCAAAGTATGAACTATAACAATGCTTGCTGTTTAATTTTATACAACAATTTTACGAAATTTTCAGGAAAATTTCAGAAAAACAAAAATATTACAAATTAGCACAAACTGGGTACAAATTGTAAAATGCACAAAATTAATATTTTGTAGGATACCTTTGTTTTTGATGTACCTAACAAACTTTGGTTGACACAAAAATATACATTTTGAAATATTATAGCACCATTGACTGAAAAAACATCGGCTAATCGTTTTTTTTTGGGAGTTTCTAGCGGGATTTTGATGAAATATTGGCGCCACCACTGTTGTAACCAAACGAAATTATTTTATATCGGAGCTTGCGCAGAAAGAACGCTACTGTCAGATAGGTATTTGACAAGTTTGACTTTGACGAGAAATGTGACTGAAAATGCCGCAGTGTTGTTTGAAAACCTGTAGAAATCTAAAAAATTTACACAGACTACCGTTGAACGAATTACGTAGACGGTTATGGGTTGATGCTAAATGAATTTAAATAAACTTGAATAATATCTCTTGAAATATTTATTGGTAATATAATAGGTACCTGCATGTAAATCTTTAAATTCGCTGATAACAATAACATTATTAAAATTGTTATTACGATCATAATGCTCCAATCTAAAATACAAATCAAATTTATCAAAATAAATAATATGAATTACTGTAAATTTGATATTTCACCTTTTAATTAATTCCGCCTTTTTTCCTGTTATTATTGCACCCCGTTTTTTCAATTCTAATTTGATATATAGTTTCCAGCTATTATAATCCATTGTAGAAATAATATAATATAAATATTGCACTTCGTTTACTTAGTCTGCGGTGTTTACATCAAACAAAAGTTACTCCGGTTACTCCCACTCACAAATACAACGAACCAGACAAAGATAGTTACATTGTAAGTTGTCTTAACCTACATACAAAATTATGCGCGCGAATTTCGCGGTTCAAATTTTCCCGCAAGAAAAGTTTATGGTGCAGCGCTGCCATCTACGTTGGAACTACCACTAGAAGCTCCCATTACATTTTGAAAACATGTTAAATATTGAATAGAAACTTTATACCTACAAAGATTAAAATAAAAATGTAAAAGTGTTGACTTAGTATACCATTTTTTGCTAAGATTATAAGAAATACCGAAATTTGTGTCCAGAATTATTGCCACTAGTGTATGGTGTTCCCCACCCAGTGGTATATCAGTGATGCAGCCCGTTTAACAACAAAAATATATCAAAGTGTTTGCTGATTTAATGTATTTCGATATTAAGATTTTTATTATACATTTATTCAATTTTGACTGCTATTATTAACTCCATAGCAATAACTTTAATAGTTATTTAACAAACTAGTGTGTTAATGAGGACGATTAATAATTGAGACATTTTAATGCGGGGACAACGTACAACACTCGAAAGTACTGACGCTGCCTTGTACTTTCGTTGCTTTGTACATGCGCGGTTTTGTATGAACACTGGAAAGTATTTGCGCCGTATTTTATTTACACCGCCTTGTGGAAACACCGAAATGTACTTTTCTCGAAAGCACAAAAGTAGAAAACAGCGCAGACGCAAACCAATGCTGCAAAACAGGAAACTGTAATTATACATATACTCATATACACATCACGCACTCACTACATTGAATAGTTTTATAAGAGTAGTTATCAAAAACGGAGTATGTTGGACTCAAGGAGGGTTTTGTTAGTTTTATTTAGTCTATTTAGGTACTCTAGTTTTGCTAAACTTAGTTCGACATCTATAGACTAAAGTCCTAAACACCATCTTATATTTACAGTTTCCTGTTTTGCAGCATTGGTTTGCGCCTGCGCTGTTTTCCACTTTTGTACTTTCGAGAAAAGTACATTTCGGTGTTTGCACAAAACGGTGTAAATAAAATACGGTGTAAATACTTTCCAGTGTTCATACAAAGCCGCGCATGTACAAAGCAACGAAAATACAAGGCAACGTCAGTACTTTCGACTGTTATACACTCACCCCTTCTAGGTAAATAATATTTACGTCGAATTGCTTTAAAATGAATATAATAATAATAACATCATTCTAAAAACGAAAAAACCTTGGGATTTAGTACTGCTAATCAATAAATCAATATTAAGTGAACTGACTGCACCCGCTTCTCCCTGAAAACAGTTGATTGTTCGATTGTTGTTGTTGAATTGTCCATTGTTGTCGATACAATTGTGGTGAACATTTGAAGCGGTACTAACCTAATTTGTTATGGAATAAAATTTATAAAATTTCAAATTAAAAAGGTATGACCGGGACAACGTACAACACTCGAAAGTACTGACGCTGCCTTGTACTTTCGTTGCTTTGTACATGCGCGGTTTTGTATGAACACTGGAAAGTATTTGCGCCGTATTTTATTTACACCGCCTTGTGCAAACACCGAAATGTACTTTTCTCGAAAGCACAAAAGTAGAAAACAGCGGAGACGCAAACCAATGCTGCAAAACAGGAAACTGTAATTATACATATACTCATATACACATCACGCACTCACTACATTGAATAGTTTTATAAGAGTAGTTATCAAAAACGGGGTATGTTAGACTCAAGGAGGGTTTTGTTAGTTTTATTTAGTCTATTTAGGTAATCTAATTTTGCTAAACTTAGTTCGACATCTATAGACTAAAGTCCTAAACACCAGCATTGGTTTGCGCCTGCGCTGTTTTCCTCTTTTGTATTTTCGAGAAAAGTACATTTCGGTGTTTGCACAAAGCGGTGTAAATAAAATACGGTGTAAATACTTTCCAGTGTTCATACAAAGCCGCGCATGTACAAAGCAACGAAAATACAAGGCAACGTCAGTACTTTCGAGTGTTATACACTCACCCCCTAGAAGTGTGAAAATCATTTCTTTTCATTCTGTTTTGCATTTTGGTAAAACTTAAAGCTGGTCAATATAATACAATATTACGTGTTTTGAACGCATCCAATAAATCGTTGATTAATAAAAATCATGCATTTATATGGGTCATTAATGTATGATTTTTTTTGTATTAATGATATTCATTAATAAACGATCGACGGGAAACAACTGTTTATCCACAAGTGAATTAATAGTTATTTACGAACCAAATGCGGGAAGATTTTTATCCCACATGAGCGGTCTTTTTGAAACACGAGCGGAGCGAGGGTTTCATTTACGCGAATGCTGGGATGGGTCTTCCGGGTGAGTGTATAACACTCGAAAGTACTGACGTTGCCTTGTATTTTCGTTGCTTTGTACATGCGCGGCTTTGTATGAACACTGGAAAGTATTTACACAGTATTTTATTTACACCGCTTTATGCAAACACCGAAATGTACTTTTCTCGAAAGTACAAAAGTGGAAAACAGCGCAGGCGCAAACCAATGCTGCAAAACAGGAAACTGTAAATACAAGATGGTGTTTAGGACTTTAGTCTATAGATGTCGACCTAAGTTTAGCAAAACTAGAGTACCTAAATAGACTAAATAAAACTAACAAAACCCTCTTTGAGTCCAACATACTCCGTTTTTGATAACTACTCTTATAAAACTATTTAATGTAGTGAGTGCGTGATGTGTATATGAGTATATGTATAATTACAGTTTCCTGTTTTGCAACATTGGTTTGCGTCTGCGCTGTTTTCTACTTTTGTGCTTTCGAGAAAAGTACATTTCGGTGTTTGCACAAGGCGGTGTAAATAAAATACGGCGCAAATACTTTCCAGTGTTCATACAAAACCGCGCATGTACAAAGCAATGAAAGTACAAGGCAGCGTCAGTACTTTCGAGTGTTGTACGTTGTCCCGGTCTTCCCGCAAGAGGTTTGTACAATGTTTTTTGTAACGAATAAAACTATAATCAAATACATTCAAGTTGTAGTTGTAGTCTTGTCATTAAATTTGAGGTTACGATGCTTTTTGTACTCACTACTACCGACAGATGGCGCGCTGCACACAAGTTTTAGTTTGAAATATTGGCGGTTTTCGGTGATCTTCACTAATTTGAATTCCCGGAAGTAACATTTTGTAAACTAAATATTATTATTTTTAAGATGATTTTACTCTGAAATGTCTAGAAAAGCCAGTGTTTTCTACATTTTTCCTGATTGACTGCACTGGGAAATTGACATTTCCGATTGTCAATTGCGTGTTTAATATGTCATTTCCTAGGTGATGAGTACAAAATAGTTATTTACGAACCAAATGCGGGAAGATCTTGATCCCACATGAGCGGTTTTCTTGAAACACAAGCGGAGCGAGGGTTTCATTTACGCGAATGCTGGGATGGTGTCTTCCCGCAAGAGGTTTGTACAATATTTTTTGTAACGAATAAAACTATAATCAAATACATTCAAGTTGTAGTTGTAGTCTGGTCATTAAATTTGAGGTTACGATGCTTTTTGTACTCACTACTACCGACAGATGGCGCGCTGCACACGACTTTTATTTTTAAATATTGGCGGTTTTCGGTGATCTTCCCTAATTATAATTCTCGGAAGTAACACTTTATAAACTAAATTTTATTATTTTTAAGATGATTTTACTCTGAAATGGCTAGAAAAGCCAGTGTTCTTTGCATTTTTCCTGATTGACTGCACTGGGAAATTGACATTTCCGATTGTCAATTGACCTATCCTGTCAGAAGGAGTGAGTGCGATAAATACAAAGTAACATTGTGTTGAGTGAGACAGCAAGCTGGTGCGCAGCAGCCGGCGGAATCTCAGGTACCCTTTGCTGAAACACAGTTTGTAGTTCCCCTCGGCAAATATAGATGGCATTCTTTTATAAATTATCGGTAAAAAAGAGAATTATTTTATCAAAAGTGCGAAATAATTGTAAAGTAGGCGTTATAAATTTTGTTTATTTTAAATTTTTAATTTGACATTTTCTTAGTGCAACTATTTCCTTCACTAGATAACTCATTTTGACTACAAATGATACTGTAAGTAATTATTTATTATAAATAACAAAACAGCACATTAACATTTCGTTATTAAATTATAGAATTATTCATATGGATACGATTTACGAAAATATATGAATAAAATAAAAATACGAGATTGAGAAACTGACAACTCGGAAGAAAATTCATAATATATCAGCCTTCGCTACATATATGACTGTGTTTTATGTTATTAATTAAAAAATTATCCCGAACGACATTTGGTAAATATACTTTTTTATTATATTTACTTACTTTACATCTGTGTGTCTTATTGTGTGTTATATTTCGAAAGTGCCATGTAGATTATGATTATTTGTTTACTAATAAAACGTTTTTTAAGGTATTATGTGTGTTACTTATTTTTTTGAGAATTACAATAATTTTACAAGTAAAAAATATGAATAACAAATCCAAGCCAGCTATGCCCACGTCAAATTTAGTTCTCCTCGGCAAATATAGGGGCACTACGAACTGTGTTTCAAGCAAAAGCATCTAGATTCCTATCTTTAGCTTGTTTATCGATGGTGCGCAGTACGCTGTGCGCATGCTTGTGGCAAAAGGAAGTGACGTCAATAGACGAATCCTGGCGATGCGGGGGTATTTTGACAGATTTGTACAAATGTCAAAATTTAATTTCAATTTTTTTACGATCTTATTAATTTGTTTCATGCCTGTTGCGTACTAAATTGTTCAAATTACTAAATGTCATTAAATTGAATTAAACTTTTCCCCTACATATTAAAAAATTTAAATTTTAAAATAAGAAATGTCAAACTTCAACTAACCGCACTTTCTATTGTCATAGCGTACTGTGCACAGTGACCTCTATATACATAATGGACGTGTGTCTTGGGTAATATGTGTCTCCACCGAAAACGCAACCCGCATAACTGGTGGACTGGGGTTTTCTCTCAAATTTTTGTGTATAGATAGTCCAAGCAATGTTGTCCATTTTTTGTTCACATATTTCATGCAAAAATAAATATTACAAATTTTTTGAAGATAAATACATTAAATACTGGTTTGACACTTACAGAGTAAAATAAAGCAATAAAACATAAAGTTACAAATATTGTCTTAGCCCTCTTGGCTGTGTCTAACTATATTCAGTTGACGCGATGCGCACTTATCACTTTTAGAAAGAGAGATCCAGTCCACCATGACAGATAACTGGAGACAACCCCTTACATTGTATAGATATAGGAGACGCAGGTCCATTATGTATAATATAGAGGTCACTGACTGTGCAGCAGTTTTGCCGTCTCACTCAACACATGTTACTTTGTATCTATCGTACTCACTTCCTCTAAACCGGATGCCCAATGCCCAAGCATGCGCGCGCAACCGAAGTTCAACAGGACAGGTCAATTGCGTGTTTAATATTTAGCACGCATTTGTATTATTGAAATGCTCGCCTGTATATTTTTGAAAATATTACTGAAATGCACCTATAGTAATTAGTAATTTTGAACCATGTTTTCTATTATCTGTTAATCAAAATTAATTATAATATACTATTTAATTACTTTAATTTTGCAAAAATAATACGTGTACCCCGAATAGACCACACTGTCCTACATAAAAATTGTTTTACTTTGGGACTACGTGGGTCGCAGAGGGTCCATTGAATTACGATATAATACAATATAAAATTGTAATAAGTAAAATAAATTTATTGTAAGCATTTATCATCACCTTTATGTATAACTTTGTTTATTTGATTTTTATTGTAAATCATTATAATTAAGAATAAATAACACAAATAACAATAACTTCCTTAAAAATTGTCCTAGAAAGTCGATTTTTTTAAAATTGTAGCTCGTTTTATAGTGGGACCAAATATGGTTACATATTTTCTATTACTGTAGGATCACAATTTATATTCATCATTTAAAACAGCATATACTATGGGTCGCCTGCGCACCACGCGGTCCCTGGAGAATTAAAATACGTTGGTCATCGGCAATCCACGTGGGTTCTTAAATAAATTTTTGCTTTAACATTGCTGGCGCTCAACGTGTTAATATGTCATTTCCTATACTTTGTCCCAGAATTCGGCGGAGCACCTAGAAAAGTCCCATTTATACAGGAAAAATAAATTGAAGTATAGTTTGGCGGCAAATTTGAATAATTTACAAATCAATGTAATATTTGAATTACAAATCAAATAAAAACGATTACCTTTCATTTTTATTACTTGTTTCTGGTTTATCCATTGTTAACCTTAACACTTTGTTACTTAATACAATTTACACGCAAATATTCTAACCTATAAAAGAACTGTCACATTTTGTAAACACTGGAGCTAAATTACTGGGTGTAAATATGGCTCAGAAATGAGCAATCTGATTGGTTGGAAAAACGCGGCAAATTTAATAAGCTCCTCCGAATTCTGGGACAAAGTATTATATAATATATATTATAAGTATTATGTATATAGGTGATGAGTACAAAAAACTTTTTAAATCACTCAACACATTTTTAAATCACTCTTATGTCATTATTTCGTCAAAAATGCATTTAAAAAATGACAACTTGCCACTGACGACTACTTTATGTCAAAATAAATTTATAATTCATATATTTGCAATAATTTCGTCAAAATTGAATAAAATATTGCATAAAGCACTTGAAATACGAATGTTTATTCACTCGAACAAATTATCCCACTCGTCCTTCGGGCTTGGAGGCTAAACTTTCTTCTCTTGAAAAAACATTCATGTATCTCACTTGGTGTATAAATATCTATTATTGTACCATAATTATTTTCTATAAATTGTATTTCACATTAATTATGTTGAAAATTATTTATATTTACAATAAATGTGTGTAATAGAAATTTAAGTTTCGAAATACATTACTTACATCAGCAAAAAATATTCTTCCTCTATGTTCCTTGTTCCTTGTGTATTTGAGGAGTGTGGTGGATGATAATAATGATAACAATGGAACTATAATGTTCAAATGTCGAACTAGTTTCATAGCTGCCAACGGTTGGTAAAGTTGATAAAATAGCTAATTTTGTTATCATTCATGGCTGCCAACTGTAAATAGCGCCATCTATTGACTGTAATAAGGTACTGGTGCCGCGTGTAGATGGCTCCCAAAATCGACATGATAAATTCAAAATAGCAGGCTCGTGTCTCTTCTTTATTCTGTGGAAGTTGGTATGAACTTTAGATTTATTTAAATTTTGCTGAATAAAGCATAAAATTAAAGCCTGTACGAAAGCAAGTTATTAAAACTTATATTCGAGAAGTACTGTGGTGGCAGATTTTTTAACACAGAATCACTTTTCCCGAAAAAAATTATAAAAGGCATAATGAGTCTAAAATATTTATAATAACAATAGGAATAGGAAAGGTAAGAAAAAAAAATTAACGTAATATTTAAGTATATTAAGTTGTAACTTTGTACATTATATAACTTTAGATATATTTACATAATATTTACATAGTCAAAAAGGTAGCTTAGGCACTGTAGAGTGAAGCTGTAAAGAAATTCGCTAGTCTTTCAGTCCACTTGCAGTGTTTCCAGTGGTGTATCACATCCAAAATCCACAGGAGGCCTTTGTACCCCTTAGCGTAACAATACTATATAGTCATGATAGCATATTATAAATATAATATATACCCCCAGTGAAAAATCATCTGCGCAAGCCACTGTGTGTCTGTATGTATGTGACTAGTCAATAACTTACAACTTTCAAATAGTTCTTTCTTCTTTCACCAATTCTTATTTTTGTTTAAATACAGAAAAACGAATTATTCATAAATATGAAGATTGTAATAACTCAAACTTTAAACGATCTGTTACATAATTAAATATTCTAAACGACACTGCACGTCACTTTAATAAATTTGACATTTAAATATTTGATATTTTGATTAAAAACAGATTGGGTAACAAAAAGAATAGTAATTTATGTGATAAGTCCGGTAAAATGAGTTTTTACGGCACGGGTAAGAAGTCTGGAATTTCTAAATGAGTACCGTAAGGAATCGTTAACGGACACGTGAAGTACGTTATATTTCATACTGTATTCTTTATCGCATTTATAAATTTTTAAACGAATGTTCGGTTCCTTGCTAGAAAATACAATAATAAAATTGTGTTGTCTTGATAAAAATCTAACAACAATAACAATTTCCATAGCAACGGAGTACCGTAATCAATATTACAGTATCTATTACCGTAATGACCGGACCTAAATCAATCCTGAAAACATGAAATGATACAGTATTAAATAAAACGAAAATTCTACGAATTTATAGCTACCCATATTATTATACTTCAGCATCAATTCTAAAGATTTTATTTTATAATTAACATATTAATCTTGTTAGTCAAATTTGGGTATTTTGTATAACATTTAAACGTTAAATCTTAATTTAAGATTTTATTTTTATGTTGACTTTAAAATATTTACAAAAATTCATATTTATGAAAAATTCTAATTTTGCATTTTACATAGTTAATAGATATTCTAAAATCTGGACTAAAATTTTATTTGAATATTTTCACAAATTTTAAGAAAAAATATTTAAATAAAATTGTGTACCAGTTTACCAAGAATTTAGAATATCATTATGACCTGCATTTTATAATAATTCTTCTATCATTCCTCCATATTTTTATAAATTATCATTCAAGATCTAATAGTAACAAACATTTTAATTGTAAAATAGTAAATTTGCTGTTTCTAAACCTACAAATGATAGTTCATAAAAATGTCTTTTGCCACAGTAAAACAAAGTAAATCTTAAACTTTAAAACTCTGTCTATATTTTATAAATTGCTAGAATTATTTTCAATATTTTGTTATATTTTGTGTAATTTTAGTAGACGTCTTACTGTTTTAAATAAGTACTAGCCATTATTTATCAGACAAGAAACAAATTCTTTTTAAAATATTTAAAGATAGTGTAAAATATTATTGACTGGTTGTTAAATTATAATAATTACATAAAATAAGTGCGAGTAAATATAATTATACAAATTTACTATTGATATTATTGTTGCAGTAAAATTAATTTTAACAATTATTACAAGTAGATACCAACCAAAACTGGGTTTAAAACGGACGCTGGTAACACACTTATAACCTGGTTATAATAATTATAATACTGGTTATACTATTATTAGTATACCAATTATTATTTCTCAAGCATGATATAGTTAACAATTTTATAAACAGATTATTTAGTTTTCATGTACATTTAAGTATCCATTAACATTAAACACATTGTTGTTTCTAAGTGCTCTGTAAATTGAAATAGTAGGCAAAATCGCCATAAATTATTATATAAATCTGTCTTATAAAAATAGTTTCTTACCATTTTCTAAATAAGAATTCTACAATCTATGTAGGAATTTGAAATAGCGAAAAAAATTAGACAGTTAATTGAGGCTTGTTTTACAACAAAACATATTCGATGTTTTAAAAGAAGCGCCAAAAGTCTACAAAACGATAAGAGAATACAGGTAAAACTTTTAAAAAAATCTGACGTGGCCATCACACAACCTTCCGCCATATCTAGACTTTAAACAGAAATGTATACGTACAATCCGCTGCCCATTTAAAATATACAAATAAAAATCTCAAATATTCAAACACAGAAATTTGCATCACCTGAATAAAAAGATTCATTCACAGGAAAACTCTGCTGTGTTGAAGCCATCCTCCGTTCAATTACTACATTTATTATCTTACTTAGACTTATATAGCGCTAGTATGCCAACTTGTCACCCGTCTCACACCTGTCAATATTTTTTACGCAGAAACAAAAATCAACCGATCATGGATTACAAGATATCAACGTTTTATTTGATAAATTTATTTTTTAAATTTTACTGCAGTTCTTTAATGCTACCAGATAAAGACAATTTTTTTATAACGTAAGTTGCAAATAACTTTTCCTCTTATTCTCATTACAAATAAATACTATATTTTTCCAAATTTATATACAATTTTGACAATTAACCTTTTCAATCTTCAAAAAATATCATTTCCGATGAAGATATTTGTACCAAAATCTAGGGAGCTCTTCCAATTTATATACAAATGTTAAATACCAAATATCAAAATTTTCGGGTAATTCGTATTTGAGTTATGCGACTAACACCCCTTGACCACACACACACACACACACACACATACACACACACATACACACAGACATCATCGTGAAACTATCAAAAATGAGTTGTAAGGACCCTAATTCGTGCTCATCCACTAAAAATTCACCACCCGATTTTTTGCATGATTCCAATACCTTCCTTTACAGGTAAGCGGAAGGTAAAAACGACCATACAACAAATAACACAGTGCATTTTGAATTAAATTACATAACTGAATTGTGTTTGTTAAACCGCGCTTAACAAAGCGCATAGCAACTAATAGAATCACAAGAATCTATCTGTCAAAATTCTTTCGCTATTTCAAATAGATTATATTATGATGATTTCTATGTTTGTGATTGGCTGGAGCACCGTCATTTTTACGCGATGAAATAAAATTAAATTGTAACTTTTATGGTTCATATCAAAATGCAATTTGAAAATTCATTCTGCAATGAATATTATAATTAATTATTTGATTTTAGTATAAAAAAATTTGCAAATTACAGTTTAGATGATAAAACATTGAAATTTTCAATTTTACGACTAATGAATTTCGGGATTTTTATATTTTTTTGATTTTTGCTTTTATTCCTTATTTAAAACAGACAATAATAAAACACGGTGCTATGTTTCTTAAATGAAATTTTGTATTAGGCCCCTTATACAAAAATTTAACCAATTACTTCGATGTTCGTATCTTTAAAAATATTATAGTGGGATTCTGTGAAAATCTGTAGTTGCTACAGATCTATAAAATTGTAAATATTAAACAAAATCGCAATGAAATTTATAATCGTATGAACATTTTTATATTTGTCAACAAACATTGATGTGATTTTGTTCAATGCGTAAAGATTACAAATTTGTAAAACTTATAGATTTGCACAGAATCCCACCATAAGTTTTTAAATTGAATGGGTCGAAACATAACGGACCACTTAGTTAGCTTAGTGATACCTACGGTTAAGTGTACAATAAGATAATTCAAAACAAAGTTTACTGAATTAAATTAACTTGACAAATAATCATAATTTTGCTGTTTTCTTCTCTGTTCATGAATTAATTATAATTCATTTATTTCATAAAACACTTAGGGATAACATTGTGTTTCCTACTAATGAGATATATAGACAGTCTATTTTGCAAAGAGAAGAGTAGTACATTTTTTACTCTTCTAAACATTGTATATTTTAATTTTTAATATGAATCGAAAATTCACATAAAATCATTTAACTATAACTATATAATTCGTCTATATTTTGCATAGAATGTAATATTTATCAATAAATTTACCAGATTATATTTGTAAAATTGCGTCTATGTTGATAAATGAAATGATATGAAATTTTTGATATTGAACTATTATATTAACAACTGTGAAACTTTAACGAGTGTGTATTTAACAATTTTAATTATTATTTATTAGTTTCTATATTTTTATAGTTATTCAGGCCCGTACTCACTGTAAATAATAACAATTCGTAAAATAAATACAAACTGATTTATGCTAAAATTATTTCCTAGCAAGTACAGGCTTGTATTAGTATAGAATTTAATTCTTTTACTATTTACTACAGATATGAACTAGCAAATTGATAATTGGCTAGCCCGCTTCTGTTTTCGCAATAGGTATACAATATTTTCATCCTGTTATGGACGTTAGGCCCAAAATTGTTAACAAATAACTGGTGTTTTGAACAGATAAATTAACAAGAATTAATAGAAACATTGATCAGTGGTAACTTTGATCTTAAACACCAAATCTGAGGAAGAGCTAGAAATTTTAAAGGAGTCAGTCTTAAACTTATTTAATTTCAACGATTTTTGTTGAAAATTTGGCCATTACTCAGACGTTTTGTTAGCAGAAGTTTTTGGTTATTTTGAAACAGTTGCCTTAAAAATCGTGACACAAAAAATACTCAATTCAAATAAAAACAAACTATAGGTACTTCATTTGTTAAAGAAAATAGTATCATTTCTACAGGTTTCTAACCTATGATTTGTCAATAGTAAACCATGTTTACATAGCAAAAACATTTTGACACATACATGTACTGAAATGCTAAATAACCACGTATTTAAATTTCTTTTGTAATTTATATAACACATTCTGGTTATGTAATATAGTTGTTTGTATACCTAGGCTGCGAAATGTCTGTTTAGCGACCGACAGAATTTTTGATCCAGGCGAACGCCAAGGTTAAAAAATTCTCGAGGACAAAACACATTTCGCAGACGAGTTATACAATAATATTTTTGCGCAACTGCAATGAATATTATTAAAAACACACATTATATTTTTTGGTAACAACTGTCAAAAATATCTGACAATTCAATAAATTCAACTTCGCAGATGTATATAGTACACAAATATTTTACTTCGTGGCCTGAATTGCGGACGTCAATTTCAACTTTTTGACAGTTGCGCAAAAAGTATATTTATTATGTGTAGACAACAAAATTTATCGCCATTTATTACAATAAATAATTACTATTCAAATACAAAATGAAAATGGCGACTTCTGCTTCAAGTTTTTTTCGTGTCACTCAAGTTGAGACACTGTTGAGCATTGAATTTTTCTCTTTTGTCGAAATAATTTTGCATTGACAGCCATTGACCCATCCTTGTGCACTTCACACTTTCTTACGAATGCATTCGAACTTCCATAACAATTGAAACTATTTATTTATTAACCACAGCCACAAGACTAAACATAACCTCAACATCTTCTACAACTGCTGTTGAACTTAAATTGGACTCTTATCAAAAAGAGAGCATTTTTCGACATTTAATAAAAAATTATATTAGAAGATTAGTATATGATGTAAATATGCTTATTAAAAAATTAAATTGATGCCAACCGGTCAAAAATGGCAAAGATTATATAACCTCTATTTGAGAAGAAATAAACTTAGAATAAACAACAATAATTATTAGTAACAATATTTTGCGGGATGAATTTATGATTCACTTCAATGTTTAAATGTAACTGTCAATTTAATACAATTTTGTGTATTTTTATAAATCATGAACGCATAAAATATTATTTATATTACAGTTTGACAGAAACTGTCCCAAATTTGTCAAAAATGAGGTTGGAATATTAGGTTGTCAGATGACAACTATGACGTAATTTTGTATTTCTTTGTTGCAGCCATCTTGTTTGTATTTACTTCGGCGCCATTTAATTGTATTTGACAATAATTTTTGACAGTTTGACGACAATAAGTTCATGCAAGCAACCAATTATTTAAATATTATGAATTAATATAGTAATTTCAAAATTGTGTCCAATAATAATATTATTTCAATAAAATTTCTAATTAATAAATGCAGATTTTTTTATAGTATAGCATCAATTTAAAATGTTCTTATAATATTTATCTAGTTTATTCCTCTCAATTAAACTAATATATTAAAATGTTTGTTTCGAATATTATGTAACACTGGGCTCAAAAAATGCTCACATTTCGATAAACCCTCGTATAAAATATCGTTAAAAACGGTTAAAGAAAAGTACCAGTAACACTACTAAACAATAATTAGTAAATAAAATACCAAAACGTATGAAATACTGTAAACAAAGAAGGAAGGTTATCATGAAATTTCCTCGAAAGTATAAATAAAATTAAAATAAATATTCGTCCATCAATTCCGAATATACATTCTAGATAATGACTTATTATTAATCAGTATGACTAAAACAGTTCACTTCACTGAAACGTTTGGCAGAGTGATCTCCCATGAAGACAGTGAAGATTGCACGATAGTTGAGCAGCATTGGACGATGTTGTTGTTGCCTGATGGTGTTACATTGGCTAGCAAGTCGAGGATTCCCATAGTTTGTTGCTCAAGTGGACAGAGTTGGGCGGCAGAGGGGCTTGCTGTTTGTTGGCAGCTGCAGTATGAACAAAATATTAAGAAAATGTCTGGAGTGTCGAACGCGGGACTGGGTTCAAAAAATTTAAATGATACTTTTGCATTCGAGGATGAAAGTTTTTAGTAAGGACACAAGCAAAAAAAATTTTTCGAGAATGCAAAAGCATTTCGCAATAAAGTATCAAACAACGTTTTTTCGAAAATTATGTCCCAATATTAATAAAAATGTAAAGAGAAAATTTTGACGCTTAGGATTAATCGAATTAATCTGTGACATGTAATGTTTCCATGGCAACAAACCAAACAACCGTTCTATTTTCTGTAAATGTTGTCATATTTGCAATTATACTCGATTTAATAACTAAACGGACAAACTTGAAGTTGTCTCGCTGAGTCATATTTACACTGTGTAAATACGAGAAAAATATCACTAGTTTTTTTTTGCGGCAAAATTAAATTTGAACTATCAGCGGGAAAACTCGATACAATCACTGACAACAGCTGACGAGACAAGATGGAGAACATTCGTTTGTTTACATTACAAAGTTTGTGTGGTGTAAAACAGGTGTTACATCAGCCAATCAAAAACGATCAGTTTTAGCATTCCAATTTCAGATTTGTCTGATTAGTTTTTAAATAGAGTATAGTATATTATAAAGTAAAATATTACAACACCACTGCCTCTACCTCCGGATGTATTATAGGTATAGTTTCAAGTGTAATTTTATTAAATAGTGACTCTTTCTTCTGCCAAAATTTGCTGGATGTAAAAGTCTTTTGCGTTTTGTAGACAAAAAACAATCATTTTGCGTGTATACAGAGTGTTTATTTTAAGTGGCGCACCATTGCTATCTCGAGAAGTATAAGAGCTACGAAGTTGGTTAAATTAGCAAACAATTTCTATTTTATATGACTACTTTAATGAACGAAACAAATTTTTTTAGACCAGTGATTCTCAAACTACGGGTTGCAACTTTCATATTTCAAATGGGGACCTATTTTTTTATTCGCTTATTCGATTCAGTATTTTTTTTATGAATTCAACGATATATTAGTTTCATACCCTGACATAACAAAAACATGAGAAAAACGCTATTGAAAATTATGATAATTTAATTAAAATCTGATTGTTACAAGAGTGCTATGGAAGAAAACAATTGAATACTTGTTTCATATTAATTGTTATTTGATAATGAAAAAGATTCTTTGATTTTAATCAGGAGATCAGGACCGTAACTGAGTGTATGAATTCAGAGTACTAAGTACTTGGTCTGATCAGTGTAGTATAACGGTTATACTAGAATCTTTTTTCACTAACAATAATTAATATGAAATAAAATATTCAATTGGTTTCTTCCATAGCACTATCAGATTTTAATTAAATTATCATAATTTTCAATAGCGTTTTTCTTATGTTTTTGTTATGCAAGGGTATGAAACTAATATCTCGTTGAATTCAGAAAAAAATACTGAATCGAATAAGCAAATAAAAAAAAAATAGGTCCCCATTTGAAATAAGAAAGTTGCACCTCGTAGTTTGAGATCCGCTGGTCTAAAAAATTCTTGTTTCGTTCATTAAAGTAGTCATATAAAATAGAAATTGTTTGCTAAATTAACCAACTTCGTAGCTCTTATACTTCTCGAGTTAGCAATGGCGTGCCACTTGAACACCCTGTATAAATAGTTAACATACAATTTTTAACTTTTTATGCAGTTTTCGAATAAAATTTTTTTCAAAGTTATCCCTTTAGGGGGAAAATTTAGAAATGTTTTTGTTTTCCCACAAAAATGCATAGGTGGCTAGATATACGCAAAAATGTAAATTTTTTGCCAATTTCGTTTTTCACCTACAACTTTTTTGTTTTTTGCACGTTCTATAGGCAGTTTTTAACAAGGAATTCACAGCAGTCCTCAATTTTTTTTATCTCTTAAAGAGAAATTCTAATTTTCATATGGAGCTCATAGTTGGCTATGACCCGTCTTAATAGAGTTTTTTTCTCTGTTTATAAAACACAAGTAATATTTTTTTAACTGTTTTTATCAAGAAAGACTACGAATATCAATAAAATAATTATTATTATATCATATTGAATTCCTCGCAATTTAATCAGAATAATCCGCTAATTTAATTTTTTTAATAATTTTCATCCAAACAAATGGCAAGTGAATAACAATTTTTTTCGATTTTGGACCTAAATTTTGAACGCTCATATCTCCAAAACTAAAAAAGATTGTTAAGTTATATATATATATGATGAAGGACACAATTAATGTCCGAAATATTGGAATTTTTGAAATAAATTTAAGTACGTAATAACAACTAGTATTTGAGCCCTGACCGATTCCCGAGATTTTTTAACTCTAATTATATATATATATATATATATATATATATATATATATATATATATATATATATATATATATATATATATATATATATATATATATGGTGTCTGTTTATAAATGAACCAGCATTTATCTCGCTTATTTGTTGATTTAGCGTTTTTTGTCAAATACATGATTTATACATTATCATGTATCTGATTTATTTCGTGTATTTGAGAATTTGTTATAAATTGTATTCTAAAAAATATCTATTAAATGTTTATATTTCTTGCTACTTTTTTCATATCTAAAATGATTAGAAATACATACATATTTAATTTGCTATGTTCTATTTTAAATGAAACGCTCTAATACATTGCTGTCAAATTCGTAACCATGGATATGAAAGAACCCATGTTTCACGTTAAATAAAACTCACGGTATACAGGTTGGTGGAGGTGAAATGCGAACATAGGAAAATATAGGACAATTGAATTATCATGCTAGGCATCTTGATATACGTGGAATACTGTCAATGTCAAAGTAGCTGTCATATTATTGAAATTTTTATTTTACCCGTGGAATAATTCCTTGGCCAGATAGGTCTGCGGTCTTAGCTCCCAAAGATTTTTTCTTGTGGTGTTATATTAAATCTAAAATTTATAGTTGTCAAGAAGAAAGAGCGACAATCCTGGATGAACTGCAAATTTTAGTAGCATTTGCAACAATTACGCCACAAATGTTAAATAATGTTAGAACTGGATTTTACAATCGTTTAGGCTACTGTTTAACAGAGGGAGGAAATTTGTTTGAATATTTATTGTAAATTCTAGCTTTATAATTTATTTAACAATTAAAATAAATATGTTCCTGCTTTATTTTCATAATAATTACTTTTACTATGCGAACATTCAACATGCAATTTTAGATTTTATTATTTTTTCTGTTAATCATTACTCTTTTTGTCAGACGAATTCACATTACTTCGTTTTGTGACACTACTACAAAATATATCAAGATATCTGGCATGAAAGTTCGAATTCCTATTTTTAAATCTGAAAGTCGATATTTTAATTCGTTAAGGAATTACAGTTGATTACACACAGCAAAACAAAACAAAAATTAAAATGTAGCTATTTTCTCTCGGAAAAAATACTTTAAATTTAAGACTAACCAAGGTCTTTAAATTTTTTTAGTATAAAGTATCTTACAGATAAATGTTGGAGAAATCCAATGCCGAAAACCGGACGTCGATAACTTGCTTCGTTAAAAATTACAGGTAATTAAACACAAGAAATAAAAAACTGCAATTTCTCTTTGAAAAAAAGTGTATATTTTGACCTTGCTAAGGCCACTAAAACTTTTTAAAATAGTGTATCTTACTACAAAATGTCAAAAAAATTACATGCTGGAACCCAGAAGGCGATAATCAAATTCGTTTAGTATTTAAAGTTTATTAAAAACAAAAAATTAATAAAACAAAAATTTCTTAATTTTCTTTCTTGAAATTAAAACTAATCTATACTCCCCCAAAATGTTTTGATAGATAAATATCCGTCAAATCAATGCTTCAAACCAAAAGTCGGTTTTATTATTCCTTAAAAAGTTACAGCCGTTTTTGTGTCATGAAACAAGGTTCTCATATTATTGCAAAAGCGTTGTACTATGTACACTAGGTGGTGTGAAAAGGGGTAAAGCTTTAATAAATTAATAAAAATACTTACTTATTTTTTAAAAAAATTTGTAACATAATGTTTGTGTTATCAATTGCATATATAATTATAATATTTTATATTATAGTAGATTTATTCATGGTTTATTCAACAAAAATTACACTGACTACGAATTTAGAAGATGTATTTTTGAATTTTTCTCGCTTACCGTTCATGATACGTAGAAACTGTAAATATGTTTTTTTCTAGAGAAATTTCTGCTCTACAATTTATTAAATTGAAATTTCGCTGTAAAGTTACCCCCTAACGAGTAAAATGCAAAAAACTGAAAACGGCGGCCATCTTTCCAATATGGCGGCTGACGCACCACTCGGATTGTAGGGATTTTTTAGTATGTTAATAAGAGAGGTAATGTGAAGCTATATACCAATTTTCAGCTTTATCGGAATTTGTTCCCATTTCGAGCAAAATTAAATCTAATATTTCTGTACTACAATTTATAGTGCTTTATACGCTTGGCAGACGACCTTCGTGGTATCTTATTAGTGGCAGACTATTATTTTTGGGTTTGCTGCTATAAAAAGAAGCATTTCAACCAATTTCATCCTTGCGGACATAAATTTTTTTTATATTTTTTTTGCGCTTACTTATGTGGGTGGCAGACCAGTTTTGTTGCGGAATTTAGGTGGCAGACGATATTTTCTAAACTTCTTATGTTTCAACCGATACGTATACAATCAGTTTCGCGTATGCGGCTATAATTTTTTTTGTAGATTTTTTGCTGCAATTGTAACCCTCCTGTAACCCCCTGTCGCGGGGGTGCGCCGGCAGACGTTCAGATTACTATTATACGTTACAAACATAACTCATAAAAAAAAAATGAAGTTTGCGAAAATGACCCGGAAATTTCTGTCGTTAACTCCCGGGCTAGTATAATACACTAAAATTATAATTTCGTCCAAATTGTCTGCAATATTTTGAAATAAAATTAATGTAATGATAATTATGCAACTATTGGGCATATTGTTTACAAAACAAAATATGCATCATTTTATTTTTAAACGAAGTCTGTTTGATAATTTCTTAGTAACGGAATATGTTTAGAATACACCTCCCAATCCTTTAAAATAACGAACCTACGCAATGAGCTGTTATTTACATTTTATAGGATTATTTTAACTGATTTTCATTGTTTCATCGTGTACGTTTTTCAAAATTGTATTTTTAAGTTATATTTTAGAATAATTTCGAATAGTTACTACATAAATTTCGAGCATATAGTACTAAAATGTTTGTAAGTAACACGTACACAGAGTTTTGGAGGACTCACCTAATTTAAAGTCTTGTACCTTGTCAGTAAATAGATTCGTCCTCTAAAACTCTATTTTGCGTACTTGTTACATAAAATAACTATAATATAAGCATTGTTAGTATTGTTGTAATAAATTCTTCCATTGGCTGTTATTTTTGTCATTCGATATTTTCTAATAAATATTATTTCATTTACTTTTTGGATCATCCTTCTTTTCCCACATAGAATATTTTGCGACAAAGAATGCAAACAGCTGGAACCCGTTTTAAAAGATTCGAGAAGTAGAAGATAGTAAAAATTTGTAACTTTTACATAATTAGTCTTAATAACCTTGCTGCGCTTGCTTGGCCATAAACTAAAGAACGTTAAAAAGTGTATTAATTCTTAAATAATTATTAAGACTCTATTAAATAAAGGTCCCGATTAACAGGTGGCATTTAAAAAAATATTTTCCTTGCGATCACTAACATCAATTCTGATATTATTCATTTTCGAAAAAAATTTAAATCTGATTAAATTTTTTTGCTATTATTTGTGTAATAAAATGTTTTGGTTTGGTACCTATCCACTTATTTTTACAATTTCGAATACAATTTTGCGCTCTTACCTAGGTGGTCCTTTGGGAAAATTAATTTGTTTTTATTGGTCCGCGATTAAAACAGTCTGCGCACCATTGCATTACAGCTTTACAGAATATCAATTTATTATCCCCAAATTTTGTTTCAAAAAAATTACAACAACTTAAAAGTCATCTAATTTATTATCTCAATTCACCCTAAGAGTAATATCGTAATGAAAAGGGCACCCTCTCAACCACTGGCTCAGCCTATTCCACTCAGCGTCTTGGTCGACATCATCACCATCAACTATGTCATCATCATCATGACACTCACCGCTCTTGTTGCTGTAGACCTTGTGGAACCCCTGATAGCGGGGCGGAGCGGGGAAATCCGTCACAGGATGAAACAGGTTCGAGAACCTCGTGTCGAAGTCGATGTTGGAGGAGCCCCGCATAGAGGAATTGCGAACGGGGGGCGGTGGCGGGCCGTTCGTTGGAATCTAAAAAGAGGAAATATTTTGAATAAATAGTTGTTATATACAAGATGGTTTGGTTTCCAGTGCCCAGCTGATATTTCGTAAACTAATAACAGTAGGTATAATGTTTTCATGTGAACTTATTCAGTATTATGTATTCTATATTATAGCAAGAAAAGTAGTATAATATGATACAAGTGCATAAGTAAGCGGAGTGATTTTAACGTCGCTAGTGCTTTAAAAGCACTTATACGTGTGTGTCATACGCTATTTTTTATTACACCTGCATCCTAATTTGAAAAATAGAGCTGAAAACAACATTTTAATTTTGATTCATTTTATAAAGTCGTCTGTCTGATAAATATCGTTAGAGTACTATTGAAATGAAGAGTCGGTTGGTCTTAAAGAAAGATGTATAGATGAAAGAGAAAGAAAACTTCTTTATCTACAACTATTAAATAATAGCTTCATTTTATATCTAACTCCAAATACAAAATGTGCCTCATATTACACGGCGTGTAATATGAAATTTCATATTCCACGCTTGATTCAACCAATAGAAAGCAAGCATTTGTCTGAAGTTTGTTGGTCGATGACAGATAATAAGTAAGGTTATGTGTGTTTGATTGATACAACAAACTATTTAATTGCAACAAATAGTATCGTATTCTATCGTATTGTCGTAAAGAAGGTAAATTATGAATATTGAAAGTAGTGAAATAATATGTTGACCTCTAGAGATACGAGAAGCAGCAAAAGCGGTGTCATTAGATTTGTTGCTCATTTGTGTGTTTCTACCATTGCTAAAAACAGTAAATTTTGATATTTTTATGAATTTCACAAATTGTAGTAATTGTACATTAAGTTTGTAAGTAAATAAATTATTCTAGCAAGCATTTTCTCAAAGTTGTAGTAAGCGTAGTGATTGTTGCTTGTTAATCAATGGCAGATGTAGGTAAAATTATACAACACCAAGTTCATTTACAAGTAGTTGTAGATAAAGTATAGTATTTGACTCGCATATAGTGGTTATATTACACTCGGATGATTAGAACACTCGCCTATGGCTTGTGTTCTAATTTTCATCTTCGTGTAATATAACCTACATTATATGCTCGTTAAATAATATACTATTACTCTCTATCTCAGAAACATTACTGAGAAATTTTCTCATCGGTATCTACCATTAAATTAGAACTTGCAATTTTTCTTTCAACTTGCGCATTGAAAGTACCTGTCATTAACCAACAAAATGAAAATATTGAGTATAGATCCGCTAGGCCCTAATTTTTTCCGACCTATCTGTAGCAAATCATAAAATATTCCCGCCCCTAATAGTATGTAAAATTTTCCGGGACTACCATAATTCGGATTAACTAATCGAACATGATTTGGCACTTTAAAGGATGCTGTGTCTATAGCAATTAATAAAATATTATTATTATTATTATTATAATAATATTAATAATATTATAAATTAAAAACAAAAATGAAATGTCAATGTGATAGATGAACAGACGTATACACAGTTTCTGAAATTTTTGTGACACCATTTTTAAATATAAATATATTATTAACTGGGTTTGAAACTTAGAACCTATAAGAACCAAAATATAATAAATTAAAAACTGACTGAATTCCATTAAGTTTTTATCCTTCCATTAAACGTATTCAGTGAAGAAGTATCATGGATTCATTATTATTATAACTGGATATAAGGTAATAATAAAATAAAAAATTTATCTACAAAGAGCTAATTTGATTTCAATGCCAATAGGAATCGGTAGGTACTTTGCTTGAAGAACTATAACAAAAATTACAAAAAGTAGCCTAACCAAATCCACATATTACAGTGTCAAGGCGGGAGGTCATGTGCTGGCCACAACAGATTTTTTTATATTCATTTTAAAGCAATTCTACGTAGATATTATTTACCTAGAAGTGTGAAAATAATTTCTTTTAATTCTGTTTTGCATTTTGGTAAAACTTAGAGCTGGTCAATATAATACAATATTACGTGATAATAATCGTTGATTAATCGTTGATTAATAAAAAATTATGCATTTATAGGGGTCCTTAATGTATGATTTTTTTACATTAATGATACTCATTAATAAACGATCAACGGAAAATCTATTTTAAATGTGAGTAGTAATGAATTTTTAATTTGGATTAGAGAATTATATCTTAGGTCAGACTGTGGTACTATTCATATTCATATATTTTGTTAAAAACTCCTTGTACTTTTACGTAGCACTCTAGTTCTATTATAATATCACAAAATTAAAGTAAAATTAAAGAGTCAGAATTGTCGACTCCATTTGTGCCATAATGTTTTTGTAGCTGTACACTATGCCACTTGGCTAGGAGGAACGAAATTTTATGTTTCTGTTTACTTCTTAAATAATAGTTTAGTTTCAGGTATAAAACGTGCGACATTCTATATGAGCATCCTATTAAAGTTATATCTTATTATTCTAGTGGATGTATTTGTCGCATAACTGTCAAAAATCTAAAACTATTCTATTTACAAATTTTGATTTATTACTCTCTGATTCTAAAACGAACTATAATATTTACTTTGATTGTGACGTTTTAACCAATATTCTGGACACCATCAAGGTAAAGTGCAAAGTACCGGCTAAATAAACAAATTTTCAATGTCAATTTTTTTTTTATTCTCTTTATTGTATATTTACAACTGGCTTATAGCCAACCAGTAAATTGTGTATATGTTAATAAGCATGCGAGAAGGTGACATATACAATATCTCTTCTGTTAATTTAATACAGTTTAGTTACATAAGTCAAATGGTTTATTTCTCTTCAATCTTCTAGTTTCATGTTCATTATCCAGTAGATTTAATGCCAGGTGGTTTGGATGATGGTTTAACCTATTTTGATATCTGTTGGCGTGTATATATGTTTGTTCCTGCACGTATTTGATGTTTAGGTCTCGGTGTAGTATTTCATTGCTAACGTACCATGGAGCGTTGGCTATTATTCTCAATGTTTTGTTTTGAAATCTTTGTATTACGTTAATGTTACTTCTTTTGGCGCATCCCCACATTTGTATCCCATATGTCCATATTGGTACTAGAATAACTTTGTACAAAAGGATCTTGTTTTCCAGTGTTAATTTTGAATTCCGCCCTAACAGCCAGTACATTTTTCTTAACTTTAAGTCTAGCTGTTTTCTTTTTTTTTGAACGTGTACTTTCCATGTATCTAGTTTATGGAGGTGCATTCCAAGATATTTTACGCTGTCTTGTTTTGGTATAATATTGTTATTAATTGTTACATTAGGACACGTAGTTCGTTTTGTAGTGAAAGTTACATGTGCACATTTTGTTTCGTTGATCTTAATACGCCACTTTTGTGCCCAGTTTTGTATATCATTGAGGGAGTTTTGGAGGATGTTACTTGCTTCAGTTGGAATGATGTGAGAGGCTAGTACTGCTGTGTCATCAGCATATGTAGCAGTTAGTGTGTTAGGGTTACAAGGTAGGTCTGCAGTATATATTTGATATAAAATCGGGCCTAATACACTGCCTTGTGGCACACCAGCATTTATTCCGTGTATTTTAGAGTATGTTCCATGATGTATTACTTGGAATTGTCTATTAGTCAGGTACGATTTGAAAAGTAGATAATATTGGCAGGGTAGATTTTGTTTTATTTTGTGCAATAGTCCCGTGTGCCATACTCTGTCAAATGCTTGACTTACGTCGAGGAAAACTCCCGTACATATGTTTTGTTCTTCAATATCTTTTTCTATTTTCTCCACTACCCTGTGTACTTGTTCAATAGTTGAGTGTTGGTTGCGAAACCCAAATTGGTGGTCGGGTATGAGGTTCGTTTCCTCAATTATTGGCATTATGCGTGTCAGGATTAGTTTTTCGAGTAACTTAGAGAGTGTTGGCCAGCCGGCGGAATCTCAGGTAGTCTTTGCTGAAACACAGTTTGTAGTTCCCCTCGGCAAATATAGATGGCATTCTTTCATAAATCATCGGTAAAAAAGAGATTTATTTTATCAAAAGTGCGAAATAATTGTAAAGTAGGCGTTATAAATTTTGTTCATGTTACATTTTTAATCTTGACATTTTCTTAGTGCAAGTATTTCCTTTACTTGATAACACATTTTGACTACAAATGATACTGTAACACATTAACATTTCATTCTTAAATTATAGAATTATTCATATGGATACGATTTACGAAAATATATGAATAAAATAAGAATACGAGATTGAGAAACTGACAACTCGGAAGAAAATTCATAATATATCAGCCTTCGCTACATATGAGTGTGTCAATATCTAAAAATTTTATGTTATTAATTAAAAAATTATCCTGAACGACATTTGGTAAATACACTTTATTATATTTACTTGCTTTACATTTGTGTCTTATTATGTGTTATATTTCGAAAGTGCCATGTAGATTGTAGATTATGATTATTTGTTTACTAATAAAACGTTTTTTAAGGTATTATGTGTGTTACTTACTTTTTTGAGAACTACAATAATTTTACAAGTAAAAAATATGAATAACAAATCCAAGCCAGCTATGCCCACGTCAAATGTAGTTCTCCTCGGCAAATATAGGGGCGCTACGAACTGTGTTTCAAGCAAAAGCATCTAGATTCCTATCTTTAGCTTGTTTATCGATGGTGTTGGCAAAAGTGATATGGGCCTGTACGATGATGTCTCGTGCGGCGGCTTCTCTGGTTTGTGAATCATAATTATCTGAGCGAATTTCCATTGTATGGGGAAATGTTGGAGGCGGATTATTGCATTGAATATTGTCGTGATAGCAACTATTGTTTTTGTTGGGTTGTTGAGCGGTTATGAGATCGTATCCGGGGCTTTTTTTGTTGTTTAGTCGTTTAATTTCTTCTTCAATTTCTTTAGGAGTAAAATGTTTAATTGGCCGTGACAGTTGTAATGGCACATCGAGAAATTCTTCGATTTCTCGTGTAGCATCTATGGGAGTGTTTGAGGTGTTTGGCTTGAAGACATTGGACAGGTGTTCAGCGTATGCTTCCGCTTTTTCTTGGTTGCTTCTTGCCCATGATCCGTCTCTATTTCGGATTGGGGCATTATGTTGTTTTGGTCTTTTTAAATTTTTAGTAGCCTTCCATAAGCTGTAATCTTTATCTTTAGTGGGTGATAATGTTTGTAGATAGTGTTGGAAATTTTCTTGTTTTATTGCACGAAGGATATCTTTTAGTTCTTTAGTTAATTTATTTACTTTTGTTTTGTCGTTCGGGTTTCTTGATAGTTGCCATATTCTTCTCGCTCGCCGTTTTTCGATTATTAGTTCTTTTATGTGTTTTGGGTAATTGGGGATGTTCTGTGCAGTACCTTTGGAAGGTGTGGATAAAAGTGCCGCTTCTTGTATGCTCTTGATTATCTCTTCGATGTTATCTTCAATTTCTGTCCCGGAGTTCAGTTTTTTTGGGATTGTTGTTAATTTGTTTAAATGGAGTCTTTCACAAAAAAAAATTTTTTTGTATTTTTTTAATAATTCTAAAACATTACCTAATTTGAAACACTTTTGAATAAAAAAAATTAACCAGATTAATATTTTTCATTCCTAATTTTAATAAACTCAATTCGCGGTATTCAATATGACGTCACACCTGCATAAATGTGTATAGTCACAAAAAAGCGAATATGAATAAATTGTATTATTATTACATTTATTTTTATG
The DNA here is from genome assembly GCA_947534325.1 of Agonum fuliginosum. Lineage (NCBI taxonomy): Eukaryota > Metazoa > Arthropoda > Insecta > Coleoptera > Carabidae > Agonum > Agonum fuliginosum. The sequence goes on along the minus strand of OX384030.1, from coordinate 44,126,641 downwards.
GTTAAATTTGAGTCAATATGTACCTATATTACTATAAATGAATGTATAAAATATTTATATTATTTTATAAGTTATAAATAAGAAATATCTCCAACATGTGACACTTGTACTTTTCAAGGAGAATGTACCTACTTTGCTTGGGCAAAACAGATAGTTATAACCTAAAAGTTTGTTTTGTTCCTTCTGTTGAATTTTATATAAAAATGGCAAAATATTGCATTGTTTCGTGTTGAAATAATATTTATACTATCTGATGCTTAGCTTATTGCTATGGCTGACACAGCTCAAACTCTTCAAGTACTGGATGATAGTTCTTACTTTACTCACCAGTTAGCAACCACTGCGTCTGCAGTTGTGATGTCACTCATACATTTGAAATTTGATGATAATTTTAATTAATTATATCTAATAAACTACACAGTTTTGAGGTATTTAATAAACGTTAATATTAATACCATAACATAAACTTTTAAGAAAAAATTAAAAAAAAAAAGTTGTGAAAGACCCCATTGTCGCGAAATACTTCCCAATTGGTATGTTTTTTGGTTAACGCAGGTTTTCCTTTTTTTTTATTATGGCTGCACTTAAGGTAAGTATCATTGGCGAGTGATCTGAATTTAAGTCATAACTGGTTTCTATGTCACTATGGTTTGTAGAGATTCCATTTGTAACAAAGAAGTCGAGCAGATCTGGAATTTTGTTGTGGTCAGTTGGCCAGTAGGATGGTTCACCGGTACTTTGATAATCGTACTTGTTAGTGATCATTGTGTTGTATAATTGGCGTCCTCTAGGATTTATTAGTCTGGAGCCCCACATTGTATGCTTAGCGTTATAGTCGCCGCCTGCTATGAATCTGCTGCCTAGAGTTTTGAAGAATTCTTCAAATTGATCTTTGGTGATTGTGTGTTTTGGGGGGCAATATGTGGATGTAATTGTTACGTAGCCTGTTCTATCTTGTACTTTTATGCTGGTTGCTTGTATATGCTCCGTTTCATACTTTTCTGTTTCGAAGTGGTTTAGTTTGTCATTGATTATTATGGCTGTGCCACCGTGAGCAGTACCGTCGGGGTGCTCGGTATGATAAGTTTTATGGTTAGGAATTTGGAAGTAATTTCTATCCGTAAAATGCGTTTCGGAGACAAGCAATATATCTATTTTTTGTTCTATAATAAAATGTTCTACTTCCTGGCGATGTTGTGCCAGTCCGTTTGCATTCCATAGTCCAATTCTTAAGGTTGTACTATACATGCTTTGTTAGATTATTTATGACGGAAGATAGGAGATTAAGTATCATGTTGTTTTGATTAAGCAGTTGACTGAAGAGAGTTTCCAGTCTGTTCATAATTATATTGATTGAGTTTGCTTCATTTTTATCAGTATTGGCTTCTGTACTTGTCTGCGTTTGATTAGTCTGCTGGTAGTGCTGGTGTGTTGCTTCAGCGTATGTTACTTCTTCTCTGTTGGTTTTTTGGTTTAAGGAATTCATTGTTGGGTTTGTGGTCGTTCCATTGTTTCGATTGTTATTATCTCTTGCTTTCTTCAATTCTCTATATACCGTACATCCTTTATAGCTGGCGGGGTGGGCTCCGTTGCATAGTGCACATATTGCGGGACTGGTTTTAGGTTTTGTACAGCTTTGCGTTTGGTGATTTTCGCCACATTTCACACAAGTGTGGGGTTTCGTGCAGTAGGATTTCGTGTGGCCGTAGTTCTGGCACCTCGTGCATTGCGGTATATCGTTTCTTTTTCTAGGAGGTTCCACTTTTATTATGGTGTTTAGTAGCTGTGTGATGTTGTATATGTCTTTATTATTGTTGTTTGGATTTTGGTCCACAAAGAAAAGTGGGAGAGGTTCTTTGGTTTTCCAGTGCCTGATGTTTGTAACGCTTCGGATTTCGAATCCTTTTTTGGTTAGTTCATTCTTTATATCGTCAGAGGATATGGTTGGGTGTAGGTTGCGGATTACTGTCCTGTCCTTGTCTTTTTTTCCTGCCATCCTACTAAGTCCTCTTCTTCCCTGTTCTCAGTTGTTTGTATTAATTGGTCTACCGGATTTCTTAAATGCACTGTTGGTATTGGGTATAAGAAATTATTTTGGAGTGTAGTACTTATTGGTGATGTGAGCATTGGAGTTGTTGGTGATGTGAATATTGCGGTTGTTATTGGTTGTCTTATTGATGAGGTTGTTATGGAGTTTAGGGTTGTAGTTGCTGTAGTGGTTGTAACCCTATATATGCGGGTTGTTAGCGGGGATGTTCCTCCACTTGTTTCAGGCATTGTAAATCTTGCCTTTGTTCTGTTGGTTTTACCGTAGGAGTCACGTAATTTAGTTCACAGTGAGGTAATAATTATTTGTCACTATTTAGTTAGTTATCGGTTAGTCGCACTTGCACAGCACAGCACAGCTCACGTAACACGTCCGTTCACTCTGACTGCTTGTAGTCAACTTCAATGTCAAATATGAGTTAGAAACTTTAAGTAAGAAGCTAGGCTTCGATTTGTTGATTCAATTCCCTAATCTTGAATTATAGAGACTAAACTCAATATCTGGATCAGGAACCAATACTCTGAACTCAATCCGATAATCGGATCTAGGTCCTATATCCGGATCTAGATCCGACACCCGGATCCAGATCTCACACTCGGATATCCGGATCCAGATCGACACCCGGATATCCGGATCCGATACCCGGATATCCGATAAAATATCCGGATATCCGATAAAATATCCGGATAACGGATATCCGGATAGTTTGAGATCCGGATACCCGGATCCAATTTTTTCGGATATTGACAGCTCTACTTGGCAGCCATGTTGAGACGGTCGATCGCGCGCTTTATAAACGTTGAGATTTAAGTTTTAAAGAGTTTTGTGGGAAATTTATGTATAGTATATCTGTGTTATTTGTGTTTACGGTGTTAATAACTATAAATTTGTACAGTACATAAATTATCTAGTGCACAACCAAGTCTGGGTTAACAAAATTAAATTTTTGTTACCTATTAAAAGGAAGGTAAATAATATATGTTTAGAAATGTAAATATGTACCTATCTCTAACGTAATTTTGTTTGCAAGTTTATTTACTTGCGACATTGATGGATGTTCTAACAGAACATTATAATAAAACACAAAATCAAAAAGCTCGAGAAATGGAATGTGGCCGCATAACTTTTCACAGGTAAAAACAAGAATTTATTGCTATACATTTTGAGCCGTTACAAACCCTCTTTATGCCGTCAGCACCTTTAATATTTAGAAATATTAGTTTATACAATTATTATTATTATTATAATTATTGAGTTATCAATTCCAATTTTATGATGAAGAATATTATTATTGTAATCAATCGTTGACTCTTTGTTGTGATTAGAAATCTATTATTGTAATCAATATTTTACTCTTCTTTATTCTGATATAAATCCGATTATTGTAATAAATCTATTACTTCCTTTTCATTGCTATGGTTGGATAATCTATTAGTGTACTTAAACAATACTTTAAGTTTAAATACCTATGAGGTATTACTGAAATAAAACAGAAAAAATAAAAATATATAATTTAAAAAGTCTCTGAAATATCTGTTTGCAGCGGTTCTGTTTAAGTTATAATTGAAATATTAATAAAAGTAAATTTAAGTTACTCAACTTTATGTATTAAAGATACCCAAAGGATTTGAAGGTCCGAGAAAAATGGGTAATTGCTACAGGAAGAACAAATTGGACACCATCATCTTCTAGTGTGATTTGTTCGGATCATTTTTCTCCTGCCTGCTTCGAAAAATCTACATTTTATACTAAATTGCTGGAAAATGAAGTTCCAACAATAATGATTGGGAATTTGAATAACCAGAAAATGGTAAATTTTGAATTTCGTAATACTTATTAGAACCTCACATTATTTTACAAATTAAATTAATTTAGATCACAGAATCCACCCCAGAAACTACCAGCACTGATTTAGCTATGATTGTCGACGTAGAGAATGATCCTGCACCATGTTCTGAAGAAAAAAGTGAAATTCGGCAAATGATTTCAAGAACAACATCATTTTCTCCAACACGAAAACGTTCTCGTCCATATTCGCCGTCACGGGTAGAAATGTTACGAGATTTTAAATACAAAACTTTGACCTACAAAAAAAATTAAGTTGCTACAACTTGTATGCGATTTGTTGTAACATGTATGGTTTTAAACTCGTATATAACTCATACACCAATGTAAACATTTAAAATGAAGTTTGTTAATTGTATTACGTCTGTAAAACAAAATTTAATAAAATCTTCTAAAAAGCCTATTAATGTTCAATATCTATAAACGTTTTTAAACTACTGTAATATACATCATGTAAATGACAATAGATACCTAAGACAAAAACGATGATATGGATCACAGTTGAAATAAAAAATTTCTATTTTATGGCCGTAATGTAAACAATAAATAATAGTTATTTATGTATCTAGAACGAAAAGTTAAACTTTAAGGTACTAGCAAGTTGTTTACGGCCGAGGCGCGAGCCGAGGTCGTAATTACATGCGAGGACCTTAAAGTCACTTTTCGTTCAAGGTACATACAAAATTTTATTTCATACTGGTTACTAAAGTTGTTGAATTATAGTATTTATTAAGAGGCCCGTCTACTACTTAGAATCCAACATAAAATGTACTAACGTAGCGAGTGTTTTGTGGCCAGTACAAGAATGGTAACATTTTATTTCAACCAGGATTTAATAACGAAAGAATGGATCTACAGATATGCCTTTTTAAAATTTTGATTAAAAAATTGTACATGAATATAAAAATTCCGAAAAATTCAAGAAAATTTCATAATTTATGCAAACTTTACACGGTTATATCTCATGATACCAATTAATTTTTATAATTTAAAAAAGGCATATCTGTAGATCCATTCTTTCTCTATTAAATGTTTATAAATGTTTATATATATTATGCTGAATTCAATAATAATCTGACAGTTTACTCGCAAACGAAAACACTTTTACAGTATTTTTCAACTTCTAAATGACATTGCATTGCTAGGATGCGGCAAAGTACGAGTTTCGGGCTGGTTTCAGGCAGCTCTAGTAGTGGGGAAAAAAGTGGAATGGACAAAAAGTAAAATCGAGAGTATTCTAGGAATTCGGTAAAAACGTAGACGAGCCGCTTAATAGAAATTTGCAAAAATTCGTAGAAATATGATACAAGTAGGCTAAATAACAATTTCTATAGGGACAACAATTTGTTTATAAATAATGAAAAAATAATAAACTGACGTTTCGTATTTTTGTGGTACTGCGGTTATATTTATTCGTAATAATGGACGAAAAGTGCATACCAGAAGATATTTTAAATGAAGCTGCTCAGGTAAAAAGTAATTTATTACCAAATAAGTCAAAGACACAGTATGAAAAAGAATATGAAATATTCAATGAGTGGAAGAAGCTCAAGAATGTAACTATTATGAATGAGGATGTCCTTTTAGTTTACTTTTCTGAAAAGTCAAAAATATTGAAATCATCATCTTTATGGTCCAAGTTTTCGATGTTAAAGTCAACAATACGTGCCAAAGACGATGTTGACATTTCAAAATTCCATAAATTGATTGCGTTTTTAAAACGAGAGTCGGTTGGATATGAGGCAAAGAAATCCCCGATATTGTCAAGGAAAGATATAAATAAATTCGTGACGGAGGCTCCAGATGATTCTTTTCTTCTCATGAAGATTGTTGTTTTATTTGAGATATGTGGAGCGTGCAGGCGAGAGGAATTATATAATTTATCTGTTAACGACATTCAGGACAAAGATGATGTTCTTATTGTGACATTACCCGACACAAAAGCAAATCGCAAGAGAGTTTTTACAATAACAAATGAAATGGATGGTATAAATCCTCTTCAATTGTACAGGAAGTACAGAGCATTACGCCCCGGTTACGTCAATCACGACAAATTATTCATATATTATAAAGCTAATAAATGCAGTATTCAACGTGTCGGGTTGCACACTATAGCGAAAATACCCTTTGTGATTGCCAAATATTTGAAGCTACCAAATGCGGAGCAGTACACAGAGCACTGCTTTCGTCGTAGTTCAGCTAGTCTGTTAGCGAATTCCGGAGCGGACTTAATAAGCATTAAAAGACATGGAGGGTGGAGAAGTTCTACTGTGGCTAAGGGCTATTTAGAGGACTCACTTGAAAACAAGAAAAAATGTGCGAAAATGATATTACAGTCCGAAAAAAATGTCATTGAAACCTTCGAGAAATTAATTTCAACACGTGCTGTGTGCTCGTTGTCCGTGCCCAATGAATTGTCTTCCGAAAACAAGCTAGAACAACCCTCTCTTTCAGATGCAGGAATATTTGTAAAAAATTTAAATAATTGTACATTAAGGAGGTTGGGGACGCCTGCAGTGGCGTACCCAGACATTGGCCTTAGAGGGAGGATATGAAAATAAAAATATTTTTGATAATGTAAAACAAAATTAGCTCAACGCCTCAACGCACGTTGGCTGATGTCACTGCATTGCTGTGATATTTATTTTTACAATAATTACTAATTCCCTAATCAAAAATGCTTGACATGCTTACATTTTTTTTAAATAACTTGCAAGTGGTTTAGACAAAGTACACAAAATCTTCAAGAACTTATTTGTAAAGGTTTATTGGAAATATTAATACAAGTTCTGTGAATTTTTCATCATTTTATCATATAGTTTAAACAAAAATTTAGTGAATTGCCATAAGAGTCCATGTAAAACGAGCGAATTTCAACATTTAATTACTCAAAAACCGGATAGACGAAAATTTAAAAAAATTAATTTTAGAATCTAAATAGTGAAATGAAGGCACTGTATAAATTTCAGCCTCTCATCATCATTTTAATAAACGGTCACCAACCTCCTTAAACTTCTATGTTAATAAATAAATGTAAAAATTAAAAGTAAAATTTTACTTTAAAGTCCTAGGACTTTAAAGTTTCACTTTTAGTACGATAAATCGTCCGAAAAATGTCACTTTATGTCACAGTATGAAATAAATTTAATTAGCCTACTTCACAAACTTGTTTAACTCGATATAATAACTAATTAGGTGGCTGATTCAAATATAAAAATTTTTAGCACGATACTCTCGCGCTCTATAATTTCCTTTCAAGCAATTAAGACATAAGTTTAATTCCTTCGTTTTTTTAAATCGTTTCGCAATATCTAATTTATTGAATTCCGTATAATTATATATTTGATGGTTCCCGGAACAAATAATACATTTATTGTAAATCTGCTGTAGCCATATTTGATAGAGCCTTATGTTTTTTTAAACAAATTTGTATCCCCTTGAAGTGTGTATTGACTTACTGTTTCTAAAATTTTACCTAGTTTATTAAGAAAATCTATGAAGTCTTTAAGTTTAGGAAGCTCATTTGAACACAGACCACATGCTTTTCGTGTATAACTATCTAATTTACCAGTTAATAAGTAAATAAGTAAAGTAATCCCACTCATTTACAGGTTGTTTCAACGTTTCTAAAGCAGCTTGTGCTTTAAAAATTCATCTACAAGCTGCCTAAGCGCTGTATAATTTTCCTTATTCATGATTGGTAGTTCAAAGAAAGATTTGACATGTCTATTTACAATCAATTTCTCATTTTCAAACCGATCTTTCAACAAACCCCTAATGAGATTAAATCAGGGATATGCACCTAAATCGAAACGTTATATTTGAAGGTCAACAAACCAGAATCGTAACCGAACCGTTTAGTTGTAACCAGTAACCCATTTACACAAAATAGGTTTCTGTTCATTTTAAAATTATCATTGTCATGCCATTTTACGGCACAAGATTTTTGTTAAGTCAGGTATCTGTAGAGAGATCTTTTTTACTGTAAAATTTGTCTTTACTCATTATACATAAGAGTAGTTTAAAGGAAACAGGAAATATTTTTTATCTACGACTACTATGAAAAGTTTATATTTATGCTTTCAATTGTCAACGTAAAGTTGATTGTTACTAAGGACCAAGCAAAAAAACATTTTATTGTGCGTCTCTTATGACAACGCGCAATAAAGTACTTTTTGATTACATAAAATAAAAGAAAATGACAGAATCAAACAAATTTTTTGATTTATTTATTTCGATATTGTTGGTATCGTCATGGTTACGAATAAAACATAATTTGATTGAACTAACTTAATACTATCATCATTGATTAAATAATATAGGGGAAGATTGGCAAAGCTATGGGAATTATGTGTAGCGCGAAAATTATTCCGAAAATGCGAACGCCATCTAAGTCTCGGAAAGGAACTACTATCACTTTTTACTTATAGTAACTGCCGCAAGATATCAACACTGTAGTTCGATATGTGAAGAGGCGCCAAACGAATAAATGATTTTTAAACTTCAATATCTAATCTACTAATACAAAGTTTGGTTTAAATATAAAAAAACGGGATAATGGCGCAGTATATGAATGCATAAGAAAATAATAAATGTAGGTACATGATAACGTAGATTTGTTGCAATATGAAATATATTTTATTCATTACTGTAACTTATTAGACCAGTGGCACGAATAATGTTTGCTCCAAGCTCCAAGTACTGTAATGTTATTTTTGTGAATTATAAGGTTAAATAATGGTTCTTGGATAACATGGCTTTTATGTTGAAATTATTTAATTTTTATCATAAACGTATTTAGCAACTTATTTCTACCTACAGAATTAGTTCATGCTTAATGCTCTAAAAACACATAAATTTATTTTGAAGATTCATGTAGGTACCTATACAGGGTGTTTCTATACCTCTGCACGAAACTTTAATAGATTATATAATTTGATTAATTAATTTTTTTCAAAAATCGGAAAAATAAGGGTAGTCAAAAATTTTAGTGTCTGTTGTTTGAAAGTCCATTTGACTGTGCATTTATTAATTATTACAATAACAAGTGACTATTTGTAGAAACATAATAAATAAACAGTGAAAAGGACGATCAAACAAATGGAACTAATATTTTCACTACCCTTATTTTTGCGAATTTTGAAAAAAAATCTTTTTTATCTATAATCAGTATATCAAATTATATAATCTATTAAAGTTTCTTGTTTATAATATTTTCTCACGACCACATAAGAAACTTATATATTCCACACGATAAGGAGGTGCGTGAACTTGGTATAACAAGTGCAAATTCTAAAACTTGGCAGATAATTTGCACCCAATTCGCACCAATTTGCACCCTTATAATTATTACTGTATCTTATTTTGTTTAAGAGTTATTAGCAATTAAATTATTTTTATGCCAACTTCACACCAGCACAATAAGTAATGCATAATTTTTAAAAATATATGCCAAAAATTTGCACCCACATAAAAATTTATTTATTACTTATAACAAAAAAGTTATAAACAAATACATAGGTACTTTTTTGCCAGCAATACAAGTATGACCAAATTGATAAAAAAATTTAACGAAAAATTAGCACCCTAATGCGTCAAAATTGCACCCTAAAAATAATTTGCTATATATAATTATTTCATGCCGAAATAAATAATTAATTTAAAAAACTACTACTTACGCGCTATATCAATTAAAGAACAAAACGGATATATACCGAAGTTCAAATTGATAGGTAATTTTATGGGTGTAAATTATGAAATTTGTAAATTCTTATTCTTCGACATGTAAACAAATTTGCACCCTATAAACAATAACAAAATTGCAATCGGTTGTCAGGTGGTAAATAATTATTTGTGAAACAACTCCAGAAAATCGTATGTGAGTAAAAATAAAATAAAATACAAATTGCTAAGTAATGTTTTGGGTGAAAATTATTATTCTTATACATAATGTAGACATATTTTCACCCATAAAATAACAAATTTATTGTGAATATATAAACATGTTGAAATAAATAGTTCGTTTATATAATTATACAAAGTTGGCTAATAACAAAATATAATATTATTATTGATTTGTATTTTGACAGTACGTAAATAAACTATTTTTGAATCTATCCACTAATTTTATTCTTCTTCTTATTTATTTAACTGGCTTTCACGTGGGATCTATTTCTAATAGGTTATGGGCCCAGACCAGGCCACGGTAACTTGCATACCCCTTCCACTAGTTTTATGACTGCTCAAGAGGTTACAGTTCGCCCTGTCGCCGCTAGGCGGTGTCATATCACATAGGCCACATTTTATTAGGAATTATATAGCAATTTCACTTAAAATCCTCAATAACTTATAGAATATTGTATATATTATAATAAATTACAGAATATACATAGAAATTATACTTTACACGTTAATCAGCGATTCTCGCGGGTTTTTGATGGCCTATGTTGGCTGCCATATTGAGTTACTCCTTTACCCCTCAGTACCACGAAACTGGACCAGTTCAGCAGTCACTTTTGCAAGCCAAGTTGGGTTACCTTCAGTGTCTTGTACCGTGGCCCAGACCAATAGGCCAGTGTTTTAAAAAAGGGAAGTTTTTAAAAGCAAGTAGTAGATTTGTGCAACATAAAGGTGACGTTGTGAATAGTTGTGAGTTTATAAATAAATATGGTGGACATCAAAGCCAATATTCAGAAACTGAATAATGAAAACTATTCAAACTGGAAATATAAAGTACAGTTATTGTTAACTAAAGAAAAATTGTGGAAGAAAGTAATTGAAGGAAAGCGGCCAAAAGAAGAAACAACAAACACAAAAGCAATCGAAGATTGGGATGAATCTGATAATCAAGCTCAGGCGTATATTGGGCTCTCAGTTGAAGATGACCAATTGATACATATTCGACAAAAGAAAACAGCTAAAGAAATGTGGACAGCCCTAAAGGAGTATCATGAAAAGAACACTCTTACAAATAAGGTACATTTAATGCGAATGATTTGTTCCTTAAAACTTAATGAAGGTGAGAGTGCTAAAGATCATATAAATCGTATGCAAGATCTCTTCTTAAAATTAAGAGATATTGGTGAAGAATTATTGTCTGACAATTGGAGTGTAGCTATGTTGCTGAGTAGTCTTCCCCGCAGTTATGATGCATTAATAACAGCATTAGAAGCACGTCCTGAAACTGAATTGACATTTCCAGTTGTGCAACAGAAGGTGATTGCTGAATATGAAACGACGACAACATTCGGATAAAAATATTGACTCCAATGAAACAATTTTGAAAGTAGTGTCAAATATAACGTGTTATTTTTGCAAGAAAATTGGTCACAAGAAACAAGAATGTAGAAAATACAAAACGTGGAAGGAGAAAGCTGATAATCAGAGAAAAAATGATGATAAAATAAATACAGCTGAACATGAAGACATTGTAGATATTATCTTCTCTATTGATGGAATAATGAATTCAGGTTGGATTATGGATTCGGGTGCAACACGACACGTAGTCAATGATGCAAATTTTTTCAAATCAATTGACAGATCATATAAAGGTACTATTCAAGTTGCAATCGGCGAATTAGTACCAGTTGAAGGCATTGGCAGTGGTGAACTGTCATTTTTGGACGAAAAGGACATAGTTTCAACAGTTAAAGCTACAGAAGTTTTGTTTGCACCAAAATTGATAGGCAATGTAATGTCAGTTCGACGTTTGACATTACAAGGTCATGAAGTCAATTTTAAAAAACAAATATGTGAAATTGTAGTGAACGGTAAACAAATTGGTGTTGCAGATCCAATTGGAAATTTATACAGATTACGACAATCCCAAGAGGTTAATTCACTGATTGAACACAAAGAAAACTGTATCCATAATTGGCATCGTAAATTGGGACATCGACATCGCGATGCAGAAGTTATAAAGAAAATGCATGTAACAAAGTTAGTTAATGGAATGGAAATTGATAACTGCAATATAAAAGTATCATGTGCTACTTGTATGAAGGGCAAATTATCAAGATTACCATTCCCAAAACAATCAACAAGTAAGTCATCAGCACCACTCGACTTAATTCATACCGATGTTTGTGGCCCCATGCAAACAGCAACACTGAATGGAAAGAAATATGTGGTTACATTTATTGATGATTATTCAAGATACACATGTATTAGTTTGCTAGCACACAAATCTGAAGTACTAGAAGCACTAAAAAGATATATTCAGTTAGTAAAGAACAAATTTGAGCGCAAGATCAAGAAAATCCGTTCAGATCGTGGTGGTGAGTACTTGTGTAATGATTTGCAAAATTACTTGTCAGATGAAGGGATTCAAGTTCAATTAACTGCAGCATATTCACCACAACAAAATGGTATAGCTGAAAGGAAGAATAGAACTTTTGGAAATGACGCGTTGTATGCTAATTGACGCAAATCTACCAAATATATTTTGGGGAGAAGCAATTAAGACAGCTAATTACATACAAAATTGCGTCTTAACACGTGCAAAGAACGTTACACCATTCGAACTTTGGAACAATGAAAAACCAGATATAAAATTTTTTCAAATTTTTGGCTCAAAATGTTTTGTGCATGTACCTAAGGAGAAAAGAAACTTGATAATACAAGTATCGAAATGATATTTCTCGGCTACGACAATGAATCTAAAGCGTATCGTTGCTACAATCCAAAAACTAAAAAAGTTGTCGTTAGTCGTGATGTCAGATTCACTATTGACGTACATAAAGTTGAATCATTTACTACAGACTCTACTAAAGATGAAGTACAATTAGATTTTAAACTAGGTTCACAGAAAATTGAAAATCAATCCACAGAAGAAACGCAAAATCAATACAATGAAACTTTAGATGATCAACTAATTGAGGAGGAGATATGTGAAAAATCTGAAAACCAAAAGGTCCGCGTTTCTCAACGATCAACAAAAGGAATTCCGCCACTACGATTAAACCAAGAAATTTTTATTGTAAAAAATAATATTGTAGAACCAAAAACTTACAATGAGGCAATATTAAGTAAAGAAATGGAGAATTGGTTAAATGCAATGAAAGATGAAATGGAATCTCTTGAGAAGAATGGCACTTGGCAATTAGTTGATTACCAAAAGACAGAAAAGCAGTTGGGTGCAAATGGGTTTACAAAGTCAAAACCAATGTAGACGGCAGCATTCAACGTTTTAAAGAACGTGTGGTGGCCCAAGGTTTCTCACAGAAATATGGCGAAGACTATGACAAAACATTTGCACCTGTTGTACGTCAAACAACAATGCGTACATGATTATCAGTTGCAGGAACAGAAAAATTGTTGGTGTATCACCTTGATATAAAGACAGCTTTTCTCAATGGTGAACTTAGTGAAACAATATATATATGAAACAGCCTCCTGGATTTCAAAAGGGAGATAAATCGAAATTTTGTTTACTTAAGAAAAGTATTTATGGTCTTAAGAGGAACGGTTACTGCACTACCAAAATTTATCGGTGCGGGTCGCTTATTATCAAAAGAGTCAATTTCTTAGAATTTTAATAAGTGTACCCAATACGACTCTACTTTGGAGGTGGAACTAAATTGAAATTTGAATATTTATTCGAATATTTACACTGCCTGACCTTATTTTTGTGTCAAAAAGGGGTTTAGTTTTCCCCGTAAAATTTAGTCTAAATATTAAAAAAAATTAACAATTTTTTTTTTAATTTGTAGAAGAAAGTTGGTTCTGTGACATTTCTGTATTGAAATTTTAAAATTCAAAACATAATACACTTTAAAATGAATTACAAAATTACCAATGTTTATAACGCCTATAATAACAAATCAAGTAAAAATTTAAAATTGTAATACACAAATGTCATACAAACAACCTTCCTCTACAAATTAAAAAAATAAATATTTTAAAATGTTAATATTTAGATTAGATATGATGGTGAAAACGAAACCTTGTTTTCACTTGTAAATTGCACCAGTATCCGTTCCTCTTAAGCAATCTGCCAGGGCATGGAATGAAGCTATTCATAAAGTATTTATAAATGCTGGTTTCAAGCAAAATCAAGCAGATCAGTGTCTTTATTCCAAGTTAATCAATAATAACTGGTGTTATATTTTGATTTATGTAGACGATATAATTGTGGCTAGTAAATTAATTGACCATATAAAGTTTGTCGAAGATATTTTAGCAGTAAAATTTGAAATGCAAAATCTAGGTCCAATCAAGCGATATTTGGGCATTGAAGTTACAAAAGACAGTGATGGTAATTTTGAATTGTGTCAGTCTAATTACATCAAACAAATTGCGTCTGATTTCGGTCTAAAAGATGCAAAAGCAGCGAAAACACCAATGGAAGAGAATTATGGCAAAAATGATTCATCAGAATTGTTGGCAAACAATACTCAATATCAAAAATTGATTGGATGTTTACTGTACGTTTCAGTAAACACACGTCCAGACATATCAGCAAGTGTTAGTATTTTGGCTCAAAAGATCTCAAAACCAAATGAAGAAGACTGGAATCAACTGAAGCGTATCACAAGGTATTTAAAAGCAACAGCATACATGAAACTAAAATTAAGTGATGTTTCATGCAATCAGAAAGTACTAATTGGTTACGCTGATGCAAATTGGGCTGAAGACAGAGAATCGCGCAAATCAAACAGTGGATATATATTTTACTTGAATGGCGGTGTCATCAGTTGGGCCTGTAGAAAACAATCTTGCGTTTCGCTATCTTCCACAGAAGCAGAGTACATTGCGTTATCTGAAGCATGTCAGGAATCATCATGGCTACAATGTTTGCTCAACGACATGAACCAGATGACAGACAGTCCCACAATAATATACGAAGACAATCAGAGTTGTCTAAATTTGATTAAAAACGAAAAGTTTTCAAATAGAACAAAGCACATTGACGTCAAGTACCATTTTATTAAGGACTGTATTAATAGACAAATAATTAAATGTGAATATTGTCCGACAGATGAAATGATGCTGATCCATTAACAAATCATTAAACATAATAATTTTCGCAGTAAATGTAAAATTGTATAAACGAGGAGGAGTGTTGAAATAAATAGTTCGTTTATATAATTATACAAAGTTGGCTAATAACAAAATATAATATTATTATTGATTTGTATTTTGACAGTATGTAAATAAACTATTTTTGAATCTATCCACTAATTTTATTCTTCTTCTTATTTATTTAACTGGCTTTCACGTGCGATCTATTTCCAATAAAACATTCGTTATTTACAAAAATAATTAAAATTCTATCGAGTTTGGTATCAAATTAAAGCTCTAAGAAAAATTAGTCTCATAATAAAGTCAAAAAGTTAATTAAATAATGGTTATTATTAATTGTTTTTCCTAAACATTCCAATATTTTATAATATTTTGTATTTTTGTAATCAACTGATATTACTTACTTTGAATTGTAACTCAGTTTATTTTATTTGGTGACAACAAACAAGATATTCTTGTCATCAGCACAAATAAATAAATTGATTACAACAGTTAACCTAATACAATCATGTTTCAGAAATAATTATTTACCATCTGACAACAGATTGCAATTTTATATTTTTTTATAGGATGCAAAATTTGTTTACATGTATAAGAATAAGATATTGCAGATTTCATAATTTGCACCCATAAAATTACTTATCAATTTGATCGTTATTCTTGAAATCATACGAGTTGTTTCACCGAGTGTTTCACAAATTATTATGACAATCGATTGAAATTTTGTTACTGTTTATAGGGTGCAAATTTGTTTACATGTCGAAGAATAAGAATTTACAAATTTCATAATTTGCACCCATAAAATTACCTATCAATTTCAACTTTATTCGTACACACATACGATTTTCTGGAGTTGTTTCACAGATAATTATTTACCACCTGACAACCGATTGCAATTTTGTTATTGTTTATAAGGTGCAAATTTATTTATATGTCTAAGAATAAGAATTTGCGCATTTTATAATTTGCACCCATAAAATTACCTATCAATTTGAACTTCGGTATATATCCGTTTTGTTCTTTGATTGATATAGCGCGTAAGTAGTAGTTTTATAAATTAATTATTTATTTTGGCATGAAATAATTATATATAGCAAATTATTTTTAGGGTGCAATTTTGAAGCATTAGGGTGCTAATTTTTCGTAATTTTTTTTTTTTCAATTTGGTCATACTTGTATTGCTGGCAAAAAAATATGTATTTGTTTATAACTTTTTTGTATAAGTAATAAATAAATTTTTATGTGGGTGCAAATTTTTGGCATATATTTTTTTAAATTATGCATTACTTCTTATTGTGCTGGTGTGAAGTTGGCATAAAAATAATTTAATTGTTAATAACTCTTAAACAAAATAAGATAAAGTAATAATTATAAGGGTGCAAATTGGTGCGAATTGGGTGCAAATTATCTGCCAAGGTTTAGAATTTGTACTTGCACTTGTTATGCCAAGTTCACGCACCTACGCTAAGGTGTGTACGAAAATTGATAATACCAGATTAGTCCTAACACACTAGTGTGTTAGCATAACGCACAGCAGCGTTACCAACTGATGATAATTTGAGTGTATTTAAGGTAAAAAGCAAGAACTTTTATAAAAAAGTAAAAATAAATATAAATAATATATTGCGAATTAAAATCTATTTTATATAATAACTATAATAAGTACAAAATTCACATTTTTATGCAATAATTTATTATTAAAAGAACGGTTGGTAACTCTGTGAACTGAATACTGAATTCGTTTATTTCGATTGACAGTGACAGTTTAGATTTTAAGTTACACGTAAGATCGCTTAGAACTCTGTGCTTAGAACGCTAGTAAATATTTATAATGTTATTGATTTTGATAAATTTGTTCATCATAACAACAAATAAAATATAATTTCTCTTATTTTTTTTTATTTTTTTTTGGTGATCGTGAGAAAAATAGTGTACAAAACTCTCAAGAGAGTAAATTTCATTACTCGTGTGATTTCTGAGCTCGCCGTGGCGCTCATCAACATTCACACTAGTAATGAAATGACTTACTTTCTTAGCTCGTTGTGTAATATACTATTTTATCGTAGCAGGGGGTAGTTTTTACCCCTGAAAATATTCAACAATAAACGAAATAGCATTAAATAACATAAAGTAATCTTTACATAACTTATTTAAACAAAATCCAAACATTTTAATGCTTTAACGTAATTTTTTATTATTTTTCTCGCTTTCGGGGGTGGTTTTCACCCCTAAAAATATATAGTTACTGGCGTTTTTACACTTAATTACATCGAGTGACCTTTACTACACACGTTCATATATAATTTTAATTAATTATATGGTTTAATCTATTTCGCTAATAGGGGTAGTTTTCACCCTTAAAAATAATAAGCAACCAACGGCGTTGGGGAGACTTTTAAGTTTAGGTCGAGCACAACCTAAATCCAAATTTTCATGCAAATCGGAGGTGTTTTGAAGTTTTTCCAGGTTTCGCCGTTTTTAACCGCTGTGTACTGGACTACTGTATTCGTGTTTATTACTTCTAGGTGAGCGGTTTACCCCTAAAATTCGGTCTAAAACACGGGTGAGGTACTAACCTCATTGCTCCTGGATGAAACCAATTTTTATTGGTGTATAGGTGTGAGTAATGAATTTCCGTAACAATTTTTTGCCAAAGCGAGTACACATTAATTTTTTATTAACAATTTAAATAAACAATTGGTTGTAACTCGAGCAGTAAACAATTTTTCGAAAAACTTTTCGGACAAAAGTTGTTGCATTTTTTATTCTGAACAACTTTGTAAGAAGGCATTTTTCACAAAACTCGATATTTTTCAAGATATTTGCAAAAAACTTATTAGAATGCCTTTTCCGCAATTTCTACGGGGATATCGACACTTATTCCTCTTCGGTCACGGACAAAACCATTTTCTATTAGTGTATTTATGTTATTGGTACATTCCCGTAACAATTTTTTACCAAAGCGACTGCACAATAATTTGTTATTAACAATTTAAATAAACAATTGCTCGTAACTCGAGAACTAAATATTTTTTCGAAAAACTCCTCGGACAAAAGTTGTTTTATTTGTAAGAAAAATTTCATGAAAAATGTCTTCTTACAGAGTTGTTCAGAATAAAAAATGCAACAACTTTTGTCCGAAAAGTTTTTCGAAAAAATATTTAGTTCTCGAGTTACGAGCAATTGTTTATTTAAATTGTTAATAACAAATTATTGTGCAGTCGCTTTGGTAAAAAATTGTTACGGGAATGTACCAATAACATAAATACACTAATAGAAAATGGTTTTGTCCGTGACCGAAGAGGAATAAGTGTCGATATCCCCGTAGAAATTGCGGAAAAGGCATTCTAATAAGTTTTTTGCAAATATCTTGTAAAATATCGAGTTTTGTGAAAAATGCCTTTTTACAAAGTTGTTCAGAATAAAAAATGCAACAACTTTTGTCCGAAAAGTTTTTCGAAAAATTGTTTACTTCTCGAGTTACAAGCAATTGTTTTTTTAAATTATTAATAAAAAATTAATGTGCACTCGCTTTGGCAAAAAATTGTTACGGAAATTCATTACTCACACCTATACACCAATAAAAATTGGTTTCATCCAGGAGCAATGAGGTTAGTACCTCACCCGTGTTTTAGACCGAATTTTAGGGGTAAACCGCTCACCTATTCATATCGTGCTTCATATAAATAAATAAAGTACATCTTTAAATTTCGAGCAAAAGGGTATACAGTTGGAAATAAAACAAATAAAATTTGAAGAATGATGAAAAATTATATTTAAAAAAATTTTACATTTACTTGTTTGTTGTCGGATAGGTATAATAATGGACCAAAAAAAAAGAAGACCAAGACGAGACTTACATTAAGTCTTGTCTTGTCAAGACTAAGACGAGACCCAAGTTGTCGAGATTAACTCAAGACCAAGACAAGACCAATGTCAAGTCTCGTCTGGTCTCGTCTTGTGGCAACACTAGGTATCTGTTTCTTCAATGGCATTTTGAATTTCTTTATTCTAACCTACACTTGTCATCCAAAATTGGTAGCATGAAAAATTCCAAGAAAAATTTAATAAGTTTATTCTACGACCATGAGCATTATTGTACAATTCATATAATATGTAAGCTTGTCCTTACGCACGGCCGTGCGTAAAGTAGTTCTATCGCACGATGTTTTATAAGTTACCTATATAAGACAAGCAACTCTGATGATACATTTTGAACTAACATACCGTCTGATGTTACCAAGTTAACAATAATCATCCACTGATAAAATCTCGTGAAAAATATAAAATTGTGTACCAAAAAATTATGGATAATAATTATAAATAATTTAACAAATTGAACAAAATGTTTATCAAATGGAAATAAACATGGTCGTGATCGTAGTAAAAATTATAGTACACAACTTGAGTTGTAAAGCAATTACGCACGCGTGTAAAAATTACACAAGACCCGTTGGCGAGTGTGTAATTTTTTCACTCGTGCATAATATGCTTCTTACAACTCTTGTTATGTAATATATTATTTCATCATACTGTGACATAAAATTACATATATATGCCTCCGGTCGGCATCGCTAGTTTTCCATATCTCAAAATCCGCCAGAAACTCTTTGATACCAGCCTAGGCCGGCAAACAACCGGAAGTTATAGGTTGGCATCTTGACATTACTACAGTTATCAAGCAGATGTCAATTTTATGCGTTGAATATTTTTTATACAAGAATTGAAGAATAACAAGATTTCGACAAATTTTAGACGTAAATCGTTAATAGAAACGGCGTGTCAAAAATACTCGCTCTTGCAAAAGGTCAGTTTCTGGCCTTGTGATACAAATAACTATTTTCGGACCATTTATGCCGTTCGTTAAAGGCCTAGGATTAGAGTACTTGTTTATGTATTATAACAAAGCTATTACCATTTATAATATAAAAATATTCCTGTCATTTGGCATTTTTATTGAATACAAATAGGTGGTATAGCTACAATGATGTTTCGTAAAATGAAACACAACACTCGAAAATATAGAATATGAAATAAATTTTGTTATGTGTATTTAAGACAAAAAGTGACATAAAAGTACCTACTCACAAGTAATTCCAACCTCGACTGGACGCCTCGGTCGTAAACAATTTGCTTGTATATACCTTGTACCACAGCACTGCACCTACATTATTTTAGAACCTACGATAATGACACTTACTGCTGGTGGCGGCCTGGTATGACTAGGCGGTGGAGGCGGGGGCGCCTGGCTCCTATGCGGCGGGGGCGGCGGCGCGGCACTGGGAGCCCCAGGTGGCGGGGGCGGCGGACTAAGCGGCGCTTTGACACCCGCTGTGCGACTCGGAGGCGGCGGTACAGGCGGCCGAGACGGCGGCGGCGCACTCGGCCGCCCTGTCAGGCTCAGCGTCGAGCCGGAGGCGGACACGGGCGGCGCGGGGGCCGTGTGCTTCAGCAGGTTCACCGGCAGCGTCTGGTTGCGGCTGTGGTGGGGACGAGCGAGGTTCTCCTGGGAGTGGAAGGCGGCTGGGATGCCGCGAATTGTGCCGAAGTCTTTACCTAGAACAAGACGAATTTTGTATTAAGTGCACTAACAATGATTGAAAATTGTGCCCGAAACGAAGTCGAGAGTACTTTTTATATCAAATTACTAGCAAAACTAACGAAAGCAATTTCTTAGAGGCAACACATTTGCCGAATTTTCAAATCACTGTTAGTGCACGAAATATATTTGTAAGAAAATCACTTTTTTTTTTTAAATACAGGTGTCCAAGTTAACGTGCTCACCATTGGGATCTCGAGAACGGTAAGAGATACGAGGTCGGTTAAATTAGACAAAAATGCATAATTTCGTTTTTCACTTATAACTTTTTTGTTGGAATAGGTACAATTTTTTAATTTGCACGTTCTATAGGCAGTCTTTAACGAGGAATTCACAGCAGTCCTCAAAATTTTTTTATCTCCTACAGATTTCGAGAAATTCAAACCATATTCAAATTTTCATATGAAGCTCATAGTTGACTATAACCCGTCTTACTCTTACTAGAGATTTTTTTCTCTTTTCAACGATATAAGACATAAGTACATTGAAATTAAAATAAAGGCAAAAATTACATAATCATTATTTTTTTAAATTGTTTTTATCAAGAGAGCCTACGAATATCGATAAAATAATTATAATTACTATCATAACACATTGGACTCCTCGGAATTTAATTAGAATAATCCGCTAATTAAAAAAAAAAAACAATTTTCATCCAAACAAATGGCAAGTAAATAACAATTTTTTCGATTTTGGACCTAAATTTTGAACGCTCATATCTCGGAAACTAAAAGAGATTTTTAAGTACGGTTTGCACCATTCCTCGTAGTTTAGTTAGCATAATTTGATACTTTTTAGAAAAATCAATATTCGTGGTCTCCCTTAAGGAGGTACACTCGAGTGGTGGGGGGTTAGGGGCATCTCCTATACTCGCAATGTATTTCATATCAGGGTTCCAACTTATAAAAAATAAAAATAAACATTTTTTATTGTATGTAAACGCAGTCTATTAGAATTTTTTCTAATAAAATGAAATTTAAATTAATTAATTAAGAATATTATAAATTTTTGTTATTTAAAAATTGTTTATTTTATAAGATTTCATTCGGCTAAATACCAGTGTAAACTACGGCAACGCTGTGCTATACATGTCATTTTTCACGTTCAGATGTCAATCTGACAGATAGTAAAAATGGAAGGTGAAGAGAATTCTGCACTTGAAATTTCATTTAAATCGTTGGGTATGAATTATTTATTATCATTTGTGCATATTACCTTTCATTCTTGTGAATAACTTGTGATTATAGATAGATAATGTTTTTTTCCAGGTTAAATTCAAATTTCGGGCTTTTCAACGTTGCCGCGTCTATATTATGTTCTCGCCAATATTCTAAAGTAGGCATAAACGTCAGTCTTTCGATTAAGAAATCTTATTAATTACGTGGTAAATGATGCTTGTATTACTTTTATCCGGTCTAGAGATACTAATGTACGTTTTAAAAAAGCAATTGGAATTTTCTCTCATTTCCTTAAATGCTTTTTACGTTGATTTAAAAGTAGTCCCATAAGAGGCCATGTAAAATGTAGTTTTTTAATATTTATTTTTGGATAATCTACGTGGTGAAAAATTATGAAAAAATTCAGGTAACATTTTTACAATGTTTTGATTAATTTTGCAAAGTTTCATTAAACTCTGTCATTATTTCAAATGTCGAGTGTACCTCCTTAATAAAAACTGTTAGAAAATAGTTATTTTCGAACCAAATGCGGGAAGATTTGTATCCCACATGAGCGGTTTTTTGAAACACGAGCGAAGCGAGGGTTTCATTTACGCGAATGCTGGGATGGTGTTTTCCCGCAAGAGGATTGTACAATGTTTTTTGTAACGAATAAAACTATAATCAAATACATTCAAGTTAAAGTTGTAGTCTGATCATTAAATTTGAGGTTACGATGTTTTTTCTACTCACTACTGCTCACTACTCACTACTATCGACAGATGGTGCGCTGCGCACAAATTTAATTTTTAAATATTGGCGGTTTTCGGTGGTCTTCGCTAATTATAATTCCGGGAAGTAACACTTTATAAACTAAATTTTATTATTTTTAAGATATTACTCTGAAATGTCTAGAAAAGCCAGTGTACTTTGCATTTTTCCTGATTGACTACACTGGGAAATTGACATTTCCGATTGTCGATTTCGTGTTTAATATGTCATTTCCTAGGTGATGAGTACAAAAATATTATTATCAAATTTCTGCCTTCATTTTAATTTCAATGCACTTGTGTTTTATATCGTATTAAGACAGGTCATAGCCAACTATGAGCTCCATATAAAATTTTGAATTTGGTTTTAATTTCTCTAAATCTGTAGGAGATAAAAAAAAATTTGAGGACTGCTGTGAATTCCTCGTTATAGACTGTGCAAATTAGAAATTTGTACTAATTCAAACAAAAAAGTTATAGACGAGAAACGAAATTTTGAGCCTTTTTAAGGCATACGCTCGGTCTAGCTATTAAATAACGAGACTGCGCGCAGAAGGCGTCCTAGAGGGGAAACGAATGCAGCGTTGGATAGCTACTATTCCGGTACGAAATCACGCTTTTGTCGATGTAGTAGTATTTTTTCTATAAAAGTTAGAAACGAACATGTTTTCTTTTCGTGCCGAAAACAATGTATATTATAACAATGGATTTTGCACCAGGACAACGCACCTGCCCATAACGCGCTGTCTGTGAAGCGTTATTTAGCCGCTAGAGGTACTCCAGTGAACGAACAAGCGCCGTACTCGCCTGATTTAGCACCCTGTGACTATTTTCTAGTTATATATATTTCTAGTATATATATATATATTTTTTTTAAGGTAATCGTGACTGCAATTAGTTAAAGAAGCAACAGTAGTGGGTGTGACAGTCAGTAAATTGGCCAAAAAATTAAAGTAGTATATATATATATATATATATATATATATATCAATATATCAAGTCTGCCTTAAAAGAAACCCGGTTCGAGTCGATGGAAGAGGTGAAGCGAAAATCGGCACGAGAAGAAAACACGTTCGTTTCTAACCTTTATAGAAAAAATGCTACTATAGCAATACTGTAGATTTGTGGAATTTCTGTTTACCCTGTGCGAGAGAGAATGAAAGTCATAGAATCTCTGAACTATACTCATACTGGAACGCGCATTGGCCGTCTCTTCCATAGAAATATCGCGAACCGAGAGAGAGAGGGCCGCAAGGGTCATCTCTATCCTCCTCGTAATGCGTTGCGAGTCAGTAATTTGGCGGTGCGTTAGTGATTTGTTTTGGACTGCTCTACGCATGCGCACACTGACCCTTGCGGCCCTCTCTCTCGATTCGGGCTGACGGACGCAGCGCGCGTTCCTGTCTTAGATTATATAACTATTCTAAATATGCGGAACAGTGTATGCGTAGGATCGAGAGAGATAGCGAGTTTATCACCATAGCTCGTAGCGCGCATGACCAGAGTAGCGCACGGGCTATCTTCGACTATCGTAATATTTGAATTCAAATTTGATATGCGTTTATTTATATTGTGCTACATACACCTTACATAAATATTTCCCTTTTAAATTTATATTATACGAGTAGACAGATGGATTTTTGCAACAATATTAAAATAGCGATAAGGAATTATTAAAAATAATTGTGTCACCTTCGGGACAACTAAAAATGCATAATTTGTAAGTTACAAGAAGTTAAATATATATTTTAAACTGTAGCATTTTAAAATGATCTAAGCTATTAATACATTTATAATTAGCAGAGCCGTATCTACATTGTTCTGCACCTGTGGCAAAATATTATTTGCGCCCTTTACCAGGCACGTATACAGTTTGGAATTAGGAGGATTTTATTGCAGTAATATCTCGTATTAAAATGAAATAAGAGATCAAAAGGGAAAGAAAATGCGCCGCAGGCGAAATTTAAAAAAAAAGTCAAGGTCAAATGACTGATAATAAAAGTTATATTTTTAGAGGTGTATGTTTTTCACTCATTTCATGTGCAAAAATTAATTGGGAAGCACAGAAAGGATAGTTGATTTTTTTAAAATTTATGTTTGTTCATAGCGCTGTAGCTTGCGCTCGCAGCGCCTTTGAATGGTGGAGTTGATAATTTGTATGCCAATTGCCAGTTTTTATTTATAAGTGTAATAATTTATTGGGCTAACATATAACTTAGAGGCGCCAATGATTCAAGGGTGCTAAAAAAACTCAGTTTAATTTAAAGTTAAACCAAATTTTTAGAACTTTTTCTTAAAATGAAACCGCAACGCGTAACACTTTATATTATATTTGCATTTCAATCGCAATAGTTTATTATTTTTACTCGTATTTTTACTAATATCGTAGGTACTGTATTTTTTTGAAATTTTAAATTTTTGCGCCCCTATATACTTTGCGCCCATGGCGAATGCCACCTTCGCCACGCCCTAGTTACGGCGCTGATAATTAGAGTGGAAAGTAAATGAATTTTAACTTACTTATGAAAAGTTATGCCCAAGTTTTTTGGCAGTAGTGTCTATTCTACAGCAAAATTCACACCTCATTTTGAAAACACTGCACATAAACAACAAATTAAAACTGAACACCAAGTGTAAATGAAAGAACCAATAACCAATGTCAACAACCGTTTGAGGTTAGCAAAAGACTGACAGTTGACAGAGACCAATACAAGTAAACTCCAGAACACGTGCACCGGACAGTGGCGCGTTGTGAGCCTGCGTGCTGTGAGTTCTGGTGGTAAACTATCTCTTTCTTAAGGTGGGTCCAGACCAAACGCGCCGCGCCGCGCCGAACCGAACGACGCAGAACGTTTGCAACGTTCCGCGCAGCTCAAATCAGCGCGGCGCGGCATACGTCCACATTGCATGTAACATTTTCTTGTTCGTTCGTGTTGCAGGAGGTTCCAAGTTTTTCATAATTCATTCATTCATTTATTCTGCATGACGCTCTGAAGAATAAACGCAGAAAATTCTATTTTATCCTGGTATAATTCTATCAAGCGAAGTATTTTTTCATAGTCCCACTTTTGGTATAGAAACAATTAAATATAATACTAAACCCTACAAATACATATAGAAAATAACTTACTAAGAAACAACTTACCGCCGTCCAAACTGCGCCGAGCTGAACACACAAATCTCTTTATCTACGACTACTATGAAAAGTTTATATTTATGCTTTCAATTGTCAACGTAAAGTTGATTGTTACTGAGAACCAAGCAAAAAAACATTTTATTGTGCGTCTCCTATGACAACGCGCAATAAAGTACTTTTTGATTACATAATATAAAAGAAAATGACAGAATAAAACAAATTTTTAAATTTATTTATTTCGATATTATTGGTATCGTCATGGTTACGAATAAAACATAAATTGATTGAATGCAGATTGAACTAACTGAATACTATTATTATTATTATTATTATAACAAATAATTTTAGTCGTAGATAAAATTATGCGTGTATTACGAGCGTAAAGTGTATTTGTTCCTCTTGCACTATTGCTTCAATTGCCGTGCGCGAGAAACAAAGAGTCACTTTACGCTCTTAATACACAAATAACTATTGATGTACCGACAGACTTTGGTTCGCGTTCGCTTACGCGCGTTCGCTTACGCGCGTTCGTGCACAGAGCAGCGCGTTTGTGCGCGTTGCACCGTCCAAATTGACCCGATTTGCAACGTTCGTGAACGTTCTGTGCGGTTCAGTTCGGCGCGGCGCGTTTGGTCTGGACCCACCTTTACACAATTTCTTATTTTATTTCTCTTAATCTCGTGGCTGTATTGTCAGACATATGCTTTCGCGTATCTAGAATAATTATATGATCTAAGGTTTCAGTATGAGTATAGTTCAGTGTCTGTCTCTCTCTAAAAGGTAAACAGTAAGGCCACACTTCAACCGCTCTAATGTCCACTCCTGCCATTTAGTTCGTGACTCCAACTAACCATTAACAGTACTCGCCGGGAAGGCAGCCGCCTGGTTAGGCGCCACGGGCGGACTCCTGGGCACCCTCATGCTCTGCGCCCTGGAGACCGGGACACGGCCATTAACCACGAGCTTCTTGGGCGGCGTGGCCGGCTTGTGGCCCCCAGGCCCGGTGCCGGGCGGCTTGGGCGCCACGTTCGGCTTCCCGTGGCTGATGGTGGGGCGCCCATGCGCGTGGCTCGAACCAGTGGGCGTGGCTGGAGTAGACGCTGCTGACGAGGGCGTGGTGGGTACCGAGGGCAAGGCGGCCGGGCGGTGGAGGGAGGATTTGTTCGGGATTGGGCTGTCGGGGGAAAGCTTGTAACGGGGGGTTGAGGGGGTTGATGTTGAGTCGGTTGAGTCCTGCTGAAAATAATACATTCGGATTATAAGATTATTTTATTTTGATGGAAACCATTCAACAGTATTCAGTCCCACTAGGGTTGTCCAGTAATTCAATACTTTGAGGTACATGTGCGGCGGGAAATTCGAATTTTCGTACAAGAACAATAATCGAACTGCTATAACATTATGCTTGGCACTGCAATAAATTCATTTATTTCTCATTTAAAAAAAATTGTGTATGTTGTTGATTGCCTTAAGAATCCCTTCTTTTTATTATTATGTTAATTTTACATTACAAGGACGATTCGAACATGAATTATGATCAGCTCATTGATTTGCTGGTTATGTATAAATTCAAATTACAATCACAGTAATAAAAACAACATAGTTGGTTCGTAGTTGGTGGTTACTTTTTAATTCATTTAAAAAAAATCCCTATATTCACGGCTAAGGGCTAAACAATGACCCAATCGATTATAAAACTCTTGAGTAACATTAGTTATTTGGGCAGCTGTAATAGTTCCAGAGACGTTTTGAAAATGTATTATAGTTATTGTTTATTTGTTTGTTATTTTGTAACTTTCATATAATGGGGTCGTTTACTCAATTTTTTTTATAATTTTTACCAAATATTGAAAATAAGAACATAATATTACTATTACTAAAATTAAAATTCTTGAAAATTCAATAATACGCAAGTATTTAAGCTTTGAAATAGGCGTTTTTTCGAACGCATTAACATTGCGGCTGCAGGTGTGACGTCAAACATTTCACAAGGCCACGCCGTTTTGTTCAGCGTTAGACGGAGACTTCACCGAAATGTTTGTCGTCAGGAGTTTGAGGTGTTTTAAACTGAGCGACATAAAAAAATATGTTTTCACTTATATTTAGCACTTTTAAAAGGTGAAAAATATATTTTTGGGAATATTAATACCTGAAAATTAATTTAAAAATTAAAAAAAAAATGGTAAACGACCCCATTTTAAATATAATATATTTCAGTTAAATTGATTCCCTATGTTCTATTTTAAAAACAACGCTCTAGTACATTGCTGTCAAATTCGTAACCATGGATATGAAAAGTTCTATGTTTCATGCACGGTATAAGAAGAATAGGTAGTTCCACTTCATTGTTTTTCGCGGCCAGAATGAATACACTTTAGTTCCGCGTAATTCTAGATGGCACTACTGCAAGTGGACCCTTGGCTGTCAGTCATCTGTCAGTGTTTATGTCAGTTTTTGTTGTATTTCAAAATACATTTAAATTTGAGGTAAGTGCAAATCTTACTCATTATTTGTTATTTTAACAATAAAAGTGTAGCCGTGCTATACCTTCAGACAATAAAAAGAAGTTTAAAAGAAATTAAAACTTTAATACACGAGTATGGAGATTTATTTCTAGAAATTTCAAACACAAGGTGTTCATTCAAGCTAAAAGCAAATTCAACGCCTATTTTTAAATAACGTGTACCAGTACCTTTTGCTATTAGAAATAAAGTAGAACAAGAACTACAAAATATGGAAAAAAGAAGGCATCATAGAGAAGGTACAAATACTAATTGGGATACATCAATAGGTAGTTCCTTTCATTGGAAAAAGGGGAAAATAGGGATTTGCACTGCTTACAAGGTAAGACTAAACAAATATTTTTTATCAAATTAAACAGATAATAAACCACTTGCTATGATACTTAAATCCAGACAAGAGACTACCACCATCATCTGCAGCACGTAAAAACATGATAACGCAGATTTCCATTTAAACAAGAAACACAAACTATTGAAGGAAAGGAAAATGTTGTATCAGAAATTTATATGAACCAAATAGACGTACTACCAGTCAACACAGAAGAAATCAAGAAAGCAACAATAAAAGATCCTGAACTTAAGTATAAAATTTAAATTGACAGAAACGTATCATCCAGAGACCAACGGACAAAAAAAGCAGCAGCCAATGAACCAGGAGATATGAATATCAAATTAAGTCGAATTTTGAAGCAACTGAGAAAAGAGCCAAACTGTACAAACTCAAATAAGCAGAAATGTTGAAATTTGGAATGAGAACTTGTATAGATCTAATAAAACCGAATCCACAAGCAAAGCTGATGAAAACATAAAGAATCAAATTCCAATTTTTCAACCAAGCGAAAGATTTATGGTTAAAAATTGTGTAGGCGAAAAGAAATGGATGTTTGGAAAGATTCTGAAGAAGAGAAATGGAATACTACATTCCATGGTTGATGTAGAAGGAAAAGTTATGCAGAAACATGTAAACCAGTTGAAGAAAACCGATATACTGTCCCTACTATTGACTATTCTAATAAATAAAATACATAATATCATATCAATTTTGTAAACTATGTGAACTGTCACTGTCATAATAATTAAAATTGTATGTAGGCGATGGTATTGACATTTGGCAGAACAATCGCACAGGGTCCAGTACATGCAGCGCCCCACGGTATAACCATAGAAACGGAGAACTAAAGTGTACCTAGCCTGACCGCGTTTACAGTACGCGAGACATAGCGAGTGGAACTACCTATTCTTCTTATACCGTGGTTTCATGTTAAAATAAATTCACGGTATAAAGGTTGGTGGAGATGAAATGCGAACATAGGGAAATATATGACAATGGAGTTATCATGCTAGACATCTTGATATACGTGGAATAAGTACTGTCAATGTCATAGTAGCTGTCATATTATTGAAATTTTTATTTTCATTAAAATATTTTCTTTGCATAATAATGCATGTGTACGAGCAGAACGAGAAAGTTTACATGCACTTTTAGATTTTATTATTATTTCTGTTATTGATTACTCTTTTTGCCACACAATTTCACATTACTTCGTTTTGTGACACTACTACAAAATATATCAAGATACCTGGCATGAAAGTTCGATTGTCATGTATGTTCCCTATGTTCGCATTTCACCTCCACCAACCTGTATATAAAATTTGGAAGTTAAATGTTTGTAAATTTTTGAGTTATAGAGCCCGGAAAAAAATGTTATATACAACTTAACGGACACACGCACACACACACATCCACACAGATATCTCGAAAATACTTTATTCGTATTCTATGGATCCTAAAACATGCTTATCCACTAAAAACCAGAAAACCCTACACTCGAAAATTTTGAACCGTCACAATACCTTTCCTTATAGAATATAAGGTGGGAGATAAAAATCAAAGTATTTTTCTCCTTTAATATCCGTAAGAATTTGAAGTCTCAATTTATACGTGTTACACATTTTTATTCCTTTAAAATATGAACTATCGCAGCATTATTAATCTGTTGAAAAACTGAAGCTTTTTATTGACATCAAAGTATCAGGCAAATCATTTTCTTAAAGTGAAACTCTGTAAAGTATTAAAGTTAAAAATTGAAACCATGTGCACATACGCATTGTACGAAATTATTGTAAAATTCGTGGTTTCTATTAGGAAACAGTCCTATTACAAAATGGTAGATGTTATGGTGGAATCCAACCACTCGGATCTGGTGATTTATGGCGAGATGGTTCGAGTCTTGGTTAGAGTGCTTGCCTCTGAACAAAGAAGTCATTGGTTCAAATCTGGGTCATATGTTAAATTTTCACGGTTTGGCTTGGATCTGTATCCCCCTTTAATCACCATTACAAGTTGGGATATAATTAACTTGGCAACTACAAAGCTATCGGATGTACCAGCTGGTGGTTGTAACAAGAATGATATTTTAAAACCAGCTTGCAATATTTAAAAAAATTGCTAAATGGTACATTTTGATTAATTATTAAGTCCATTGGTAACCTCTATATAATAGTATTATTCTGCAACAAGTGTGGAATGAAGCATATTCAGCTCGAGTGGAAAGTTTGTGAGACGAGCCGTAGGCGAGTTTCACGATTCCACGAGAGCGGAATAGCCATTCCAAACGTGTTGCGGACTATACTTTCTCTACGACTATAAATTTACTTGCATTAAAAAACATAACCTAAAATTATTAAAATAAAAATATATGTATTCATAAAATAATATTCTACATAAAATTAATAAATTTGTAAATCTAAACGTATTTTAAAGCTTATAACTCGCCACATTTCATTCCATCACTAGTAACGGAATGAATCCATTCCAGTGATAGAATGTAATCGTTTCATAATTGAAAATGATGTAAGAATGATAAATTCGCTCTAAGCGCAAAAGCAAACTTTTTGGTTTGCGACTATGATTTTCCTTATGTCTCAGAAATCGAGCGAAAGCACTAAGAAAGTTAGACATATAAAAAAGTGTTTTGTTCAATAGTGAATTATTATTTCTACTGTTCAAATAAATAAAAGGATATGAATATATAAATTACGCGTTTTTGTGTGACATTAAAAAAACTCGATCGCTTTCACTACCAAATATGTGCCGATCTTACGAAATCTGAAACGTAATCTGAATGTTTCAGAGTTAAATGTATAATAAATTTAATAGAAGTAGGTAGTGCTCACATCTAAATGCTATGCAAGATTTAAATTATTAAATAACTACTACAGCAGCATAATTTATTATAGTTACAATTGTAATATAACTGTAAAATAAATAATGATGGTTGCCGTTCCGGCGCCGAAACGTCCCACAATTAAATAACTTTATAAGAAGTTTATTTTTATTTCTGATTCTACTGCTACCTAAATTTTAATATAAAACGCTAAATAGACATTTTAGTACAGTAAAATTAGGTTTTAAATGGGAACTAATTCCGATAAAGCTGAAAATTGGTATATAGCTTCGTATTACCTCTCTTATTAACATACTAAAAGTACAATCCGAGTGGTGCGTCAGCCGCCATATTGGAAAGATGGCCGCCGTTTTAAGTTTTTTACATTTTACTCGTTAGGGTTCACTTTACAGCAAAATTTCAAATTAATAAATTGTAGAGCAGAAAATTCTCTACAAAAAACATATTTACAGTTTTCACGTACCGTGAACGGTAAGCGAGAAAAATTCGACAATACATCTTCTAAATTCGTAGTCAGTGTAATTTTTGTTGAACAAACCATGAATAAATCTACTATAACATAAAATGTTATTATAATAGTATATGCAATTGATAACACAAACATTATGTTACCAATTTAAAAAAAAAATAAGTATTTATATTAATTTATTAAAGGTTTACCCCTTTCCACACCACTTGGTGTACGTAGTACAACGCTTTTGCAATAATATCAGAACCTTGTTTCATGACACAAAAACGGCTGTAACTTTTTAGGGAATAATAAAACCGACTTTCGGTTTGAAGCATTCGATTTGACAGACATTTATCTATCAAAAGTATTGTTAACAACATTTTTGGGGAGTATAGATTAGCCATAATTTCAAGAAATAAATTAAGAATTTTTTATTTTATTAATTTCTTGTGTTTTTTGAATACTAAACGAATTTGAATATCGCCTGCTGGGTTCCAAAATATAATTTTTTTTGACATTTTGTAGAAAGATACACTATTTTAAAAAGTTTTTTTGGCCTTAGCAAGGTCAAAATTTAAACATTATTCAAAGAGAAATTGCAGTATTTTCTTATTTCTTGTGTTTAATTACCTGTAATTTCTTAACGAATCAAGTTATCGACTTCCGGTTTTCGGAATTGTATTTCTCGAACATTTTTCTTTAAGATTCTTTATACCAATTTTTTTTAAAGACCTTGGTTAGTCTTAAATTTAAGGTTTTTTTTCCGAGAGAAAATAGTTAAATTTTAATATTTTTTGTTTTGCTATGTGTAAACAACTGTAATTTCTTAACGAATTAAAATATCGACTTTCGGATTTCTCAGACATTTTTCTATTATATACATTATTATAAAAACTTTAAAAAGTTTTGTCCAGGCTGAAATTTAAGGTTCTTTTTCATGAGACAATAGTGAAATTTTAGATTGATTATTTTTAACTGTGTTTAATTAACTGTAATTTCTTAACGAATCAAGATATCGACTTCCGGTTTCTGGCATTGAATTTCTGAGATATTTTTCTGTTAGGTACATTATACTAAAAAATTTTATGGCTTTGGTTATTCTTTTTCCGATATAAAATAGTGAAATTTTAATATTGTTTTAGTTTGCTGTGTTTAATCAACTGTAATTTCTTAACGGATTAAGGTATCGACTTCCGGATTGAAAAATCGAATTTTTCAGACATTTTTCTAGTATACACATTATTATAAGAACTTTTAAAAGTCTTGTCCAGGTCGAAATTTATAGTTTTTTTCCGGAAGACAATACTGCAATTTTAGATTGATCATTTTTAACTGTAATTTCTTAACGAATCAAGATATCGACTTCCGGTGTCCGGCATTGGATTTCGCAGACATTTTTCTGTAAGACACATTATACTCAAGATTCGTTAAAAAATTACAGTTAATGAAACACAAGAAATTCAAAAAATACTACAATTTCACTTTTTCTTTTTGAAAAAAAGTTTAAATTTTGACCTTACTAAGGCCGTTAAAAGTTTTTAAAATAGTGTGTTTTAGTAAAAAAAGTTAAAAACTTTACATGCTGGAAGCCAGAAGACAAAATTCAAATTCGTTTAAAGTGAATCTTAATT
The DNA here is from genome assembly GCA_947534325.1 of Agonum fuliginosum. NCBI lineage: Eukaryota > Metazoa > Arthropoda > Insecta > Coleoptera > Carabidae > Agonum > Agonum fuliginosum. The sequence continues at coordinate 44,093,273 of OX384030.1, read as the reverse complement.
TTATTTTTTTAAATTGTGGCTAATCTATGACCTGCGTCCCCCAAATATTGTAAACAATAATTTTGATAGAAAAATGTCTGTAAAATCGAATGATTCAAACCGGAAGTCGGTTTTATTATTCGTCATAAAGTTACAACCGTTGTAGTGTCATGAAACAAGTTAATGGTATTATTTCAAAAGCGTTGTACTATGTACACTAGCTGGTGTGGAAAGGGGTAAACCTTTAATAAATTAATATAAATACTTTTTTTTAAAAATTGGTAGCATAATGTTTGTGTTATCAATTGCATATATTATTATAGTAATATTTTATGCTATAGTAGATATATTCATGGTTTATTCAACAAAAAGTACACTGACTGGTGACTGCGAATTTACAAGATGTATTTTCGCATTTTTCTTGCTTACCGTTCATGGTACGTAAAAACTGTAAATATATTTTTTGTAGAGAATTTTCTGCTCTACAATTCATTAGTTTGAAATTTCGCTGTAAAGTGATTTCCGATTTCCTAACGAGTAAAATGCAAAAAACTGAAAACGTCGGCCATCTTTCCAATATGGCGGCTGACACACCACTCGGATTGTAGGGGACTTTTAGTATGTTAATAAGAGAGGTAATACGAAGCTATATACCAATTTTCAGTTTTATCGGAATTAGTTCCCATTTCGAGCAAAATTAAGTCTAATTTTACTGTACTATTTCGCAGCCTAGGTATACAAATAACTATTTATTATGCTCAATTCACACGAAGATAGTTTTTTCTTAAAAGTTTTCTTTAAAAAAAATCTGATGTGGACACCACATGACTACCTTGTACGCCTATTAAACTGTTCATACTTTATTATCGCAACCAAAAATAGGAGGTGCACAACTAGATGCTAATATGGGTCTCAAATACAAAATTTCAACCTTCTACGTCTAACCGTATTTGATTTATGAAGAAAATACCAAAAAATACCTAGAGTATAATATAATACCTTTAGCCCAGTAAAAGAAGACAAAAATTTGCTCCAATTCCACAAAAATTAAGGGCGAAGATTTTATTGTTTTAAAAGATAGGTATTGAATAATCAAGAATAGCCAACATCCCGAGCTCTACCCCCTGTGCTTCGCCCCCCATTACTCTTTTAAGAGGATGAAAATCACATTTTTAAATTTAACCCGTTTCCATTAAGGTTAAATGAAAAAATCAAAGACCAATTTGTAGAGCGGAAAATTCTCTTTAAGATAGGTCATGAGCGATTTTCATGAAAACGCATAGTATTCGAGAAAATCATAAAAATATATTTGGACAATTTCCAATTGTTTTAAATACAGTAAAATTTTTATCTTATCACACAAAAATAGCTACCATTCATAAACGGATTACAATATCGACTTCTAGATTTCGGCCGAATTTCGACATTCAATTTCTAGAGCATTTTCTAATAAGAAACGTTTATTTTAAATCAATTTGGATCTCCAGTTTAAGCACTGCTAAAAATGTTTCTAAATTTTGTGTTTAACCAACTATATTTGCTAAACGGATAGAGATATCGACTTCCGGTTTGAAAAATCAATTTTTTAAAGAATTTTTCTATAACAAATATTATTTTTAAAATTTTGGAAGCTGTGGGTTAGCCAGAATTTGAAGATTTCCTCCGAGAAAAATGTAAAAATAATTGTAACTTTTTCCAAATTTTGTATCAACTGTAACTTCTTAACGAATTAAGATATTGTCTTCCTGTTTTCAGCATTAGATTCCTCGAACAATTTTCTATTTGATACATGTTTCATAAAATTAAAAAAGTCTTTGGTTGAGGTTGATTAAACACAAGAATTTTAATCAATAACCTGCTATAATGTCTACATTTCTCTGTCGAAGATCTTCAAATTTTGGCTATAGGCCAAGCTGTATAGCATTTTTGCTTGACATAAAGACTAGTAGCAAACCGATTGTGCGATGATATAAAAGATAATAAGCAGATGAATAGGTATAGGTAGTGTTTTTAGCATGCTTCCAGACATCTGATAGAAAAACTGAAATATACGTTTTGTAGTGCACGATGTCAACTTTTCAAAAACTTTTTTGGAAATTATTATCGGACTTACGGTAACGCATACAGGCCTGCCGGAAAAAAGCGCACTGCAAACAAACGATTTCGCGAAAACTAATAATCCGACCTTTGGCACATATAAAGAACATTATAATCCCTACTTTCTCTCAAAATTTTAGCGCTCCAGCTTAAAAAATGACGGAGCTATGAATTTTCGAAAAAACGCCTAATTTTCCGGTTTTTCCTAAATTTTTCAGGATCTAATTATCCGATTGAGACGTTCGACCTCTCATTTTGTAGATATTTTAATTCTCTACAAATCATTTCATTGGGACATTTCGATTGCTCTATTAGTTTCAAAGTTACAAGCAAAAAAAGACAAAAATCGCGTTTTTTTGCAATAAATTGTTAATAACTAACAAATGGACCGGAAACCCGAGTGAAAAACACATACCTATTCATCTGCTTATTATCTTTTATATCATCGCACACTCGGTTTGCTACTAGTATTTGTCACGAGAACGCCGCTTTAAATCTCTATAGCTTGGCCTACTAACCCACAGCTTCCAAAACTATAAAAATAATGTTTTTATATAAAAATGTCTAAAAAAATGGAATTTTTAAAACCGAAAGTCAATATCTCTATCCGTTTTATCTATCTTTTATATCATCGCACACTCGGTTTGCTACTAGTATTTTTGTCACGAGAACGCTGCTTTAAATCTCTATAGCTTGGCCTACTAACCCACAGCTTCCAAAACTATAAAAATAATATTTCTTATAGAAAAATGTCTAAAAAATTGAATTTTTAAAACCGAAAGTCGATATCTCTATCCGTTTAGCAGATACAGTTGGTTAAATACAAAATTTAGAAAATTTTAAAAATATTCTATCGTAGAATTTTTTAACAATGCTTAAACTGGAGATCCAAATTGTTTTAAAATAAATGTTTCTTATTAAAAAATGCTCTAAAAATCGAATGCTGAAATCTGGAAGTCGATATTGTAATGTTTTAATGAATGGTAGCTATTTTTGTGTGTTGAGAAAAAATGTCGACTATTTAAAACAATTGGAAATTGTCAAAATATATTTTTACGACTTTCTCGAAAACAATGCGTTTTCATGAAAATCGCTTATAGCCTATCTTAAACAGAATTTTCCGCTCTACAAATTGGTATTTTCATTTTTTAATTAAATCTTAAAGGAAAAAGGTTAATTTGAAAAATGTGATTTTCATCCACTAAAAGGGGCAGTGGGGGGCGAGGCACAGGGGGCAGAGCTCGGGATGTTGGCTATTCTTGAAGAAGATGTCAATACCTATCTTTTAAAACAATAAAATTTTCGCCCTCAATTTTTATAGGTATTTATCCTTATTTAACTGGGCTACTTTGGCACGGACGATCGCTACCAAAAATAAAATAATAACTAGATGTAATAACAGTCTTAAATACAAAATTTCAACCGTATTTGAGTTATGCGACATACGTACGTCCGTCCATACATACAGACGTCACGACGAAACTAGTCATAATGGATTCAGGAAAAGTCAAAATATTTCCGTCAAAATCTGAAAACCGAAATTTTTCGCGATTGCAATACTTCCTTTTTACTTCTCCGACCTATGTAATAGAGGGAAGTATTATAATCGTGATTTTTTGACAGTTCGAGATTTTGGTGCATCTTCATATTTTAGATCCTACTGAACCCAAAAAATCCGATGTGGCCAACACATAACCTCTCGCCATACTCTACTATTTTTATTTTTCTAATATAAGTATATATTATGTAGTACTTACTCACTAATATACCATTGTACTAGAAGGGAATTCGGGAATTCTAGTTTTTATAATATTATGAAAGTTTATTATGACCTTATAAATACTAAATGACATTTCATATTTTCCATTTCAATTTGCCAAAAAGTCAAAAATTCATGTGACATTAACACTCAAATATTTTATTTTTTGTTTCCATAGGTAGGCAGATAAATCAAAATTGTAACAAATTTGTAGAATTTTTAACTTCTTGTAATTGGAAAATGGTGCTAGATAGAAACAACGTTTTGAATACATATTGTAGATAGTAACATTTAGTATACAATTTTATTTAAAAAATTCCTATTAATTCATAAATTTTGAGAATATTCCAGAAAAACTCTTCAGATCTTCAAGAAACTACCACTTCCGGTTGCACGATCAACACCAAAATCTAATCAGATCTAATCTAGGGTGTCAGAATATTGTATACCAAATTTCAAATTTTTTTATTCAGTGGTATTTGAGTTATCGTACCTCCAACATCCATCCTGACACACTGACACACACACACACACACACACACACACGCACACACGCACGCACACACGCACGCACACACGCACGCACGCACGCACGCACGCACGCACACACGCACACACGCACACACGCACACACGCACACACGCACACACGCACACACACACACACACAGACATCATCGCGAAATTATCAAAATCGTGTTCTAGGGACCTCAAAACGTGCTTATCCATTGAAAACTCACTATCGAAATTTTAGCATGATTACAATACCTCTCTTACAGATATGAGTGGCGAGAGGTAAAAACATAATTTTAAAAAATTATGTTTTTACCTCTCGCCTCATATTCTATAAGAGAGGTATTGTAATGGGTCAAAATTTTCGAGTATGAGTTTTTGGTGAATAAGCACGTTTCAGGGTCTCTAGAATACGAATTTACTATTTTCACGATGATGTCTGTGTGTGTGTGTGTGCGTTTGTATGAACCGACGATTTTTCGTCCACGATAACTTAAAAAGTATCAAACCGTTTATAACCAAATTTCATATTTAAGGTTTTAATAAGTATCTTAACACCGGATAAGATTTTGGTAGACATCCGCAAACCGGAAGTAGTACTTTTAGAAGTTTGGAAAAGTTTTCCTTAAATATATTGGTACATTATTTATTTATGACAATTTTTGCAATTAAAAATAAAAGAAATTGTAATTATCTATGTGTACAGTTAATTATAAATACAAATTGCTGAATCTGGAAGTATTTAACAATAAAATAAAGTACAATTAATATTCTATTTTTTTGAAATTCTAGTATCTTGTTGTCCATGATATAAAATTTGTTTCTACATAAAATTTGAATTATTATGACAGTGACAGTACAGTTGACATCTTTTGCTTGCATATTGGTTTACATTATCGTTTACATATTACATGAACATGAAACTATTAAAATGTAAGTAAAACTATTTATTAGATTAGTAGAATAAGCAGAATTAGGCGAGAGGTCGTGTGGTGGCCACAGCAGATTTTTTTGGTTCAGTAGGATCTGTCGGTCTGTCAGTCTGTGTGTTGGATAACTTAAAAACGCGTTGGAATTTTGGACTGAAATTTTATATTTAAGATCTTGAGCCAAAAACTGACTTCAAGTTCTTTAATGAGCTTTATTCAACCAGTGGTACCAACTTTATAAACATAACTCTTTTTACCTCTCGCCTCATATTCTATAAGAGAGGTATTGTAATGGGTCAAAATTTTCGAGTATGAGTTTTTGGTGGATAAGCACGTTTCAGGGTCTCTAGAATACGAATTTACTATTTTCACGATGATGTCTCTGTGTGTGTGTGTGTGTGTTTGTATGAATCGACGATTTTTCGTCCACGATAACTTAAAAAGTATCAAAACGTATATAACCAAATTTCATATTTAAGGTTTTAATAAGTATCTTAACACCGGATAAGATTTTGGTAGAAATCCGAAAACCGGAAGTAGTACTTTTAGAAGTTTGGAAAAGTTTTCCTTAAATATATTGGTACATTATTTATTTATGACAATTTTTGCAATTAAAAATAAAAGAAATTGTGATTATCTATGTGTACAGTTATTTATAAATACAAATTGCTGAATCTGGAAGTATGTAACAATAAAATAAAGTACAATTAATATTATATTTTTTTGAAATTCCAGTATCTTGTTGTCCATGATATGAAATTTGTTTCTACATAAAATTTGAATTATTATGACAGTGACAGTACAGTTGACATCTTTTGCTTGCATATTGGTTTACATTATCGTTTACATATTACATGAACATGAAACTATTAAAATGTAAGTAAAACTATTTATTAGATTAGTAGAATAAGCAGAATTAGGCGAGAGGTCGTGTGGTGGCCACAGCAGATTTTTTATTTTTATCAAAATACTATCGTGTGGTATCAAATTAAAGCTCTCGGGAAAATAATTCTAGTATAAACATAAAAATAACATTAAAACGATCGTCAGTTGTTTTTTATAAATTATTCAAATTATACAGAGTTTGGTGTCACTTTAAAGTTCTTGAGAAGTTTATTAAAAACGTAAAAAATAAAATTAAGGGGAATATAAAGTCAAATACTTTTACCGATTCCAGACGGACCTGTCATTTCTGGACATCAAACCATGTTCTCTATCTTTTTCTTCGTATGTTTAAAATGTATCTTTTCTCTCTACCGCACAATGCAAATAGACGCCTAAGTTTTTAATATACGAAAGAACCAAAATTGCAACAAATTATTTGGATAGCTGTAACCACAGCATTGCCCAATTATTACTGCTATCTCTTTTATATTTACTTTATACCTGGGTTGACAAAATACATGTGCAAGGATCAGCATACATATTGTTATTTGTTTTTTGAACATAATATTATAATGCGTATTGTTGTAAGAATCATTTACTCTAGAATTTAAATTTATTGAACTACCTAATCGAATTCTTTTATTGTGGTTGTAAATTTTTTGAGTAAACCATTAGCACATTATAATACTATTTTAAATAAAAATATTAATTTAGCTGTATATAGTGCACAATTTGGAATAATTTATGTACGAAATTCTTTGATGTGATCTGCAAAATTTTAGTAATAAAAAATAATAGGTATAAAAAGTAAAGTATATTATTATACAAAACATAGTAGGTAATGAATTAGTACCTAATATAATCCAAAATATAAAAAATTAATCAATTAATGTGTGATTTTGATTGTAACAAAAATTTATTCCCTTGATGGATTTCGTATGGGCATTTTTCTTTTATACCCAGAGTCGATTATTTCCGGTAACAAACAGCGCATGTAAAATATTTCTAGATAATTCACCATACTATCCCAGAACGCATTATCACGTGTTATTTGTTATTTGAAATTAATTTATTCACTATAAATACAATAAAAAAATAAATGACTGTACATTGTTGCTACCGAACCAGTAAATGGTGTATATAACATGGATATAATTGTTTTTCACATGATGTAGTTTTCTTTAGTTTACAAATTTTACCAAAATTTGATGCGGTTAATCTACATGATCGTGCCTCTTTCCAAATTTTGTTAGAACTTTGTCTTAAAGTATAGTATTCTAAATTTAATATTTCTGTTTTTGTTAAAATTAAAGAATTTAAAAATTCTTTTTTGAGCGAAAAATTTCGGTTCTCAGTTTTTGACGGAAATATCCGTTTTGACATTTTCTGAATCCATTATGACTAGTTTCGTCGTGACGTCTGTACGTACGTACGGACGTATGTATGTCGCATAACTCAAATACGGTTAGACGTAGAAAGTTGAAATTTTGTATTTAGGACTGTTATAGCATCTAGTTGTGCACCTCCTATTTTTTGTTTCAATCTACAAACCGGAAGTAGTACTTCTTACAAATATTTCGATAAATATTTAATTTAAGACAATTTTTTTATTTTAAATGAAAGATTATGTGATTATTACCTACAATCGGTATTTTATAAATATTTTTGTATCTGGTATCATTTAAGAATAATTAAAGTATATATTTATAATTTAGTATTTCGGTATCTTGTAGTCCATGATCGATTAACATTTGTTACTACGTAAAATTTAAATGATTATGACATGACAGTGACAATAGTAAAATATGCTTTATATCTTCTTAAATAAAATAATTAAATAAAATAATTAAAATATATTTGTGAGTATAGTAGCAGTAGTAGTAGTACTTATATATTAATATATTTGTGTAATAAAAACAAAAGAATAAAGTCAGATTTTTTTATATTATTCTACATTTTAGTTATTAAGAAAAGTATGAATAGTTTAATAGGCGTACAAGGAAGTCATGTGGTGTCCACGTCAGATTTTTTGATTTATAACTTGTGTTTCATTTGAAAATGAACTGTAAAAATTATTTCCGATTGTTCAACATTTTAATTAATGAACATAACAAGAATCTCTTCATATACCTACCTATTTATATACAATTTATATTAGATATTTTTGTTTTTACTTCCTTGTACGAAGTAAGGAAGTATTGTAATCGCGAAAAATTTCGGTTCTCAGATTTTGACGGAAATATCCGTTTTGACCTTTTCTGAATCCATTATGACTAGTTTCGACGTGACGTCTGTACGTACGTACGTATGTACGTACGTACGTACGTACGTACGTACGTACGTACGGACGTATGTGTGTCGCATAACTCAAATACGGTTAGACGTAGAAAGTTGAAATTTTGTATTTAGGACTGTTATAGCATCTAGTTGTGCACCTCCTATTTTTGGTTTCAGTCTACAAACCGGAAGTAGTACTTTTTAAAAATATTTCGATAAATATTTAATTTTAGACAATTTTTTTTATTTTAAATGAAAGATTATGTGATTATTACCTACAATCGGTATTTTATAAATATTTTTGTATCTGCTATCATTTAAAAATAATTAAAGTATATATTTATAATTTATAGTATTTCGGTATCTTGTAGTCCATGATCGATTAACATTTGTTACTACGTAAAATTTAAATGATTATGACATGACAGTGACAATAGTAAAATATGCTTTATATCTTCTTCTGCAGTTTAAATCAAATGACTAAAATATATTTGTGAGTATTAGTATAATAAGTTAAAAGAATTTTTAATATTATTTTACATTTTAGTTATTAAGAAAAGTATGAACACACAAGGCGTACAAGGAAGTCATGTGGTGTCCACGTCAGATTTTTTTACTTCCTTGTACGGAGTAATAAGGAAGTATTGTAATCGCGAAAAATTTCGGTTTTCAGATTTTGATGGAAATATCCGTTTTGACCTTTTCTGAATCCATTATGACTAGTTTCGTCGTGACGTCTGTACGTACGTGCGTACGTACGTGCGTACGTACGGACGTATGTGTGTCGCATAACTCAAATACGGTTAGACGTAGAAAGTTGAAATTTTGTATTTAGGACTGTTATAGCATCTAGTTGTGCACCTCCTATTTTTGGTTTCAATCTATAAACCGGAAGTAGTACTTTTTAAAAATATTTTGATAAACAATTAATTTTAGACAATTTTTTTTATTTTAAATGAAAGATTATGTGATTATTATCTACAATCGGTATTTTATAAATTTTTCTGTATCTTCTATCATTTAAGAATAATTAAAGTGTATACTTATAATTTAGTATTTCTGTATCTTGTAGTCCATGATCGATTAACATTTGTTACTACGTAAAATTTAAATGATTATGACATGACAGTGACAGTAGCAGTGACAATAGTAAAATATCGTTTATATCTTCTTCTGCAGTTTAAATAAATTGACTAAAATATACTTGTGAGTATACTAGTATAATAAGTTAAAAGAATTTTTTATATTATTCTACATTTTAGTTATTAAGAAAAGTATGAACAAACAAGGCGTACAAGGAAGTCATGTGGTGTCCACGTCAGATTTTTTGTTTCTTTTGATGACCCAAAAAAAAATTTATGCATGTGGAGCAGTCCGCTAAAATGCATAGGAGAAATAATAAAGAAAAATTTTAAGTATTTGATTTAGGATTTATTAACAACCAAGTTTTATTGTCTTTTAAAAAATATAGTTTGAAAAGTTCCTATATTAATAATATTAAAAAACAAACCCTTGTTTTCTGGGATATAATCTAGTCAAATTAGATCATATTTTGTCTTTTAGTGAAAAAAATTTGTAGAAAGCTGGATTTTGGTATACACCTTTCCAGTACCTACCTTTATCAACAACATACTAAAAGTCTCAATCGATTGGACTGGAGCTTCGACCGCCATTTTGAAAAAATGGCCGCCGTCTCTGTTTTTAATTTTTATCTCGTAAATGATTAATATTACGAAAAAACAATTAATAACAAATTGTAGAGCACAAAATTTGCTATAAAATGGTATAGGTACAATTTTTTTTTATGAAAGTGGTACAGTTTTTGAGAAAATCGTGCAAATGTATTTTGAAAAAAAACTATAAATTTTGATCAAGTAGTAGTTTATGTCTCATCATACGAAAACGGCTGTAATTTTTATGTGAATAAAAATATGGATTTCCGGTTTGCAGAATACAATTTCCTGAATACTCTTGTAAAATTATTTTCAAATTCTATGACGCACGGGTTTAGTCACAATATAAAGATATTCTTACAAAAGTTTAAATTTTTGCTTAGAAAAAATCTTAAAATTTCGACCTAACCTAACCTACAAACGTTTAAAACTCATATCATTTCTTGACAAATTTTATAGAGAATTGTATGCAGAAATGCCGATGTCAATTATTTTATCCAATTAGAAGTCACTGTAAATTAAACACCAAAAAGTAAAATAAAAAACAAATTTTTTGTTAAACTTTTGTAAGAATATTCTTTAATTGTGTTTAAACCTGTGCCTGTGCGTCAAAAAATTTGAAAATAATTTTATAATAGAAGAGTATTCAGAAAATTGGATTCTGCAAACCGGAAATCCATATTATTATTCATAAAAAATTATAGCCGTTTTCGTATTATGAGACATAAACTACTACTTGATCAAAATTTATCGTTTTTTTCAAAATACATTTTCACGATTTTCTCGAAAACTGTACCAACTTTAATAAAAAAAAACATATATACCATTTTATAGCAAATTTTGAGCTCTACAATTTGTTATTAACTTTTTTTCGTAATATTAATAATTTGAGATAAAAATTAAAAACAATAGACGAGACGGCGACCATTTTTTTAAATGGCGGACGAAGCTTCAGTCCAATCGATTGAGACTTTAGTATGTTGTTGATAACTGGGAAGGTGTATAGCAAAATCCAGCTGTCTACTAATTTTTTCCACTAAAAAATCTAATTTGATTGAACTAATATTAATGTCCACGTTTTTTTTTTCATACCTCGACACTTACATCGTTTTCCAGTATCCTTCTTTTTACCCATCGTGAAACATATGTAAGTAAATTAAAATTATATTTACAATAGCACAAATATATTAACAAACCACAAGAACCAACACAGTTTTGGATTTGAAGATTTATTGAATAAACTTTACTTTATCCTACTACTTCTAAGAATTAGGGTGTCGATCTTATATTTGGGGTGAAGAGTAGATACTAGGAATTACAGACAGACCTGTGTTCGAATCACACCCCAAAGTCAGTATATTTTAAAAGAAAATGTTATGTTTTGATGTTTTCTAATGTCGCGTTTTCTCAAAAACTACTTGAAATATTTATTTGCTGTTTTCAAATATTGATTAATAAAGGTTTGAACTTTGGAATGATGTCAAAATATTTTAGAAAAATCAGATTTTAAGTAAAGAAAAATGTGTTCAAAAATTGCAATTATTTGTTGTTAAAAATTAGTAATATATTATTAATTTATCAACAAAATAATAACATCAGACCAAATTACAAATATTCAATTTTTTTAATTCAACCAGTGGTATATATATTTATTTTAAGGTAATCGCGACTGCAATTAGTTAAGGAAGCAAGAGTAGTGGGTGTGACAGTCAAAAGTTGGCCAAAAATTTAAAGTAGACTCTTTAGAATTTGTCAAGCTTTCGATTTATTTTAAATCTTCATCAGGACACTGTAACAATGTTGATATTATAATAAAAAATTTATACAAAATTTATACTAATCTCAGACTTACATAGTGTTGAGGTTAGTTTAAGAAAAGCATCTGATGTATATTAGAATTTTGACAAATGTCGTCAACATTGGTAAAAAACACATTATATTAAAAATAGAACAAATTTTGTACTAGTTGAGATCAAACAAAATAATTTTGAGAAATATTTGCCACAAAAAAATGGTAGGACGGTAACTGCGTGATCAGGTGTTCGATCACTGAAAAATGTATGTCAAGTAATGGCTACCAGTTTTTGCCGCGTTTTTAGCTGGAAGAAAACTTCTTGATATTTAGACAACAAAGAATACGTAGTTACAGGAACTATCACTAGGTTGAAAAGGAACAGTTTAGAATAAAATTTTGAAATTAAAACCGCCAAGAAGCAACTTTAACCAACTCCATCATTTTGTACATTTTGAATTGATGTATTATGAATGTTTTTAGATTCGGCTAATTTTAATAAATAAATGTATATCTGGCTCAAACCATCAACGTCTGTTCTTTTATTCATAGTGTTAGTTTTATTATTTATGTGGTATATTTCTAAGTACGTTTAGTGAAATTTTTTTCTACATCTAAAATACTGGCTTGTTCGTATGCAATATTATGTTTGGTGCTGTGGCATAGGCGCCGACTGCTCGGGTGCTCCGGGGCTCGAGCCCCCGGCCAATAATATCGTATTATGTATAGACCATTTCAGAAATTTCAGCGACCCTTACACTTTTAGTTCTTGAACTAAAAAACTAAGCGCCTTTAAATGGCGGCAAGGCAGATGTATCTTGTTTTTAAACAAGAGATAAGTTTTAAATATTTATTTTACAAATAAAAGCTTAGAAAAGTATCAAAAATACTAAAATACACTCGACAAAAGAAAAAACGCACCACTTGATAATGCACCAAAAATTCCGAATTTTTAGACCGCCATAACTCAGTTGAATTTGGTCGAAAATGGATGAATCTTCAAGTTCTAACAAGTTTTAAGTTTCCTTTTTAAGGTCATAGAAGTTGATCTGACGCCAAATTAATTTCACCCTCTGCCACTCCCCTGAGAAAAAATGTTTTTGATGTCAAAAAATGTCAAACTTTGACAACTTGTACCAGGCGCAAAAAAATACGTGAATTCCATCCACTACCAAGGCGATAAAGTTCATTAATATTTCTTGGTACACCATATAGGTATGTAGTCAAAGTTTAACATTTTTGTGTCAAAAACATTGTTTTTTCTTTGGAGGTGCCTGGAGGTGAATAGGATTTGGCGTCACATTAATTTGCATAACCATTGAAGAGAAAACTTCAGTCTTGTGACAATTCAAAGAATCATTGATTTCAGTGCAAAATTAGCCGAGTTATGACCGAAAAGGCACAAAATGCAATTATTTTTCAAAAATTCATTACTTCCCGCCAAATCATCGAAAGTACTCAATTTCTTTTTTCTCGACAGGAAAATGAATGAACTTTATCGCCTTGGTAGTGGACGGAATTCACGTATTTTTTTTGCATCCGGTACAAATTTTCAAAGTTTGACATTTTTTGACATCAAGAACTATTTTTTCTAAGGAGAGGGTGGTAGGGGGTAAAAATGAACTTGGCATCAGATTAACTTAGATGACCTTAAAGAGGAAACAATCTTGTCATAATTTATCCATTTTCGATTCAATTCAACCGAGTATGGGGGTCTAAAATTTTGTATAAAATTTTTATTATAATATCAACATTGTTACAGTGTCCTTATGAAGATTTAAAATAAATCGAAAGCTTGACAAATTCTAAAGAGTCTACTTTAAATTTTTGGCCAACTTTTGACTGTCACACCCACTACTCTTGATTCCTTAACTAATTGCAGTCGCGATTACCTTAAAATAAACTTATAGGAATGGGTTTCTTCCAATCGATCCAACATAAATACGGCGTACAAGCGAGGAGGTTGTACAAAGCATGGGCCACAACGAACACCAGAATAGCATCTTTAAAAAACTGATTTCCGAAATTAAATAGAGGAAAAAACGAAACAATCTCGACACCCGAAAGGGTAAAAAAGATTTAAAATGATTATATATATATATATATATATATATATATATATATATATATATATACAGGGTGTCTATTTAACTCGGGCCACTATAGGTAATTCTTAAACTAGAACAGATACGACTTCGATTAAATTAGACAAAAGTTGCCTTATCAGAAGACCATTCCAGTGATGTATTTGTTTATCCAAAAATATGCACAGGTATCTAGATAGAGCAAAAACTTATATTTTTTTAAAATGGCAATCACAGGTAGCTATGACATCATTAAAATGAGTATTTTTTTATGACGCGTGATGTATTATATTTTTTTTAAATCGGCAATTAAGCTTAAAATTATAAAAAAATAGGTTTGCATAAATCATCAGAGCTGTGACAAATCATCAGAGCTGTCACAAATTTTAGAAAAAGTTGTCATGACAAGTAAACAAAGTTGAAAGTAAAAATGACTAGGCATGAAAATAAAATTTTCATGCCTAGTCATGAAAATCTTACTTTCATGCCGCAAATTAGTCTGGAAATGACGATTTTCATGCCGATTTTGAAAAAAAGTGATTTCTAGTAGGTACTGTTATCATATCAAATTGTTTTTATCAAAGCCTTCTTTAATAAGTGCCATTAGAATTAAGTGTTTTAGGTTTTGTGTAAATAAAACATTAATTTAAAAAATAAATGATGAAAATTACATACAGTTGAAAAGAGAAAAATATACTCCTTTTAATGATGTCATAGCTACCTGTGATTGCCATTTTAAAAAATAGAAGTTTTTGCTCTATCTAGTTACCTGTGCATATTTTTGGATAAACAAATACATCACTGGAATGGCCTTCTGATAAGGTAAGTTTGTCTAATTTAATCGAAGTCGTATCTGTTCTAGTTTAGGAATTACCTATAGTGGCCCGAGTTAAATAGACACCCTGTATATATATATAATCATTTTAAATCTCTTTTACCCTTTCGGGTGTCGAGATTGTTTCGTTTTTTCCTCTATTTAATTTCGGAAATCAGTTTTTTTCAGTCGTTCCTAATCTTTGCGATTTTTTTCGCTTCTTGTGGGCCAATGTTGTTTCTTTTTAATATTTCCTCTATGTTGTTTTCCCATGATTTTTGCGGTCTACCTCTTTTCTTCTTCTCAATTATCCTTGCCTTCCAAACGTTTTTTGTCTGTCTTTCTTCTGGAATTCTAATAAGCTAGTTGTTTTCTATCAATTGTGCTTTGAATATTTTCTGTTTGTAGTCGTGTTCTTATGTGTTCATTTCTGATTCTGTCCATCCTGGTAACTCCTTCCACTTTTCTTAGATACCTCATTTCAGCTGCCTGCACTTTGCACTTCATCCCTTGGCTCATTGTCCATGTCTCGCTACCGTATATTAGTGTAGGCCTAAAGATTGTTTTGTACAATGTCATTTTTGTTTTCTTGGACACTTGTTTATTGTTCAATATCTTTTTATTCATTGCGTGGTATGTCTTATTTGCAGCGTATATTCTGTTGTTGATTTCATTTTCTAATCTTCCTTTATTGTTTAGTATTGATCCTAAGTATGTGAACGATTCTACCTGTTCTAGTTCTTTTCCGTCTATTGTTAGTTTTGTGTCTATGTCTTCTTTTGAAATCACCATTATTTTTGTTTTATTTACATTTATAATCATGTTATGTTTGTCTAGTTCCTCTTTCCATATATTTAAATTATATTTTAAATCTGATTCGCTCTTTGCTATCAGCGCTACATCATTTGCAAATGCACACTCAGATATTGTAGTTCTCTTTAGATTTTGGTGTCCTACTTCTACTTTTCGTATCTTGTTCTTTGTTTTTTTCATAATGTCGTCTAGAAATATTATAAATAGTAGTGGGCTTAAGGCACCGCCTTGTCTAAGTCCTTGTGTTGTACAGAATTCTTCCGATTTTAAATTACCAGTTCTTATGTAGTTGGATGTTCTTTTGTACACGCTTTTTATTGCTGTAAGTAATTTCGCATTGATTTTTCTTTCCTTTAATATTTTCCACATCATCCTTCGTGGTACTCTATCGAATGCTTTTTCCAAGTCTATGAAAGCAATAAATAGTTTTCCGTCTTGTTTTAGCGTATTTTCTGTCAACTTTCTTAAGGTGAATATATTTATGATCTTGTGTTGAGTGTCCTTTCATAAAACCACTCTGGGCTTTCTCCATCGATGGTGCTGATAATTCCCTTAATTTGTTTTCGAGAATTGCCTCGTACACTTTGGCAGTTGTACATAACAGTGATATTCATCTATAGTCCAGTCAGGAGAGGTTTTGACTGAAGACTAATACATAACCAAATGAAATTTGGCATGTGAGTAGTTAAGAACATACAGAAACAAACAAAAAATTCGCTCCACCTCGGTATGCTCCGCTTCCCACAAAAATTTTCAGTTGAAACTCAAAATTTTCTTGTAACGCATTTTTCAACTATCGAAAATTTTGGAAAACAGTTTTGACAGGATGAAAGCTGAGGAAATTTGCTATCAAAATGGTCTTTGAAAATTTTTCATAAGTAGCACCGTGTAGGCACCAGCCGTTTAATATTCGAATGACTTGAGAATTTTCTGTATAGTAGGCGCTACATTGCAAATGACGTAATAAATTCGCCGCTACAGAATGAATGTGGTATAACTTCGTTAAAGAACATCATTTTGTAAAGATAAAAATTGCATTTTATTCGTCGAGGCTTCCACTTTCAATGGGGGTTTTCAAGCCTACGGCTTTTAAAGAAATACTTATTGGATATCAATTTTCAGCATGTATAAGTTATAGCAAAGTGATAATAATTGTTAATTTTGATAGAATTATTACCTCTTTATCGAAATGAAAATGTAAGTCTTTTGAATCGTTTATTGAAATGCGCCATGTGTGACGTAGCCAACATCGCTAGCAAACCAGGAATTGGTTCGTGCAAGTTCGTTTTTTGTCGTTTGGACGACGGACCACCAGTTGATTTTTCGATTTTTGACACGTTCACCAACGTTCACGGGTTCACGTTGTCGAGTTTGGTTAGGTTCAAACACGATTACTTACAGTTTATTGAAGAATTTTTGTGTTGGTTTTAATCGAAATGAAACGGCATGAAACAGTTTGGTTATGTTTTTCTGTTCAAGTTGACAAGATGTTGACTGTGTAAGGTAAGACCTACGTATCGGTCCTTGTCAGCGCGTTGAACGTATGTTCTAGATGTTGGTGACGTCACACTGTTACACGCGGCATCGATTTTCGCGGCACTTATTTTTTTAAACTTTATGAATTTTTTTCTGGCTTATTAGCAACTTTTAAGCGAAAAGAAAAAATACGGGTCTTATATTTTAATGTATAGATTAACATATAAAAAAACCAAAAAATCGTGAAAACCCCCATTGCACTAATAACATTTGAATTTCCGACCCCGTTTATACCGAGAAACTTGCTTTTTTAAAGAATCATAACTCAGTATTAAAGAATTCTCAATATTTTCAATATCTATGAATGAAATTGTAAACTCGTTGAGGATTATCTTCGCCAAATCATCCCCAATCACATGCAAATATTTGGAGGGTTGTGTGTTGTACGTCCGAAAAGAAAACTGGTTTTCGCTACCTTCTTTATTTATAGGTTATGATCTTTTTTTAGGAAAACATCTGTTACATGTACGTAGTAGTACAATTGATGAAACAAATTACAGAATCTTGTTGATTAGGATTTGCACTTAACGATAAGCTCATTAACAATCAATTTACGGGGCCAAAAAGTGGTCTATTTTCAAAAATGCTCGTGCCCGCGATAAATAAAGAAATCTATGAGATAGCGAAAACCAGTTTTTTTTTCGGACGTACAACACACAACCCTCCAAATAGTTGCATGTGATTGGGGTTGATTTGATGAAGATAATCCTCTACGAGTTTAAAATTTCATTCGTAGATATTGAAAATATTGAGAATTCTTTGAACGTCTTCTAATACTGAGTTATGATTTTTTTAAAAGCAAGTTTCTCGGTATAAACAGGGTCGGAAATTCAAATGTTATTAGTGCAATTGAAAGTGGAAGCCTCGACAAATAAAGTGCAATTTTTATCTTTACAAAATGATGTTCTTTAACGAAGTTATACCAAATTCATTCTGTAGCGGCGAATTTATTACGTCATTCGCAATGTAGCGCCTACTATACAGAAAATTCTCAAGTCATTCGAATATTAAATGGCTGGTGCCTACACGGTGCTACTTATGAAAAATTTTCAAAGCTTTCATCCTGTCAAAACAGTTTTCCAAAATCTTTGATAGTTTTCGAGGAAAATGCGTTACAAGAAAATTTTGAGTTTCAACTGAAAATTTTTGTGGGAAGCGGAGCATACCGAGGTGGAGCGAATTTTTTTTTTGTTTCTGTATGTTCTTAACTACTCACATGCCAAATTTCATTTGGTTATGTATTAGTCTTGGGTTTTAGTTAATTTTTGACTCTCCTGACTGGACTACTATAGTTATTACAATTTCTATTATCTCCTTTTTTATGTATATCACTGCTTTTTCCCAGTCAACTGGTATTTTTCCAAGCTGCCATATCCTGTTTAGCATTTCTAGCAGTATTTGCTCACCTTCTGCGCCCATATATTTCAATTGTTCTGGTCTAATGTTGTCATGTCCTGGTGATTTCCCGTTTCGTAGTTTCTTTAGTACGGCTTTTATTTCTTCTTCTGAAATATTTCCATTATCATTCTCCATGTTAGTTACTGTTTCCCATTTTTGTTGATATTAGTTTTCTTTGGTTTTGTTTGTAGACTGGTCTTCTTCTAGTAGTTCTTCGAAGTGTTCTTTCCATCTCTTCATTATTTCGTCGTCCTTTTTTAGTATTCTTCCTTGTTTATCTTGCAGCTGCTTCAGTGTTGTTTGCTTTACTGTCATAGTGCATTTGAGCGTTCGATAAAATAGTTTTTTGTTTTCTTTGAAGTTCTCTTCCATTACATTCCCAAATTCTTCCCATGTTCTCTCTTTTGACTTTTTAATCACTTCTTTTGCTATTTTCCTTTGTTGTTTATAATCTGCATAGTCTACTTCATTTTTTGTGTTTAGGTATCTCCTTCCATTTTTGTTTCTTCTTTTTGATTTCTTCTTTTACTTCTGTATTCCACCAATGTGTTTGTTTTTTGTTTCTTCCTTCAGTAATTGTTCCGCAGGCATGTTTAGTAGCTTCTGTTATTATACATTTGAAAGTATTCCACATGTCTTCTATGTTGTTTGTATCTGGTTTTGGAGTGTTATTAATTAACTCTTTTATTTTATTTCTATATAAATCTCTTGCACCTTTGTATCTTTTAATTTGTCAATTCTAAATTTTTTACTTTCTGCCGTTATCTGGGTTACTTGATGTGTTTGTTCTTCCTCTTTTAGCATTGTTTTTATTTTTGCTACTACCAGATAGTGGTCGCTTCCGATTTCGCTGCCCCTTTTAACTCTTACGTCTTTTATTACCTTTAATTGAGCATTGCTTGTAAGAAAGTAGTCTATCAAGGATTTTTCGTTTCTACTCCTTTCTTCTCTTGTGAATTTGTGTATTTCCTTGTGTTCAAAAAAGGTATTTAGTATTTTAAGATCATTTATTATGCAAAAATCAATGAGTCTGTTTCCATTATTGTTTCTGGTTGGTTCACCATGTTTTCCTAATACATTTTCTAGTCCTTGGTTTTTGTTTCCCACTCTTGCGTTAAAATCTCCCACTAACTTTATAAACATTACTTATTTATTTTTATCAAAATACTATCGTGTGTGGTATCAAATTAAAACTCTCGGGAAAAGAATTCTAGTAGAAAAATAAAAATAACATTAAAACTATCGTCAATTGTTTTTTTTTAAATAAATTATTCAAATTATACCGAGTCAATTTAAAGTTCTCGGGGAGATAAGTTTAGTAAAAATGTAGAAAGTGACATTTATGCGATTTTCAATTGTTTCTCAAAAAATTATTCGAATTTTTTCAAGTGTATTATCAATAGTAATATATCAAGGGATCATTATTTTGCTGGTAAAATTTATTTCAAAAGATTGTTGCTTGGTAACATTTCGAGACAAATGACATGATCAAAATCCCGAGCTGAAGGCGAGGGATTTTATCATTCAATTTGTCGAGGAATGTTACCTATAAGCTACAATCTTAAGAAATAATTTTACCTGCAAAATAATGAGACCCGAGATATATTTTGTTAGACTATTTCCCAAATAAACAGACATAAAATTAATATGAACTAATAAATTTACGTTGAACTGTCCTAATATTTTTATTATTAAATGTTTTCTAATGCCGGAGTAAGCAAAATTTGACACTGCTGCAGACTGATTAGAATAATTATTCGTGGTTTTTCGTGTTTTTAAATAAAGACTAATTTTTTGTGCCGAAACGGTTGTTTATTTTGACATTTAATTTTTTTACTAACCTTTGAGTGTCAAAATTTTAAATTTTAGTTTTTTTCGTTTCACAAGTTCATTAATAATTGGTTCCAAACTAAGGTTTTTGACGTACTTAACTGTATTTTTTGGCGTTATATTTGATATATTTTTATTTCATCGTAAGAAGTTGTCGCAAAAAGGTTCATTTGACACTTTTAATTTCAATTAAAAACAATACAAAATCAATAAAATTGTCATACATGGCCATGTAACGAGCAAATTGTCACTTGAAAAATCCCTAGGGAATTTTTTCAATTTTTGCCGATATATTTTGTACGTCATTGGTCAGAATTTAAAAAATTGAAGCAAATGATTGGTTTAATTAATATGTGGGAAATAGTCAACTGTAATTTCACAAGAGCTTTTTATTTCGCCGGATAAATTTCTGTTTGTAATGAAACCTTGTTGCCTAGCAATATGAAAAAAAAAATTGTTTAATAAAATCACGACACCGTATACAATAGGTGGTGATTTTTGCTTCCTTGTACAGAGTAAAAAGGAAGTATTATAATCGCGAAAAATTTCGGTTTTCATATTTTGATGGAAATATCCGTTTTGACCTTTTCTGAATCCATTATGACTAGTTTCGTCGTGACGTCTGTACGTACGTATGGACGGACGGACGTATGTATGTCGCATAACTCAAATACGGTTAGACGTAGAAAGTTGAAATTTTGTATTTAGGACTGTTATAGCATCTAGTTGTGCACCTCCTATTTTTGGTTTCAATCTACAAACCGGAAGTAGTACTTTTTTCAAATATTTCGATAAATATTTAATTGAAGACAATTTTTTTTTATTTTAAATGAAAGATTATGTAATTATTACCTACAATCGGTATTTTATAAATATTTTTGTATCTGGTATCATTTAAGAATAATTAAAGTATATATTTATAATTTAGTATTTCGGTATCTTGTAGTCCATGATCGATTAACATTTGTTACTACGTAAAATTTAAATGATTATGACATGACATGACAGTGACAATAGTAAAATATGCTTTACTTATATCTTCTTCTGCAGTTTAAATAAAATGACTCAAATATATTTGTGAGTATAGTAGCAGTAGTAGTAGTACTTATAAATTAATATATTTGTATAATAAGTTAAAAGAATAAAGTAGGTATGGTGGGAGGTCTTGTGGTGGCCACGTCAGATTTTTTTATATTATTCTACATTTTAGTTATTAAGAAAAGTATGAACAGTTTAATAGGCGTACAAGGAAGTCATGTGGTGTCCACGTCAGATTTTTTGAAAACAATTTTTCGAGTCAAATTGCTGTCAGGTGATAATACAAATCTTAAGGCCGTCGGATATCGTGGAAGAAATTCATGTTTACGCCTTTCAGAAAAGTTGGATGCATAGTGCTTTTCAAATCAGCACACTTGGAAACATACAAATTATCCAAGAAAAGTATTGCGTTTAGCTTGCCAGGTAGAACATAGAAGGGACATAACTATATGATCATAAATCATCTACTTACTGTAACTGTTTACATTTATACAATATACCGTACACGCGTACACTAGACGCTCAATCTTTGGGAATAATGGTGGGATTCTGTGCAAATCTATAAGTTTTACAAATTTGTAAATCTTTAAATATTGAACAAAATCACATCAATGTTTGTTATAAATATAAAAATGTTCATATGATTTGAAATTTCATTGCGATTTTGTATAATATTTACAATTTTATAGATCTGTAGCAACTACAGATTTTCACAGAATCCCACTATAAGTCTCGTAATATTTTACGGAACATTTAAGTAGCTTATCGGTGTATTTTAAAGTACCGGTACCTTACTTATGTCTAATGAATTTGAATATTTATTTAATTAGCACGAAGAGAGTCACAAACAAAAAAGGTACCTAATTAACGTATTACCAATAAGTAAATAATCCCGATTAGGGTATAGTTTGTTAAACCGCTTACGTGAATTATTACTTATTGCCAACCCTCGACATCTCAGAATCTGGGAAATGATAATTAGAAGGTATTTTTGGGTCAATTTGTAAAAAAAAGAAAAATACTGCCACCGCAGCAAGAGTATTAGCCATTACAAAATCTAATTTTACAGGCAATGATAGTATAAAACATGGCCTGAAACACGAAAAAACAGCAAAGGCTATTTTATCTGCAAAAATTGAAGAAGAAATAGATTTTTTAGGTGGCTATTGCATAAATAGTTGTTTTACGTATCCTTTGACAGCCGTAAAGTGTAACATTTTTTGACATCTGTCAAAATGACTACTTTACGGCCGCATTTACTTCACGGCCGCTTTTACTTCACGGCCGCATTTACTTTACGGTCGCTAAATAACAAATTTATTTAATTTTAATTGGTAAATATATTTAGAAGTAATTACCTACAACTTAGTTAGCCTAAATTATATAAATAAAATTATTTATGATACTAAGAAACTTTTTTTGACATAAAATTATATATTTTTGTGATAGCCACCTAAAAAATGTTGTGTGCACCTCGGCTTAAAAGTGTTTTTAGCCTCACCTGAATTGCTGGCCTCGGCCTACGCCTCGGCTGCAAACTTCAGATTCGGCAAAAAAAGATCACTTTTACAGCCTTGATACACAAATAACTATTATGGTATGGACAGAAATTGACGTTTTTATAGCAGAAATTATTGTAGATCTTGATTTTTGGAAAAATAACATGGAACAACACACATTTTATTATAATTCATTATTACCTGAACTACCAGACATGCGCGAAACATGCCTTTAAGAATTCGCTACTAATTTGTTTTTAAATAAATATTTAATAATATTTGTATTTTTCTACATTCGATTATTTGTTTGTAATGTTCTGACTAAATGTATAATAGTAATTATAATAATTTTATTTATTGCAACCTGACTTCATGTTTTTGTACATATTTTAATGTCGATGAAATATGTAGGTAAAAGAATAAAGTAGGTATGGCGGGAGGTCTTGTGGTGGCCACGTCAGATTTTTTTATATTATTCTACATTTTAGTTATTAAGAAAAGTATGAACAGTTTAATAGGCGTACAAGGAAGTCATGTGGTGTCCACGTCAGATTTTTTTGTATTTAATTTTGTTTGTTTTCTTATAAGGAAAATATAGATTATATTATTTCAAATAAATGTGTTTTTAACCTTTTTTTATTTTTTTTAGAAATTTCATAATGTATCATAATCATAATTGTATTTCATAAAAAATTTTCGAAAAGAATATTTCTGTGAATATTTCTGATGTTTGTGTTTGCTTAAGTTTTATGACTCTGCCTTTACAATGTCAACAGCCGAACCTTTTCAAGTGAGATTATTAGAACAGGTAAAGCATTACTTGGGTATGCAACCCAAGATGCACTGCCGAATTGTTGAACGAATAAAGTAACAGAACTAGGTAAAATAATCACAAAACGCGAAACACATATGTTATAATTGTAACGCAAATAAGGAATAAATCAAAATTATAAGTTGATCATCCTCTAGATTACAAGTTTATCTTTTGATTTTTGCTTAGTTCAGTTTTAAAATCTTATCCAACTATGAGAAAAATTGTAACAAATTTTCAGATGTGATCTAAAAATATATAATAAAGAACAATATCAAAATTCTAATTCCATCATTCCCTAGTTTAAGTTAATATGAACCATATGATTTTTTGGCATCAAATTTGTGTGGATAGATTTCTCAAAAAATTGATCACAAAATCACTAATTTTCAGCCATCTTTCGCTTGGGAATCCAACGGCCTTAAGTAGGTATCCAGTTATTTTTTATAGCTATCCCCAAACCGGAACTTAAATAGTTTGGAAAAAATATAAATTTATTTAAATTTTGCTGAATAAAGCATAAAATTAAAGGCGTTACGAAAGTTATTAAAACTTATAGTCGGGGAAGTACTGTGGTGGACACAGCAGATTTTTACTCGGTACAAGGATGTAAAAAGCAAATGCTAGAAACTGTCATCCAAATTTTTAAATGCCGTTCAGACAGGGAAACTAATTCTTTTTATTTCTGTAAAATATATTTAAGCTACAGATTCTTAAATATTATATTTTATAGAAATATTTAGTTTCCTCATATGAACGGTATTGATAGTTTTTTTATGACAGTTTTTAGCACTGCTTGCTTTTTATTATTTATTATTATGTAAAGACGTAAGGAAATTATGAATACTGTTTTATCACATAATTATTTATAAAACTTTTTCCTGCAACAATCTAATCTTGGTATAAAAATTTAATATACCGCAACCCACAAGATATTCTTAAAATAAATTAATGTTTAGAATAGTTGAAAATGCATTAAACCGACCATGAAAGATAAAAGTGTATTTAACTGAGCGATTAAAGTATTATCAACATTTTTATGTTATCCTTTTTATCTGTAAATACAGAAGGAAACATTTTTGTATCTACCATTGAAACATTTGCGCATCACTGCTAAATTATGCCTCCACAAAATATTAAATGACTAATTAAAATAAATGAATCATTTGCATATAGCTAAACAAACTAAATAATTAATAATTCTAACTAGATAATTGCAACTTCCGGTTTACATAATTATCTCTTATGAAATAACTGTTAATAACTAAGAAAATTGGCCTGGGAAACATTTGTGATTCATTGAAATTTTTTTCAAAGAATAAGAAACTGATGGTAGAAAAAATCAGATTACAAAATTGTCGATGATTCATTTTTGACTTGAGATTTTCAGGCTTACGTCAAAAGGTGTGTGAGGTGAGTCTAAATATCAAAGGTAAACATAGATACGTAATACTCAAAGATAAATCGTAAATACTCAATCTTGTTGAAATTGATTAAAACAAATTATTTTGATCAGCTACACAAACATAAATAGCTATTTTCTAACACATTTTAATCTTTTGCTATTACTCGTATATTATTAAGATTTCATCTGACATTCATTTAAACTTTTCTTTATATTTTTTATTTTATAATTAAATACAAAGAGTTCAAATGTGGAAAGCCCAACTTCTTACTCTTTCTATGTGGTATATGCGAATTAAAAAATCTGATGTGGCCAACACACGACCTCTTGCCATACTCTACTATTTTTATTTTTCTAATATAAGTATATATTGAGTTCGATTCTGTAAAAAAGTGGTTACGTAACGACGTTGTTAATTCTTATGATTTTAGCAACGTGGTTGTTTAATAAGAGTGAAGTTGGTTTTTAACGTTTCCAAAATATGACATAGGTACCGGGTGTATATTGAAAAGTGAAACATAGGCGTTTAACATGGTAAATCAGTTTTTCCGTTCGCATTGCTTCCCTAATTATTTTAGACAAAAATGTTTCAAATAAATGTTGTTGAGCATAAAATTCTACATCCGGATCAGTAAACAAAATTTATTTTGGTTGCTTTATAACTGCAGAAATCAAATTTGAAAATACACGGAATAGCGAATTAGCGATTAGCAGTGTCACGTGGTTGCTAATCTGTAACCACTTCCTTACAGAATCGAACTCATTATGTAGTACTTACTCACAAATATACAATTATTGTAGAAGGGAATTCTTGAATTGTAGTTTTTATAATATTATTAATATCATAACCATAATATAATCATATAAATAATAAATGAAATTTCACATTTTCAATTTGTCAAAATGTCAAAAATTTATTTGACATTAACGCTCAAATAGGCAGATAAATCAAAATTGTAACAAATTTGTAGAATTTTAACTTCTTGTAATTGGAAAATGGTGCTAGATAGAAACTAAGTTTTGAATACAAATTGTAGATAATATCATTTAGTATACATTATTTTAAAAAAATTCCTATTAATGCATACATTTTGAGGATATTCCAGAAAAACTCTTAAGATCTTCAAGAAACTACCACTTCCGGTTGCACGATCAACACCAAAATCTATTCAAATCTAATCTAGGGTGTCATAATATTATGTACAAAATTTCAATTTTTTTTATTCAGTATTATTTGAGTTATCGTACCTCCAACATCCATCCACCCATCCATCCATCCACACACACAGACATCATCGCGAAACTATCAAAATCGTGTTCTAGGGACCACAAAACGTGCTTATCCACTATCGAAATTTTCGCATGATTACAATATGAGTGGCGAGAGATAAAAAGTTGGCCCTAATTGCGGTCCTTACAATTTTTTGACATTTTGTGCACTTCATTTACTAAATACAAGGAATTCAAAGGTGAAAAGATCAATGCCGTATGTCTTACCGTTTCCACGTTAGAAAAATAGGCCTCATTTGTGGGCCTCCAAATTTGTCAAATGGAAAATGGAATAAAATATTGACCAATGACTGACTGAATATAACAGAGAGATCAAGTTAAATAAAATCGTGTAAATGAAAATACGAGTAGTTTTTCTATTTCACAAGTCTTCCTAAATTAATAAATTAGCTAATTAATTATTTATTAATTACTGCGTGTAATTATGACTTCTCTGTTGAAGTTTATACAACAATACCTGTGACAATAATACTACATTACAAATTATAACCATGTCATATTATCAAAGTTGGAAAGAATTAAAAAATGTATTGTTTCAAAGAGGTGCCAAAACATCGGGACGAAAAACAGCATTAATAGAAAGGTTACTTTAAATTTAATTTGTATAATAGTTATTTTAATTTTTAATTCAATTGTAGACAACATCTTTTTTAAATATTAAGTTATTGGAGTTTACCCCTTAAGAATCGATATTCATATAAGGCGCCCGGTATTGAAATTTTATGAGGAGTGAAATCAAACGTTAAACGTTAACTAAAAGCGTAACATTTTTATTATTAATTATTAGTAATGATAATGATGACAATACGTAACAACCCACCCGGAATGATGTTTAATAGATTGATAATTAATGTATAACTTATGTAAGGTAGGTTCTTTATACTTGTGTAGCTGTGTCAAGCATTCATTCAGATAATAGAATTGATGTGGTGAATTGTATGTGTATTTATTGTTAACAATAATACGTAACAACCCACCCGGAATGATGTTTAATAGATTGATAATTAATGTATAACTTATGTAAGGTAGGTTCTTTATACTTGTGTAGCTGTGTCAAGCATTCATTCAGATAATAGAATTGATGTGGTGAATTGTATGTGTATTTATTGTTAACAATAATAGAATAATAGATATTTATACACCAAGTGAGATACATGAATGTTTATTGAAGAGAAGATAGTTTAGCCCCCGAGCCCGAAGGGCGAGTGGGATAATTTCTTCGAGTGAATAAACATTCGTATCTCAAGTGGTTTATACAAAATTTTATTCAATTTTGACGAAATTATTTCAAATATATGAATTATAAATTTATTTTGACATAAAAAAAAAACTAATCAAAGTAGTCGATAGTGGCAAGTTGTCATTGTTTTTATGCATTTTTGACGTAATAATAACAGTTTAAAACGTCAGAGTGATTTAAAAATTTTAAAAAAATTAATTCACTTGTGAATAAACATTTATTTAAAGTTGTTGCTATGGAGTTAATAATAGCAGTTTAAAACGTCAAAATTGAATAGAAATACATACATGCTTTCAGTATTATAAGAGATGCGTTTATTTACCATATTTGCCTATTGCATATTGCAGGAAAAACAATCGAAAACATAGATTTCGCGCGCCACTCCACAGCGTTTATTGTTTCGTTAAATATAATAATCTAAAGATATTGTAGAAAATAAAAGTACAATCTACAAAATGGTCGATGCAGAATTTTAAAATTTTGCTTTAAAAACGAATTATGTTAATTTGAATTTTGACAATTTTTGTTATTTTTTGAACACAAATATCTTCTATTTTAAAACGAATTTCAAAAATCGATCGGTTATTTCGCAGATCCAAGCTTTGTTGACAACATATTAAAATTTGTAGTTAATTCACTTATAAATAAAAGCTGTACAGTGGCGCGCGAAAACCGTCTTTTTTTACAAATATTGCAGTTTTCTTACAAATATGGATGCCAAAATAATTTTTTTCCCTCAAACATATCGTAAATTATGTGTTATTTTTATGTTTAACAAAACAATAAACGCTATAGAATAGAGTGCGGAATCAATGTTTTTGACTATTTCCTGCCATGGGTAGAGGATCACCTTAAGGAGTAAACTCCAGTCGTGCGTCGGAGCTGACACATACATTTTTTTTTTAATATTAAGTAATTTTCTCCAATGGAGTTTATCCAAATTTGTCGCCTATGGTCGTTTGGGATTTTAAATCGCGAATTACTTTTGCTATTGCAGTGTATGTACAATACAGCATTCGCGCATTTTGACTTTCGTTGAATCGTTTCATACACATCAACAGGTTTGACGTTTCTAAGTCATTTGAAGGTGATTTGAAGGTTAAAAGGAATTCGCTCCGTAGCGAACCTATCGGGAGAAATATTGCGCTAACGGTCCCATTATTCGTATAAATCAAGATTTTACTTTTTAGTGCAGCATGAGTTTGGTAGATGGTGCTGGCAGTCTTTCTCTATACGCGAAATTTAAAAGAAAGTTTTATTTCTATTTTTAAAATTAGTCATTATTTTACCATTTTAATACATAGCATGATTTTGTAGCAAATTATCAAAGATTAATAAAATAAAACAAAACTAAATAACAAAACAAGTTAACCTCAAAATTTTATGTTGACACTTGACACAACATGAATGAGAAAATTGACAAGTTGTCAGCAGTAAACAATAACTTTTGTGAATCTAAAAGAAAACAATAATATGTAAGAAAATATATTTCATAATGAATACTATATTATATGAATAATTGTTCTGCTACTGCCGTTAAGGCACAAATTGATAAGCCCCGCCCTTATGACATACGATATGCGTATACATTTATACGAGTAAAATGTGTAAGAAAGGGATAGCTTATTTTGTGAACGTGGTGGACAGAATTTATCTGATATGACGTCACTCCTATATGGATTTGAAACGTCTATAATAGAGGATATTCAACTATAGTTTGTCCCAAATAAGAATATAGTATGGGGCAAGATAGGGCTTACGATTTGAGCGTTCTGATTGGTTTAGCCGGAAACCAAGTTTACATCAGCGAAAAATTTGTGATATGCGCGCATCATTTAGCTGTCGAACGCCGTAGTAGTAAGAACTGGTATTGTTGAAAAAGTGAGTCGTTGATTAGCGTCAGTAGCGCGTGACACGCGGAACACAACACTATTTCAAAAATACCGCGCTACGTTTAAATTATTTAATGTGTGTAAAACGAGCTGGCTCCGCAGCGCCATCTACTACACTCTTATTTGGAACAGGGTATAGAAATCGATGATGGAAGCCAACGGTTGTTTGGTGAACTGTTCTAACAAAAATTCGTTATAATAACAGTAACGTATGAATTTTAAAAAAACACACAGTAACACTGAAAGTACGAGGTGAACTTTAATAATACAGTAAAACTACGAGAGTTAGTTACTTTTCTCGAGAAAATAATCCCAAATACTACTGTGAGTTCAAAAAAATTCATTCTGAAACTTGGAACTTTTCATTGAAACTTTTCAATAATTTCGTCAAAAAAATTGAATTTTGAAATGTTTCACTGAAATTACTGAAACTTTCGTGATTTTAACGAAAATTTACATAATACCACAATTTTAGTAGAAGTTACAAAAAGTTGAGCAGAATGCAGTTTTCATTCAAATATCTTTACTGCCTAATGAAGAACGGTTATATTATTTTGATATTTTCTATCTTATCATATCAAATTGTTTTATAATATTAAAATCTAGCAAATGCAATGATTTTC
This sequence comes from Agonum fuliginosum, assembly GCA_947534325.1. Lineage (NCBI taxonomy): Eukaryota > Metazoa > Arthropoda > Insecta > Coleoptera > Carabidae > Agonum > Agonum fuliginosum. The sequence continues at coordinate 44,063,097 of OX384030.1, read as the reverse complement.
CTAATTCATCATTATTATGTAATGTCTGAAGGGCCTGAAGTCCCTTAAGGTGATTCGAGCGTTGTAACAAATCCATAAACTTTTAATGAAACATGAAAAAATCAGTTGTTGACACTGTTTTCCATATACATTTCAAATTTCAATTGATTTGACAGTCTCTATCCAGAGATATTCTTATTTAAATATGACATTTTTAACATGGTGGGTATAGGAAAAATGATACTTTGCTGAGAATATAATTCATATGTCACGTGACCTGTTTTCCGCCAATCATCATCGAGATCCTATCGAGATCTGCTTAGCTACAAGTCTATCACAGCGATGATAAAAACAAAGAAATTATCACCTTGTTTTGGTCCGTTGCTAAGGGCTTTTTTTCTGTATTGACAGTTAATTTCGTAGTTCTTGACTATTAAAAGGTGTGATAATCGTTGAAGTGATGCTAATAACGATTAAATTAATTAAACAATTAAAAAATTGAGGTAACGCATCTTGCAAAATGCAAATATACTTGAATTATATTCATTATATTCTCTCATTAAATATAAGCTCGTGATATGATTAATAATCGAAAATATTGCTCGTGAAATCTGCAGCTCGGTTCCACTCGAGAATATCATCGATCGTCATCGATAATAATCATATCACTTGTTATATTACGTATGAATATATAATTCATGTGTCACGTGACACATATTTGACTAATTTGATTGGCTAAAATAGGGCAGTAAGAGGCTATCAAATCGATGATATTTTTATCACCGCTGTTACATGTCAACTGTTTTTGTAAATTAATTTCCTACTGTCAGTTTCATATTTAAATATTGCTGTTTGTCAAAAATAAGACTTAAATTGAATGAACCTGATTGTATTCGGTGGGGTAATACCATTGAAGACAAAATTGAGAAAGTGAAACAGAATTTAAAACGTTCTTGACAGCTATTGAAAAAATATAACCAAACATTTTGATTTCATTCATTATATATTCTCCCCAAATATAACTTGGGCTATGATTAATCATAGGTGATAGCATTCGTTATGTCTTCAGAAAATTGAACTCGTGCTGCGCACTCGGTCAATATTCATCGACTAACTCATGCTATCACCGATGATAATCATAGCACTTGTTATATTACCCCCGAATATATTGCATTAAATTTTTGACTCAAACCCATAAACTTTGTTTAAAATACTATTTAATTTAATGTGTGGATATATATGAATACGTATGCGAAGTATTATCAAAATTGACCGCCAAGTTAACTCAGAAATAAATATTTTATGTTATGAACTTCAAAAAAATAACGGAATGAAATGTAGAACTTGCAGCGTTGCACTGTGCGATAAATTTGAAATACAAAAATTTTGACAAATTAGGTTTTAATGTGGATGCGTTTGTATTTTATTTCTTATTAAATAATATAATAATAATAGTTTGGAGTAAACCGTCCAGTATAATTGTAAATTTTGTTCTGATTTAAAGATTTTGACACTTTGTACAGCAAAGTGACAGCTAACATTTCATGCTATGTTGTCAGTTGTCACACGTAGAATTTTATGTTTTAAATTTTATATTAGATCATAATATATTATATTACTTACAAAAGCTACAGTATATTTATGTGTACATTACTTATTCATCTATGTATAATGTTTGCAATATTATTAAAGCGTAAATGATCTTTATAATAGAATCGTTTTGCTTATATATTTTATGTTTCAAAGTTGGTATGACAGTCAAATCAGCAATTCTTAATTGACATATAAATTATTTACTTTATTTACAAATAACCGCAAATAACTATTATATAAAATAGTATTATATGTTGCCATAAGACTTTTTAACGGATGTTTTAAACATATTATAATTGTAATTTTTAAAAGTTACAATACAAAGTTACATTTAAACCATGATTTGACTATACTTCATTTCAGCTAAGAAAATAGCAGATGGTACTGTGAATGCCAGTAAGTTTTACACTCACACATTTTATTAGTTCAAAATTTGACGCGATCTTAAATAAGTTATGTTTTGTGAATAAAGCTGTCATCTATAGAATAATGTAGTACTTCGAAGTAACTATGAAATTCAAAATAAGAAGGTATAAGTAATGTTACCAGAAATGAAAATGTTTGCTAGTGTAAATCTACCTCTCATCTCAACCAATCAGATTCTAGAATATCATTGCCGTATCTAACCCAACGCTATTTTCTTAGCTGAAATGAAGTATAGTCTGAACCGCTCGAACTACCTTAACAAGTTAGTATTTTTGAGGTTAAGAAAGTAAAATGATTCTTACCGTTGAGGGAGGGTTTCTGGGGGTAGGTGGCTGTGGCGGCGGCCCTCGATTCCTAATGTCACCACTCATTTGTCTTCGCAGAACTTCATTTAGCTGATTCACATTCGATGTATTAGAAATTGCATTTTGCCGTTGTGGTTCAGGCGATGGTCTTCTTGCGCTATTGGGCGCGCTATTTCCTACATTTAACGTTGGTGTCGCACCTGTTAACCGAAATTTGAAATGCCAGTTCATCGGGAATTTTGACATACTGAAGCTTTTGTTTTCATGACGAAATGACAAATTTGACAGAAGAGAACTTCACTAAAGCAACTTATTATTATTGAAGATTTTTGCCTTAATTAATTTAACTAATATCAGTTCAATAAGATTTATACAAATAAACAAAAAAATAGTAATTCACATAAATATTTGCTCTGCAGTACAAGAATAGCATTATTATGTCTTATTTTAATTTCAGACACACATCTTGGTTAATACTCGTATAACATATCTGGAGATAGAACGACAAAAAAAAACAATTTACCTGTTCTGAGGCCAGTTTGGCGTAATTTTGGCATTCCTCCGGCAAATAAGCCTCCTAAACCTATTCCATTTGTCACTGGTTGACTATTCGTATTTGAGCTATTAAATTTGGTTGGTGTTCTTCCTACGTCTTTATTGCTACTAACATTACTACTAACTTTACCTAAAACCAATTATTTTGTCAAGAAACGTCTGCTGTCAATACCCTCACGGAAATTTATGAAGAAAATAATGAGAAACTCAAATTGTTTGTAAACAATACACTATGAATTTATTTTTATAAGTTTATACAGAAATTCATAACAGGTGCAAAAATAATAATTTCAGGGACATTTGAAGTATATTTTTCATAAATCTAGGTTTCTTTTCAGTTACAGCCTTTAAAAGATGTGTTTCACTAATTTCATAGTTCTTATACATATCTATAATGACCAGTCGTAAACTTACGGGTACTCATGATTATGGTTGTTAGTGGAGTATATTCACAGGGTCACAGAGGAGATTTTTGTGTAATTAAACTGGAATGTGCACCTGACTGGATTCGAACCTGATTGTTAGAACCACAATCTATCAAGTTACACACTCAGAAATAAGTTAAAAACTTGCAACAAAACACAACATTTTTTATGCCCAGTTGACACGAAGAAAGTTTTTCTTTTAAAAGGTTTATAAAAAAGCAAGTGCTAGAAAGTGTCATCAAAATTTTTAAATGCCGATCTACGGGGAAACTAATTATTTCTATAAAATATATCTGTAAGATAATTTCAAAAGATATCTTATTGATAACAATTTGAAGATATCTTATGTACTGTGAACTTAAAGAAATTCCTATGAAGTTATCCCTTTGATATCTCCTAAAATTGATCTTTTAATGTTATTCGAAAGATATCATCTTAACAACGATCCGTAGTGAATATATCTTATATATTGTGAACTGAAAGTAATATAGTAAGTTTGGAATATGTATCAATAAATCAACAATGCTTTTTTACGTAGAGCTGATTATTACAACAATTTTTAGAAAAATAATATTCAAATGCATATCATTATACATAGTATTCTCACCACGATGAATCTCTTAACGTAGGTATACAGCGTGGTCTAGCGGTTATCGTTTCGAAGTTTGGTTCCTAGGTCTCATGGTTCGAGTCCCGCTCAGTTGGCAGTTTATCCCGAGATTTATCCTCAAATTCAGCATTGTTAGGTTGTTAAATCAATCGTACATAATTGCGATATAAATGCTATTTCTTTTTTAGGTTTGCTTCTATAATTGACCAAATTATTCGATTTTGAGAAATGTAAAATAGATATTAATAAGAGATCTGTAGGATAACTTTTAAAGATGTGTATTAGTTTTAAAGAATGATAACTTTCAGATAACATAAAAAAGACAAACGAAATCGCAAAGATATTTTAAATATTTCTTTTTGTTGTAGAACAGCGATATCACATATAGCAGCCCAGTTAAATAAGGAAAAAAACCTGCAAAAATTGAGGGCGAAAATTTTATTGTTTTAAAAGATAGGTATTGACATCTTCTTCAAGAATAGCCAACATCTCGAACTCTACCCCCTGTGCTTCGCTCCCCACTGCCCCTTTTAGGTTATGAAAATCACATTTTTTTAATTAACCCTTTTCCTTTAAGGTTTAATGAAAAAACCAAAAGACCAATTTGTAGAGCGGAAAATTGTCTTTAAGTTTGGTCATAAGAGATTTTCATGAAAACGCATTGTTCTTGTGAAAATATAGGATGTGTCAGCAAGAAGATGAATTTTGAATCGCGCGCCAATTCCGTCTGTCAATTGTGGAGTCAGCCATATTTGGTATTTATGTAATTAAAACATTGACATTTACAAATATGGTGCGTTATATAGCTCGGAAGAACGTTTGTTAATAGTAAAAACCCATTACAAAAATGGAGAAAATTTGGCGTGCATAATTTTCATGCAAGAATAAGATCCTTAGCGCACTTTTGCTCCCGATAGAGGCGCTGGTAGGGTGTCACTTTTTGACCTTCAAATGTTAGTTCAATGATAAGAATGACAGTTGACAGTTAAGAAGTGAGGTTATTATAGACATTCCAAATACAAAAATGTTATGTTATTAACTTTGACGAGAATGGCAAATATCGTTTTAAATTCCTTACAGACGAACGTAGAAATATGTTACTGAATTTCTGTTTAAAATTTATTACTTTCCATTTTTCGTAATTACAAAACTTTATTTAACAAAATGATACATTTAAAAATTTAAACAAGATATAGTTATGTAACATATAATTACTTTCAAATGTTTACTACAAAGCCTTTTTTACAAACAAAAAGATAACTTGTATTTACATAGTGTGACGCGTACTTTAAGCAACTTGCCCGGTCATGTCTAGCTTTGCGTTAAGGGTCCCATTAGGATGGCGCCACCTGTCACGCCGCACGCGAAACATTGTAAACAAAGTTTCCAGGTCGTGTCATCTCTCGTTTTGGAGACCAAAACTGGCCGTCAAGTAGTTGCGATTTAACATGTTTGGATTATTTTCTCTGGGGTTTTTTAAAAATTCTATGCGAATCATCCTGAGAAAACTGAGGAACTCAAAGAAAAAAATTACACGCCAAATTCGTGAATTCCAGCAGCCCTTACTTCAAAATGTACATTAAGTTTTTAAAATTCAACTTCTTTCTTTATATTTTGACAATTTCCAATTATTTTAAATAGAGTCAAAATTTTATCTCAACACACAAAAATAGCTGCCATTCATTAACGTAATAAGTAAAGTAAATATAGTAATAAAGTTAAGAAGTTACAGTTGATACAAAATTTAGAAAAAATTACTATAATTTCTACATTTTTCTCGGAGGAAACCGTCAAATTTTGGCTAACCCATAGCTTCCAAAATTTGAAAAATAATATTTCTTAAGTCCGTCTGACACGATACAAAGTTTTGTACAAAATTTAATATTACATTTTGATACGGTATTAAATTTTTGTACAGAATTTTAGTTCATAAGCATGCGTATACGAAACAATTTCATAGAAATGACACAATTCGAACATGAAAATAATTCTATGAGCTAAGCGTGGTTAAGGACTTTTGTAGATGTAAAAATGAATAGTGATAGAAGAAGGCGTTTATTAATTGCAATAGGTGCTACTGCAGTACCTAACAAATATTCAAAAAATTCAAAGAAGAGTAAAATATTCTCACGAAAATGGTTGCTTAAAAGTTCTGAAGGACGAGGAATACTAAATATGTTGAACGAAGAACTAAGAATCGAAGATTCTTTAGCATATCGAAATTTTCTAAGGCTTACTGGTGAACAGTTTGACATTTCGTACAAGAAATTAGAACCTGTCCTAAATATTTCGTACAAAATATTAATACAAAGAGACTTTGTACAAAATTTCATACAAAGTCCGTCTACATTTTGTACAAAATTTCATACAAAGTCCGTCTTTTTGTACAAAACTTTGTATCCTGTCAGACGGGCTTTATAGAAAAATGTCTAAAAATAATAATTCTTAAAATCAGCAGTCGATATATCTATCCGTTTAGCAAATACAGTTGGTTAAACACAAAATTTAGAAAAAATTAAAAATTTTCTATCGAAGAATTTCTTTTAACAGTGCTTAGGTACGTTTTCGTTGACGCGGTCGACGGTCGCGGATGGCAGTAACGGAATTCCGCCGCGGACATCCGCTACTGTCAAAGTGTTTTCTTTCACGCGGTTATCCGTCGCGTTCGTATCGTTTATTAAAATGGATTCAGATTTATTGATTGGATTATTATTAGACAAAGAGAAAGAAGAAGAACTAATTATTAACGAATATTTACGATCCGAATCACGTGATGTTTGCCAATCGGTCAACTGAAGGATTCTATTCAATTTTAATTAATGGTCATTTGAAAAATGACGAGAAGGAGTTTTTTCCATTTCATTTCCTATTTGTTTCCAAACATCATCCTTTAAATTTATATTTTCAAAATCGTACAGTTCAGGGTAATTTTTGATTAATTCTATTAATTTTTCATCGTCGTGATCGCTGAATTTCGGCGGAGCCATTGTATTTACTACAGAGCGGACGCGGACAGACTGCTTCAAGAGCGGTCGGTCCGCGTCCGCTGGGCGGACAACTTTATGACGTCACGACCGCACCGCGCCAACGAAAACACTCGCATGAAAATATAGACAAAGCAGTCCTCCGCGGTCGAACGCTACGGTTATACGCGGCGGTTAACCGCGTCAACGAAAACACACCTTTAGAATGAAGATCCAAATTGTTTTAAAATAAATGTTTCTTATTAAAAAATGGTCTAGAAATTGAATGCTGAAATCTGGAAGTCGATATTGTAATCCGTTAATGAATGGTAGCTATTTTTGTGTGTTGAGATACAATTTCACTCTATTTAACACAATAGGGTACTTTTACTTTACGGTACTAGCAAATTAGCAATCCAGTCAATTATATTGAATGGAGCCTTCAAAAATGAGTTATTGCCATGAAAAAAGTTTTCAAAAAGTTAATAGTTCTTTAAATATTTGAGATTTTACGTATCGATACATCTACGTCACAGTAATGCGTTCTCTCTCTAGCTCTCTCACACATCTATCCTATTCTGAATTATTTCTACGTGTATGCCGTCTATCTTTGTTCAACGTACCTAGTGTTTCTTTATCTATGATATGAACTGTCATGAAAAGTAATTTTCATTACAGATTTTAGTTAAAAAAAGTAGGATTTTATGCTAGCGCGCTATAGTTAGTGCACATATTTCATTATAAAAATCGGGAAACGAAGGTACGTTGGAACACTGGCGCCAAAGTTCGCACAGTTGCCACCGAATACTCCCATTGAAAGATAGTTGATCATAGTTGATTGACATAGGTCTGCGAATCACATAAAGGCGGCTACACATTACATGGCAAACTAGGCCAATGGCAAACGTTGGTGATTTGTATATTTTTTTCATGTCGAATGACATTTACCGAGTACTCCCTACACATTACGTGTCGAATCATCCCATACATATAACATAAACTAAATTCTAGATCGCGTTTCGTATAGACAAGTGGCCAGCATTTCTTTGATTCGGGTCTCATTTACCGACTTCAATCCGAACGTAGACGAATGCAAACGTTTGCGTAGTTTGCCATGTAATGTGTAGCCGCCATAAGTAGTATTAAAACTCAGGATCAAATTTTTGAATGCAAATTTATAAATTATATATCTGAAGAATATATTTTCACGTGTATTCTTATTTACAGTAATAAAGAAACTACCAAATTGAATTTTATATTTTGTAACATTTGAAAACAGCTGATTTTACATGAGTACATTTTAATTCCAGTCCCATGGTTTGAGAAGATTTTCAGCTATACATCTACGTCACACAAACTTTAAAATTATAGCTTTATTAAGAACTCTCAATCGCTTTCAAATAACATGAAGTTTCAATAAAAAATCTTTTTACAAATGGTAAACTACCCTATCGGAAATTGTCAGAATATATTATCATGATTTTTTCGAATACTATGCGTTTTCATGAAAATCGCTTATGACCTATCTTAAAGAGAATTTTCCGCTCTACAAATTGGTCTCTTGATTTTTTCATTTAACCTTAATGGAAACGGGTGAAATAAAAAAAAAATTATTTTCATCCCCAAAAAGGGGTACTGGGGGGGGGGGGCGAAGCACAAGGGGTAGATCTCGAGATGTTGGCTATTCTTGAAGAAGATATCAATGCCTATCTTTTAAAACAATAAAATCTTCGCCCTTTTTTATGGAATTCGAGCAAATTTTTGTATTATTTTACTGGACTAATATAAGATAAAATGATCTAAAAGATAACTTTAGGATTTACTTATATATATATATATATATATATATATATATATATATATATATATATATATATACAGGGTGAGTCATCGAAATGCCCGTCGTCGATATCTCCCTTGTCGTTAAAAATACAGCATAATTTTTTTAACCGAATTTTTCGTCTACTCAAGGAGCATAACTTAAAATTATTTTCACATATACAGGGTGTTGCATAACGACTTGGCAATAATTGTTCGTCGTTTTTTAAATGAAACACCCTATATATTTTTATATATTTTGAATTGTATTTTACTTACCTATACGAACATATAAATTTCATTTTAGTTTTCCGCGGCGTTGCCAAGTTATTCAATTTTTTCTCTAAAAAAAGCCGAATACACGTATTGTTTTATAAAGGCGTACTGAAGTTATTTTAATAGTAAAAATTATGAATTTTTTTTTCTGTACAACTGTAACTATATTCTTTGTTCTGACATAACTTTTTTTAAATGTTATTATACAGGGTGTTCAGTAGGAGAATCAAATTTACGCAATTTAAAATGGCCATAAGTCGTCATTTTCAAATGGAACACCCTATATTTTATTATTCTGTTGTGTGTATTTTTGCATATTCTTATGTTATAAAGGGTGTCCTATGCCTTAAAACATTAATTTCGAAATTAATTAAATAAATGTTTTTAGGCATAGGACACCTTTTATAACATAAGAAGATGCAAAAATACACACAACAGAATAATAAAATATAGGGTGTTCCATTTGAAAATGACGAGTTATAGCCGTTTGAATTTGAGTAAATTTGATTCTCGTTACTGAACACCCTGTATAATAACATTAAAAAAAAATTATGTCAGAACAAAGAGTATAGTTACAGTTGTACAGAAAAAAAAATTCATAATTTTTACTTTTAAAATAACTTCAGTACGCCTTTATAAAACAATACGTGTATTCGGCTTTTTTTAGAGAAAAAATTGAATAACTTGGCAACGCCGCGGAAAACTAAAATGAAATTTATATGTTCGTATAGGTAAGTAAGATACAATTCAAAATATATAAAAATATATAGGGTGTATCATTTAAAAAACGACGAACAATTATTGCCAAGTCGTTATGCAACATCCTGTATATGTGAAAATAATTTTAAGTTATGCTCCTTGAGTAGACGAAAAATTCGGTTAAAAAATTTATGCTGTATTTTTAACGACAAGGGAGATATCGACGACGGGCATTTCGATGACTCACCCTGTATATATATATATATATATATATATATATATATATATTCAAGCTATAAATTATTAAATATAGTTTATAGAAATATTTAGTTTCCCTGTATGAACGGTATTGTTAATTTTTTTAATGAGTTTCTAATACTCGTTTTTATTTTTATTTTAGGAAAGTAAAACTATGAACTGGACATTATGCAAAAAATCTCAAAACTGTTAAAATTTGTGGCACTTCTTAGGAATAACTGTCAACTCAAAACTCAATGATTGTTAGTGGAGAGTACAACACAAAAGAGACTTTTTTGCAGTTAAACTGGAATGTGCACCAGACTGAATTCAAATTAAACTTGTTAAACAGTCACGTTAAAAAACAATTACTGGAATTCAGTCAGAAAAATAATTTACTTAACTATAACTACGAATGGTATGCAAGAGACTATACCCCTCATCTATTTATTATTTGCAGTAACCATGACAAGATCGATTATACAAACCTTTGTATTGTCGATAATACAAACCTTTGTATTCTCGCTGACGTCACTTGAGTAACAAAATTTGTCAATTTTGAATATAATATTTCGGTTTATAAATAAAATATCATCATTCAGGATATAGTCTAGCTGTATACCACTCGACTATAGAAAATTCTCGAAATTCGACGTATTGCCAGATGGAAACACCACTCGACCTTCGGCCTCATGATGTTTTCGGCAATACGTCTCATAATATAATTGAGAATTTTCTATAGTCTAGTGATATAATATATGATTATTCATTGAATCAGATTTTAAATTAAAGTGCCATAAAATTCAGCTATCCATGATTTCAGAAAACAAACACATTCTTGATAAATTTTGATAACAACCATAGACAAGCAAGATATTTAGACAGGAATCTTCTATGATACTAGAATGAACGCTACTCTTAACGGTTGTAATACGGAACTAAAGAATAAAGTATGCAGCCCGTTTAACAACAAAAATATTTCAAAGTGTTTAAGTGTTAGCTGATTGAATGTAATTCGATATTAAAATTTTTATTACATACATTTATTGTACCATAATTATTTTCTCTAAATTGTATTTCATATTAAATATGTTGAAAATTATTTATATTTACAATAAATGTGTGTAATATTTTAAATAACGAAATACATTACATCAGCAAACATTTTTAAATATTCTTCCTCAATGTCCTTTTCGTAAACGTCGACAATGTGTTGCCACTTTGCCATCATTTCTGCGGCATCAATTATAAATTTTAAATTTATCGTTCCTCATGCATTTGAGGAGATGTGGTGAATCATAATAGTGATAACAATGGATCTATAATATTCAAATGTCAAACTAGTTTCATAGCTGCCAACTGTCAATAGCGCCATCTATTTATTGTAATAAGGTACTATATACAGGTGAGTCATCGAAATACCCGTCTTCGATATCTTCCTTGTCGTTAAAAATATAGCATAAATTTATTAACAGAATTTATTCGTCTACTCAAGGATCATAACGTAAAATTGTTTTCACATATACAGGCTGTTGCATAACGGCTTGGCGAGAATTTTTTCTTTTTTACAATGGAACACCTATATATTTTTATATATTTTGAATTGTATTTTATTCCTTTATACGAACATATGAATTTTGTTTCAGTTTTCCACAGCGTTGCCAAGTTTTTCCATTTTTTTTCTAAAAAAGGCCGAATACACGCATTGCTTTATAAAGGAGTAGGTACTGAAGTTATTTGTTATTTTAATAGTATAAATTAAGAATTTTTTTCTGCACAACTGTACCTATACTATGCGTTCTGACATAATTTTTTTAAATGTAATTATTCAGGGTGTTGAATAAAGCGAAAAGCGAATCAAATTTACTCAATTTCAAATGACTATAACTCGTTATTTTCAAATGGAACTTCCTATATTTTATTATTCCGTTTTGTCTTTTTGTATTATGTTCATATGTTATTAAGGGTATCCTATGCCTAAAACAACAATTTCGGAGTTTTTCGCCATTTATCTCTAAATTTATTTATTCAATTAAAAATTAAATCTAGTATACCATGGATATTGTTTTGTTATAATATAATAAATTTTATTTTTAATTTACAAAAGATTTTCAATGTAACCGCCATTCTCACGGAAACATATTTGTAGACGGTTTATAAATGAGTAATTTACTCTTCACAGTATATTTCAGTCGACAGTTTCAAAACAGTTACGAATTCGCTGCATCATAATCTTCTATTGCAATAATTGATTTTTATTAAAACAAAACATTATCCATGGTACCTATACTAAATCTAATTTTTCATTGAATAAATAAATTTAGAGATAAATGGCGAAAAACTCCGAAACTATTGTTTTAGGCATAGGATATACTTAATAACATATGAAGATAATACAAAAAGACACATAACAGAATAATAAAATATAGGGTGTTCCATTTGAAAATAACAAGTTATAGCCATTTGAAATTGAGTAAATTTGATTCGCTTTATTCAACACCCTGTATAATTACATTTAAAAAAATTATGTCAGAACACACCTGTATATGTGAAAATCATTTTACGTTATGCTCCTTGAGTAGACGAATAAATTCTGTTAATAAAATGCTGTATTTCTAACGACAAGGGAGATATCGATGACGGACGTATACCCTGTATAAAGGCTGAGCGCCTGCAATACAAGTTTTCAAAGGTTGGTAACAACGTTAATAGATATTTATGTTACAAGTACGCAAAATAGAGTTTCAGAGGACGAATTTATCTTTGGACGAGGCGCAAGTCGAGTCCTTAAATTAGGTGACTCCTCTAAAACTTAGTTTGTGTACGTGTTGCATACAAAATATTTTAGTATAAGGGCTCCAAATTTGTTTAGTAACTATGCGAAATTATTCAAAAATATAAAATTTTGGAATCCGTACGTGAGGAAATAATGAAATTCAGTGAAAATAATTCTATAAAATGGAAGTAATAGCACATTGCCTTATTGCCTAGGTAACGTCATTTTAAAGGACAGGGTCCGCTAAAATATTATTTTATTCACAATCGGTTAGTAATATGTCAATTTTTGACTTTTAAAAGTTGGAAAGTCAGTTATTGTTAACTTTCACTTTCCAACCGGTCGAAAATTTTACTTTTTAACCTACGAATTTTTTAAAAAATTGATTTTAAATGTAATATTGTATTATAAGATAGGTATGAAAAGATGCAGAATTGAAAAATAATACCTCATGGTAAGTAAGTAATTTGAAAACGAGATATTTAAAAAAAACATTTTTTGACATCATCAAATTTTTCCACCAAATATTTTTATTATAACTAAATTTCCGATGCGTTGCTAAGATATCACCAGAAATTTTCAACAAAATTGCAGAGGTTCTCAAACGGTTTTTTATAAAACAAATTCAATTACCGGGTTGTAGACTTTTTTCTGACTTAAGGACGTTCAAGCGCTACGCTAGAGTCAAATGAGTGCTAAATTTTTATGAATTTTATTGGGGCCTCGAGAATAATTTTAAAGTATACCAATAATCTTATAATGATTTATAATTTTTTTTTATCTATCTGATAATTTTTTTAGTAATTTATTTTAAAATATCAGTAAATATAAGTAAGTAGTTTATTTGACTCCATTTTAATTGCTTGTAAAATTTGGCAACACCGCCGTCTTTCTCTGCTGTCAACTTGAACATATTTCAAAGTGAATACACATATCTACATGTTTGTCATATATGATATTTGTTTTGTTAACAAAATCATTTTATATGTCAATTATGAGTAATACAGATAATTATTATAATATCAGAAACGATCATCAATAGGATTATTTACGTATCAAGTGTATGTATACTACGCGCTGTTGCCAGTTCTAAATATGGCGACAAATCTGTCAGAATAATTTTTATCATATTGATTTCAATAATTAATATTTAATTTTAACGTTCGTCAACACTATGTTTTTTGTGCAATTATATAAACTACATATTTCAAAGAATATTTTTAAACAATATTTATTGTAGTATCTACTCTTATAATATTTTTATTATAGTTTTAAATATTGAAAATGCTGTTTTTCCGTAAAGCTCTATGTTAAAAATGAGATTTTTAATCGTCATTTACTTTCTGAAATGATCGATGAAGGCTTTAAAATTTTTGAGGGAAGATAACTATGCAATTGAACTTATCAATTCTTAAAAATTTAAATTTTTATCTACTATTAAGTCTGACGCTAGAACGTCCTTAAAGGAAAAACAATGTTAAAATTTTAATTTCGCTCTAAGTTTTTACGTATTGGTTTTAGAGTCAAACTGTAAATACAGAATAAAAAACTGCATCCAACAAGCCCTTATTTATTGATATGAAACGTTCCTGTAACGAGATAAACGTAATAGTAGAAGATCCAGACCTCTGTATCGTGCACTATTCTTTGGTGTCGCTCTTCTAAAAATTAATTTTACATATTCTTATAGGAAAGACGAATCTAATGGTGTTAATCGCCGATTTCTATTTTACTGCGTTTATTCAAAATCCACAATTTTCAAAAAAATTACGACTTTCTGTCTACAACACATTTTTTAACTTTAACTTCCTATATCTCTAGTATTTTTTGTGATATCTTAAAAATTATTTCTGCTTTTTATTCATTTAAGTATTTTCATTGTGCTGAAGTAAGAACATTGAAATGTCATTGTTTGTAAAGTAATGAAAAAATTTAAAAACTAAAAACAGACATGCCACATTTACGATTTTGCAGTGTAATTTTCAGTGAGCGTACAGCTATGGTAATCTTAAGAGATAGACCCATACATACTGCGACAAAGTTGTAGTACAAGAATCAAAGAAAATTTTGTACCTGAATTTTTTTTCATAAAATGTACCAGTTCTGAGAAAAACGAATGTATAAATGAAACTTCTTTTGTGCTGGCGTTCGCGCGGCCCGCACCCGCAGTCATGAGTTTGGCCGTTTGCCCGTATCCGTGCTGCAGTCAGACGTTTGTCTGTCGCTGATGGCAGAAAAATAAACACTCCAATAATTTATTTATATTTATGTATTATTTTGGTTTAGTTTTAGCTGAGGTTTACAATAAATGAATGAACCCATTTAGATTAGAATAGGTATTATGCTTCACAAAGGAACTAAGTTCATATTCTTAGTAGTAGCGTAGTAGACAGAGTCTAAACATTTTAGTTTTAGTTGAAGATATCGTAGATATGACATTTATGACAATGAAAAGTTAGTATAAAATATTCAGAAATAATTAGGCGTTCAAATAAAACATCCGATGTATATGAAATTCAAGAATTTTTACCTTTACCTGAATGGAAAACTATTTATAAATAATTAAGTAAGCAAAAGCTTATGACAATGATATAATTATTGTTACAACTGGAATGTTGCAAGACGAAGGTAGTATTTCGGTTAATAATAATACATCAACATGTATATGTATAATACCTGGTTTCAAAATTTCTAATCAAGAAGAAGCTGATACAAGAATTTTCGCTGCTGCAAATTTTAGTGTAGTATCATATTTTAATTGTGGCACAATAATTATTATTTCCCCAAACACAGATGTTTTCGTTATGGCCTTATATTATTGTACAAAATTGGAAACGTCCATATGGCTGTATAAAAATTAAAAATACATTTCAATTCAACAAGGTACCTACATCATTTCAGTAACAAACATACAGTTTCTGAAAGTGATATTGCAAATTTACTATTATCAACGTACGTATTAACTGGTTGCAATATAGGTACTGTAAGTTATAAATTTAATATAGGAAAAAAAATACATACAAAATAAGCGTTTTACACATTTTCCACAAACAGAAAACGCATTCAAATTTCATTTAAAAAGAGCAGTTTATCAAATTGAAATATTTAAAAGTATCATAGAACCAGTGAGTACTAGAACCCAATTATAAACCTACAAAATAGATAATAATTCACTTATACCAATTCATATGAATCAAAGTCCAAAACCGCTTTATAATATACCTATCTAATTTATACTCTAAATGTAAAGTTAAATGTACTAGTAGGTGTAAATGTATCAAAAATAAAATTATATTATACTGTACGTTCTATGTGTGAAGGAAAATGTGTAAATACTTAGGGCCGGTTTTTCAATCTGATGTTTAATTTGTAGTTCGGTAACTATTAGTTATATATAAGTAGTGGTTAACTACTAGTTATATTTTATTATGTTTGACAATACATTTCAAACTGTTGGTTACGTAATCAGAAGTTTTGTATTAAATTTGCAATGTTGGTAGTTGTTTTGAATAGAGTACATTGCTTCCGGTGAAAAAAATCACCTTTGTTTTCGTTAAATTTTCTGACGTTTAACTAATTAATGTAACTAAATTGTGTTAAAATGGACAAGAAAAAAAGCAATAATTTTGCGAGGGAACAAGAATTTCTTATGCAACTTGTAACAAAATATGAACGTATTATTGAAAATAAAAAAGTGGCCAAACGACTTGGGATTAGAAGAAAAACGTTTGGTCTCAAATTGAAAATGAATTTAACAGCCAAAATAAAATGGGAGTTTTTCGTGACGCAGAATCACTTAAAACTAAATTCCGAAATATGAAAAAAGACTGTAAACAAAAGTTTTTGAGAAATAAAAACTCATTATTAAGAACTACTAGTTACCACCTCTCCATGATGACGATTTCGAAAATAATGATATGATGCAGAATGTAGACATTACGTTGTGCTTGTGATACATGTAATTTAAGTATTAGAAATATTCCAAAATATAGAAAACAATCAAGCAGAATTAATAGAAATAGAAATAGTTGACAATGCATTAGATGATGCAACACATATTGTTGATTAGGCTATCAACAATAAATTAATTGTCATAGAAGAAACTCCAGGCACATATAATTTAGTTAATAAAAATACTTCTGTAGAAAAAAACAAAATTCAAGAATGTTCCCGAAAACCTGCTGCTAGGCCTGGAAATCATCTCTTCCAAATGCCATAAGATTTTTCAACTGGATTTCTAGTTCGAATTTGATATACATTGAACAAATTTTCTGCTTCATTTTGAGTTCGTCTAAGAGGGGTAATTAAATAATTTTTAATAGGATATCCGCTATCACCCAGGATAACCGAATCATGATAGCGGCCAGCTTCCAATGAATGCATCAACCGAGAATTTCTAAATATATGTGCATCGTGTGATGATCCTGGCCACCGTGCCACAATATTTCTTATTTTATAATCAGCGTCTGCTACAGTTTGCACATTTAACGAGAAAAACTGTTTCCTTACGAAAAATTTCAGCATTATTTCCGCCCGGTGACTGTATTTTAACAGTGCTGCAGTCGATAGCACCTATGAAGCGCGGAAATCTGGCAATATTATAAAATTTCTGTCGGCACAACGCTACGTCTTCAGAGGTTTCAGGCATATTTATAATTCTTGGTCGTAAAGAAGCTATGGCTGAGGTAACTCGAGCCACTGTTGTGCTCGCTGTTTACTGACACCAATAAAATCACCAGCTATACTAATAAAAGATCCTGTAGCGTAAAATCGTAATGTAAATAAAAGTTTGTCTTCTGCCGACAAAGCATTGTTCCTATAAAGATCGTGACAATCGTCAAATATTATTTGAAATAAAGGATTTAAATGAAAAACCTATTGCTTGGATGCGCTATTGCATCTTCCACTTCTAATAATATGTTTTCCACAGTTCTTGGAGAAAGAAGAAAGCGCATAAAAAAATCTTGCCGATCCCATCTTTCAAAATGATTTATTCGGTCTCTTACTATTTTTGGACGTCTCAATAAAATGTCGTCATGATCATCAAAATCCCAATTAAACATTTCAGAAAATTGACGCTTCGTAATACAATGTGTCAAAAAAATTAATCTTTTTTTGTTTTATGTCAGATTGTATAACTACAACTTAACTAACAGAATAGGTAGTAGTTACAGTAATTCACAGTTTACCATCAGTTTGGTGGTTAACTACCACTTGTAAAACGGAAAAAATATATAACTATTAGTTAACTATTAGTTAAAATTTAACTATCAATGGTAAAACCGGGCCTTAGTGGAATAATTTAATAGGGTAGAATTATATAGTTTTGTATTTAATTGTGTACTGCATTTCAAATTATTTTAATAATTTATATTACATTATACCAATCTTATATACTAAAAGGCTTAGAGTTGTTGATTTTTTCGTCAAACTAGCAACGCATTTAGAACTGCACAACGTTGAATTATCCGATTTTCATGATTTTTTTACGAGGTGATAGAGGGTGTCGAGACGCAAAAACCTTTGTATAGTTCAATTGTTTTTGATTTTCTTTTGTTTGAGAAAAATGCCAAAAACTGACTTTTTGATTTCCGTTAATAACAAATGAATGGTTTAATCTATCGATTTGAAAATTGGTATACATAGTAAGGGATTAATAGGGAGTCCATGCGACCAGGTCTCAATGTTCCAGATATAATAGTTTTTTAGTTATTAATGAAAAACTGAGATTTCATCAGTGAATCAGAGCTTTGAATGCTCAAATGTTCAACAACTGACTGTTGAATAAAAAACAATGCTACATTGTGTCAAACTGACGTTTACAATTCGAGATTTCAAATGCACTTTTCTTAATTAATATAATTAATAGAAGAAATTTGTAAATTATTTTGAGTTATAATAGAAGGAGCGTAAATATTTTTCATATTTTCATCAATTTTAGTACTACTTTTAAAAAATATATTTTATTTTGACAGTCATTACAAAGTACAGCAACAGAAAAAGACGTCAGAAGTTTTAGTACATTCAGGGTAAAAATTGTTAACATATTTGGGGAAAAAACAATGCTATGTTCTGTCAAACTGACGTTTACAGTTTACAATTCGATATTTCAGATGCATATGTATCTTATTACGTTATATTAGTAATAGAAGCAATTTGTAAATTATGTAATAATCGAAAGAATTATTTTTTTGTATTTTTATCAATATTCGTATTTTTTTAAATATTTATTTTATTTTGACAGTCGTATCAAGTACAGTCCCAACAAAAGAAGTAAGCACTAACTTTATAAAATTGTTGAAAATGGCGACCAACAATAATTGTCATTTGTTTTTATTAAAAAATCATATCGAGTTTGATATCAAATTCAGGGGCTGGATAAGGGCTACCTAATTAATAAAATTATTTAAAATGGTGGCCGACGATTGTCATTTATTTTTTTAAAAACAATATAGCATTTTATCAAGTTAGATATCAAATAAAGGGCTGAAAATGGGCTACTATAATTAATAAAATAATTTAAATCGGTCAGGTGAGCACTACTTTATAAAATTGTTGAAAATGGCGACCAAGGATTGTCATTTGTTTTTAACAAAAAATCATATCGAGTTTGATATCAAATTCAAGGGCTAGATAAGGGCTACCTAATTAATAAAATTATTTAAAATGGTGGCCGACGTTTGTCTTTTTTTTAAAACAATATAGAATTATATCAAATTTGATATCAAATTAACGGGTTGAAAATGGGCTACCTAATTAATAAAATAATATAAATCGATCAGGTGAGCACTACTTTATAAAATTGTTGAAAATGGCGACCAACGATTGTCAATTGTTTCGATAAAAAATCATATCGAGTTTGATATCAAATTCAAGGTCTGGATAAGGGGTAGTACCTAATTAATAAAATTATTTAAAATGGTGGCCGACGATTGTCATTTATTTTTATCAAAAACAATATAGAATTATATCAGTTTGATATCAAATTAAAGGGCTGGACATGGGCTACCTAATTAATAAAATTATTTAAAATGGTGGCCGACGTTTGTCATTTTTTTTTTAAACAATATAGAATTATATCAAGTTTGATATCTAATTAAAGGGTTGAAAATGGGCTACCTCATTAATAAAATAATATAAATCGATCAGGTGAGCACAACTTTATAAAATTGTTGAAAATGGCGACCTACGATTGTCATTTGTTTCTATCAAAAAATCATGTCGTTTGATATCAAATTCAAGGCTACCTAATTAATAAAATTATTTAAAATGGTGGCCGACGATCGTCATTTATTTTTATCAAAAACAATATAGAATTATATCAGTTTGATATCAAATTAAAGTGCTGGCCATGGGCTACCTAATTAATAAAATAATTTAAATCGGTCAGGTGAGCACTACTTTATAAAATTATTGAAAATGGCGACCAATTGTCATTTGTTTTTTTCAATAAAAAAAAAACAATTCGAGTTTGATGTCAAATTAAAGAGCTAGATGAGGGCTAATTAATAAAATTATTTAAAATGGTGGCCGACGATTGCCTTTTGTTTTTTAAAAAATTGAGTATGATATCAAATTAAATATCTTGATAAAAGAGCTAATACAAGATTGTTCAAAATGGAGACCGCCGATCGTCATTTGTTTATATCTTAAAATTGTTAAAATCATATTGATTTTAATATATCAAAGTAAAGGTCTTGATCTTGCTGATGAGGAGTGATATACACAATAAGTGATAAATATGATAGTGGGTGATTAGCTTCTGTTTTTTCCTTTCAAAATAGTAAAATCATTGCAAGTTTGATATATCAAATATAAGGTTTTGATGAGGTAACTACAATATTGTTCAAGATGACGTTCGATAATAGTCTTTTGTTTTTAGTTGGATAACCAGGATACCTATTTATTTTTAATGCCTTTACTAAAATTTATATTGAAGAAGGCGGAAGATGAATTTTGAAATTTGAAATTGTAATTAAATAATTTTTTTCGTTAGAGTCTAAATGTTAAAATCGTTATAATTGAGGCACGAAGTGCCGAATCCTTCCATATTCAGAGCCCGCGGAGCTTGAGCCCGCGAAGCGGGCGAATCTCCCTTACAGCGCGACCTAGCTGAAGGCCCGCGTAGCGGGGCCTGACGCTAGTTCTAATCTAAAAGGATTCATTAAATTATTGTTTATTATACAATTATGATGTGAAAAATTCCTTAAAACTAAACTAAAATAATATAAAAATACAAACGTTTGACTGCATCACAGCACAGGCTAACGGCTAAACTCATGACTGCGGGCCGCGCGAACGCCAGTACAAAAGAAGTTTTATTTATATATTCGTTTTTCTCAGAACTGGTACATTTTATGAAAAAATTTTCAAGAACAAAATTTTCTTTGATTCTTGTACTATAACTTTGTCGCAGTATGTATGGGTCTATCTCTTAAGATTACCATAGCTGTACGCTCACTGAAAATTACACTGCAAAATCGTAAATATGGCATGTCTGTTTTTAGTTTTAAATTTTTTTCATCACTTTATAAACAATGAAATTGCAATTTTCTTACTTCAGTACGATGGAAATACTTAAATGAATAAAAAGCAAAAAGAATTTTTAAGTTATCATAAAAAATACTAGAGATATAAGAAGTTAAAGTTAAAAAATGTGTTGTAGACAGAAAGTCGTAATTTTTTTGAAAATTGTGGATTTTGAATAAACGCAGTAAAATAGAAAACGGCGATTAACACCATTAGATTCGTCGGAAAATTTCCTATAAGAATATGTAAAATTAATTATTAGAGGAGCGACACCAAAGGTCGTCTTTAAATAAGCGAGCTACAGATGCTTGGATCTCCAACTATTACAGAGTGCCATGAAATAAAACGAATTAGTCAGACTATTTCCCACATAATTAATTAAACCAATCATTTGCTTCAATTTTTTAAATTCTGACCAATGACGTACAAAATATATCGGGAAAAATTGAAAAAAATCCCTAGCGATTGTTCAAGTGACAATTTACCCGTTACATGGCCATGTATGACAATTTTATTGATTTTGTATTGTTTTTAATTGAAATTAAAAGTGTCAAATGAACCTTTTTGTGACAACTTCATACGATGAAATAAAAATCTGACGTGGCCATCACACAACCTTCCGCCATATCTAGACTTTAAACAGAAATGTATACGTGCAATCCGGTGCCCATTTAAAATATACAAATAAAAATCTCAAATATTCAAACACAGAAATTTGCATCACCTGAATAAAAAGATTCATTCACAGGAAAACTCTGCTGTGTTGAAGCCATCCTCCGTTCAATTACTACATTTAATATCTTACTTAGGACTTATATAGCGCTAGTATGCCAACTTGTCACCCGTCTCACCTGTCAATATTTTTTACGCAGAAACAAAAATCAACCGATCATGGATTACAAGATATCAACGTTTTATTTGATAAATTTATTTTTTAAATTTTACTGCAGTTCTTTAATGCTACCAGATAAAGACAATTTTTTTATAACGTAAGTTGCAAATAACTTTTCCTCTTATTCTCATTACAAATAAATACTATATTTTTCCAAATTTATATACAATTTTGACAATTAACCTTTTCAATCTTCAAAAAATATCACTTCCGATGAAGATATTTGTACCAAAATCTAGGGAGCTCTTCCAATTTATATACAAATGTTAAATACCAAATATCAAAATTTTCGGGTAATTCGTATTTGAGTTATGCGACTAACAACCCTTGACCACACACACACACACACACACACACACACACACATACACACAGACATCATCGTGAAACTATCAAAAATGAGTTGTAAGGACCCTAATTCGTGCTCATCCACTAAAAATTCACCACCCGATTTTTTGCATGATTCCAATACCTTCCTTTACAGGTAAGCGGAAGGTAAAAATATATCAAATATAACGCCAAAAAATACAGTTACGTCAAAAACCTTAGTTTGGAACCAATTATTAATGAACTTGTGAAACGAAAGAAACTAAAATTTAAAATTTTGACACTCAAAGGTTAGTAAAAAAATTAAATGTCAAAATAAACAACCGTTTCGGCACAAAAAATTAGTCTTTATTTAAAAACACGAAAAACCACGAATAATTATTCTAATCGGTCTGCAGCAGTATAAAATTTTGCTTACTCCGGCATTAGAAAACATTTAATAATAAAAATATTAGGACAGTCCAACGTAAATTTATTAGTTCATATTTTATGTCTGTTTATTTGGGAAATAGTCTAACAAAATATATCTCGGATCTCATTATTTTGCATTTAAAATTATGTCTTAAGATTGTTGCTTATATTCCTCGCCAAATTGAATGATAAAATCCCTCGCCTTCAGCTCGGGATTTTGATCATGTCATTTTTTTGTCTAATGTTACCAAGCTTTGAAATAAATTTTACCAGCAAAGTAATGATCCCTTGATATATATTGATAATAAAAATAAATATTTCAATAATTAGTTACGATAAAATGTACCTTAAGAAGGAAGAGAAAATAATTATTAATTTTTTTAAATTAGTGAATCCTTCTTATAGTCCATAATAACGCAATTAGAACAACTATTTCAAATCTGTCAACTGTCAGAGTGATGAAATAAATATTTTTGTTTTGTTAAATTTTACACAGCAGCCTGAATTAGCCTAAATTGTTAATTTCATGTTTATTTCGTGAAAGAAATCTATTTGAACAACAAATTTAAGCTTATTCGATGCAGTTTTTTATTCTGAAAATCTTTTGTATTTTCACTTTTGCTCTAAAATGAATAGTTAAAAACTCAGAGCAAAATTAAAAATTTAACATTGTATTTTCTATTGGTCAAAAAAAAGACTCACCCGGTATACCTAATTCCCTTTTAGGTACATTTTGTTATTAAATTAAGTATTAAACCTGTCAAATCAACAAATATTGCCAATAGTAATATATCAAGGTACTATTATTATGCTGGAAAGATTTATTTCAAAAGATTATTGCTTGGTAACATTTCGAGACAAATGACATGATCAAAATCCCGAGCTGAAGGCGAGGGATTTTATCATTCAATTTGTCGAGGAATCTTACCTATATGCAACAATCATAAGAAATAATTTTACCTGCAAAATAATGAGACCGAGATATATTTTATTAGACTATTTCCCAAATAAACAGACACAAAATATGAACTAAACGAACTTACGCTGGAGTGTTCTAATATTTTTATTATTAATGCCGGAGTAATCAAAATTAGATACTACTGCAGACCGACTAGAATAATTATTCGTGGTTTTTTGTGTTTTTAAATTAATACTAATTTTTTGTGCCAAAACGGTTGTTTATTTTAACATTTACTAACCTCTGAATGTCAAAATTTTAGTTTCTTTTTAGATTTTTGACGTAACTGTATTTTTTGGCTTTATATTGATATTTTTTATATTTCATCGTAAGAAGTTGTCACAAAAAGATTCATTTGACACTTTTAATTTCAATAATTTATTGAAAACAATACAAAATCAATAAAATTGTCATACATGGTAGTCATAGCAATGTAACGGGAAAATTGTCACTTGTAATATCACATGTGCATTCATTCTTTCCGGAATTTTTTTTGAGTGCTTTCCAACAACGTCTTAATTAGCTCGAGTGGTACACCTCTTGGATTTGTTGTATTGTATATTGTTGGAAAATAAGGATAGAATGACATTATAACCACTAACGCACTAACTTTCAAACACAAATTAATCTTTTTGACGTTTATGTTCAGTTGGTAGCATCATAACGAACTAAAAATAACTAGAAATAACTGTGAATTGCCTGCAAGCCTTACAAAAATTAGAACATGTTCTATTCCATGCAACAGTTGCCTCAAGATTGCTTCTGCCTCTTGAATGTGCAATTTCTGTATTACACTCATGCAATATTGAAGCAACTTGTCAAAAGTTGCACTTGCGTCAGCAATATTGCACAATGTAAAATAAGCTTTAGAGCGTTATTTTTAAAATAGAACATAGGGAATCAATTTAACTGAAATATATTATATTTAAAATTATATGAAAGTTACAAAATAACAAACAAATAAACAATAACTATAATAAATTTTCAAAACGTCTCTAGAACTATTACAGCTGCCCAAATAACTAATGTTACTCAAGAGTTTTATAATCGATTGGGTCATTGTTTAACCGTGAATGGAGGGATTTTTGAAAATTTATTATAGTTATTGTTTATTTGTTTGTTACTTTGTAACTTTCATATAATTTTAAATATAATATATTTCAGTTAAATTGATTTCCTATGTTCTATTTTAAAAAGAACGCTCTAATACATTGCTGTCAAATTCGTAACCATGGATATGAAAAATCCCATGTTTCACGTTAAAATATACTCACGGTATACGTCATTGGTCAGAATTGAAAAAATTAAAGCAAATGATTGGTTTACTTAATATGTGGGAAATAGTCATTCCAAAATAAATTGAAAAATATCAGACGCACCACTTACTAAACAAAAATATTTCGTCAGAAAAAGAAAATGTTAAATTTTTCTATTAACCCATTAAAGCCCTAGGTATGTTTTACCATACGTCAACATTTATTAACACTATAAAAATTATTGTGTTCGAAGTTGGTGCCAATAAACGATATCGAGTGCTTAGAAGAATAATTTAATTTAAGGTATTCTACGCAAGTGCAGTTACTGTTTGTAAATTAATTTTTGAAACTACTTTTAATTTTAATCATTTTCATAAAATGCGTCCTCTTAGTTTTAACAACATGTGATAAAGGAAAGTTATTATACACTGCAATTATTAAAAAGCTTGTAAGATAGAATAGAAAGAGAGTGGAACAATAAATAATAAGATCGTATGATAAAAATTATTAAGGAGGACCAAAACAAAATATATACCATGTTTGAAATATTGAACGAATTTTGACAGATACTCTTGTGATGTTATGTCAAAAATTGTAAATTTACCTGGCTTCATTCTTTGTAAGTACTGCTCGTTATTTGTTATACAAACCTCGGTGAAAAGTTTCATTGCAGCTCAGAATATAGCTAACCTCGGCGCTTCGCGCCTTGGTTTAGCTATCTTAGCCCTCGAGTGAAATGAAAAACTTTCCACCTTGGCATGTAATAATGTAATATACTATTACGAACTCGAAACAGTTCGCAAAGTACCTAATGATTTTGGAGAGCATACTCAAAATGTGTTTTATGATAGCGAAAAATTTGATAGAACTATAAAGTAAAACGAGAGATAGAAATTGTGCATAAAAATAGAAATATAGAAGATTATAATACAAAATTTAGTCTGTTTTATAAATAGGAAGAGTAAAAACAAAAGTTCAGTGATATTTCTATGCTTGTGATTGGCTAGAACATAGCCCAATACACCTAAATGTCAGATTGTTGTGTTTTGTTTATGTTTACTGTCAAATTAACATTTTAGAAAATTAATTCTACAAGGTGAATATACTTTAAAATTCGTTCTAATTTGATACGAGTATAATAATTATATAATAATACTAGTGATTTACAGTGTAGGTGATTTGGGACTTTATTTTAAATTAAAGGGAAATGACTTTTGTTTTTACTCCTAGTTTAAAAACAGAGTATAGATAGTAGAGAATAGTCGATATACAACCTTACTAGCACAAAATAATCATTACATCTTATTTCGATTGGCTATGAAATTAAAAATTCTGCATTTTCATTGGTCTTTTTTGACAGATGACTGATCCCAAATTTTGTTGCACTTGTTGTGAATCATCCGGTATATTTGGCAAAATTTCTGAGATTCCTACCAGGTATATAAGGTCCACTCTTGTCTACAGTGACAGCCTTTTTCAGCTTGGTTCCTTGTCGAATCGAGCTCAGCAAGGCTCCTCGATTATCAGCTCCACCGCCGCCTTTCTTGGAGTTAAACACTGGCATTGTAGGGGGCGGAGGCCCGGGTGGCGGTGGCCCCGGAGGTGGAGGAGGCGGCATTGGCATTTTCACTTGCTGAAAGAAATTCTACGATGAAATTTACAGGCGTTAATTGTCGTAACTAGAAACGGAAACTTTTAAATTGACTCGATTCCATATCAGGCTAGCAAGTCTAGTATATTACTAATGACAAAAACAGAAGCGATATGAGTCATAGTATTGGAAGATAATCGTATTACAATTTTGTACAGTTAGTTAATTAGAATACTAATTGAGAAATCGTGTTGACGAAGTGATACCTGATTCTATTACTCAAGGATGAGACTTTAAATATTTTTATTATCGCTCATGATTATTTAATATCATAGCTGTTATATCTAATCTTAAATTTTATCTAAATAATTATAAAAATAACATTTTTGTACTTCAAATTGAGGGTACTTGTAAAAAGTAAGACATGAATTTTGACGAAGCTGTTTATGTATTGATACAGAAATTTTGTTGTTATTCTTGCCAAATATGACGAAAAGTTTTTGTATAAATCGGCCATCATTACTTGATTTCAGATTGGCACATTTTGGAATTGTCACGTAAAGAAAAAACATACTTACGGTTGATTAACTTAAAAAATATAACAAGTAAATAAAAGCAGATGTACTACTGCTTTAACACTGTGTCTTCAGTTACATACTTGTATGTAATAATAAATTTCACATATCACAAAAATAATAAATATTTTATTGTAACACCGTAAGACGAATTAACTTCAATAACTTTCTATTACTCCGCCTTTGCCTGTGTCAACATGGCCGTCATTTCAGTTACTGCGATACGTCACACTATCTTGCGCATGCGTGGACATTGAACAAATGACTCGTGACAAAATAACGAGAACTACCCTCGCGATGTTCTTTTGTTTGCTATTTCTATCCACTGTTTATTTTCTAAATTTACTTAAACCGTGGGAGATTATCCCATACGAAGATTTCTTAAAATATTTTATTCATATTTTTTTTATTACAGAAGCAAAAAACAAAACAACGAATCTTATAATTATTCTTGCATACATTTAAATATATTTTATGTAAAATAAACAACAAATAAATTAAGTTAAATTGAAAGAAAATCATGCGTTTTCTTGAGCAACCCTATAAACACTTTCTAGGGATGTAGTAATAAGTCTTACATCCCCTTCTATTGTTCTAGCCCAATTTTCAACGTCTCCAATTTCTTTTAACGCGCTACTAAATGTCTCAACTAAATTGAGCCACTGTTGAGTCTGTTTTGAGAAATTTGTGGCTCCAACATGTAGTTGTTTAGCTTCAGCATCCAAACGTTTTTGGTTTAAATACGCTTGTGCAACACTAAAATATATTTTTTGTTTTTAAAACTATATTGTTTTATTATTTAACTTCTTACCCAACATTCAAGTGATCAACTAAAGCTTGTGTTAAATCATTAGCAGATGCCACAGCATCTTTTCTTTTCTGTTCTGTTGAAAATAACAACAAAATATGTCAATATAAATTATTTATTAACCTTGAACATGTTTTATTTATTACCCTGTATTTCTTTTCTTTGAGTTTGTTTTTGTTGATGTTCTTTAACCATAGAAGACAACATTTTTATAACTCGGAAAATCTGTTATTTTTTACTCGGAAAACAGATAAACAGAAAACAGTTGACGGATGACAAGTGTCACAAAACAGGTGATGTTCTGAATAACAGTGCTGGTACTGCCATCTATAATTGATAGTTTGAATCACATTTCCCGCCTACACTTTTAAAAACTCGTCGGTCTCTGTTAACTAGATTTATGACAAAAAATCTGATGATGCAAGCAAAATATGTCAACTGTACTGTCACAATAACTCAAATTATGTGTAGAAACAAATTTCATATGATCAAGAACAAGATACTGGAATTTCAAAAAGTAGAATAATAGTTGCACTTTATTTTATTGTTAAATACTTACGGAAGTGTAGAAGGGCCATGAAAGAAAATGTATTTCAAAAATTATTCTGAAAATACTATCAAAAATCTAGTATTACTACTTTTCTAATTGGTACTCCCAATTTTCTAACTGATATTACCACTTTTTTAACTGGTATTACCATTTTTCTAACTCGTATTGCCACTTTCAAATTGGTATTACTATTTCATAGCTGGTATTATCACTTTCAAACTAGTATTACCACTGTTCTAACTGATATTACCACTTTTATAATTGGTATTACCACTTACCAGTTATAAAATTGATACCTATTACCAGTTAGAAAACTGGTAATGTCAGTTAGAAAAATAATACCATTTAGAAAAGTGGTAATACCAGTTTAAAAGTGGTAATACCAGTTAGTAAAATAGTAATACCAGTTAGAAAAATGGTAATACCAGTTAGAAAAGTGGTAATAATAATATTTTGTATTTCATACTTTTCTCTTTGAGTGCGTGCTTCATTTTACGAAAATATCATTGTTTAGTCGGTTTGACCTTATTCTAAAACGCAAAATTTTACTTTAGAGGCCCAGGCCTTTAAAGTAAAATTTTACAGCCTAGGCCTTTAAAGTTCTATTTTGCGTCCTATAAATAGTCACAAAAATGCCACTTTATGAAATAAAAAATTTTTAATGATATTATTTACTCTTATTCATTTAATTCTCGGTAAAAATAAAATTATCCGTTGTACCTACTCTAGTAAACGATAAAAAATATAGAGAATTTAAAAAAGAAGAGAAAATCTCTATTACTACTACAACTCTCTTCATTCGAGACTTCCTCAAGATTTCTCAGACTTCCTTAAGAATTCACAGACTTCCTAAAGATTTCCCAGACTTCCCAAAGATTTCCCCAGACTCGAAAATCTGGTAAATTATAAAGGCGAGCTCATGTACCTGACGAAGGTCACGTGTTCTGTGGGCCCTCGCTGTGATTGGCCTGCGGAATGGGCGGTATTTAAAAGTTTTCTTAGGCGGCCTTTGAAATATGGATATTTAGTTCGTTGTTGAACATTGATTTGTACACAACAAACAATTCAAACACATTCACAATAATATATTACATTCTCAATAATCCATTTCATTCTCAATTGTCGTGTCATGCATAAGTGTACTTACCTACCGTAGATTTTATTAATTCTAGGAAAATTCAAGGAAATGGGATAAAGTAAGGAAAACAATAAATTTTGTAAATTGATTTTATTCCATCAATTAATATACAATCAATTGTGTCAAATTTACTCGAGCATCCCATGAGTACACATAAATATATTTATGTTTGTACAGTTCATGAATGTAAATCGTAGTAAATATGACCGGGTAATCATTCGTCAATTGCTACTTATAATATTTGTCTACAAATTGTCATACTAAAATATACGCATATATAAACCGTTGGTTAATTTTCATTGACAAACATAGTAGATGTTTATGAAAAATAATTACAGTTTTAGAACGTACATTATAATAAATGTGATAGAAAATTGGATTAGTATTCTCAAAATTCATTCAAAAATAATAATACCTGTCTCTCTTCTCTTTTTTTGTTGATAATGCTGAAGTCGTTATGAGCCGGAGATTCAGATGAAGTGGTGTACCCCAGACCAACAGAAGGCACCCAGTCTGGATGGTTGGGATCGTTCACAGGTCGTTCTGTAATGGAAATACATACACGATATACAATAAATGCTGTAATAATTCCTTTAGAAACTTACTCGTCACAAAATGTTCCGAACAAATTCGGGCATTCTTCATGGCGGAAAGATCCCGACGTATCGCTGACAACCATCGCTGTCGGCGATCAGCTTTCGCTGGATCAAATTGACCTAAACAAAGTCACATTTTGATAAGTTATATGGGTCTGTAGTACTACTTTTCACACAATTTACCTCTTCAATCAGTTTCTGCCGGTATTATATACACCCTTCGTCTATGCTTCAACGCTGTCTTACAGCCCACGACACAGCACTTTCCAGAACTGGGCATTGTCAATAACAAAAACAACACAAAATTATAACAAAAAACACCACAGGTAAACGAAATAACAAAAACAATTAACAAACAACAACAAAACAATAAGGAAACCACAAAACTGACAAAAAAGCCGCAAGATCAAACTATCAAGTCGAAACTCAAATAGTAAATGGCGCTTACCTTTTAAAAAAATCTGACGCAGGGCCCACAGAACACGTGACATAAAATGGCGTTCGTCAGGTGCATGAGCTCGCCTTAAAATATATATTTTTTCGGATAACGATTTACAAAAAGTTAAATTAAATTTAATTACAAGTAACCTTCAACCTTTAAGCCCTGTTCGCACGGCGATCTTTGGAGATTCTACGGAGAGTCAAAGTCACGGCAAAAAAGAAGTTTTTTTCTTTCTAGTGAGAATTATTTGTTAAATTATCAATGAGTCTTGAAAAAAAAGAATTTATAATTTATTGATTGCTTCAAAACCACGTAATTATCACTAGAAAGAAAAAAAATTCATTTTTGCCGTGCCTTTGCCGGGAGTTTGACTCTCCGTAGAATCTCCAAAGATCGCCGTGCGACCAGGGCTTAGTTGGCAATGATCAGCCCCTTCAGTGTTGAAAATTTTATTTTTTTAATTCTAAAACATGATTTGAAACACGATATTTGTAACTATGTAACTATATTATATGTCAATAGATCAACAGAAAACACACTTTTAAGTTATCTGTCGCTCGAGTTGTCGGGATCCCGCTAAAAAAATTCAAATTTTCATAATAATTTTCACATAATAAACTAATGATCATTTATATTAAACACGAGCAGAATTCGATACTTCGTTATTAAATATAACTTATATTTAAAAACGGTTATGTGATTCTGCCTGCATGAAATACTATTTTACTTTAAAAATTGGGTGCCTACTCAAATCTAAAAAACTCAGAGCTAGAAAATTCAAGTACAAGAAAATTCTTGCCCGGAATCATAAAACAAACGAAAATTCAGAGACAAGAAAATGCTTACATAAAAAATGCATTAATAGAAAATTCAAATTTGGAATCTGATTGATGCAGAAAACGCATGTAAAGGAATATTCAAAACTGGAAAAAATATGGCTGCAGAAAAAATCGGATTCTGGCTAAGATATAAACAATGCTAACAAAACCCTTCTTGAGTCCAACAGAACTCCGTTTTTTTGACAAACTAATCTATGCTAACAAAACCCTTCTTAAGTCCAACAGAACTCGTTTTTTAAACGGCCACTATGCGTTGTTCAGCTGACAGCTTGCAGCCAACTTCAGGTTTGACCGCCAAGTAAAGTTTCTGTGTTTACTTGATTCCAGATATGTCTTTTCTATTAATGTTTTTTTTGTGAATGAATTTTCCTTAGCTTGGGATTTCGTGATTTTTATGATTCCTGTCAAGAATATTCTCTTCTTGAATTTTCTAGTTTATAATATTCCAGTGTTGAAGACGTTCCCTAAAAATTCACTTTTTCCCATAATGCCTGTGGCACACCGGTCGAGGAGCATCGAGGACCATCGAGTAACTCCTCGATGAAACGAAAGAACGCACCCGTCCGCGATGGATTTCTATTTCATCGGTGACAAATACATCAAAGTTTTGCGCGAAATCAAATACAAAAGATACGTCTGAAATGAGATACATTCGTTTCATCGTGGAACAACTCGATGAAAATAGCGGCGCCCCTATTTTTCGTCGAGGACGGGGTGCGTTTTATCGTTTCATCGAGGAGTTACTCGATGGTCCTCGATGCTCCTCGACCGGTGTGCCACAGGCATAAGGAAACATTTGTTCCATGCGTATTTAATAATGCGACCGTTAGCGCAATATTTCTCCCGATAGGTTCGCTAGGGAGCTAATTCCTTTTAACCTTCAAATGACTTTGAAACGTCAAACTTGTGTATATGCCGTGTATGAAACGAATCGGGAACGTCTTCACAGGTATTATTGTATAAACTTCAACAGAGAAGACATAATTACACACAGTAACATTATGCGTACGTCTTCTTATTTTAACTTAAGTAAGTATCGTGTAATACGTACTTAGAACACTAGCACCGTGCTGCCACCTTTGCGCTAAGGGTCCCATTAAATTCTTCAAATGGCAATGTCATTAACTGATTAACTGATAAGTGACAACCAATATAATAGCTGTCAAGTTATATTGTTTAGGCCGTTGCAAACCACTTGTGATTAATTGTTGTTATTCGTGTAGTCTTTACTATGGAAACTGTAAGTATTACTTTATACCTATTTCTGTTTAATTTGCTTCTAACCTATTTTGAACTTCAGTTTATTTGTGTTAACTTGTTTTTGTACTTTTCTGAAACTTATGATACACTCATTAATAAAATCCACGAACTGTAACTTAATTATAGATTAATAGAAATTTTCAGAACTCATAATTAATAAATTATTATCTATCAAAAAATGTAGCATCATGTTAGTATATGTAAATGAATAAATATAATGTTTTTACAGAAATTGAAGTATGCCCGAACTGGTTGTGTGACAAACAGGTTGCTATCAAGTGAAAAAGGTGCACTTTTTGGCTTTCCAAGGGATGATCAAAATCGGCAGAAATGGTTGGACGCTATAGATCGCCCAGATCTGCTAGATATAGCAAGCAATCAACTGCGAGATCGAGGACTTAGAGTGTGTACTTCGAAGACAACCAATTTCAAACATTTAAAAAAAAGAAATAAAATTTTAGACAGGCACCTGTCAGCGTTTTATCTAGTAAGATATTTCTTTATTCTTAACCTGTACTCAATAAAATAATATTGAATATCTCGTTATGAAGTTGATTTTTATAGTAGCGCTATTCAATAAGAAAAGCTCTTACGTACATTTGCTCAAATGAACTTCACCTTACTTGTTGGTATACCGGGTGTAGAATTTTTTCTGACCTATAGGAAATACAATGTTAAAATTTTAATTTTGCTCTAAGTTTTTACCTATTGATTTTTGAGTCAAACTGTAAATACAAAAGATATTCAGAATAAAAAACTGCATCCAACGAGCGCTTATTTATTGATATAAAACGTTCCTGTCACGAGATAAACGTAAATTAAATTTGATAAATTTGAGCTGTTTACAGAGTGTCATGAAAAATAAAATGAATTAGTCAGATCAAAAACAATAAACACTTCAATTAAGGTGATTCGAGCGTTGTAACAAATCCATAAACTTTTAATGAAACATGAAAAAATCAGTTGTTGGCACTGTTTTCCATATACATCTCAAATTTCAATCGATTTGACCGTCTCTATCCAGAGATATTCACATTTAAATATGACATTTTTAACATGGTGGGTATAGGAAAAATGATACTTTGCTGAATATATTGCATTAAATTCTTGACTCAAACCCATAAACTTTGTTTAAAATACTATTTAATTAAATGTGTGGTTATATATGAATACGTATGCGAAATATTATCAAAATTGACCGCCTAGTTAACTCAGAAATAAATATTTTATGTTATGAACCTCAAAAAAATAACGGAATAAAATGTAGAACTGGCACCGTTGCACTCTGCGATAAATTTGAAATACAAAAATTTTTACAAATTAGGTTTTAATGTGGATGCATTCGTATTTTATTTCTTATTAAATAATAAAATAATAATATTTCGGAGTAAACCGTCCAGTATAATTGTATATTTTTGTTCATATATCAAGATTTTGACACTTTGTACTGCAAAGTGACATCCGTGACAGCTAACATTTGATGCTATGTTGTCAGTTGTCAGACGTAGAATTTTATTTTTTAAATTTTATATTAGATCATATATTACTTACAAAAGCTACAGTATATTTATGTGTACATCCATTACTCATCTATTTATAATGTTTGCAATATTTTTAAAGCTGAAATAATTTTTTATTGGATTGGTTTCATTATATATTTTATGTTTCAAAGTTGGTATTACAGTCAAATCAGCAACTTTTAATTGACATATAAATGATTTACTTGATTTACAAATAAATATTATATAAAATAGTACTATGTGTTGCCATAATTCTTCTTAACGGATGTTTGAAACACATAATTGTAATTTTTAAAAGTTACAATAAAGAGTTACATTTAAACCATGATTTGGCTAGTCTGAACCGCTCGAACCACCTTAATTACGATAAAATGTACCTTAGGAAGAAAAGAAGGAAAATAAAATAATTATTAATTTATTTTTTTGATTAGTGAATCTTTCTTATGGTCCAATAAATCAATTGTAACAACTATTTCAAATCTGTCAACTGTCAGAGTGACTGAATAAATATTTTTGTTTTGTTTAATTTTACATGGCAGTCTGAAACTAGCCTAAATTGTTAATTTTTATTTCATGTTTATTTCGTGAAAGAAATCGATTTGAACAAAAATTTTAAGCTTATTCGATGCAGTTTTTTATTCTGAAAATCTTTTGTATTTACACTTTTACTCTAAAACCAATAGGTAAAAACTTATTACATTGTGATAACGATAAAAAGTATAATACTGTGTGTGTGCCATCAAGTCACCCTAGGGATATAACCCAAATGAGGTTCAAATCCCGAAATCATAATACAATACAATACATTGTGATAACGAAAAAATTATGTAATAAGGAAATTTCTAACTAAATACATTTGTTCTTACTGCATGGTATTAACGGTATGTCCACTTAACATTACTGTTCCTTTTCTAAAATATCTACTACAATGTGAGGAGATTAAAATATTATTATTAAATCTTAGTTTTGCTAATGGTTTTTTAATGAAGTTGCGTTTCTATTTTAATTTTAAATAATAATTTTCTTCTTCATCGGAATAGGGCCAAGCCAAAGGATGAATTTGTGCCTGAAGTTGAGGAATATGAAAATATATCTCCAAACTGACAGGAACCTCAACTTCCGAAGAAGCGTTCTGCGGATCAGTTAGAATTACCATCTACTTCGCACAAACGAAGAGGTAACGTAACTTACTCTTTATACATATTATCTATATCGTGAATTAAATTTAATCCCGTTTCACATTTTCAATGTAAACGGGCTTATAAAGAATGTCAGAAACCCTCTCTTTTATTAATTTTAAATCATAGATACACGACTACTATCAAAGACAATAAAGGAACAAAAACTTCAGCGACAATTTCACCCAAATATTATCAGCTTATCTTCATATTAAATTCCTCAACTGACTTCTCAGCTTCTCTCAACTCTGTTGAACTGAACGTAAGTTGTTTTAAAAACTCCCATAGTTATATCATCATTTTACTTTAGTTAAAGAATATAATATACCTGTTTCAGTATGAAGAAGTGGCGGGGCGTCTATGGAAGCAAGGGAAGCGATGCTTCCCTTATCTATATTCTTTTCAAATGTATAAATTTATATACGAAATTTTCTTTTAAAACAGTAAAATTTTCTTAATTTATATAAATATTGCATTCCTATTTTAAGCAATACACGTTACACATAAGTTATTCCAGTGCAAAATAACGTAAACTGCAAACTCATTTAGACGCACATCCAAACTCTGCATCCTCATGCGCTCGGGCATGTCCGTAGTTCTTCGTTCAATAGTTCGGGCGAGTACGTATCGGTGCATAGAATACTCACAAAAGCGAAAACTCATTGCATCGATGTTGCGTTACATCGACACCCGAAAGTTCCCGAAGACAACTTCGCCAGGTTTCGGTATATGATATGTCGGAGTATGATTTACACTGGGCAAATATGATAATTCAGATACTACAGTGGCGCCAATCTAAAAAGTGATCTGTATTATAATTAAACTGACAGTTATGGAAACGTGAATAACCAAAAAGGTATCGTCTCCGTAACTAGTAATTAACGTTACAAGTCCGGGAATTCATATTTAACAGTACGAGTGAGACGTTTGAAGACGAGGCGACGAAGGAGCCGAGTCTTGAAACTCGAAACGAGTATTGTTAAAAGAATTCACGGACGAATGTCGTTATGTATTTTATTTCATCCTGTGTCAAATTCCGTTTTAAAGAAACAGTAATATTAATTTCAAAATAATTTATCTAATGCTCCAAATCTAGTAACATTTTCGAAACATAATTAACAACTGCAATTTGGCGATTGTTTAATTGTTATTGCGTTGATTAATTTCTATTCCAACACTTTACTGGACAAAGGCCGTTATTTGCGTTTTCCCGGACTCAAACTGTTGACGTAAAGTATTTGAATTTGACACAGGATGAAATAAAAAATATTGCGTGTTTAGAGGTGTAGCTGTTTCTGCTTTACTCATTGCATATTAAAAATTTGAAGGAAAAACAGGTACTAGATTTTAGATTTTTGTGAAAGAATTAATCTAGGATTATGCCCAGTTAGAATTTTGAAAAAATCTTTGAAATCCATATACAAAATTAATGAAAAAGTGCCTTTGAAGCAATGTTTTACATGCTTTTTCTTATTATTAAGAGATTTATTATAAAATGTAACTCGGCATAAACAGTTGCATTCTTCGTCTGTAAATAAATTTATGACATTTAGCTTTATCTATAAAACTTCGTGAGCATTGTAGAAATTGCTAGACTGCTTTTCCGTATTTTTTGCGAGCGTTTCTATGCATTAACATAGGACAAACGTGGTGTAGAGCTATGTAATAAAACTTCTTATTTGTAGCGGAATAAGATGGTCAAAAGTGTCCCAAGCGAAATAAGCTGTGGGTTTAAAAATAATGTTTGAGATCATAAAAAACCAGATGCGACTAATTAACCCCTCATCCCCCTCATCCATTTCTACAGCCAAAAAACGTGTTTTTTTGTTTTTTAATTGTCCCCTGCGTCTAACAAATTTTCGACTTTCGTTAGGCGTCAGCAACGAAAGATAATAAAATTATCTACTGTAATTTCATAAAATTTGATTTTTTGGCGGGAAATTTGAAATTTTACAAATCAAAAAAACATTAAAATGCCATTATTTCAGTGACCCTACGAGGTGATACTCCAGAAAAAAATATATATTATTGATTATTTAATAATTTTTTATATTGGTATTTTTTTTCAGAATTTTCCGAGTGGAACCAAATGGTCAAAAAAATTAAAAATCGCCTTTTTGACAAATTTTAACCTTGTTTTCCGTGTGAAAAATTAATTGTTTAACATTCTATATTATTTCGGAGTAGCACTTGTAGAATTTAATGAAAAAAATCTGATGAGACCAGCACAAGACCTCCAGCCATACTTACTTTATTCTTTTTACTTATACAAATATATTAAAGTACTAAGTACTACTCACAAATATATTTTAGTCATTTTATTTAAACTGCAGAAGAAGCTATAATACTAGTTATTTACGAACCAAATTCGGGAAGATTTTGATCCCACATGAGCGGTTTTTTGAAACACAAGCGAAGCGAGGGTTTCATTTACGCGAATGCTGGGGATGGTGTCTTCCCGCAAGAGGTTTGTACAATGTTTTTTGTAACAAATAAAACTATAATCAAATACATTCAAGTTGTACAGTTGTAGTTGTGGTCTGATCATTAAATTTGAGGTTACCATGTTTTTTCTACTCACTACTGCTCACTGCTACCGACAGATGGTGCGCTGCACACAAGTTTTATTTTTAAATATTGGCGGTATTCGGTGGTCTTCACTAATTATAATTCCAGGAAGTAACACTTTATAAACTAAATTTTATTATTTTTAAGATGATTTTACTCTGAAATGTCTAGAAAAGCCAATGCTATTTGCATTTTTACTGATTGACTACACTGGGAAATTGACATTTCCGATTGTCAATTGCGTGTTTAATATGTCATTTCCTAGGTGATGAGTACAAAATAGTATATTATTTAATAAGGAGCTAAAGAGGAACTTTTTGTGGAGAATTTGTAGGCGTTTGCCGGATGAGCGCAGCGAAAGTACTTATATATTAATATATTTGTATAATAAGTTAAAAGAATAAAGTCAGATTTTTTTATATTATTCTACATTTTAGTTATTAAGAAAAGTATGAACAGTTTAATAGGCGTACAAGGAAGTCATGTGCTGTCCACGTCAGATTTTTTAAATAACATAATTGCAAAATATAGTGTATGAAACTTGTTCGTAAACTGCAATTTTATACTAGTTACTTTAAGAACACTCCGCTGCGCTCGTATTCTAATCTTGAGCAACATTTTCAAAAAATTCTATTGATTCTTCATAGCAACAATTTTATTGTTTACGGATTAAAAATAATTATTATTGCCTGGGCACTAAAAGTGCTATTTCACAGACTGCTAGCTGTCAAAAAATAGCATTATTAATTTCATTTATGTTGAATAAGTATTTCAAACGTATGATGCCCTTTCCACGCTTGTGTATTTCAAGTACTGTTAAAATTAAACTCATAGTCTTATCATTTAATTTAAATTAGAATTTTTTCAAGTTAAAGCAGTATATTTTATCTGTGAGCATACCGCTCAGTAAAATTTTTGATGCCGGTAACAGATGGGTCAGATGCCGGTAAGCTGGAAATTTTCAGCCGGGCTTGGTACCTACTTTACTTACATAATTACACAATATAAAACAAACAAAAAAACAGGTAGACATAAATTTGTTATTTTATCCTTTCTTTTTGACACCAAATAACATTTTTTTAAAAATATTTTCGTCAGATTGAAATATAACCAGTAACAAACTTTTTCGACATATTGTGACCAACACCATTTGATTTACATATTAATAATAAAAATGTTGAAATAATGGACAAGGTAAGGATAAATTCAAGTATTTTGTGTATATTATTTAAAATAAATAATTTATATTATAAATAAACTTAAATCGAACTCTATGAATATTTTTGTATACCTAGTACCTACCTATCTGAATTTAAAAAATCGCGTTAGTCGATGATAAAATAGTGTACCTATGTTATAAACAATTTAAATATTAATTGGTTTGTATGTAAACCGTTAATTGTTTAAAAATATTTGTTATATATTTATATTAATTATATAATGTTTTATTATACCTACAGCTTTTAACAATAGATAAGAAACTCTTGTTTTGATTAGGTGGAAGAACAGCTTTTGGCTGACTGAACCTCGCCATTGGGAGAATCCAATAAAGATTATTATTATTACTGATTCTTCTTAACCAAAATAATATTAGCGTCCTTTTAAAAGGACGGTAAATAAAGTTCTGTATTATTGGCTTCAGCTTTTATGAACAAGATGTAACAAGTGTTTTTTTGATAGAAATATATGCATTATACTGGCACATGTCTAGTACATTGTGTCTAGTTTCAAGTTCGGTGGAATATTGTTTAAAAAATCGTACTTTTTGTTGCGTCTCATCTTTGGCTTTGTCATGTATATAAATTAATTCAGTAATGTTTGGGATAAGATCATAAAGAAAGACAGTAACATATCATTTTGGTTGAAATTTGAATGGAAATTTTATTTATATTTACCTTACGTAGATACCTATCAACCTAAAAATTTCATGTTAAAACACAGTAGGTACCACGATATACGTAGGTACCTAATATTTTTAATTTTGTAACACTATTTCTTATTATGGATTTCGTAGTAAAAAAGTGAACATATTTTTTTTTTAAATTGGCGTTAGAATTTAAATAAAAAGAATGTTGTGTAATATGCAGCATAGGTCGTTCCGAAAGATACTGATCATCAGCGTTCCACTCTTCCGCTGACATGTTAGTACTTATCTATTATTTATATGAAGAAAACGTATAGTGTTAAGCTAGATTCATACCCGTTCATACCTCTCAATTATAAGTATATAAGTGCTAAATTAACCAACCAACACTTCCAAAACATTCCAATTTCAAGCGCTAGTTGGTTATTAGCTACTTACTTATAATTGGATAGATCTGAATCTATCTTTACTTTACTATTGTACAGTTTCGATAAATTAATAAGTAGTCAATGTTGGGTTGCACTGAGTTAAAAACGTTCTAATAGAGAATTATGAAAAATTATAAGGAAGATTTTTGGAGAAGCAATCTATATAAGATAATCTATTATTTTTATTGATGAATTGTCACACAAGATCAAGAACACGTTGACAAGACATTAACAGTCAAGCAATATATAACAGTCAATTTAATAATTTGTTAGTAATACAAAACATCCCACTGGCACAATGCAAAGACCGAAAGTTATTTACAGAAACTAAAAGATATCTACACACTAGATTTAAGAACTAATTTAAGGAACTGAAAACCCAACAAATTTTGCTCAAAATGTGTCTTCGTTGAACGTATAGTCAAGAACAACTCTGTTTTGATTTTGAGATAACGAGTTGTTATTTTACAAACAGATTATCGCTGGCCAGATATTTAAAAGATCTATAATTAGATCCATCTTTGTATTTAGACATTTCATGTGCTATTTAATTAGTTATTAATTGGATTGTATAGTCCTATTGTGTTGTTACTCTAATCCTTCATAGTTTTTCACATTTTTCTTACGATTGCATTACGAACTTCTTGCATAACTTAGTTGGCTGATGACTTTTATCTACTTTTGACGAATTATTTCTGTAAAATAATTACCTAACTTGAAATTCTTTTAATTTTAACCACATTTGAACGTCTATTCTATGCTTACCTTTTTATGACAGTGTGTTTATTTATTTCATTGGATGTTTTATATGTTTACTGGCTCTTATTTAATTGACTTCTGCTCCCAAAATCTTCATTTTATTTAATATTCAGTCGAAAAATCAATCTTTTACCATTTTTATTATTTTATTAATCCTTAAAACCTTGCTAAAAACCTCCATCTCTCCTTCTCATCACAACTATTGAATTATTATACTTCAAATATTTGTAGTGTTTTGCCGTATTGTTCATGTTTCCAACATAATATAATTATTATAACAAGAATACATTGATTATTATCTCCAGTGGTCCAGTGTGATATGAAATTAAAACGTGTTTTATTGAGTTTTGACAGTTCTAATGTGTCAGATATTTAGATTAATGGTACTGTGTATTACTGACTTTCCTATTAATTCGGAAAATAACGAAGTGAAGATCGGGTGTCTTCGTTGTCGATGTAACGAAACTTCGTTGCAATGAGTAATCGAGGCAACGAAACGCTCCCGTTCGGGCTAGATATCGACGTGGTTAAGGTCGCGCTCCTGTATATATGGTTGCGTACCAACAGTAATTAATTTTATTCATGGTGCATTTAAAATTGGTAGACTTTAGCAGTCCAAACATTGCATATATGTGATTCTTAATTGTATACCTAGGCTAATGAACCATTCTTGTTTAAAAGAAGTTCTTATTTTTCAGAAAAATACATTTTATTTCCAAAACTATCACATCTACATCTTTATAACATACTTACTTGACTAGAGAATTATATATGTTATCATAAGAAAAAAACAAAAAACGTAAATATTGACTGAGACTCAAATGCACCATGAATAAAAAATAAAGTGGTTTGAATAGCACCCGACCACTAAAATAGTTCAAGCATTATCACATAGATGGCTGCTCGTCGTTTAAAATTTGGCGCTATAGATTCAAAGTCCGGATTGCATTATTTATGTTATGTTATGATTTCGTTAAAAGCCCTTTCATAGTTTTTTCTTATATCTTGCGGTTATTTGTTATTATGTTTTAGTTGTTTTCTTGTTTTTTGCGTAATTGTTATTTAATTATTGGTTTTGTTGTTTTTAATGTGTTGTTGTTATTATTATTATTAAACATTGTTCAC
Organism: Agonum fuliginosum; assembly: GCA_947534325.1. Lineage (NCBI taxonomy): Eukaryota > Metazoa > Arthropoda > Insecta > Coleoptera > Carabidae > Agonum > Agonum fuliginosum. Next base: position 44,020,821 of record OX384030.1, on the reverse strand, counting down.
TCGGGAACTGTGTCCGTGGTATTATATTATTTGTTGAAATGGGGGGAAAAAGTACGAAGCACAGTAAAAAGAAGAAAAATAATAGATCTTTCGCTCGGAAAAGGTGGAATAAACTTAATTGCGTAGGTAAATAGTACATAAAAATTTGAATTTTTTTAGGACTAACGTATATTACATGTTTCTACTTTTGCACTTTTCCAGTAAACGAAAGATAAATAATTGAATACAAAAATGACACTTACTTTTATTATTTATCCTACTTTTTTACATTGTTGTCAACAATCAGTTTGTATTGTATAAATCTGATATCGTCAACGTCTATTCGAAGAATTCGAGAATGATTAACTTTCTCAAAACTGACCAATCAGAATAAATTGAGTATTTTGGCAAATTATTTTATTGATTTTATTAGTAATTTTTGTATCAAGTGGATATTTTAAGTGTGTATATCAATAAACATAATTTAAAAAAATTATATATGTAGCCATAAGCTTTGTTATTTATTGACAATTTTTTTTATGTTTATATTTCGTTATAAATAATCAAATAAGTTAATGTGAAACTATTGGTTACTATGGTAATCTTATAAGATTCAAATTCAGGTTAACGATGCTTTATATAATTATAAAAAAATTGTTAATTTATATATATTTATATTTTAATTTAGAAATTTAGATAATAAAAATTTGTTTCTTGTGTTGACAACTGTCAAAAATACTCGGGTATGCTGGTATGCACTTGTGCAAATACTCGCGGGTACACTGCATTTGTGCACATACCTACTCACTGATACTTGATTGTTTTGGCTCGAAATTTAAAAAATACTGTAACCTGATTGGTTGAAAATTTTCGAGGGAAATTATACCACAAGAGCTACGTCGAACCGCAGGAGGCAAAAGTATTTTCTATTATTTTTGATGATCAAGTGGTATACAATTTCACGAATAAAACAAATTTAACAATTTTATTTATTAACATAATTTTTAAATTAATTTTAAATATTATTGTTTGTTGTGTCCTGGTTACGGTGGATAAACGCATACTATGTCAATATTAAAAAATTATGCACTGGATTAATGTTATTTATAGATAGTTTCTATGATTTTTGTGAAAAATAGTGCATTTTAATTGGTTAAAATATATAATGACGGAAATAGTCACTGATATTTGATTGTTATTAAAAAATTATTGTTACCTGATTGGTTAAAATTTATTTTTTCAAATGATTCTTAAATATGAAGTAATTAAACTCACCAATATAATAAAAAATTATTAAATTTTCAGACTTTGCTAAAAATACTTAGGTACCAAAACATTAGCAAAATTCCGGATATAAACTAAAATCTTAATGTAAAAAATTTCATTATTGAATTAAACATATACAAGATAATTATTTATGTTTGTTAATATGTACCTACTAAACAATGATATTATTTAATAAAAAAATTTACAATTATAGAAAATAATTATGTATAGGTAACAGGATTTGGAAATAAATGGAAAAAAATGTTATTTTTGCGCAACTATCAAAATTTATTATAATCCATAATTAAATGATACAAAATATTAGTAATTGTTATTGTTGTCATGTATTGTTGTGCGTTTACAGAGCCACAAACCCGAGCGCCAAGCGCTTCTATCTCGTCAAAAAATTTAGAACCTTGAGAAATGAATAGGTATAATTTCTACGACGGCGTAGAAGGGTCAGGGTAAATATTTTTTTATATTGAATTCCCGACTTTTAAACTCGGGATCCCGACTTTTAAACTCAGGATCCCGACTTTTAAACTCACGAACCTAACTTTTAAACTCGGGATCTCAGCTATTTAATCCCGAGATAAAAAGTCAGGATCCCGAGATTAAAAGTCGGGATCCCGAGTTTAAAAGTCGGGATCCCGAGTTTAAAAGTCGGGATCCCGACTTTTAATCTCGGGATTAAAAAGCTAAGATCCCGAGTTTAAAAGTCGGGATCTCGAGTTTTAAACTCGGGATCCTGAGTTTAAAAGTAGGGATCCCGAGTTTAAAAGTCGGGAATTCAATATAAAAAAATATTTACCCTGACCCTTCTACGCCGTCGTATAATTATATAATTTTTGCTTTACGTTACATTGTTGTCCCGCCCGACACTTCTTGACAAGCTTGCACAGGTTGCAAGTTCTACGAAGTGCTACCGGCACCGGTCCGTGTATTTTTCTTTCATACACTATAAAATTCATAACTCGTTATCTAGCCAACCAATTATATTGATTTCCTTAGTAAAAATAATTTTGAACCTTCCTTTATATATCTCCTGCAGTATGTACTGCAAAATTCCTTACAAAACGAGATTTAGTAGCAGACTACATTTTTCACTACACGAAATTTACGTTGAATTTTATTACTTTCTCATTTGTTATAAACAATACGTCATTCTTGATAAATGTACTACACCTACACATACATAGGTACTTAATAAGTACTGCTTGTATAAAATAAATAGAATAAAATATCTTCACTAGTTCACAAGAAATTACAATTGTAAGTCGGAAAGTTAAAAAAAATCACCAAAATTTTAATTTCTAAAAAAAGGAGATAATGCATTTTTCGGGTTGATGACAATTTAGGATTTTCGTATCTTTTTATATGTAGAAAGAGAAAAAAATCTGAATATAATATAATTTTTTCAGAAAGGGTACACCTATATTCATTTCTCAAGTTTCGAAATATTTTGACGAATCGGGACTATAAATTAAATGGATAAAAATATGTCAAGATTTTTCTATAAAATAAAAATTCATGGCATACAAAGTAAAAACTATTAATTATTATTATAACATTACATTATTTATGTTGTTTGTTGTTCGAAATATTTTTACCTATCTTCTTACGTGTCCCAAAAAATGTTCATACGGGAATTTCTCTCGAGAATCAAGAAACGAAAACAATCCAAATGTTCTTACCGAAATGTACAGCATGTACAGTGGCTATGAGTGGTGGAACAATGTTGCGATTGGCTACACTAATACAAGCGTATATACAGTATAATATGTACAAATTTTATACTATGCTGCCATCAGTCGGTCTAGAAACGAAATAGCACTGCAATCCGGGAAAAGAGTACCCTACGTTCTGAATGTTTCGAGCGTAGTTTCAACAAAATTTAGTTTATAACGTATGTGTTACTTATTTACTTATTTATTTTCTTCAAATATTTACATAATAATTGTTTTCATTGATTTATACAGATTTTATAAAAAAACGTGACGTAATACAACAATAAATGTCGAATACAAATTTTTGACTCAAAATATCTCTAAAAGCAGGCCCCCAACTTTCTTCAAATTTTTATATGTTGTATAATAGGTCTTTCCCAATATATAGATATCAAAATGATCAAAAAGGAATACGAGGGTCATCCCTAAAAAAATAAAAAGCGCACTAAACAAATTTTTTTTTCAAATTTCAAATTTACCTTAAATGCGTTGATATGTACGAAGACACTGTAGTATACTTATGTTTTTTATTTTTTTTTATCAGTTTTAGAAAGTGCTAAAAAAAATAATATTTCTAAAACTAGGCCCCCAACTTCGTTGAAATTAATATATGTTGTGTAATATTACTTCAATTATTACACAAAAAAATTTAGTCAAAAGTAAATACAACACACAGAAGATATTTAGAAAAAATGCAAATAATATGTTTTATCTAACAGACAGCAAAGAAAATGTTTGTGTCAAACATTGTTTTACAAAGAATAAGTAATATTTAAGAGATTCCAAATTTTATCTCATGATTTTCTCTTATGAAAACATTAAAATAAATTATTAAAACAATTTGGAAACTGCAATGTAAATTAGTCTGTTTGGTGGTGACATATTGGACCCGTGTTGAAAGGATGAACTACTATGAGCGCGAGTTTCGGCGACTATTGTAGAAAATGTTCCCCTTCGAAAATTCTCAGTAAAAGATAAGAAAGAGGGTCAGGTATTAGCTTCGCCTGGCACGATGTTTCGAAGTCGAAGCTAGTTTAGTTTAGTATATTATTCTCCATTTGCATATTCCAAATAAGTTAATTTTATACATCATTACTACAAAGAAAATATTGTTTGAAATAAGAATCTATATTTTTTATAAATTAAAGGTTTTGTGAATTTATAATTTTAACGACTCATATGCAATAAAAGTAAAGTATTTTGAAGTTTTTTACTCCATTGTTTCTTTTGTCAAACAATGAATTTTTTTCGCATAAAAAATTAAATATTAGCACTAGTAGAAATGTAGAGCTTTCTAAAGATTATTTTATTACAGAATAATCTAATATGAAGTTTTTTCAATTTAAGAATTTTAATTTTTAAAACAAGGTTCTTCGATCGATAGCCGATATGAATACGTGTTTGCCTAACTTAAATTCTAGATACCTATCAAAAAATTCTTTTTTAACTAAAAATATACATAAGCATTTCTGACAAGAAGCCAATGTTCTTTCAATTTGTACCTGTTGTATGATGCCTGTTTTCAAAGAGGTACAGGTACATATTAATAGATATAAAAAATTTCAAGTCTAATCATCAAGGATAATATCATGAGATGATAATGTTTTGAGTTGTTTTGTCGTTTCCACGGCAACTTATTTTTGACAATATCATGACACAAAACATCATCTGACTATTTCACGAAACGTAGTACAGGGAATTTTTCCGTGATGTATTGTGAAGTGAAATTGCAATAAGGTGCCGTTAAATAGACAAAAATTATCTCAAAAAATTATTATCTCGAATGGTATTTAGGATGGACAATTTTTCTCTTCAAAAACACTACCAGAACGAATTATTTTGCAAAACATTTTTGATGTTTAATTTGACTAATTTATTTATTTATTGTAACTAACGTAACTAAATAAAATCTAATCTACATCTACATACATGTTGTCAGTTACATCATTTTACAACATATTTGATTCTATTGGTTGCATTTTGCATTACGTCATCCGACGTCATCATAACACAATATGTTTGGTTAATAATACCATCTGTCAAAAAAAATCTCTGAAAGCCAGTCTCCAATTTTCTCAAATTTTTATGTGGTTGTAGTATAGTTGTACAGTTAAAGTTTTTTAGTATAAAGATAAAAAATAATTAAAAATAAATACCAGCGTCTTCTCTAAAAAAATATATATAAAAAAGATACGTATTTAATAAACTAAATCAAGAAGAAGGAGAATCGTTCGACGAATACATATAGTCTCCTGAGGGATAAAATAATAATATATTTAACATAGCATTAGAATACACAATGAGGAAAATAAACAAAGGAACACTCAGAACAAGTGGTGGACAAATAATAGCGTACGCTGATGATATCGTTATCGCAACAAAAAACAGAGAAATTATGACAAAAATGTTAAAAGAGATTACAACAGAAGGAGAAAAAATAGGACTCAAGCTAAACGAAAACAAAACGAAAATAATGATATTAGGAAAGGCCTGGAAAAGGGAGTCCATATGTATAGGTGAACATTCTTTTGAAGCGGTAAAAAAATTCAAATACTTAGGGACTGCACTGAATAACAAAAACGAAAGAGAAACTGAAATAAAAGAAAAAATAATAGCAGTAAACAGAGCTTATCACGCAAACAAAAAAATACTGCTGAACAAAATACTCGCAAAGAAAACGAAAATAAAAATATACAAAACAATAATAAGACCAATATTGTTGTATGCTGCAGAAACAATGACAATGACGAAGAAGGATGAAGAAGATTTGAGAATAGCAGAAAGGAAAATATTACGACCCATATTAGGACCAATAAAAACATCAGAGAATGAGTATAGAGCAAGAATGAACCATGAAATAGAACAGGAATTAGAAGAAGATGTAGTTAAGAAAATAAAACAACAACGGATACGATGGCTAGGACATATATGGAGAGCAGACGAAAGAGAAACAATAAAGTCGATCCTACAATGGGCACCCGGAGGCAGAAGAAGACGAGGAAGACCAAGGTCAAAGTGGCTAACAGAAGTACAAGAAGATCTCAACAAAATAGGAATAAGAAACTGGAAGGAAAAAACTAAAGATAGGAAGATATGGCGAGAGATTGTTAGTAGGATATAAAACATAGGAACGGGGACTAATCCACCCCAATAAATGGATTTAGAGAGCTTCACGAAGCGGCGCAACCCCAATGGGGTGTTAAGCCACTGCATATATATATATATATATATATATATATATATATATATATATATATATATATATATATATATATATATATATATATAGTATAGTTGTACAGTTAAAGTTTTTTAGTATAAAGATAAAAAATAATTAAAAATAAATACCAGCGTCTTCTCTAAAAAAATATATATAAAAAAGATACGTATTTAATAAACTAAATCAAGAAGAAGGAGAATCGTTCGACGAATACATATAGTCTCCTGAGGGATAAAATAATAATAGGAATCAGAGACGAAACGTTAAGAGAAAAAATACTTGCTACAGAAGATCTGTTGTTAGAAACAGCAATAAAAATGTGTCGAGCTAGTGAGCTTACAACGAAACGGTTACAGAATATGAAGACACAAGATAGCGTAGTAGACATGGTAAAAACAAAAAAGACCCAGAATCAAGTTTCACTCAAGAATAAGGAATTCTTGTGCAAGCGATGCAATACAACTCACGGCAAGAGAAGTTGTCCGGCATACAAAAAACAGTGCAAGAAATGTAAAAAAATGAATCATTTTGCAGTAGTATGCAAATCAAAGTCAGCTAACGTAGACACAGTAGAGGGACAGGAAGAAGAAGTTGATGAGTTGTACGTGGACGAAATATTAGTAAAGAATAAAGAAGAGTGGTACGAAAATATTTTGCTCGAAAATCTTAAAGTTAAAATGAAGTTGGACACGGGAGCACAGTGTAATGTTCTGCCAAAAATGACAGCAGATAAACTAGGAGTAAAAATGTCAGAGTCAAGAATCAAGAGAATAGTATCATACACTAATAATAAAATGAACGTAGAAGGAGAAATACAAGTAGAAGGGCAACTGAAAAATAAAAAGCAGTTACTAAAATTCCTAGTAGTAAATGCTGACGTACAACCAGTGTTGGGAATCCAGTCGTGTGTCCAGCTAAACCTAATTAAGAGAGTGAATGAAGTAAAAAACGAAAACATATTCAACGGGTTAGGTTGTTTAAAAAACTATGAGTACGACATAGATCTCAAAGAAGATGCTAGATTCGAAATAAAACCGGCTCGTAAAATACCGCATGCAATAAGAGAAAAAGTAAAACGCGAACTAGATTCCATGACAAAATTAGGAGTAATCCGTCCAATTAGCGAACCAACTCCGGTAGTCAGTCCAATGGTCATAGTTCATAAAAATGGAAAAATACGAGTCTGCTTAGATCCGTCAGATGTCAATAAAAATATTTTAAGAAGACACTACCCATTGAAAACGATCGAAGAAATAGCAACTAGAGTTAAAGGTGCCAAATACTTCACTAAATTAGACTGTAAACGAGGATTCTGGCAAATCAAGGTGAGTGAAAGAACTCAAAAATACTTAACTTTTGCCACACCTTGGGGCAGATATACATGTTTAAGGTTACCTTTCGGCATAGCCAGTGCACCCGAAGTATTTCAAGAAGTAATGAGCAACTTGTTAAAGAACATGAAAGGAGTAGAAAATTCCATGGACGACATCTTATTGTACGCATCAACTAAAGAAGAGCTAAAAAAAATAACGGAACAAGTAATCCAAAAACTAGACGCAGCTGGATTAAAATTAAACAAAGAAAAGTGCGAATTTGAAAAACAAAAAATAAAGTTTTTAGGGCATGTGCTCACCCCAGTAGGAATAAAAGCTGATGAAGAAAAGACTGAAGCAATCAGGAAGTTAAAAACGCCAACGAATGTAACCGAACTTCAACGTTTTTTAGGAATGGTAAATTATTTGTCTAAATTCTTACCTAAACTATCAGAAGTAACTGAACCAGTTCGACAATTGTTATTGAAAGAAAACGAGTGGTTATGGACGGAAGAGCACGATAGAACCATTAAAAATATAAAAGAACTCATTAGGCAACCACCAGTACTAAAATACTACAACTCGAACGATGATGTCACACTACAAGTAGATGCGAGTTTGAAAGCACTAGGAGTCGCCTTAATGCAGCAGGGACAACCAGTGGCGTTCGCAGCAAAGGCTTTAACCAAATCACAACAACAATATCCACAAATAGAGAAGGAAGCGTTAGCGATCCGTTACGCGTGCCGCAAATTTCACGAATACGTATACGGGAAGAAACTAAAAATAGAAACCGATCATCAACCACTAGAAATCATCTTCAAAAGAAGCATAGATCAAGCTCCTCTGAGATTAAGAAGAATCCTATTCGATGTATTACAATATTCACCAGAAATTGTATACATAAAAGGTAAAGACATGCACACAGCAGACATACTCAGTCGAGACTGCAACTATAGTGTTGAAGAGGAAGAAGAAGAGATCAACGTGCAATTAATATTACCTGCATCCGATAAAATGCTCAAAGAAATAGAAGAGAAGACAAAAGAAGATCCAGAATTGTCAGAACTTATGAAAATTGTTCAAGAAGGATGGCCTGAAAATCAAAAATCAGTCCCAGAAGCAACTCGTCAATATTGGAACTTCCGAGAACAATTATCAGTTTACGATGGAATATTAGTAAAAAATGACAGAGTAATAATTCCAAAAATACTACAAGTAAAAATCTGTTGTGGCCAGCACACGACCTCTCGCCTTAACACTGTAATTTATGTGAATTTGATTTTAGTTAGGCTTTCTTAAATTATAATTTTGCAATAAATTTACAAACTTTTTGAAAATAATTTTATAGTTCTTAGTTCTTAATTAGCTCTTTATAGATAAAAATTTAACTTTATTATTACCTACCTTATTACATTATGTTCAGTTAATAATATTTACATTTCTTTTAAAATGGTGCCACAAACATTTTAGAATCTGTGCATACGTCTGTTCATCTGTCACATTGACATATTCATTTTTGTTTTTAATTTTTTCATATATTGCGATTTACAAATCGTGGTAGGTAAAATTACAAATTTTTGAAAATTAATATTCCTTTATTGGTAAGAGATATAGAAACGATGTTAAATAAATATTGTAAAAGATAATTTGTTCTTTCAAATGTCGAATGACAAATTTTAACTATCGCAGTATTTCCTATATTTTTTGCAAAAAATGTTAAAATGCTTCAAGAAAATACCACTTCCGGTTGGCAGATTTTTACCAAAATCTTATCAGCTCTTCATTAACATATATAAATGTATATTGCAAAATATTAGAATTTTATGTAAAGTAGAATTTGAGATAATGAATCAGAACGAAAGACTATAGTAGGCGCACATACAGACACACACACACACACACACACACACACACACACACACACACACACACACACACACACACACACACACACACACACACACACACACACACACACACACACACACACACACACACACACACACACACACACACACACACACACACACACACACACACACACACACACACACACACACACACACACACAGACATCATCGTGAAAATAGTCAAAATAGGTTCTAAAGGTGCTAAAACGTGCTTATTGACAAAAATCTCGACATCGAATTTTTTCACGATCCCTATACCTCTCTAGGCGAGAGGTAAAAATACTACAAAATATTCACAGTGGACATTTCGGAGAGCAAAGCTGTTTAAAGAGAGCTCGAGACGCAGTATATTGGAGAGGCATGAGCAACGACATAATAAAGTTAGTTGAAAAATGTACAATTTGCCAGAGTAGACAAAGAAGTAAACAACAAGAGCCTCTAATAAATAAAACAATACCAAGCAAACCGTGGGAAATAATTGCAACGGATTTATTCAAATGCCATAACGAAGAATACATCATCATAACTGATAGCTACTCAGGATTTTTCGATTTTGAAAAGTTAACTAATGAAACATCCGCTGAAATCATAAAACATTTGAAGAAGTGGTTTGCAACACATGGAATACCAGAAGTTCTAGAGAGCGACAACGGGCCGCAATACAGCTCGAGGAAGTTCAAGGATTTTGAAACCAGCTGGAAATTCAGACACCAAACATCAAGTCCGAATTATCCCAGAGCCAATGGCTTAGCAGAACGAAATGTACAAATAGCAAAAGAGATGTTACATAAGTGTAAAAAAGACAACAGTGATGTCTATTTAGCGTTACTAAATCATAGAAATATACCCAGAAGCAAAGAACTAGGTTCACCCGCTCAGCGATTATTCAGCAGAAGAACCAAATCTCTTGTACCAATGATAGAAGATAAATTAACACCACAAATCCAACAAAATGTACAATTAGAAATGACCAAACTCAGAAACAAACAGAAGGAATACGCAGACAAAAAAGCTAAAGAAATGTCACCACTTAAAGTTGGTGATAACGTAATTGTCAAACAAAAACATCGTTATTGGAAAGGTGGACAAGTGGTCGAAAAGTTACAAGAACCAAGATCATTCAAAGTCAAGATAGCAGATGGTAGAATTCTGAGAAGAAACAGCTCACAACTACGACCAACGCTAGCAAACTATAAACTAATTAATAATAATCCAATTGTCATTCCAGATTTTCCAAAGCACAGCTTGTCGACAGAAACCGCGAAAGAAGATACGACAGCGAAACCAAACGCAGAAGCAAACACAGAAAGATCACCCCCACCCGAGAAGGCTGAAAATACCGACAACAAGACCAACGAAACAAGTCCGTCCACGACTACCAAAGAAGTTCGTACCAGAAGCGGAAGACTTGTCAGAAATAGAAACATTTTAGATTTATAATCATTTAACATAAATATTGTAATCTTAAAATATTGTATAATAAGGATGTAACGACATCTACAATCTTACACTGTACCACATTCATTCAATAAAGTATTATTGTTATCACAATATCTATCAAAATTCATCTTATATGAAACTGTCGAATTAAAAATAATTCAAGTTTACATATCTTTGAAAGCAAGCCCCATCATCTTCAAATTTTAATTATGTTGTATGGTTAGCTTTTCTTAGTATAAAAGATATATAGAGAATTTTTAAGAAATATCAGCGTCCCCTCTAAAAAAAATTAAATATTTCAACTCTAACTTCCAATTTTCTTCGAATTTGTATATGTTGTGCTATAGTTAGTATTTCTTAGTATAAAGATAAAGATATAATAAATGTCCAATAAAAATATTTCACTCAATTCAAGGTACATCGGGTACCTTCTGGCTTCTGCACCCGCGCCGCTGAAGGAACGAGACTCTCTTCGGTGAAAATATTTCTAATTATCTCTGAAAGCAAGCCCCCAATTTTATTCAAATTTTTATATGTTGTATAGATATTTTTTCTTAGTGTACAGATATACAATTAATTTAAAATGAATATCAGCGTCACCTCAAAACAAAAACCTACCCATATTCATCTCATAAGAAAATGTCCAATAAAAATATTTCAAGTCTAATTATCTCTAAAGCAAACCTCCAATTTTCTTCAAATTTCTATATGCTGTATTATAGTTAGTATTTATTTATATCTTAGCACAAAGATACCTAATGAAAAATAAATACCAGCGTCACCTTTAAAAAAATTAAATATCTACATCATTACTACATAATATTATATAAAATGTCAAATTAAAAATAGTTTTCAAGTCTATATATCTCTCAAAGCAAGCCTCCAATTATCTTTAAATTTTTATATGTTATACTGTTATACCTATGGTTAGCTTTTCTTAGTATAAAGATATAGAGATTAATTAAAATAAATTTCAGTATCACCTGTAAAATAATAACGACGAAACTGATTGATATCGTGTGAGTGAGAATGTTGACGCACGAGGCTTGCTAAGTTTGGAAATCTCACGATCATTCGATAGACACTTTCCTCAGGGTTGTGTACATAATTTGTCCCACGATTATAAATATTAAACATTTTATTCATGAATATATTTTGATGTCTATTACTATTACTGTCATAGTTTTAATTTTACGAAAAAACAAATATACCACAATCATAGAATATAAGATTTTCAATAACAGGAATATAAATTCTGTTTTAATTTTTAAATTATACCAGATAATACAGCAATCAAAAATACTTTAATTTATGTGGATAAACCAATCACTTTTAATGTCGTGTTTGTCCATTTTAATGAAATAATGCATTTTATCACGAAATACTCAATGACAGGAAAAAGTTATCAAATGTTAGAAAGACAACACACGTCTACTACAAAAATTTAAACTGTACTGACAAGACCTGTTCGATAACATATCGAACGGCTTGAACGGATATGTGATAATTTTTTAATTTTCGTAGCTAGGTACCTGTATGGAAACTGTTAGTTTTGCATATGGCCGTGTGAAAAAATATTTCAAACCTATTATCTCTATAAGCATGCCTCCAATTATCTTCAATTTTTTTTTTGTATGATTTGCTTTTCTTAATATAAATATATAGAGATAATTTAAAATAAATTGTAGCGTCATCTCTAAAAAACAAATATCTACCAATATTCATCGTATTCAAAATATGATACATAACTAATTCCTAAATAAATACGAGTAAATCATTTATATTTAGTATTAATTTGGTCTAATACATTGTTGTTGATTGTTGTTATGCTAACCAAAACAATTAGTTGTTGCACGGATTCTCGGTTCCTTCCTGCTTATTCTGAGAATTTAGGTAGGTCGGTTTGTATTTCGTTTGTAAACTGCCATTGTTACCTGAATATTTATAATATTATTATATTTATTTTTTATCTTGTTTTAAATGCAAATTTCTTGCAATAATCTTAGAAATGGTATTTGGTTTTTTATCATTACTTCCTACAACAAGATACAATAATATAATCATTTACTATTCATTATATTTTTTAATAAAATTTGCATTCTTTACCGGCCCGAATGAGATATAGATTATAAATTTCGCGACCTAAAATGTACTTATAATAATTATTGTATTTATTTAATTTATCTTATGTGTTACTTATATTTATATAAAATAAACTGTTCAATTTTATTTTTATATTGATTTATGGAAGTAAATAATATTATATTTTATCTATTGCCAGATAAGTGATCTGGTGCATGTGACACGTAACAAAATTTATCATAATCTTTTCATATAATGCGTAAAAGAACAACAAAAACTTTTGGATTTTGTAATTCCCGGGAAAAATAAGATTGGAATATGCGCCATCTACCTACCGAAAGCCGCTACTAAATTGAAAGGACCACTATGCTAACTAGCTGAATAAATTAAGTTACGACATCTATAGAGCATAAGTTGCAATAGCTACTCAATATTTTTTCTGATGGTCGACGACAGTGCCATCTACAGAGCTAGAAACAAATATAAATCGGGTCCCATTTTCCCTTAAGAGAATGTATGACACCGGCCGAAGTTTCAATTCGGACCCCCACTCCTGCAAACTATACCCCGCGCGGAGGCAGAACTAACCGGACCTATTAGACTAGGAAATTTTTTCGAAAATATACCTCCTAGAGGAAAATCATGTAACAATTGATTAACAGGTTGAATCGTATGCTTTGATACCCGCTGTGTACGCCTAGGTATGTTATTTGCTCGAATTTTCACTCCTTGTGCCCCAAATTCAAGATGGCGGACGAAAATTGTGTCCGAAAATCCGTTTTTTACATTTATCTCAGAAACTATTCATATTAGGTGAAAAAGTGTTATATAAGAAAATGTAGATCATAAAATTCTCTATAAGATAGGTTCTTAACTATTTTCATGTAAGTGGCACAGTTTTCGAGAAAATCGAGAAAATATATTTTGAACATTTCAATCATTAAAAACCAAGTCCAAATTATGTCTCCCTTCATGAAAACGGCTGTCATTTATGAACTAATAATAATATCAACTTCCGGTTTTTTAAATTAAATTATATGAAATTTTTTTTGTAAGATATATTATTTTAAAAACTTTTTAGTGCGTTCGAGCCAAAATGTAAAATTTTCTTCCGAGAAATTTTACCATTTTTTATATTATTTTCTATTTAATGAACTGTAACTTCAGACCGAATAAAAATATTGACTTCCGGTTTCTTTTATTAAATTCTACGAACATTTCTCTCTAAGATACATTATGTTAAAAACAGTTTAAAGTTTTCTTTAAGCCAAAATATTACATTTTTCCCCAAGAAAAAGTTGAGAAATTTTTAAATTTTTTGTATTTATTGTGTTTAATGAACTGTAACTTCTAATCGAATAACAATATCGACTTCCGGTTTCTTTTATTAAATTCTACGAACATTTCTCTATAAGATATAGTATTTTAAAAAGTTTTAAGGGCGTTCGTTAAGCTAAAATATTAAACTTTTCACCGAGACAAAATTGAGAAATTTTTTAATTTGATTTATTTATTGTCTTTAATGAACTATAATTTCTAAACAAATAAAAATATCCATTTCTGGTTACTTTTATTAAATTCTACGAACATTTTTATATAAGACACTGTTAAAATTAATGACACTTAATTGCTCGAGCACTATGTTTCCGGTACGTCATGCCATCCGGTTGTGACGTCAGATGCAAGCCCGCGAAAATTCAGTTGTTTAAAAAATAGAAACCTTGTTTAGTTTTATTGTTACGTGCTGTCACGTATGTTTATGTATCTTATAATTCCATCTTCTAATATAACGTTTTATGTTGTGAATGTGTCCTACTTTATTTGGAAATCTACGCCCTGGTATTTATTATTAGGTTATGGGCCCAGAGGCGCCAAAATTTGCGATTTAAAAGTAAAATAGTTTGCGACACGTTTTACGTAAACGCGATATTGTAAGATTCGTGTATTTTTGATTTGCCGGTCGACTCCAATAAGTTTTCGTCATGAACGTCGGTGGTTCTGTTCGTTTTGAGCAACTAAACAGAAACAATTATGATACGTGGCGAATTCAGATGCGTGCAGTTCTAATAAAAAATGATGCCTGGGGATATGTTAGCGGTGCAACAGTGAAGACTGAAGCAATCGCAGGAAATGCTGCATCTGCAGCAGCCGCGGATGCCTGGATGCAAGGCGATCTTAAGGCTCAATCCGACATTATCTTGGCCATCAGCCCTTCGGAACTCAAACCAGTAAGGGCGTGTACGACAGCAGCAGAGATTTGGACGAAACTAGCCGATATCCATCAATCGAAGGGATCTGTGCGGAAAGCCGCATTAATGAATCGGCTTATTTCTCATAGAATGGAGGATGGCGACGACGCACGGCAGAGTACACAGGAATGTATGGATATAGTCGACAAATTGGGTGAAATGAATGTAGAAATTAATCATGATTTTTTGACAGTTATGCTCCTTCGAAGTCTTCCGGAAAGTTTCGAAAACTTTCGGTGTGCGATAGCGTCGCGGGACGATCTTCCCTCTCCTGAAACGCTTCGCGTGAAAATTCTTGAAGAGTGCGATGCTCGCAAGGAAAGTGGTCGAAATGCGTCAAACCAAAGTGCATTAGCGGCCGGGAAGACTGGAAACAAGTTTAAGAAGGGAAAGAACAAGAAAGACAAAAACGAAAAATATGACACGCGAAATAGTTCCAAAATAAAGTGTTTTAAATGTCATAAATTCGGACATTATGTGAAAGACTGTGATTCGATTAAAAAGAACCAATCCACGGATCAGTCCACGAGCCGCGCCGACAACGTTTGTATTTATGCCACGTCAAATACAAGTAATGAGCGGTAATTGGTGCATCGACAGCGGTTGTACTTCCCATATGTGCAACGACATCGATGCGTTTACAAAAATCGAGTCACGCACACATGAAACGTTGAATTTGGCAAGCGACGCGGTCACAGAGATCAAGGCGAAAGGCGTCGTTCCTATTGCGACGGATGTCAACGAGTGTGAAAAGATGGTACACTTTCACGATACGTTGTACGTTCCTGACCTTCGAACAAATCTCATTTCAGTTGGAAAAATTGCGGATAAAGGATACACCGTAATTTTTACTAAGGACAAAGGTGAGGTTGTTGATAGCACTGGAAATGTGATGTTTGTCGCGGATCGCTCAAATGGCCTGTACTTCTTACGAAACAACAAAGGCAACGAATGCAAGATAGTCAACGAGCCGCTGAAATCAATCAGTGTGCCACGAGTTAACTCTCTCGAAGATTGGCACGTGCGCCTCGGACATCTGAATCTGCAATCGTTACGTCAAGCCATTAAGAGCGGAGCGGTACAAGGTGTACGCATCGACGACGTGAACGCGGATTTTACCTGTGAGACATGCATCGAGGGAAAAATGTCACGTTTACCGTTTCCCAAGAAATCGGAAAGAGTGTCAAACGTGGGAGACATGATTCACTCGGACGTTTGTGGTCCGATTCGAGTTTCGTCACACGGGAAAAATCGCTTCTTCATTACATTTATTGATGATCACTCGGGTTGGTGCGAGATTCGGTTCATCAAACACAAGAATCAAGCTCTACAACAATTCAAAGATATTACAACTCTCGTTGAAACTCAGCAGGGGAAGAAAATAAAAATATTTCAAACAGACAACGGTCTGGAATATGTCAACAAAGATTTTGACGTTTTTCTGCGAAAACATGGAATAAAACGACGTTTGACTGTTCCGTATAGTCCTGAACAGAATGGCGTAGCTGAGAGACGTAACAGGACACTGATGGAGACAGCCAGATGCCTCTTGATCAAATCAGGATTGCCGTCGTCGTTTTGGGCGGAGGCCGTGAACACGGCGAATTTCATTAGAAATCGGTGCCCGACGAGCAGACTAAATGGAAGGACCCCCTACGAAGCGTGGCATGGACAACCCCCAGATGTAAGTTTTTTAAAACATTTCGGCTGTGAAGTTTATGTTTTAGATAAGGTTCCCGGCAAAAGTAAACTAGCACCACGGTCGAAGAAAGGTATCCTGGTGGGATAAAATCTTGCTGATCTTTTGTCAACAGAACATCCCCTGTTAAATAAGGATCAGAAACTCCAAGATATTACCGAAATAAAGTCTAGCACTGAATCTTTTACCGAGGTTGAATTGTTAAAAGATTCACGAGGTGCGACAGATGCAACAATCGTCCCAGCGGACGATGTTGATGAAGATTCTGAAGAGGAATTTGTTGGATTTCCAGGGATCGCGCAAATGGAAGAACCAGCTGAAACACCAGCGAGACGACGCCCTGGAAGACCAAGAAAAATCGAAACAGGAAAACGTGGAAGACCCAGAAAAGATTCCAAAGTAGTTCATCAGACTGCCGACGAACAAGCTGAGATGGTCTTTCTCACTGAGATCCCAGTCAAGCAAGCTTTGTCAAGTCCAGAATCGGATGAATGGATGCATGCAATGGCAAGCGAAGTCCAGTCCTTACTTCTGAACGAGACGTGGGAACTCACCGAGAGACCAGAGGGGCGAAGTGTCATCGGAAGTCGTTTCGTGCTAAGAAATAAACTTGGTACCAACGGAGCTCTGGAAAAGCGAAAAGCAAGAGTCGTAGCTAGAGGTTTTTCCCAGCAACCCGGAAGAGATTTCCAGGAGACGTATGCTCCAGTGGCACGCTTGAGCACTATTCGTTTGGGACTCGCTCTTGCAGTTCGCAGGAACATGTATATACAGCAGTTCGATATCACGACTGCGTACCTCAACGGTATACTTGAGGAAGAAATATATATGGAAGTTCCGGAGAAGATGGATGAAATACTTCACTACATGAACGAAAGGAAAATATTGGATCCCGATATGACTACTAAAGTAAAAACTACGCTAAAGAAACTGAAGTCCGGCAACAAAGTGTGTCGCATGAAAAGGGCACTTTACGGTCTAAAGCAGGCAGGCCGTGCTTGGCACAGACGTTTCGACCAGGAGCTGCGTAGACTTGGAGCAATTCCATCAACCGGAGATTCATGCCTGTATCTTATGAACAAAGGTGACAACTTAGTAATAATAATCATTTATGTTGACGATATTTTGGTCATGTCACAGAATCGTGAGGAAATTACTCGTTTTGGAACCGAACTGAGTAAATGCTTCGGCGTGAAGGACTTGGGAAACCTGAAGCGATGCCTCGGAATAGATTTTGTACGGGACCAAGAAGGTATTAAACAAAGTCAAGAAACGTATATTCACGAAATTCTACAACGATTTGGAATGGAAGAAGCCAAACCGGTGTCGACGCCTCTTGACGTGAGTACGAAGCTCATGAAGACGGATCTGTGGACGACTTCAGACGGACCGAGACCACCATACCGTGAATTGGTTGGCGCTCTGTTGTATCTTTCGGTTGCAACACGCCCCGACGTGGCCCACGCCGCAAGTGTGTTGAGCCAGTTCAATGACTGTTTCGGGAAGGCCCACTGGATCGCTGCGAAGAGGGTTTTGCGATACCTGAAAGGGACAGCGGACCTTGGCATTGTATTCCGTCGTGATGGCGACTCCATTGAAGGTTTCGAAGACTCTGACTGGGCTGGGTCAGTTTACGACAGAAGATCATTCACTGGGTATGCTTTCACAAGAAGAAGCAGAGGACGGTAGCCTTGTCATCGACCGAGGCCGAGTACATGGCACTCAGCGAGGCAGCGAAAGAGTCCGTGTACATTCGCCGTTTCCTTTTAGAGATTGGAGAAGACGTCGATGTCATCAAGTTATCAAATGACAACGTTGGCGCTCAAAAACTTGCTTCAAATCCGGTATATCATTCACGGACGAAGCATATCGATGTGCGACATCACTTTGTTCGCGAGATCGTCGACTCGAAGATGGTCAAGCTGCAACATTTAGCATCTGAAGAGATGCCTGCCGACGTATTGACGAAGGCGTTAACCAGGGAGAAGCATCAGCGATGCGTCGAACTTCTTGGATTGAGAAGAATATCGAAGAAGGATATTAGTGCTCTCGAGGGGAAGTGTTAAAATTAATGACACTAAATTGCTCGAGCACTATGTTTCCGGTACGTCATGCCATGTGACGTCAGCTGTAAGCCCGCGAAAATTCAGTTGTTTAAAAATAGAAACCTTGTTTAGTTTTATTGTTACGTGCTGTCACGTATGTTTATGTATCTTATAATTCCATCTTCTAATATAACGTTTTATGTTGTGAATGTGTCCTACTTTATTTGGAAATCTACGCCCTGGTATTTATTATTAGACACAATATTTTAAAAAGTTTTAAGGGCGTTCTAGTCCGTCAGCCCGCTGCCAAAAAGTGTAATGATAGTATAACGTATGCTCTCTAGGATTTTGGCAGTTATATATATATAATGATCAATGAACAAGCAAAATTAGCGGGTGAGCGTGGAACTTGCACTAGACAAGTTGTTAGTTTATTGCTAAAAAAAATCACATTTTGCGATGATAGTATAACGTATGCCATTGGTTTTTTAAATGAAATATGCATCTAATTATGCAAGTTCGTCGAACGGCATACGAATCGATTGGAACATAAATGTTTTAATCCGATAAAAAGTTGCGCGAATTTTCTAACAATTGCTATGACAGTATAACGTATGCCATTATGGTTTTAGTTGGATATCACCTATAATTATGTAAATTTTCGAACGGCATACAAATCCGGTGGGTCAAACATACTTAATACATAAATAAATAATAAATACATATGGAAATTTGTTGCTGATTTCACAATGAATCCTCAATATAATTTTTGACATTTGGTGAATAATTGATTTTAAAATAATAACAGTAAGTAAATTAGATAATAAGAACATAACACTTTAATTATTGATTTAAATAACACAAAGAATTGATGAATTTAAATTCTCAGCTGTCAAAAATAATTTTCAAAAACCTTCAAAGTACGAAGTGAACATAGTAATATACAAATGACGTATTTCTTAACACTTTCAGGGCACATGTTGACCCTTAGGACCCACGCTGCACGTATGCCGATCGTATTCCGATGGATGTTTTTTAATGAAACATCGTTTGGTATGCTCGGCATACGTTATACTATCATCGCAAAATGTGTTTATTTTTAGCAATAAACTAACAACTTGTCTAGTGCAAGTTCCACGCTCACCCGCTAATTTTACTTGTTCATTGATCATTATATACATAACTGCCAAAACCCTAGAGAGCATACGGTATACTATCATTACACTTTTTGGCAGCGGGCTGACGGACTATTCGTTATGCCAAAATATTACAATTTTTCTCGAGAGACAGTTGAATTTTTTTTAAATTCTTCGTATTTATTAATGAACTGTAACTTCTTAACGGATAAAAATATCAACTTCCCGTTTATTTTATGAGATTTTTCAGATTTTTTTCCATAGTCTATAAATCTAGCGCCTCCAAAATTTTAGTTCCTAAAAATAAGTTTTCTTATAGAGAATGTTGTGATATACATTTTCTTATATAACAGTTTCTTTTACCTAATATTAACAATTTCTGCGATAAAATGTTCTGAAAAGAAACCGGAAATCTATATTCTTATTCGTTTAGAAGTTAAAGTTCATAAAACAGAATAGTTACGAAAATTTTTAAAAAAATTCAACTTTCTCCAGGAAAATTTTTTTATATTTTGTGTTAATGAAGGTTAATAAAAAGTTGTTAAAATAATATATCTTATAGCAAAATGTTCGTTAAATTTAATAAGAGAAACCGGAAGACAATATTTTTATCTGTTCAGAAGTTTACAGTTCATTTAACAAAATCAATACGAAGAATTAAAAAATTTCTCAACTTTCACTGAAGAAAAAATGTAATATTTTGACTTAAAAAAAACTCTAAAAGGATATTAACATAATGCATCTTTTAGAGAAATATTCGTAGAATTTAATAAAAGAAACCGGAAGTAGATATTTTTATTCGATTAGAAGTTACAGTTCATTAAACACAATAAATAATTTATTTTTCTTAAATTCCCAATTTTGTCTCGGTGAAAAGTTTAATATTATGGCTTAACGAACGCCCTTAAAACATTTTAAAATATTGTATCTTATAGAGAAATGTTCGTAGAATTTAATAAAAGAAACCGTAAGTCGATATTTTTATTCGATTAGAAGTTACAGTTCATTAAACACAATAAATATTAAAAAAAATTCAACTTTCTCTTGGGGAAAAATGAAATTTTTTGGCCCTTAAAACTTTTTAAAATATTGTATCTTATAGAGAAATGTTCGTAGAATTTAATAAAAGAAACCGGTAGTCGATTTTTTTATTCGATTAGAAGTTACAGTTCATTAAACACAATAAATATAAAAAAAATTAAAATTTCTCAACTTTCTCTTGGGGGAAAATGAAATATTTTGGCTTAACGAACGCCCTTAAAACTTTTTAAAATACTGTATCTTATAGAGAAATGTTCGTAGAATTTAATAAAAGAAACCGGAAGTCGATATTGTTATTCGATTAGAAGTTACAGTTCATTAAACACAATAAATATAAAAAAATTAAAAATTTCTCAACTTTCAAAAATAATACAAAATAATATAAAATATGGTAAAATTTCTCGGAAGAAAATTTTACATTTTGGCTCAATGAACGCACTAAAAAGTTTTTAAAATAATATATCTTATAAAAAAATTATATAATTTAATTTAAAAAACCGGCAGTTGATATTATTATTAGTTCATAAATGACAGCCGTTTTCATGAATTGAGACATAATTTGTACTTGGTTTTTAATG
Organism: Agonum fuliginosum; assembly: GCA_947534325.1. Classification (NCBI taxonomy): domain Eukaryota; kingdom Metazoa; phylum Arthropoda; class Insecta; order Coleoptera; family Carabidae; genus Agonum; species Agonum fuliginosum. Next base: position 43,999,133 of record OX384030.1, on the reverse strand, counting down.
ATTGAAATGTTCGAAATACATTTTCTCGATTTTCTCGAAAACTGTGCCACTTACATGAAAATCGTTAAAAACCTATCTTATAGAGAATTTTATGATCTACATTTATATAACACTTTTTCACCTAATGTGAATAGTTTCTGAGATAAATGTAAAAAACTGATTTTCGGACACAATTTTCGTCCGCCATCAGCGGCGTAACTAGGATTTGAAGGCCTCCCCGCAAAGAATAATTTGAGCCCCCCCCCTTTTCATTATTAATAAAAAATAGTAAAAAACATATAATATTGTTTTTATTTATATTATTTTTATAAAATAAATTATAATTATTACAGAATACAAATAAAAAATATCAACAATATAAACGAGTACTAGGTAAAGAATATATTCAAAAATATTGATGTTTAAAAAACAAAGTTACTTAATAACTAGTATAAACTAAATTATATAAGTATTCGTTCTACGGGCTTTATTTGCAAAATCTTTTATAAGGGATTTTAAATTTAAATTTTCAAATCTCTAATTCACGAAAAAAACTACTTATTAAAATGTGTTCTTTACTAATTTTATTTGTCTTTGTACTGTCTCTGAACTAGTACATAATGAAATGGTTAAATTTACTGTAGTATAGTGGGAGAGCTACCCCCTACCCTAATACAAATTCTGCGAATATTGAAATAAAAAAATAAAATGTAATCGGTTTTAATATTAACTACTAACCCCACTCTAGGACTCAATAAATTTGCGCGCCTTGGGTTAAAAATTGTATTGGTATAGATAGATGTACCTCGGCGTAAAATACTAAAAATGTTAAATAAATATAAATATTGGAATATTGCATATCTTAATTTATAAAATATTGAATTCGTGCTATGAAAATATAAATAACAAGTACCAAGTAGTGTTAGATTGTTGTTTCATTTCAAAAAAAATGTCACCCTCCAATAAACTTAACCCTTACGTCCCGGATGGGGGTAAATCAGTGACCCCACTAATATATTTCTAGTTCTAGAACTTTTATTGTTGACACTTGGCAGCTCTTAGTCAAGCTATGTGTCACTAAAGGTTTTGTGGTTATGTTAACCAGTTTGAAATGTGAATAACTATCGTTAAATACAAATTATTAATGAAAAAGGTATAAGGCGGCAGTAAGTTATCCCGCTTCGGGTGGTAAGTAATGACACTTGCAACAGGTGTATTTGCATGCAACATAGGCAAATCAAAAAGGCAAATATCTGCAAACAATCTTGTAGTCATACCACAAATTAACAGTTCTTATTTAAAAATTATATGACTTCTATTACTATATTTAAGGTGCGATCAAAGTGCAATTCTGTTTTATAATGTTGTAGAAATGTATTACTTTATTTTATGTTAACATTGTTAATTATAGTGAAATATATTTAAGAAATTGTATAAAATGTTTTTGTTTTGCATCTCAAATTATTTATGTTTACATTTGTGTAATAAAAACCGCCTAAATATTAAATTTCTCTGGGGGTAACCAAGTGACCCCCATCCGGCGTTTACGTTGGTGAGACACCATCCGGGACGTAAGGGTTAAACTTGTTTTCTGCTTAACGTAGCGATACTGAGTATTGCGGTTTTATTCTTGAAACCTTTTGCTTATTTCATACATTGTTACTGATTTTAATAGAAATTTTTCAAAATTTAGTTACAGTTTAACGAATAGTTGAAAAAAAAATTCAAAGATTTTGATATCCGTCCCCTTCCATACGGTGGGATTGGATGAGGCCCCCTTATACTCGGGCCCCCCCGCATTGCGGGGTTTTGCGGACCCTATTTACGCCACTGTCCGCCATCTTGAATTTGGGGCACAAGAAGTGAAAATTCGAGCAAATAACATACCTAGGCGTGTTCAGCGGGTATCAAAGCATAATGCCCTGTTCACACGTTGCTACTTTGAAGACACATTCGTGCTACTGTAGCAAGAAAAAATCTGAGTCGCTTGTCAAATAGCAGCGCTGCTAATTTGTAGCATCAAAGTATCAAGAACTACTCGTTGATAATTTCACATCGTTGATCGTTGTGTGTGTAGATAGCGATTTTTTGCGGTAATTGTTTCGATTTGAATTTCTTTTCATGCTACAGTAGCACGTATGCGTCTTCAAAGTAGCAACGTGTGAACAGGACATAAGATTCAACCTGTTAATCAATTGTTACATGATTTGCCGCTAGGAGTCATTTCTAGACGTCTTTTGAAATTATTTTCCTAGTCTATATGGTTCTGTTTATCTCGTTCTTATGATAAAGATAGCAGCTGTGTGTACAGTCAGTACAGCAAACTAGCGTTCGCTCTGTCGCTGTTCGCTCTTTCGCTTTCGCTGTGTCGCTTGCTTTGCTGTTATTTTCGATAGCGTTGTGAATTTTGACGCTCAGATATTATATATTATTTTAAGATCTGAAAAAGTATTTATAAAATGTATATTATTCAATTTTAATATTAATGTTAATATTAACTCGAGCATTACATTATAAATGATTTATTTAATCTTTAGTGTTAGTATTTTACTCAACTATAGGAAATAGTTTACACACATTGATCACTTATTATTATAATTTGTTAAATTTCGTTTGAAATTAACATTTTGCGAATACCTATTATTTTACCATTTAGGTATAAAATGAAAATAAAACACTTGGTTTTGTTTCACATATTTAACAATGAATAAAACCTTTATTGCACAATTATGGTATTTACGCCATCATAAGAGGGTAGGTACTGGTAATTAAAATAATGAAAAATAAATTGACCTACTAAACAACATAATTTTATTTAAAAAAGTATTAACAATAACAAAAATACACACGCTAAAATATTATACCGATGGCTCACAGTATGTGAGGCTGGAATATTGAAGTTGGATAAAAGGCGTATACTTGTAAAATGACATACCTGTTTTTGAAATTCTTGGATACAGTATTATAGTTTTTTAAAGGCTTGCATATGTCACATTATGCACTGTTTTATAGATTTTGCACAAACAAAATCTAAAAGAAACAAAAACATTTAACAACATACGGGTAAAATTATATAATATGTAGTTTTGTACAAGTATCTAATGTCATTTTATCCTACAATATTCAAATTCAAAATAGTGAGTAAACCATAACTTAAGATAAACTTTAAGGTAGATAGATATTCTATGGTTTTTTACAACCCAAGAAACAAACAATCATACACGATATTGACAAAAATAAAAGAAAGTTTATTGTGCTTATATAGAAAATAAATTTGTACTGACTTGAGAAATATTTGCACACTAAACTTATACGTTATTTTCACATTGCACATGAACAAGCTGATCTCTATGCGTTTCTGGTTGTTAGTCAATACATTTTCTTGAGATGGCCGATACCGTACAATAGAAATTAGAATCGCACATTTCACCAAATTCAAGAAATGGCTAGTATGTCTATTTACCTTAGTATGTTATTTTATATATGTAGCGTTCTATTCAAAGCTTAATCATCAACGACAACGATGTTAAATCAAATCAATAATTATTTTATCTGTCAATAAGTTTGCATATTATTGAAGGTTTTGATGTTATTATGGTTGTAACGTATTAAGTTCGTAACTAATGAATTATAAGATCTAAGGTATTACAAGTAACTAATGTATTATATTTATATGTAATTATTATCAATAAATTTTGCATATTAAAATGTAATAACAGTTGATGATACGATTAAAAAATACGGTACGGTTCAATTAGATAGATATACACTTATAATAATACTTTGCAGACAATTCTTAAATAATTTTTTATTAGAATTATATTGAACGTGAATTATTATATTACATTCAATAAATAGGTACCTGCAGAAATTTTCAATAATTTTTTATAAAGAAAAAATAAATTTGATAAAATTCTTGTAATACCTACCCAAAATTTAATAAATAACTAATCATTTATTTATTATTTATTCTTGTAATAAAAATAATAAGCATGCCATGTGTCATTGGTTTTAGCATAAGTATATAGGTCAATAATTAATATTGCACATAAGAATATTTCACTTATTCATGCATAATAATAGGGCTATACAAATAATTTTATTTCACTTTCAAAATTTAGAAAAATAAATAAAAATGTTTTACAAATTATTTTGCTTGTTTCTATTGCTGCAAACGTATGATTGGACCTGTTATTTGCGTTAGCTGGTAGAGTTCATGCCAAATAGAAATGGGAATGTCAATCATTCCAGGCGCATCTTCTGTCTCACACCAGCAGCGTACAAAGATATACCATTGGCCCGTTCAAGTAAGGAGGGTGGAGCAAACGCAAATGCGTCTTCTGCGCATCGGATCTTATTCCCATTTCTATTTGGCATGAACTCTAGTTATATGTCGGTTACTCGGTCGGTTATGTGGTTAGGATGTCGGACTACGGAGCCGTACGGAGCCGTAGGTAGACAGTTCGAACCCAATAGGATTTTTTTTGTAACTTTTTAATTTTTTTTTTCTTTTATAATACAAAGTCATACTTTTTTGTATGAAATTCATTTCGTCAAATTGTCAATCACAATAAAGCGAGTAAGTACAGAATTCTAAAGACATGACTGCAGAATATCAATAATTATTATATTACTTTTGCAGTACCTAATAAAAATAACAAACCAGATATTCTGAAATATTTTTGTTAATGTCGCTAAATTTCGCGAAATATAATAATAACATAATCTGTATTAAATTAGATGATAGATTTCATAAAGTATTGCCACGTGCATCGGGCAATATAAGAATTAAAATTTACTAAATGAGTTATAAGCCAATATTGATATTAATTAACAATTAATCTAGATGAATTTATAATTGCAGTAATAAACTCAAGTAACAATAATAAACATATAATTTTAATAATTGTTGATAAATAATAAATCATAATTTATTGTGTGTATTCTATATATTATAAATATTCGCGTAGCAAGCATAGGTATATGAAAAACTTCTCCAGTACGGCAGTACGCATTATCCCAACTAAATATCATTCACAAAACAACTTTATGCTCAAGAGTGTACATGGGCAGAGCCAAATCTTAATATTTTCAATAGCCGCCAGGTTCGCTAGCGCACACTACAAAAATTCTGCCGAAATTGAAGCAAAAGCGTTACGGGATATCCCACAGATTTTTCTATAAGGCGAGCTCATGCACCTGACGAACGCCATTTTAGGTCACGTGTTCTGTGGGCCCTGCGTCAGATTTTTTTAAAAGGTAAGCGCCATTTACTATTTGAGTTTCGACTTGATAGTTTGATCCTGCGGCTTTTTTGTCAGTTTTGTGGTTTCCTTATTGTTTTGTTGTTGTTTGTTAATTGTTTTTGTTATTTCGTTTACTTGTGGTGTTTTTTACTTCCTTGTACGAAGTAAGGAAGTATTGTAATCGCGAAAAATTTCGGTTCTCAGATTTTGACGGAAATATCCGTTTTGACCTTTTCTGAATCCATTATGACTAGTTTCGACGTGACGTCTGTACGTACGTACGTACGTACGTACGTACGTACGTACGTACGTACGGACGGACGGACGTATGTGTGTCGCATAACTCAAATACGGTTAGACGTAGAAAGTTGAAATTTTGTATTTAGGACTGTTACAGCATCTAGTTGTGCACCTCCTATTTTTGGTTTCAATCTATAAACCGGAAGTAGTACTTTTTAAAAATATTTCGATAAATATTTAATTTAACACAATTTTTTTTATTTTAAATGAAAGATTATGTGATTATTACCTAAAATCGGTATTTTATAAATATTTTTGTATCTGGTATCATTTAGGAATAATTAAAGTATATATTTTTTATTTAGTATTTCTTTATCTTGTAGTCCATGATCGATTAACATTTGTTACTACGTAAAATTTAAATGATTATGACATGACAGTGACAATAGTAAAATATGCTTTATATCTTCTTCTGCAGTTTAAATAAAATGACTAAAATATATTTGTGAGTATACTAGTATAATATGTTAAAAGAATTTTTTATATTATTCTACATTTTAGTTATTAAGAAAAGTATGAACACACAAGGCGTACAAGGAAGTCATGTGGTGTCCACGTCAGATTTTTTTATTATAATTTTTGTTATAATTTTGTGTTGTTTGTTGTTTTTGTTATTGACAATGCCCAGTTCTGGAAAGTGCTGTGTCGTGGGCTGTAAGACAGCGTTGAAGCATAGACGAAGGGTGTATAATACCGGCAGAAACTGATCGAAGAGGTAAATTGTGTGAAAAGTAGTACTACAAACCCATATAACTTATCAAAATGTGACTTTGTTTAGGTCAATTTGAATCAGCGAAAGCTGATCGCCCACAGCGATGGTTGTCAGCGATACGTCGGGATCTTTCCGCCATGAAGAATGCCCGAATTTGTTCGGAACATTTTGTGACGAGTAAGTTTCTAAAGGGATTATTACAGCATTTACTGTATATCGTGTATGTATTTCCATTACAGAACGACCTGTGAACGATCCCAACCATCCAGACTGGGTGCCTTCTGTTGGTCTGGAGTACACCACTTCATCTGAATCTCCGGCTCAACGACTTCAGCATTATCAACAAAAAAAAAGAAGAGGAGAGACAGGTATTTTTATTTTTGAATGAATTTTGAGAATACTAATCCAATTTTCTATCACATTTATTATAATGTACGATCTAAAACTGTAATTATTTTTCATAAACATCCACTATGTTTGTCAATGAAAATTAACCAACGGTTTATATATGCGTATAATTTAGTAAATGTGACAATTTGTAGACAAATATTATAAGTAGCAATTGACGAATGATTACCCGGTCATATTTACTACGATTTACATTCATGAACTGTACAAACATAAATATATTTGTGTACTCATGGGATGCTCGAGTAAATGTGACCCAATTGATTGTATATTAATTGATGGAATAAAATAAATTTACAGAATTTATTGTTTTCCTTACTTATCCCATTTCCTAGAATTTTCCTAGAATTAATAAAATCTACGGTAGGTAAGTACACTTATGCATGACACGACAATTGAGAATGAAATGGATTATTGAGAATGTAATATATTATTGTGAATGTGTTTGAATTGTTTGTTGTGTACAAACCAATGTTCAACAACGAACTAAATATCCATATTTCAAAGGCCGCCTAAGAAAATTTTTAAATACCGCCCATTCCGCAGGCCAATCACAGCGAGGGCCCACAGAACACGTGATCTTCGTCAGGTACATGAGCTCGCCTTTCCGATCAAGATATTTCTTTCAAATAAAGACTATTGTTTAGAGAAAGGTTCAATGCAGGGCTCCAAATTGTTAGAATTTTAAAATTGTATTTAGAAGTAGTAGAAAAATTAGTTCAAATATCATGATATTTGACGTATTAAATTACGTAAAACGAAATTAAAAACTTAAAATCTAACAATTTGGAGCCCTAGATCAACTACTGAAAAAAAATTTAAAATTTTGAATTATCTTAAACTACAAGAAAAATCTGTGGGATATTCGAACGCATGTTTTGCTACCGCTTGGAATAGGGTCGAACATCCTCTTAAGGCAAAACGACGTAAGCGACAAAAATTCGAAAAATGAGTTATTGGTATCAAATGAAAGCGGACAACGTGCTCTATAAGTAGATACGTCGGTCGTAAACGACAAAAAATTGCTTGAAGAGATATTTTAGTTTTAATGGGAGCTTCTAGTGGTAGTTCCAACGTAGATGGCAGCGCTGCACCATAAACTTTTCTTGCGGGAAAATTTGAACCGCGAAATTCGCGCGCATAGTTTTGTATGTAGGTTAAGACAACTTACAATGTAACTATCTTTGTCTGATTCGTTGTATTTGTGAGTGGGAGTAACCGGAGTAACTTTTGTTTGATGTAAACAACAAAAAATGATAATTCCGCAGGTAGAATTTAAAGATTTACATGGAGGTATTATATTACCAATAAATATTTCAAGAGATATTATTCAAGTTTATTTAAATTCATTTAGCATCAACTCGTAACCGTCTACGTAATTCGTTCAACGGTAGTCTGTGTAATTTTTTTTGATTTCTACAGGTTTTCAAACAACACTGCGGCATTTTCAGTCACGTTTCTCGTCAAAGTCAAACTTGTCAAATACCTATCTGACAGTAGCGTTCTTTCTGCGCAGCTCCGATATAAAATAATTTCGTTTGGTTACAACAGTGGTGGCGCCAATATTAGTAGGGTCTGTAATGCTCGAAAATAGGCATGATACTGCATTTTGGGATAAAAGCGATTTTATTGCAGAAACTTATTAACAACATCAAAACAAAAAATTTGAGTCGAGGATCCACTCCGCCGGACCCCCCCACCCCCGGGTACCGCCCCTTAAAGTTCAGCAGTGTGCGCTCTGCTTTATTATTTATTTACTGGAGAACGGTTATAGCTACGGCAACAATTCAAACACTGAAATATGCACAAATGTACAGACTATTACTGTATATTTTTAGTTTCTCAGGTTTTTGCTTGGAATATATCTAAAATATGTGTTTTTTCAGATTTGGATCACTTGAATTGAAATACTTTATTTTTTTACGGCTATACTAATCATTTTTTGAAGTTTTTTTTCAAGTAAAACTTGTGGAAAATTTACTTTTCTATGCATATTCAAAATTTCAGCTCCTAAACATGAACTATTATGAACTGGTGATTTTTTAAACATTATTACGCGCTGTCATAGCGCAGCGTCTTGAAGTCTACGATGAGTGGGGGAACACGCGTTTATTTAATCACTCATTATTGCAGATGTTTATCTATTTCTCTTAACTTAAAATAAATCTATCTATCTATATATCTATTTATCTTAGAGATATTTGCACTTTAGATAAAAACCACCCGTCTTTAATGGAAGCATTTCAAAATGGTTTTTTTGTTTTAAATAAATCTGGCAGTCGATTTTCCGATATTGGTCTGGATCACCTGGATCAAGCCCATGAACAAAATAACGCTATTATAAAAGGTGTTGGTGGTGCCATAAATCTCACACAAAATACAAGTGCATTTTACAGATGGATGCTCTCTGGACCAGAAATCGCTAGATTGATTGAGGACTTCCAAAAAATATTTATCCAACATGCACCTAATTTATTGCATCACGAAGAAACATAATTAAGACTATTTCTATGGATTTTTAATTTTTCAGGTTTTTGCTTGAAATATATCAAAAGAATGTTTTTTCTCAGATTTGGATCACTTTATTTGAAATATTTTATATTTTTACGGCTATACTAATCATTTTTTGAATTTTTTTTCAAGTAAAACTTGTTCAAAATTTGCTATTTTATTTATATTTAAAATTTCAATTCTAAAACATGAACTGTTACGAAATGGTGATTTTTTTAAACAAAGTGTGCATAAAACTCTTCTTGTAATAGCTTGGACATAATATTTTAGCGCAGGTCTATTCGTTTGTATATGTAATTAAAATTAAAATATTTTTAATATTGGAAATTTTTGTGATATTTATCTTAATAAAATGGTAATTAGAACAAAGGAAAGAATCTTTATTGCATATTAATTGTTTAACAATATAAAGTTATTTGAAACGTTAGAGTGAATATAATATTAGTTAAATATTCATTATTGTTTAAGTATTCACATTCAAACACAATCAATCATACTGTTGTAATCAATCTGTTGAGAATTCGGTAAATTGCACATTTGCAGAATTTCCCAAACGAACATACAAACGAAACTATTAATTTGAGACAATGATTACTTGTTGCAAACTTATTGAACGACATTAACAAATTCTTTTGCGAAATTTTTTGAAAGTATTCGAAATAAAAGCTTGTAGTCTTATTCTAAACAACTTCCCTTGCAATTCTTACTTAACAAAGTGCATGCAAGATTAGACTTTCTACAACGACAAATCGTATCTTTGCACTTTAATTTGCAGGAGCAGTGTATAAGTTCCTGTAATGCATTTGAAACAATAGGTAATGTTGACCATTTAGGACTTGGATATGTGGTCTTATCAGTAGTGGTCCAGCCCCAAATTATCAAGATTTGGTAGAATCATTATTTCGGATAATGATTGCCCCCAAATATGCCCACTTTGATAAGCTGCACGTAAAATATGTTGTTCAAATACAGATGCTGATAATGTTATAAGGTATATTAACTATATTTCGTGTTTTAGACGTTTTATTTTCTGTATTGTTAAAAAAGAGGAATTTTTCTCCTGGTGACGCGTTCCTGGTGCTCGCATATTGCGAGTGTTGCCTTTGATACTATCCTTATTATACACATCCCAGACAACATCTACGCGTTTTACTGAATATTTTTCAACTTCTTTTAAAATAAAAGGTGAAACATTTTTAGTGTGGATGGTTTTCTAAAAACTTTTGATACATATTTGAAGCTTTTTCTTCAATATTATTTAAAAAATTAGTACATTCTTTTCTCATAACTAAATTATTTTCAAAAGAGTATAAATTCGTACCACAATCCAAAAAAGGATTACCAAATTCTTCAAAAGTTTATTTGAAACATTTTACTTTTTCAGTGAAATTAACTTGAAAAGATTATGTTTCTTCGTGATGCAATAAATTAGGAGCATGTTGGATAAATATTTTTTGGAAGTCCTCAAACAATCTAGCGATTTCTGGTCCAGAAAGCATCCATCTGTAAAATGCACTTGTATTTTGTGTGAGATTTATGGCACCACCAACACCTTTTATAATAGCGGACCAATATCGGAAAATCGACTGCCAGATTTATTTAAAACAAAAAAACCATTTTGAAATGCAAATATCTCTAAGATAAATAGATATATAGATAGATAGATTTATTTTAAGTTAAGAGAAATAGTTAAACATCTGCAATAATGAGTGATTAAATAAACGCGTGTTCCCCCACTCATCGTAGACTTCAAGACGCTGCGCTATGACAGCGCGTAATAATGTTTAAAAAATCACCAGTTCATAATGGTTCATGTTTAGGAGCTGAAATTTCCAAATCTGAAAAAACACATATTTTAGATATATTCCAAGCAAAAACCTGAGAAACTAAAAATATACAGTAATAGTCTGTACATTTGTGCATATTTCAGTGTTTGAATTGTTGCCGTAGCTATAACCGTTCTCCAGTAAATAAATAATAAAGCAGAGCGCGCACTGCCGAACTTTAAGGGGCGTTACCTGGGGTGGGGGGGTCCGGCGGAGTGGATCCTCGACTCAAATTTTTTGTTTTGATGTTGTTAATAAGTTTCTGCAATAAAATCGCTTTTATCCCAAAATGCAGTATTTTATCCATTACAGACCGTACTATATTTCATCAAAATCCCGCTAGAAGCTCCCATTTGCGTAAGCGACACAAAAATATTTCATGTGTCGTTTATGACATTGGTATAAGCGGCTATTGTAAACCATGTGTGTATAGTATGTCCAAAGGTATATCGTTATGGCCCTCACAGCAGGCCTATTGTTAAAGATTTAAGCCGATTTAAGTTTGATTTATGTCGTTGAAAGAACAGGTACGTACTAAATTTTTTTCCGGTCACAGTAACTTTATTTGATAATAAATATAAAACAATACAAAATTGTAAGAAACAAATAAAAAATTTTGAGTAAGAGAGTAAGAGTATAATGACTGTATTTACATTATGTCATTTAATATATATGATAAAAATTATACATAATGAAAACGTTCCACGTGTCAATAAAAATACCTACATAATATAAAACTTTGCTGCATTGACAGTACGTCATGAAAGTAAAAACTAAATAATAACAAAACAATCCATATAACAATGATATAATATCTAGTTTATTGCATAATAAAATAGTATATTGTACAACAAGAGTGGATGTGATGCCTATATCGCACGAGAACGAGTTTGTAGTCACGACCCCACAGGGGGAGTGTCTGCAAACGTTCGCGTGCGATATGGGCAATCCACTCGAGTTGTACAGCCTATTTTTTCTACGAAATATGGTTTTTGCAATAAAATGCACTCAATGTGATGCCAAAAATTATTTAAAAGTAGGGTTACATCAATTATTTTGTGGCATATGACATTTGAATAATTGTTGCCAACGTAAAATCTCTAAATTTTATTTGCTTTTTTAGCAATAAAATAATGCTTTTAAACATAATTAATTATTAAATAACAGTTGATTTAATGTTTTTAGTAATTATTTGTCATAATAAAAACATAATTTGCACGAATTAACAATTTTTTGACGAATTTGACTTTGAATTTCATATCCACACCTGGTGTGGATATGACATCCCTATCCACACATGGTAGTATGAAGGTATGTTGCCAATATCCAGTAGGGAGTAGAAAAAATATTTTTCCTCACTGTGAGGAAAAATAGCGTACTTCACAAGTGGGAGAAGTAAAATGCTCCTGTAACTCGTGTCCTGATTGGCCACTCGCTTTGCTCGTGGCCAATCAGACACTTGTGACAGAAGTATTTTACTTCTCCCACTAGTAAAGTAATATACTATTCATTAATAGACAAAAATATCTTAGTCACTGTCACTATTATCAGTGAGTATAGAGGTTATAGAGGAATAATGTATATGGGATTTCTGTAATAGAATATGGCGAAATTTTATGCGAAATTATGCATCAGGACATGCTGCCACCTATTCGTGTAAGTTATAACTGAACGGGTGGTTTTGGTCTGCGCTAATGTCTGCAGCGTGGGATGTGCAGTGTTGTCAAATAATAACGTAACTTAACACAGCGGACGGGCAACAGAAGATTGCTGTTGCTACCACCCGCTACGGGAACGTCTTCAACACTGGAATATTATAAACTAGAAAATTCAAGAAGAGAATATTCTTGACAGGAATAATAAAAATCCGATGTGGCCAACACATGACCTCTCGCCATAATACTCTACTATTTTACTAAGTGTGTATGAAAGTACTTACTCACAAATATACCATTGTACTAGAAGGGAATTCGGGAATTGTAGTTTTTATAATATTATTAAAGTTTATTATGACCTAAATGACATTTCATATTTTACATTTCAATTTGCCAAAAAGTCAAAAATTCATATGACATTAACACTCAAATATTTTATTTTTTGTTTCCATAGGTAGGCAGATAAATCAAAATTGTAACAAATTTGTAGAATTTTTAACTTCTTGTAATTGAAAAATGACAATGTTTTGAATACATATTGTAGATAGTAACATTTAGTATACAATGATATTTAAAAAATTCCTATTAATTCATAAATTTTGAGTAAATTCCAGAAAAACTCTTCAGATCTTCAAGAAACTACCACTTCCGGTAGCACGATCAACACCATAATCTAATCAGATCTAATCTAGGGATATTATATACAAAATTTCAATTTTTTTTCAGTGGTATTTGAGTTATCGTACCTCCAACAACCATCCTGACACACACACTGACACACAGACACACACACACACACAGACATCATCGCGAAATTATCAAAATCGTGTTCTAGGGACCTCAAAACGTGCTTATCCATTGAAAACTCACTATCGAAATTTTAGCATGATTACAATACAGTTGGATTTATAACACGCATAGCGCATAGAAAATAATTTAGCACAACATAGCACAGCACAGCGCATAGAATTTTCGTTACGGGGGTTTTATAAGCCGCACACAAACACAGATTGCTATACGAAGTAAAAGAAGAAGTCATTGTCTTACAGTGTTGTCTTAGGACGTTATGACAGCTGTTTTGTTGGTTATGCTAGATTTGATTTGGATTTTTTTGAATTTGTGATTTTGTTATTATGTTTTGAATATTTTACAAAAATTATTAATATAATGAACAACGAATGCGCGTGCGTATAAGAAGTAAACTAAAACGAACTATCACGAATGCAACGAATAAACCCGAAGCACAGAACTACACAGCACAGCGCATAGGAAAATGAACATTGGTCAATTCGTGTGCTATGCTAAATTATTTTCTATGCGCTATGCGTCTTATAAATGGATGTACTAGTTTCCATATGACCAATACCTATGCTATGTTGTGCTAAATTATGTTCTATGCGCTGTGCGTGTTATATCTTACCAGATATGAGTGGCGAGAGGTAAAAATCACGAAATCCCAAGCTAAGGAAAATTCATTCACAAAAAAAACATTAATAGAAAAGACATATCTGGAATCAAGAAAACACAGAAACTTTACTTGGCGGCCAAACCTGAAGTTGGCTGCAAGCTGTCAGCTGAACAACGCGTTGTGGCCGTTTAAAAAACGAGTTCTGTTGGACTCAAGAAGGGTTTTGTTAGCATAGATTAGTTTATGTCAAAAAAACGGAGTTCTGTTTGACTCAAGAAGGATTTTGTTTATATACTTGCCAGAATCCGATTTTTTCCGCAGCCATATTTTTTCCAGTTTTGAATATTCCTTTACATGCGTTTTCTGCATCACTCAGATTCCAAATTAGAATTTTCTATGAATGCATTATTTATGTAAGCATTTTCTTGTCTCTGAATTTTCGTTTGTTTTATGATTCCGGGCAAGAATTTTCTTGTACTTGAATTTTCTAGCTCTGAGTTTTTTAGATTTGAGTAGGCACCCTTTGCTACTCACACACAATCTTTCCGTTCAGTCCGCGATTTTGAACAGTATTCGAGCATTGGGTCAGGCGTAAAATTATTAGAATTAAAATTGTACATTCATGAAATACTTACGTTTAACGTTATAATATTATAAAACAGAGATAAATTAAATACCTATTGTAAATTAAAACACCCGAAAATATCAATTTATGCACAATGTATTTTATTATTTAATAAATACTGGCTGTTTGAAATTTTAATTTCCGTTCGGGTCAATTTTAAAATTTAAATGAATATAGTTTTAGCTTGCATAAAAACAGCCTTTTGTACTATTTTTTAGTGTAATATTTGAGATTCTAAACAGTTCTAAGCGTTTGTAATACTGGTATTAAAATATTAATCATAATTTGCAGAAAGTAAAATTGGTTTATAAATCATGTCATTATTACTAAAAATCATTAAAAACAGTAAAATTTAAGAGACCAAACCAACTGAATTCATTAAACATAATGATAAGATAGTAATAGTGGAATCCCGGACATTATCTTAAATTTCTATAAAATTATAGATAATTCGATCTATAAGTTATAGAAAATCCCAAACTGATACTTAGTCTTTAGATTTCGATAAAATAATATTCTGACTGTATGGTGTATGTCATGTCATAACATTTGACATAATGTAAATTTTTCTTATAGAATTTAAGTACAGTACTGTTAATAATTCCATATTAACAGATTCATAATTATTTTTTTAACATGTACAAATTATGAATTAAATTATTGTTGTACCTTGCATTTCTCGCTTAGACGGTTTTAGGGCGAGATCGACATACAAATACAATACAAATACAATCGAATTCAACTGACTTTCATCTGTCATCTGTCAAAAGTAGACCAATCAAAATGTAGGACCCTTAATTACAATTCAAAAATAAATCGCAGTTACGTTTAAATTAAATGTAATATTTCATGAATAACGAAAAACATTAAATAAAACAAAATTGTATTAAAATTACTTTTAAAAAATTAATATATAAATACTTTTTTTAAGTGGCGTTTCCGCCGCTCCAAATTTTGGCCGCCCACGTACGGGGGCACGCTCTGCACCTATGCCAGAATCGACCCTGCTATGCGTGTTTGTTGAACGATTGCTATGCGTTTGTTGAGCGATTGTTTTGGAAAATAGTTATTTGTTTAACTAGGCAGAAAAATAATAGATTTACTGCCGCGACTAGAGTTTCAAAAACGAGGCGCAGCCGAGGTTATTAATCTAGCTTAGGCAGCAAATCTGTATTTTTGCCATGTTAAACACATTATTTTTTCGGCAATTGTTATTAATTAATATTAATTTAGTGATTATTTTAAATATATTGATAGGTATCGCAATCAAATTATGTTGCTATGCGTATGTTGACTTTTGCTATGAAAAAACAAAATAGGTTAGGTATGTTGATGAATTTTATAAAAAATGTCAAAACAACACTTTTACTGTCAATCGCCGAAAAAATGTTTTTTTCGACGATTGACAGCAAAGTGTCACTTTTGCTGCCTAGGCAGCAAAAATAGTAAGAAAACCTAGGCAGCAAAAGTAATTGTTACTATGGTGAATCAACAAATTTGACATTTATAAAATTCAACATACCTAACCTATTTTGTTTTTTCATAGCAACTATCAACATAGGTACGCAGAGCAACATAATTTGATTGCGATACTTATCAATATATTTAAAATAATCAATAAATTAATATTAATTAATAACAATCGTCGAAAAAATAATGTGTTTAACATGGCAAAAAATACAGATTTGCTGCCTAAGCTAGATTCATAGTCTCGGCTGCGCACTAGTCTATGAAACTCTAGCCGCGGCAGCAGATCTAATATTTTTTTGCCTAGTTAAACAAATAACTATTTTGCTTGGTCCTCAGTAACAATCAACTTTACGTTGACAATTGAAAGCATAAATATAAACTTTTCATAGTAGTCGTAGATAAATTATTTTATTGCCATAAGTACTAAAAGTGACATTTCACAGACTGTCAACTGTAAATAATAAAATAGCACTCTTGATCGTAGCATTCCGGGCGGCCTAAAACCACGCCGCCTAAAACCCACGCGGCCTAATTCCATGCCGCCTAAAATCCATAACGTCTAATTTTACCCCCACCACAATAGAAGTTGACTACGATAAACCACGCTGCCTAATACCACAACGCCTAATACCACAACGTCTAATTCCACAACGCCTAATGTCCATGTCGCCTAATACCACAACGCCTAAAACCACAACGCCTAATACCATAACGCCTAATTCCACGCCGCCTAATACCACGCCGCCTAATCCCACGCCGCCTAATCCCATGCCACCTAATTCCACGCCACTTAAAATCCACAACGTCTAATTTTACCCCACCACTTATGTTCACGCCGTATAAACGCGTGAGACATACAACACACAACGAGTGAATACGGCGTGGACATAGTGGTGGGAGTAAAATTAGACGTTGTGGATTTTAGGTGTCGTGGAATTAGGCAGCGTGGAATTAGGCGAAGTGGGATTAGGCGGCGTGGGATTAGGCGGCGTGGTATTAGGTGGCGTGGAATTAGGCGTTATTGTATTAGGCGTTGTGGTTTTAGGCGTTGTGGTATTAGGCGGCATGGACATTAGGCGTTGTGGAATTAGACGTTGTGGTATTAGGCGTTGTGGTATTAGGCGGCGTGGTTTATCGTAGTCAATTTCTATTGTGGTGGGGGTAAAATTAAACGTTATGGATTTTAGGCGGCGTGGAATTAGGCCGCGTGGGTTTTAGGCGGCGTGGTTTTAGGCCGCCCGGCATGCACTCCTTTTGATGTCAATCGGCGAAAAACAAATTTGTTATTTATATTTTCGTGAAATTTTATTGATTCACCATAGCAACAATTACTTTTACTGCCTAGGCATTAAATAGTTATTTGTATCACAAGGCCAGAAACTGACCTTTTGCAAGAGCGAGTATTTTTGACACGCCGAGCCAAAGGCGAGGCTTGCAAATTACGACCACTAGCATAACAGTTTCTGGACGTGTAATACACAATATTTTATGTGCCGATTTCATTACAAAAATATAAAATAATTATTTATTTATTTATTTATTTAGTATCCACCCAACAGGACCGAAGTCCCAATTACAGGGGGATTTGAAAATACAATAAGTACAATGAGAGTAGACCTAAAATAACATACATCAAGCATCGAGAAAAACAAGTACAGAAAAAAAATTAATCAGAGAAATAAAATATGAACAAATTTAAAGAAATTATTGAATGTGAACACAATGACATACAAACACTAATTAATTTGGTAACAGAAATACATTTAAATATAATTATTTAGTTACTAAAATTTATAATTAATAATTTTTTAAATTTAACTAATGAATTAGCAAAAATATCCACATCTATAACAATGTCGTTGAAAATTCTACAAAGTTGTCTAATTTTCGTAGTTTGTTCGTGCAATGTTACATTTAAAAAGTTGTTTTGCCCGACTGGACACACGAGGCACATAAATTAGTATATTAGACAACATCAGTGAATCATCGGTAATATTATTTAATAATTTATATAAGTATTGGCAAGACAAAATTTTTCTACGGTTAACTAGAGAAGTCATGTTAAAATTTTTTAATAATTGTTCGTAACAATAATCATGACCGAGATATGTTCTATCAACTTTAAAGTAGCAGTATTTTATAAATTTGCGTTGAATCATCTCAATAGCTTAGCAATACTTTATATAAATTGGATTCCATACTTGAAGTGCATATTCTAATTTAGAACGCACAAACGTACAATACAATGTTTTAAGTGTAGAAACTTTGTTAAAAGAATGAGAATTACGTATAATAAATCCAAGAGTTCTATATGATAAATTTACAATGTTATTTATGTGAGCATTAAATGATAGTTTATTATCAAATAAAACTCCTAGATCACTAAATTGAAAAACTCTGTCTAACATGTGATCTTTCATCAGGTAATGGTAATTTAAGGCAGATTTTTTCACACAATAGCTCATAACCTACATAACCTACAAAATTGTGCACTGAATACTTGCATTTGAGCTTCAAATATATATTTATTTCAGTTTCTATTAACGATTAGGTCTAAAATTTGTCAAAATCTTGTTAATCCTTGTATAAAAAATATTCAACGCATAAAATTGACATCTTAGTACAGTAAAATTAGGTTTTAAATGGGAACTAATTCCGATAAAGCTGAAAATTGGTATATAGCTTCGCATTATCTCTCTTATTAACATACTAAAAGTCCCCTACAATCCGAGTGGTGCGTCAGCCGCCATATTGGAAAGATGGCCGCCGTTTTCAGTTTTTTGCATTTTACTCATTAGGGTGTCACTTTACAGCGAAATTTTAAATTAATAAATTGTAGAGCAGAAAATTCTCTACAAAAAACATACTTACAGTTTTCACGTACCATGAACGGTAAGCGAGAAAAATGGGAAAATACGTCTTCTAAATTCGCAGTCAGTGTAATTGTTGTTGAATAAACCATGAATACATGTACTATAACATAAAATGTTATTATAATAATATAAGCAATTGATAACACAAACATTATGTTACCAATTTTTTTTAAATAAGTATTTTTATTAATTTATTAAAGGTTTAAGCTAAGTTTACATGTACCGTTGGCACCGGCAAACGTCGCGGCCGTTGACGCCGTTCTTTGATTTGATTCGTTGACAACCAACTAAATGACAGCTGTCAAACTGCGTCATTGATTGTTAACGAATCAAATCACAGAACGGCGTTAACGGCAAACGTTTTTACGGTGTCAACGGTACATGTGTGGAAGACTTCATGGGCGTCGTCAGGGGGGGGGGGGCAAGGGGGGCGCTTGCCCCCCCTAGATAATGACACAGAAACTCAAATTTCATACCTATATGATAAAAAAGACCAAACACTTGGAATTTTTTTTATAAATTTCAATGTACGAAATACGCGAATCTTTTCAAGAATAATGCTCCTGTACTCAGAAAATGAGTTTAATGGGAGGGTAGTATTTTCCTCGAAAATCCAAATGAAGCAGCAATGGGCAACCTGGGTTGCAGCGAGCTTTGATATGCTTTTCTTGCTAAATTTATTATTTCTTATTAAATATAGGTATAGAGATTTGCAAGAAACTGTATTGAAGGTTTATTCTGAATCTTTAATGTATGTACTGGATATCAGAAATTTATAGTTCTCATCATTGGCGAAACAAGGGAGGTTTAGGGATTAAACCACCTCCCCCCAGCGAACTAGTATATTTATATATTTTTTTGCCTACGTTCTTATCTAAATGCTAAAATAAAACATTTATTTCATTATTTTTTAAAAATGTATTATTTATTTTAATTTTTTGTACTTAATAGAGGGTAAATTAAGATGAAATTTCAAATGTATGTATAACTTAACTTTTAATGAAGCAGCCTTTGACCTTGAACTCAAAAAATTTTTCGCCTGCGGCGCTTTTTTTCTTTCTCCATGCCAAATTATTTTTTTATAGGCTTACATTACTGGTCCAAAAAATATTTTGCCCCCCCCTAGGAAATATCCTAACGACGCCCATGGAAGACTTTACTCCTTTGCACACCATTTAGTGTACATAGTACAACGCTTTTGCAATAATATCATAACCTTGTTTCATGACACAAAAACGGCTGTAACTTTTTAACGAATAATAAAACCGACTTTCGGTTATATTTACAGTTTTCACGTACCATGAACGGTAAGCGAGAAACATGGGAAAATACATCTTCTAAATTCGCAGTCAGTGTAATTGTTGTTGAATAAACCATGAATACATGTACTATAACATAAAATGTTATTATAATAATATATGCAATTGATAACACTAACATTATGTTACCAATTTTTTTTTTTAAATAAGTATTTTTATTAATTTATTAAAGGTTTATTCCTTTCCACACCATTTAGTGTACATAGTACAACGCTTTTGCAATAATATCATAACCTTGTTTCATGACACAAAAACGGCTGTAACTTTTTAACGAATAATAAAACCGGCTTTCGGTTTGCAGAATTCGATTTGACAAACATTTATCTATCAAAAAAATTGTTAACAACATTTTGGGGGAGTATAGATTAGCCATAATTTCTAGAAAGAAAATTAAGAAATTTTTATTTTATTAATCTCTTGTGTTTAATCAACTTTAAATACTAAACGAATTTGAATATCGCCTTCTGGGTTCCAGCATGTAATTTTTTTGACATTTTTTACTAAGATACACTATTTTAAAAAGTTTTAGTGGCCTTAACAAGGTCAAAATTTAAACTTTTTTTCAAAGAGAAATTGCAGTTTTTTTAATTTCTAGTGTTTAATTACCTGTAATTTCTTAACGAATCAAGTTATCGGCTTCCGGTTTTCGGCATTGAATTTCTTGAACATTTTTCTGTAAGATACTTTATACTAAAGATTTGTAAAGGCATTGGTTAGTCTTAAATTTCAAGTTTTTTTCCAAGCGAAATTAGTTAAATTTTAATATTTTTTTTGTTTTGCTGTGTTTAATCAACTGTAATTTCTTAACGAATTAAAATATCGACTTCCGGATTTAAAAATCGGATTTCTCAGATATTTTTCTATTATATACATTATTATAAAACTTTTAAAAGTTTTGTCTAGGCTGAAATTTAAAGTTTTTTTTCGAGAGACAATAGTGAAATTTTAGATTGATTATTTTTAACTGTGTTTAATTAACTGTAATTTCTTAACGAATCAAGATATCGACTTCCGGTTTTCGGCATTACATTTCTGAGATATTTTTCTGTTAGGTACATTATACTAAAAAAAAATTGATGGCCTTCGTTAGTCCGTAATTAAAAATTATTTCCGATAGAAAATAGTGAAATTTTAATATTGTTTTTGTTTGCTATGTTTAATCACCTGTAATTTCTTAATGGCTTAAGATATCGACTTTTTAAAAATCGGATTTTTCAGATATTTTTCTATTATATACATTATGATAAAAACATTTAAAAGTCCTGACCAGGTCGGAATTTATAGTTTTTTTCCGGAAGCCAATAGTGAAATTTTAAATTGATCATTTTTAACTGTGTTTAATTAGCTGTAATTTCTTAACGAATCAAGATATTCACTTCCGGTTTCCGGAATTGGATTTCTCAGACATTTTTCTGTAAGACACATTATACTCAAGATTCGTTAAAAAATTACAGGTAATGAAGCACAAGAAATTTAAAAAATACTACAATTTCACTTTTTTCTCTCTGAAAAAAGTTTAAATTTTGACCTTGCTAAGGCCGCTAAAAGTTTCTAAAATAGTGTGTTTTACTAAAAAATATTAAAAAGTTTACATGCTGGAAGCCAGAAGAAAATATTCAAATTCGTTTAAAATTAGTCGTAATTTTCGTATTTGAAATTGTGGCTAATCTATGACCTCCCTCTACCAAAATGTTGTTAACAATTCTTTTGATAGATAAATGTTTGTCAAATAGAATTCTGCAAACCGAAAGTCGGTTTTATTATTCGTTAAAAAGTTACAGCCGTTTTTGTGTCATGAAACAAGGTTATGATATTATTGCAAAAGCGTTGTACTATGTACACTAAATGGTGTGCAAAGGAGTAAAGTCTTCCACACATGTACCGTTGACACCGTAAAAACGTTTGCCGTTAACGCCGTTCTGTGATTTGATTCGTTAACAATCAATGACGCAGTTTGACAGCTGTCATTTAGTTGGTTGTCAACGAATCAAATCATAGAACGGCGTCAACGGCCGCGACGTTTGCCGGTGACAACGGTACATGTAAACTTAGCTTAAACCTTTAATAAATTAATAAAAATACTTATTTAAAAAAAATTGGTAACATAATGTTTGTGTTATCAATTGCTTATATTATTATAATAACATTTTATGTTATAGTACATGTATTCATGGTTTATTCAACAACAATTACACTGACTGCGAATTTAGAAGACGTATTTTCCCATTTTTCTCGCTTACCGTTCATGGTACGTGAAAACTGTAAGTATGTATTTTGTAGAGAATTTTCTGCTCTACAATTTATTAATTTAAAATTTCGCTGTAAAGTGACACCCTAATGAGTAAAATGCAAAAAACTGAAAACGGCGGCCATCTTTCCAATATGGCGGCTGACGCACCACTCGGATTGTAGGGAACTTTTAGTATGTTAATAAGAGAGGTAATGCGAAGCTATATACCAATTTTCAACTTTATCGGAATTAGTTCCCATTTCGAGCAAAATTAAGTCTAATTTTACTGTACTAATCTGCTTGACAACTGTAGTAATGTCAAGATGCCAACCTATAACTTCCGGTTGTTTGCCGGCCTAGGCTGGCAACAAAGAGTTTCTAGACTAGGAAATTTTTTCGAAAATATACCTCCTAGAGGCAAATCATGTAACAATTGATTAACAGGTTGAATCTTATGCTTTGATACCCGCTGAGTACGTCTATACTGAAAATCACAAGTTTTGGCAGTATGGCAGAGATAGGCAATGTTATTCTTATGGAGATAAACTCGGCCTTGTTGCCAGTTTCATTTGAAATAATGAAATGTTAGTATAGGGTTGTAAATCTTATAGCGGTGGAGTGGTGCCGATGGGAAAAGAAACCAGCAGTTCCGAAACAGTTTGAAAATATTATAAGCTTGATTTCACATTACTTAAGAAATGATATAATAACTATACCTACTCCTGTAATCTCATTTCAAGACATATACTAATTACATTTCTTGTAATTTATTTGTAACTACCATCTAATGTAATCCCAATTAACAGTGCCATAATAGGATTATACGATTTAAATTGTTGTAACGAAGAATTTACGCAGAAAATCTGCACTGAGTTAGCTAATAACAATATTTTCAAGATACCTGTGTATTTTTGCTAATTACCGTTAACTCGTAGGGTAGGTATAAATAGTGGTATTGTTGATAATATAAAGTTAGTAATCAATTTTACTTTGGCAAGAAGAGATTATTTGCATATTGGTTTGAAAATACATTAATTCCCAATCTTCCTCCAAAAAGTGTTGTGGTTTTGGACAACGCGAGTTATCACAGCAGAAAAGTAGAACCGTTACCAAATTCATCGTGGAATAAACAACGTATCAAAGACTGGTTATATTCTAAACAAATTTATTATGAAGATGATTATTTAAAAAACGAATTAATAGAAGTGGCAAACAAATTTAAACACTTATATAATAAATATGCGGTGGATGAATTAGCTACCAAATGTGGCATTAAAATTCTCAGGTTGCCTCCTTATCACTGCGAATTAAACGCAATAGAACTCGTTTGGAGTGAAACAAAAAGATATATTGCTTCCAATAATACGACTTTTAAAGAAAATGATGTAAAAAAATTAATATGTGAAGCATATTCAAAAATTTCCGAGGAAAAATGGACAAATTATGATAGGCACATTGTAAATGAAGAAAAAAGATTTTGGGAAGCTGATCTATTGCAAGATGATATCGAACCTTTTATTGTTAATTTAATGACGCAAGTGACGACAGTGATACTGAAAGCGATGAAGATGTAACGCATGAGTTGCATGTTTGAGTACCGCTGCTACCCCTAGCTACCTGCCTCGAAGTTTAAATGTAAACAGGTCCAGGACCTTACTTCAAATTTTCAATGTACTTAGTATGTGATATTTTTCTATAAGTTTGTAATTATATTTTATGCTATGTATATATTGACAACATTTGTTCATTAATTGTTATGTCTTTTAAACAACATGTATATATTTGTATTACTCGCCATTTGTGATTTTGACTTGGCCGTCTTTGGCTGTGTTTATTTTATTGTTACATTGTTATCAATTTGTTATCGAAAAAATTAAATAAAATTGTATATTTATATTAATTTAATATTTTACTTAATTACGTATCCTTCATATTAAACGAGAAAAATTATCAGTAAAGATGCTGAGAATAAATTGAAACACTGGAGAATTATTATTAGAAACCAGAGTTTTTTCTCTAAGTAAAAGATTTTAAATTGGAGGCATATCAATTGATTACTTATTAATGTATTCAATGAATTGAACATTATATTGGTTTTGAGAAACGTCAAAAAATAATCAGCATAATTTATTAAAATTACAAGTAAGCGAAAAACAAACAATCCGCCTCTGGATTCTCCATCTTTGTCTAACACATTACTCTTATGGGATACATTTAGCAACACTGTATTGCTATCTCTGCCACACTGCCAGAACTTGTGATTTTGAGTATAGGTACGTTATTTGCTCGAATTTTCACTCCTTGTGCCCCAAATTCAAGATGGCGGACGAAAATTGTGTCCGAAAAACATTTATCTCAGAAACTATTCACATTAGGTGAAAAAGTGTTATATAAGAAAATGTAGATCATAAAATTCTCTATAAGATAGGTTCTTAACTATTTTCATGTAAGTGACACAGTTTTCGAGAAAATCGAGAAAATATATTTCGAACATTTCAATCATTAAAAACCAAGTCCAAATTATGTCTCCCTCCATGAAAACGGCTGTCATTTATGAACTAATAATAATATCAACTTCCGGTTTTTTAAATTAAATTATATGAATTTTTTTTTGTAAGATATATTATTTTAAAAACTTTTTAGTGCGTTCATTGAGCCAAAATGTAAGATTTTCTTCCGAGAAATTTTACCATTTTTTATATTATTTTGTATTTAATGAACTGTAACTTCAGACCAAATAAACATATTGACTTCCGGTTTCTTTTATTAAATTCTACGAACATTTCTCTCTAAGATACATTATGTTAAAAACAGTTTAAAGTTTTCTTTAAGCCAAAATATTACATTTTTCCCCAAGAAAAAGTTGAGAAATTTTTAAATTTTTTGTATTTATTGTGTTTAATGAACTGTAACTTCTAATCGAATAACAATATCGACTTCCGGTTTCTTTTATTAAATTCTACGAACATTTTTCTATAAGATACAGTATTTTAAAAAGTTTTAAGGGCGTTCGTTAAGCTAAAATTTTAAACTTTTCACCGAGACAAAATTGATAAATTTTTTAATTTTATTTATTTATTGTCTTTAATGAACTATAATTTCTAAACGAATAAAAATATCCATTTCTGGTTACTTTTATTAAATTCTACGAACATTTCTCTATAAGACACAATATTTTAAAAAGTTTTAAGGGCGTTCGTTATGCCAAAATATTACAATTTTTCCCGAGATACAGTTGAATTTTTTTTAAATTCTTCGTATTTATTAATGAACTGTAACTTCTTAACTGATGAAAATATCAACTTCCCGTTTATTTTATGAGATTTTTCAGATTTTTTTCCATAGTCTATAAATCTAGCGCCTCCAAAATTTTAGTTGATAAAAATAAGTTTTCTTATAGAGAATGTTGTGATATACATTTTCTTATATAACAGTTTCTTTTACCTAATATTAACAATTTCTGCGATAAAATGTTCTGAAAAGAAACCGGAAATCCATATTCTTATTCGTTTAGAAGTTAAAGAATTTTTT
Organism: Agonum fuliginosum; assembly: GCA_947534325.1. NCBI lineage: Eukaryota > Metazoa > Arthropoda > Insecta > Coleoptera > Carabidae > Agonum > Agonum fuliginosum. The sequence continues at coordinate 43,973,040 of OX384030.1, read as the reverse complement.
AAAAAATTCAACTTTCTCCAGGAAGATTTTTTTATATTTTGTGTTAATGAACGCCCTAAAAAGTTGTTAAAATAATATATCTTATAGCAAAATGTTCGTAAAATTTGATAAGAGAAACCGGAAGTCAATATTTTTATCCGTTCAGAAGTTACAGTTCATTTAACAAAATCAATACGAAGAATTAAAAAATTTCTCAACTTACACTCAAGAAAAAATGTAATATTTTGACTTAAAAAAAACTCTAAAAGGATATTAACATAATGTATCTTTTAGAGAAATATTCGTAGAATTTAATAAAAGAAACCGGAAGTAGATATTTTTATTCGTTTAGAAGTTACAGTTCATTAAACACAATAAATAATTTATTTTTCTTAAATTCCCAATTTTGTCTCGGTGAAAAGTTTAACATTATGGCTTAACGAACGCCCTTAAAACTTTTTAAAATATTGTATCTTATAGAGAAATGTTCGTAGAATTTAATAAAAGAAACCGGTAGTCGATTTTTTTATTCGATTAGAAGTTACAGTTCATTAAACACAATAAATATAAAAAAATTTAAAATTTCTCAACTTTCTCTTGGGGAAAAATGTAATATTTTGGCTTAAAGAAAGCTTTAAACTGTTTTTAACATAATGTATCTTATAGAGAAATGTTCGTAGAATTTAATAAAAGAAACCGGAAGTCGATATTGTTATTCGTTTAGAAGTTACAGTTCATTAAACACAATAAATATAAAAAAATTAAAAATTTCTCAACTTTCTCTTGGGGAAAAATGAAATATTTTGACTTAACGAACGCCCTTAAAACTTTTTAAAATACTGTATCTTATAAAGAAATGTTCGTAGAATTTAATAAAAGAAACCGGAAGTCGATATTGTTATTCGATTAGATGTTACAGTTCATTAAACACAATAAATACAAAAAATTTAAAAATTTATCAACTTTTTCTTGGGGAAAAATGTAATATTTTGGCTTAAAGAAAGCTTTAAACTGTTTTTAACATAATGTATCTTATAGAGAAATGTTCGTAGAATTTAATAAAAGAAACCGGAAGTCAATATTTTTATTCGGTCTGAAGTTACAGTTCATTAAATACAAAATAATATAAAATATGGTAAAATTTCTCGGAAGAAAATTTTACATTTTGGCTCAATGAACGCACTAAAAAGTTTTTAAAATAATATATCTTATAAAAAAAATTAATATAATTTAATTTTAAAAACCGGCAGTTGATATTATTATTAGTTCATAAATGACAGCCGTTTTCATGAAGGGAGACATAATTTGTACTTGGTTTTTAATGATTGAAATGTTCGAAATACATTTTCTCGATTTTCTCGAAAACTGTGCCACTTACATGAAAATCTTTAAGAACCTATCTTATAGAGAATTTTATGATCTACATTTTTTTATATAACACTTTTTCACCTAATGTGAATAGTTTCTGAGATAAATGTAAAAAACTGATTTTCGGACACAATTTTCGTCCGCCATCTTGAATTTGGGGCACAAGGAGTAAAAATTCGAGCAAATAACATACCTAGGCGTGTTCAGCGGGTATCAAAGCATAAGATTCAACCTGTTAATCAATTGTTACATGATTTGCCGCTAGGAGTGATTTCTAGACGTCTTTTGAAATTATTTTCCTAGTCTATTCTGGCGTATTTTAAGATATGGAAAACTAGCGATGCTGACCGGAGGCATATAAAATAATATAATATACCACAGGACTAAAGTACCGTCAACTAGGGTGACTTCGGACACTTTTTTGATATTTTTTGCAATAACTTTGTTAATTTGTAAAATAAATTTGATTTTTTTGATAAGATGTTGCAACCGATGTCTTAGCATGATTTTCCAATATAGACCATATTTTTAATGTTTTAATTATAGTACTTTTTTTTATTTTTCTGCTGTCCGAATTCACCCCTCGATGTGGGGTGACTTCGGACAGCTATTAAAAACCCATAGTAAACCGAACAGGTACCTATAAAAAAGTAACTTCGGACACAAAATTGTCAAAAAAAGATGTATTTTTGTATTATAATTTTTTAAATAATTTTAAACGCATTTATAGCTTGTAAATAAATGTATTTCTCAATTTATCGCTTTGGTATAGAATATCGCTCCGAGGCTTGCCGTAGTGACTTTTTTAAGCTGTACTGCTTTCATAGCAGCATCTAAATATTTTTGGGTATAATTTGAGTAAGATTTACAGCCCAACCGTTTTTTATATTTTCGGGGTATGTTAAAAACCGTAGTCCGAAATCACCCCCGCTTAGTTGTTATTTGTTTAATAAATCTGTAACAATTGAATGGTAAATATTTTTAGGTTAATAATGAACACAAAATCTGAAAGTAAATGCTTACTTAATATATATTGCACTAAAAACTAAAGTCTACATTAACATCTACACAATAAGAAGTTTAACGTGTTATCAAAATGGCCACATTAATACACATATTTGAAATATTTTTTTATAATTAGAATACTTAGAATTTTATGTTAACATGTCTCAGAAGATAACAGTCATGGTATTAGCTACATGTAGAAACAAAGATAAATAAATAAATAAATCATAAATAAATCATAAAATATCCTTAGATCAAAATACGCGGAAAGAACAAAACTCACTCCAGTTGACGGTATTATTTCCTCACCTTCGGCTCGTGAAATAAACTTCACCTTCAGGATTAAATCTTGCACTTTAGTCCTTTAATACATATATAATATACTATTATTGCCTAATCACTAAAACTGACATGTAACAGGCTGCCAGCTGTCAATAAAATAGCACTAATAATGTCAGACGGCGAAAAAAAATTTTTCGATAAATTAAAATTACTGGTCAAAAACAGGGTTATGCACCATTATCTTTTTTTTTCTTAAAATACAGAATAAACTAGGTACATTATCCTGTGAAAACACGACTAAAAATTTTTGTTAAAGAAGGTATGAACTTTCAAAATTTTAATATTCACGTCTACCTACAGGTTTTTGATTGACTGTGGCGTAACTCCCAAAGAATGAACCATACAAGGTTAGAAATTTCAAATAAATAATTAATTTATATATTTATTTCATGGTAGATCTAACATAAATCATAAAATTAATTCAATGTGTAAGTGAAATGATATTATTCATAATAATAAATAAAAATTTTGTCCAGTAACAAAACAGTTTGATGTTATACTAGCATTGATTGTTGTGTTGGCAGATGGAAACTAAATAATAGGCTGCAAAGTTATTTCCAATGAGTAAGAAACAAGAAAATTAAAATGAATTAACATTTTATAGCTATAAAACAGCGTTAACATCAACTTTAAATTGATACTTTGACATTTTGTGACAGTTTCTTTCTGAGTATAGTACCGAAACCATGCCGCGCATCACCCCTTATTTTCTATTCTCTTTGTACCACACCACGTGCTCTTCCACCAATGAATAGTTTACAACTTTTAAAATCATATCATATTAATTATTCAATGCGCATGCTCAGTAATCACCAATCACAATGCTGTGAGTACTACCGAAATGGAACTAATGATTCCTTAAGGGAAAAAGTGAATTTTTAAACTAATATAGTAATTCATGCAGACAGAATCACATGGCCGTTTTTTTATATCAGTTATATTTGATAACGAAGTATCGAATTCTGCTCCTGTTTAATATATGATCATTAGTTTATTATGTGAAAATAACTATGAAAATTTGAATTTTTTAGCGGGATCCCAACATCTCGAGTTATAGATAACTTAAAAGTGTGTTTTTCTGTTGATGTAGTGTCATATAATTTATATCAATATGCTTAGTTACAAATATTGTGTTTCAAATCATGTTTTAAAATTAAAATTTTAACACCGAAACGGCTGATCATTGCCAACTTATTTAGAAAAATAAGAAAATGTTGGCATTCCTGGCATCACTTTTTTACATCGCAAGTCAGCCGGAAGAGGCGCTATAATAATTGATATGGTCTATTGACAACGACAACTCTGTTCACAGAATAGGTTTCCGAAATAGTTCAATATTTTCTCGTTAGATGGCTATTGATGCCATCTTTAGGTGAAAGTTCGTAACTACTCAAAGTTTTGTGCTGCCATCTTCGAACAAAAGTGATCAAACACATAACAAAAAATACAATTACATTATTTCTCTATAACCTTTAAGCTGGATTCAGATATTGCGTAGTAAACACAGCATAGGAATACACAACACAGGAAAACACAGAAACATAGAACCAATTCAGAGATAGCATAGCGTTACTATAGTAATGACAATTTATTATTATGACAGTTGTCAAATATTGAAATTTGTGAACGAATTCATTTATATTTACTCGTTATATTTAAATAAACAGTTCAATTTAATATCTATTGCGTTTCTACAGTTAATCACAACCACAGCGGAGTCGCGGTAGATGTGGTTTAACAAAGAGTACTGACAGCGTACATGTCCGAGCATAGTAAAACGTAAGAAACACAGCTTCGAAATAAAATATGCCCAATTCCCATGTTGTGCTGTGCCATGCTGTGCTGTGTATGTATTCTATGAATCAATGCATGCATTCCCGTATGTTCATTTTCTATGTTTCGCTGTGCTATGCTATGCTGTGTACACTACGCAATCTCTGAATCCAGCTTAATACTCACTGCTATTATACAAGTCACTGTCATCACTTGAGTCCTGAATATTTAAGTAATAATTTATGAGTAAGAATTAAAAACCTGTTTCACTCTTCTCGTACGGGTTAGGGGATGATTTTGATAACGGTGGTAGAAAGTATATATGGTAAGTAATTTGTCCTAAAATAATTGAGAGCGCACATCTCTTATTAAGGACGTAATATACCCAGCATAAATTTATGAGTACGAATGATAAACCTGTGTTACTCTTCTCCTACGGGCTAGGGGATGATTTTGATAACGGTGGTAGAAAGTACATATGGTAAGTAATTTGTCCTAAAATAATTGAGAGCGCACATCTCTCATTAAGGACGTAATATACCCAGCAATAATTTATGAGTAAGAATTAAAAACCTGTTTCACTCTTCTCGTACGGGTTAGGGGATAATTTTGATAACGGTGGTAGAAAGTACATATGGTAAGTAATTTGTCCTAAAATAATTGAGAGCGCACATCTCTTATTAAGGACGTAATATACCCAGCAATAATTTATGAGTACAAATTAAAAACCTGTGTTACTCTTCTCCTACGGGCTAGGGGATGATTTTGATAACGGTGGTAGAAAGTACATATGGTAAGTAATTTGTCCTAAAATAATTGAGAGCGCACATCTCTTATTAAGGACGTAATATACCCAGCAATAATTTATGAGTACGAAATAAAAACCTGTGTTACTCTTCTCGTACGGGTTAGGGGATGATTTTGATAACGGTGGTAGAAAGTATATATGTTAAGTAATTTGTCCTAAAATAATTGAGAGCGCACATATCTTATTAAGGACGTAATATACCCAGCAATAATTTATGGATAAGAATTTAAAACCTGTGTTACTCTTCTCGTACGGGTTAGGGGATGATTTTGATAACGGTGGTAGAAAGTATATATGTTAAGTAATTTGTCCTAAAATAATTGAGAGCGCACATCTCTTATTAAGGACGTAATATACCCAGCAATAATTTATGAGTACGAAATAAAAACCTGTGTTACTCTTCTCCTACGGGTTAAGGGATGATTTTGATAACGGTGGTAGAAAGTATATATGTTAAGTAATTTGTCCTAAAATAATTGAGAGCGCACATCTCTTATTAAGGACGTAATAGACGTAGCAATATTTTATGAATAAGAAGTAAAAAAAGTGTTTACGATTTTGTTTATAATACATTGTATTTAAGTTTAATTTAAGCTTAGTATCATAAACTATTATTTAAGTTATTAGAGAAATAAGTTATATTCCCAATTTGTGCAGTAATACGTACGATACTTAAACATATTTCTGTATCATTTACTTATACTACGAAAGTCATTTGCAAGAACTTATTTCATTATAAATACAATAACAATTTAACAATTTACCTATATAGTCCTACAAGTATTGCTATTGCTGTAAATATGTCTATTTTTGATGTTTATTTCAATGCCTTGAGCGGCCCTGTGCTTAGCAGCTCGCCGGTAGCGCTGTGAGCAACACTTTATTAGACGGTATGGTTGCATGGAAATTATTGCTGGGAACTTTATTGCTGTATTCACGCGCGTTTGAAATTGTCATGTTCGAACTTGTTTCTGGAATTTGGGAGTCAGAAAATAATAGTAAAAAAAGCTTATGTGAAACATTTTTTGAGCTTCGGCGCTGCGATCTTATGAAGTGAACGGAAATACAAAATTCATGTTAAAATCTTTAAAACTCAATTTTTCGTGTTGTCTATGCTAAAATAAAATAGAAAATTTTATTTAAATTTTAGTTATTGTATTTTAATTTCGGGTGTTGGGGGGAGGGGGAGGTTAAGTAAAACGGGGCCTCTCGTTCACAATTGCCTAGGGCCCCGTCGACCGTCGAGTGTTAATCCGGCACTGCTTCTGGGTAACGATTCAAAATTTAGAGATTATTTTAGATTAAACCAGTATTTATTTTACGAAGTTCTTAACTTAATTAAAAATCTGACGTGGCCATCACACAACCTTCCGCCATATCTAGACTTTAAACAGAAATGTATACGTACAATCCGGTGCCCATTTAAAATATACAAATAAAAATCTAAAATATTCAAACACAGAAATTTGCATCACCTGAATAAAAAGATTCATTCACAGGAAAACTCTGCTGTGTTGAAGCCATCCTCCGTTCAATTACTACATTTAATATCTTACTTAGGACTTATATATCGCTAGTATGCCAACTTGTCACCCGTCTCACCTGTCAATATTTTTAACGCAGAAACAAAAATCAACCGATCATGGATTACAAGATATCAACATTTTATTTGATAAATTAATTTTTTTAATTTTGCTGCAGTTCTTTAATGCTACCAGATAAAGACAATTTTTTTATAACGTAAGTTGCAAATAACTTTTCCTCTTATTCTTATTACAAATAAATACTATATTTTTCCAAATTTATATACAATTTTGACAATTAACCTTTTCAATCTTCATAAAATATCACTTCCGATGAAGATATTTGTACCAAAATCTAAGGAGCTCTTCCAATTTATATACAAATGTTAAATACCAAATATCAAAGTTTTCGGGTAATTCGTATTTGAGTTATGCGACTAACACATATTTGACCACACACACACACACATACACACAGACATCATCGTGAAACTATCAAAAATGAGTTGTAAGGACCCTAATTCGTGCTCATCCACTAAAAATTCACCACCCGATTTTTTGCATGATTCCAATACCTTCCTTTACAGGTAAGCGGAAGGTAAAAATGATATCAGGAAAACTTTAAAATTCTTTTTTGATACACAATACAATGATGGATGACTTTTCACTAAATTAATTAATAGTTTTTCCTCCTCATTTGAAAATTTTAGGTGATTGTAAGATCGGTTTGCCATTATTTAAAACAAACTTTCGAACGAACATGTAGGTAGTACATTTAACTTCGACGAACCGAACTGAGTTCGTTCTAATCAAGTGTAGTTTGATTCAAGCGAACATCGCCAACGAAATCTGACGGAATAACAGCGAAGTTCGTTGGTGCGAAGTTTAAAAAAACACCTACATATAAAATCTATTGTTTTGATATTGGCGATGTTCGCTGACGACCTTCGTAGTAGAGGTCTGCGCCGCCGACGTATTTGACTTGCCGCCGCCGCCGATACAAAATTTATCGGCACGCCGCCGCCGCCGCAAAAACTAACGGCGTACGCCGATTTAAAAATTTAGATTTTTACATATTTTTTAGTTTAATTTTTTTGCATATTTGGTTTCAATAGTACTTGTCTTACTTGTGGCTTTGTGACGCAAGTATGACTTTGTATCAATATTTTTTGACATTTGAATTTAAATGGACGCGCGTTCAGTCGTTCAACACGGCGCGTGTTGCTACTTGGTAGTTCTTCGTAGCGATTGAACAGAAAGTGAAACATAACCGCTGCCAAGCTTGTTAATTGTCAATAATTATTATTATTAATGCAATCTAGTTTACTAATTTACCTACTGATTTTACGAGTACGTAAGTATTATTGTGCACCTATTGAATAAAATACATAGTAAAGGCTTTATTTATTTATTTACTGTAAAGCTAACCTAATTTGTATACTTTTCGTAGAATGGAAACGAAATATAACCTCAATATCTCAAAATATAACATAAAAACATATTAAAGAGAAATAATATTTATTTTTTCATAGTAAATTTTTTAATTTATGATTACTTATAATTATATGATAGGTAATATGTTTTCAATAAAGTTTTATACAACCTAATGTTTGTTACTTTTATTTATTGAATATTAATTTTTATTCCTTCAGATTTAATATTATAACTAATTAAAATTTTCGAATTCCTATATTTATTCACGGTGAAAGTTGAATCGGCGTGGACGCCGGCGCGACGCCAGCCACCGACGTTTGTCGTAGTGGACGCCGCCGCCGACAAGAATGTTAACGGCGCAGACCTCTACTTCGTAGTAATAAAAAAATCAGCTAGCAATATGCCGGGGGAAAACTCGTCAGCTAGTCCATTTAAATTGGCGATAGATGCTCCTGTCTGGCTCCTGCGTTACACCCTTCTGAGCATCAGCTGACAATCTTCCCACCGAGATTTTGCCAGCTAACATGTTTATTTATTCACAATATCATATAAACTGTCATCTGATTGAGCGTGAGCTTCTTGCCTCTGGCCAATCAAAATTAAGACATTTTTAAATTTGTGGAAAAATCAACTTATCTGAAATCTTGTATCTATCAATAATTTGTTTTAGCTGTCACATGGGTATAATCATATCCATGGTTACGAATTTGACACCAATGTATTAGAGTGTCCTTTTTAAAGTGAAACATAGAGAATCAATTTAACTGTATTATTCTTGAACAATATAAGATATTTGGGCAGCTGCAATAGTTCCAAGGAACGCTTTCAACATAAACTTTTAATTGTTCAAAGAATAAATCGTATTTCTAGGTAGCAGCAGTGTGACACCAATTAACAAATTCAAATTTATTCCCTATGTTTCATTTTAAAAAGATCGCTCTAATACATTGCTGTCAAATTCGTAACCATGGATATGATTATACCCATGTTTCACGTTAAAATAAACTCACGGTATACTAAAAGGCATAGTGTGGTCAAAATAGTGCTTTTTCTATATTTTATTATTGTAGGGGACACAGTTTGCGTGAAAAATAATAAAAACTCACTGTTTTTTCACTCCTTAGCAACGGGCATTATAATTTATTCCATTGTTTTTTTCATTTGACATATAGATAGAGGATGAATTTGACTATATTTCTATACATGTTTCAACCCCATATTCGGTATATTAAGAAAGTTATTAAGAAAAAACCGAAAAATGCACGGAACGCAAATGGGAGTATGCCATGGAATTTTTGTTTTCTTTTTAATAAAAATAATTTTTTAGTCTAGCGTCAGATTTGACGTTTCCATTTTTAAATTTTATTTAGATTTGCCTTTCATATTTGATAAGGTACAAATATTTTGAAAATTTTATTGAGTATTTAAAGATGGAGCACGCATTATACAGGGTGTTCATTTTAAGTGGCGCACCATTGCTATCTCGAGAAGTATAAGAGCTACGAAGTTGGTTAAATTAGCAAACAATTTCTATTTTACATGACTACTTTAATGAACGAAACAAAAAATTTTTTAGACCAGTGGATCTCAAACTACGGGGTGCAACTTTCTTATTTCAAATGGGGACCTATTTTTTTTATTCGTTTATTCGATTCAGTATTTTTTTCTGAATTCAACGAGATATTAGTTTCATACACTGGTATAACAAAAACATGAGAAAAACGCTATTGAAAATTATGATAATTTAATTAAAATCTGATTGTTACAAGAGTGCTATGAAAGAAAACAATTGAATTTTTGTTTCATATTAATTGTTATTTGATAATGAAAAATATTCTTTGATTTTAATCAGGAGATCAGGACCGCTACTGTGTGTTTGAGTTCAGGGCACTAAGTACTCAGTAGGGTGTAAGGTGGCGGTAACTACGGACACGTGTTTCGACCTTATTTGGTCTGATCAGTGTAGTATACTAGAATCTTTTTCACTAACAATTAATATGAAACAAAATATTCAATTGTTTTCTTCCATAACACTAACTAACAATCAGATTTTAATTAAATTATCATAATTTTCAATATCGTTTTTCTTATGTTTTTGTTATGCTAGGGTATTAAACTAATATCTCGTTGAATTCAGAAAAAAATACTGAATCGAATAAGTAAATAAAAAAAATAGGTCCCTATTTGAAATAAGAAAGTTGCACCCCGTAGTTTGAGATCCACTGGTCTAAAAAATTTTTTGTTTCGTTCATTAAAGTAGTCATGTAAAATAGAAATTGTTTGCTAATTTAACCAACTTCGTAGCTCTTATACTTCTCGAGATAGCAATGGTGCGCCACTTAAAATGAACACCCTGTATTTACATGTTTTATTCAATTTTACAATGAACTGTGAAGTTGTATCATATTGTTATTTATTACTGTCCTATTTATAGTATATTTTGACCCAAATGTAAATGTTCAATTAAAATTATATCAAATTTCCGTGGATAATACTATGTATAATTCGGGGACAACACACTGACAACCAGACAAACACGAGACACGGCGCGGATCTAGATTGTAATTGCACTTGTATAAAAAATCTGTTTTTACATAAGTATGTATGGTATTAATTAGCACCAAGGGGTACAAAATTGCTTCAATGATCGGCATTTGTTTTAAATTTGACAACTATGTGAGCACTAACTTTATAAAATTGTTGAAAATGGCGGCCAATGATGGTCAATTGTTTTTATCAAAAGATTATATAAGCATATCACGTTTGATATCAAATTGAAGGGCTGGATAAGGGCTATCTAATTAATAAAATTATTTAAAATGTTGCCCGAAGATTAGAATTTGTTTTTATAGAAAACAATATAGAATTTTATCGAGTTTGTATCAAATTAAGGCTACTTCATTAATAAAATAATTTAAAACGATCAGAGGTAAGCACTACTTTTCAAAATTGTTGAAAATGGCAGTAAACGATTTTTGTTTGTTTTTACCAAAAATTATTGAATCAAATTGAATTTGATATAAAATCAAAGGACTAAATAGAGGCTATTTAATTAATAAAATTACTTAAAATGGAGACCGGCGATTGGCATTTGTTTTTCCAAAAACAATATAAAATTATATCGAGTTTGATGTCAAATAAAAGAGTTAGATAAGGGTTTATTAATAAAATTATTTAAAATGGTGACGGTGACGATTGCCATTTGTTTTTATAAAAAATGTCAGAATCCTATTAAGTATGATATCAAATTAGATGTCTTGATGAGGGCTGATATAAGATTGTTCAAAATGGAGACCGACATAAAATTGTTAAAATCATATTGATTTTGATTTGAAAGTAAAGGTCTTGATGATGAGAACTGATGTACCTACACAATAAGTGATGAAAATGATGTTTCAATTTTTTTTTCATATCGAGTTTGATATCAAATTCAAGGGCTGGATAAGGGCTACATAATTAATAAAATTATTTAAAATGGTGGCCGAAGATTTTCATTTAAATTTATCAAAAACAATATAGAATTAGATCAGTTTGATATCAAATTAAAGGGCTGGACATGGGCTACCTAATTATTAATAAAATAATTTAAATCGTACAGATGAACACTACTTTATAAAATTGATAAAAATAGCGACCAACGATTGTCATTTGTTTTTATCAAAAAATTATTAAATCAAATCGAATTTGATTTAAAATTAGAAGGTTTAAATTAAAGGGTTCAATAAAGGCTACCTACCTTATTAATAAAATTATTTAAAATGGTGGCAGACGATTGGCATTTGTTTTTATTTAAAAAAGAATAACGAGTTTGATGTTAAATTACAGAGCTAGATGAGGGTTAATTAATAAAATTATTTAAAATGGTGGCCGACGATTGTCTTTTGTTTTAAAAAAAATATGTTAGAATCATACCTATTGAGTATGATATCAAATTAAATGTCTTGATAAGAGTTGATACAAGATTGTTCAAAATGTTTATATCTTAAAATTATAAAAATCATATTGATTTTAATATCAAAGTAAAGGTCTTGATGATGAGGAGTGATATACACAATAAGTGATAAATATGATTGTGGGTGATTAACTTCGGTTATAACTTCTATTATATGTCATTGCGTTCGACAATCGTCTTTTGTTTTTAGTTAGATAACCAGGATATTTTTTTTATTACACATATTATGTTATTTTATTTTAAAATTTTAATGGCTTAACTAAAATTTATATTGAAGAAGGAAAATGAATAATTTGAAGTTGTACCTAATTAAATAATTAAAATTTCATCATACAATTTTTTTCGGTAGAGTCTAAATGTTAAAATCGTTATAATTGAGGCACGAAGTGCCGAATCGTCCCACATTCAGGGTCCGCGGAGCTTGAGTGCGACAGCGCGACCTAGCCGAAGGCCCGCGTAGCGGGGCCTGACGCTAGTACCTTACTAATTAGTTACTCATATAAAATAGAAAGAGATTTTATAGGATTAAATACAAAATAGTTTTAGAATTGACAGATGTCAACTGGTACTTGTCAAGTTAAAGAATATTGGTATTGGTGAAACGCTACCGCAGATACGTTGTTATAAATCAAACAATTTTTCGTTGCATTGCGTTGCGTTGGTTTGGAGGCCGATAAGTTTGTACATAATATTCACCTTTTCGATTCTCCCCATTTGTTGAAACGTGTGATAAATAATTTGATGACCAAAAATATTGAATTTGAAGGCAAAATTGTAAAGTGGGCTGACATTCAAAAGCTTTACGAGTTGGATGGGCTTGGCGGAGCGTTTAAAACTAATAAGTTTACTAATGGTAATGGTCATGTTCACCCCACCAATCGTCAGAAGATGAAAGTTAAGCTCGGAGCGCAAACCTATAGTCAGTCAACTTTCGCTTTCTTACAGATTTTAACGAATGCGCACGCAATTGACGCGACGGGAACTTCTAATTTTGTTAAGTTTATGAACAACTTGTTTGATTCTCTTAATTCAATAACTTTTTCAAGAAAACCTTTACACTGTAGACTCACAAATCAATCACCACATATTTCTTTTTGGGATGAAGCCATTAAATCATTAAGATTAATTTTTTTGCGAAAGATACACGTGTATTAAATTGCTTTAGGTACTTCTAGAAATCTCTACAAGATCGTGGTTTTATGTATCTCACTTTGAATCAGGATCCTGTAAAGAACTTGTTTAGTGTATCAATAGGTTATTTTGAATAGTACTGTTAAGATCAGCGTTGGCACGAATTGTGAGGATGACGGTGAAAAACTCATCCTCTCCTATATAATATTACTTTTTGACTCCTCCAGTAGGTACTACCACTTGCGTAGATCCTTTGACTCCTATTCCTTCAACTTCTTCTTATGTTCCCCTACCCCCGCTGCCACAGAATCAGTTTCCATAGATGCTGATACGTTGCCTACTTTAAATAAATCTGCATACGTTTTTCATAACCGAAAGTTCAAAAATTTCCTTATCGTCAGCAACTAATTTAATAAATTCCTCCGAAGGACATTTTAGAAGTCTACTACTATAGTCGCGACCAACTGTGAAATCATGAATGTCACTTATTGTAGCCGCAAAAAAGGCAGTACAAGAAGAACATTCATAATTTATTCGATTTTTTATCAGGTACCTACCTTGAACTTTCGATTATGAAAAACTACGTTTTATTCTCGTTTAGGTAGTTATAAATGTAATGTAACCGGATAGTGGTACTTTTCTTGCTCAGTGTTAAACATGACTCATTTAAATAAAAAAATCAAGTCTTTTCAATATTATTTAATCAATAATTTAGATTTTTTACAATTAATAATAATAATAGACATAATTGTATATTTTACGTTTCTATTCTTTTGTGAGTGAAATTATTTTTTTTTTGTCAATATTCTTGGGAGAGGGAGGAACCGGAGGAAGGGTCCGTGACCTCTGTGACGCACAGACATCATCTAGAAAATGTTAAATTCTTACTCTACGGGGCCTAAATCGTGCTTATCCACAAAAAACTCACACTCGAAAATATTGACCGATGTAGAATGAGGCGGGAGGTAAAAATATATGAGGAATCCAATTCTGAAAACCTGAAGTCATTATTTTTGTTCGTTTAGAAATGGCAGTTAATTAAACACAATGCATTTTTTAAAATATTAAAATTTTCTAATGTTTTTCAGAGAATAATCTTAAAATTTCGACTGAACTAACACATACAAATTATTTTTGCATAAAGCATTCAATAAAACAAAGTTGTAGAAATCTATTGCTGAAAACCAGAGGTCTATATTAAGCATGAATCTAAAATATGAATTATTTATGTTTTCTCAAACAGTATATTCAAACTAGAGCACCTGCAATGTTGGAAATTTAGCTATATATTTTTACCTGTTTAAAAATTGCAGCAATTTTTGTATGTTGAAATAATATGGTGACTTGATTTAAATGAATTTAAAACTTACAAAATATATTTTTGCAATTTTCTCGAAAACTGTACCACTTACGTGAAAAACGTATATTACCTTTTCTTTCAAAATTTTTATTATTTTTTATTTTAAATATTTGATTTTTACGTTTTCACAACCATTTACATTTTCCAAGATGGCACCTGTAGCACAGCACCCGTACTATATGTACCTGTCAACTGCCAAGTATCTCTATTTTGTTAATTACTCTCAGGTAAAAACCTTAAATGATTGGACTCTTCGACCGTAATGGTCGAAGATTAGACTATATCACAAAAAAAAAATTATAAATATCAAATTACCTAATTTTACCAAGAGAAGAGTTCGTACAAAAAATGATGACGGGCTGCATGCGGCCCGTTGTTTGCCCAAAGCTAAAATTATTTATTTTTATAAGGTAAATTTGAAATTACTTATTTATTTATATATTTTAATTTTTATAATTAGTGTACGTTATTTATTTAGCAACAGATTATAATGTTTGAGTAGGTATGCTACTTACTGTACAGGAAGTTCTATTGACCTGGCCTCCTATTCTAATTCATAGCGACATGTCGGGTCGCTATCTGTTGACTAGTCTTGATATAAGTTCTGATGTAAGCCCGTATTAGACGAATATTATATTATTAATAAAAGCATTTATAAATGCGCTTATGAAAAAATATTTTATTTAATTAATAAAAAATTAACAATGTGAAAACGCGAATTATGTTCATATTGCAAATTGTCCCAGAAAATAAAACATAATAACATAGCAGCGAAATATAAATCGTCTATAGCATGCTTTATATGATACTTCCAAACAAAATCCGCTAGAGGGATAACAAGATCCTCTTGGTTTATCAAGTTGTTATATGAATTAGAATAGAGGCCCAGATCATAATATAAGAAGTTTTATTGTTCAAAAAGCCAGTTGAGTAATTTTTAAAAAACTTCTTATTCTTCGCCAAACACAATGTGTTGGTAATTTGTGTTTGAAGAATAAATTGTTGTTTACAATTTAAATAAAATTTTGCTTGTGTAGTATACCATTTTAGCTAACTATAAAAATGTGTAATACTTACATTGTTTCGTGTTATACGATTAACTTCGTTATCAACTTTGGTTGGAGATGCTCCCAGTTTAAATTGTGACTCTTAATGTGACAAATTCTGAAATTTTTTAACAAGCTGAAGATGGGAAGAGTACTCTTCCCGAAACTTCCAATAAATTATTAAGTATTAACTAATTTCATTATGGATTCCTTCAAAAATTTAAAATAAAAACTCATTTCAGATTAAAACAAAGCACTAGACAATGAAACAATCGTTTATTTAATTTTAAAAATTCTTTAACAAAAAGTAAATCAACAAATTATATAATATTGCTCAAAACAGAGGATATTCAACTAGAAATCGATGATTATTTAATGAACTGTTTTAACAAAAAATTCTGTTTAATACATAATATAAACGCGCATAGCGTTAAATAATATGCAGAATTAATACAATACAATACCAGCTTACAAATTTACAGTTTTCAAATGATGTGATTTTAGATTGAAGCACATAGATCAGAAGAAAAATATAAATTTTATACCTAAACACGTTTCACAGGAACATCTTTTTCTGTCAATTTCGAATTAAAATGCATATCTTTATACTTTATTTTCATATACACAATGCAATCTTTGTAAGAATACTTCCAAAACTTACCACAATGCTGCAATCGCTGACGTCACCTAGAATATCATCTATTAAAGGGTCAATTTTTGTTTGTTTGAATAACTTTTTTCTCAAACGTAGAATTCTTATACAAATACCTTAAACCTTATTTAAACAATTTTATTAAATTTCAATTTTAATTAATACGTAACACTGAACTAAATCAGTCAGAATTGAACATTCAGTAAATTTATATTAGATTTATTTCTTATTTAGAACTTTAACAAGGTATATTACCCCCGTTTGTTTTCATGTGGAATCTGTTGCCATTCCTCCACTAGAACATCTGCTAGTTGCCGTTGTCAAACTCGATTTATGATGCGTTGTCGATGTTGATCCCATATGTGTTCACCAGGGTTGAGGCCAAGGATTCATATTGGCCATTCCATTTTTTCAATATTGTTGTCCACAAGGTACTGTGTGACTAGTCTAGCTGAATTCGCGCGGGCTCCATCTTGTATTTTCACGTCTGTTCGACGCTAAAAGAGCAAGCGGTTGTAAATGAGCATTTAGTATATCATCTACATAGCACCGTGCAGTCAAACTGCCATTTAGATTGATGACGAGTTCGGTTTTACCAATGATGGATATTCTACCCCAGACCATAACTGAACTTCCGCCAAAAGGAACATGTGGCAGCATTTGTGTTGGATGTAAGGCTCATTTGTTCTTCTCAAGACTCGAAGACGTCCATCGAGCGAGTGGAAATTGAATTTTAATTCATCAGTAAAGAGTACAGCACTCGAGTGTCTCACTTGCTATATTCGATGTTGCCGAGCATATAGAATTCGGGCTCTTTTATCAAAGTACTTAACAGGAATTCTAGAAGATAAATGTCTCACGAATCCTATTTCGCCCGGTCTGAGCTGGGACATTTCACCAAAACAAAAATTAATTCATAATTCACACATAATTTTGATTCTCGTTCAAAATCCCAAAATGTACATTGTGTAAAAAATTTCCATTGCAGAGTGCCGACCCTGCAATAAAAATCTTTTGCCAGTTTTCTTAACACGTCAGCTACGGTGCAAAAATATGATGGTATTACGTACCTAACGTTATGATTACTGAGGTGTGTTACATATCCCCGGCGATATGTATTTGTTGATGATTTAAGACCTATCTTCCTTACACATACATTAATTTTTGTAAGTTTTTTACTACTTAGCATAAAAGAGTTATTGAGACTAACTTGTACTCAAGTCGTAGCTACTTCCGAGGACTCCAATTGAAGATATGAAATATAAATTGAAATTATGTGAGAAATAGTATTTTTTAAATTTCTATTTATTTTATTTTACAATAAAATCACATTTTATAATAAAAAAAATTGAATTCCATGTTCTCGTAATTTTTTTTTTGCTAATTCAAATATTTTTTGGATTGATTAGACATATTTACAAACTAATATAACGCAACTTGTACAAAATAGACGCTTACTGTGTAAGGTTTAGACAGTTAATGATCAAAAATTAAGCGCAATTTGTGATTGACAAACATATTTGTACCAATTATTACATATCCCCCGGCGATATGTACCGCACAGAAATAATAATGTATTAATTGCGTGCGTTACATATCCCCGGGAACATACTCTCATTTAAATATAATAACCTATAGGACAGGACATATTATTTGATATAAATAACGTTAAAATCGGTTCATAAATAAAGATAATAAACGCTTCGCATCTGAGGAAAGAAATGACAAAATTCATGATCGCATGTTGCAGCCACCTGAATACATATCGCTGGCGATATGTACCGCAGTTAACGTGTTAAGAATAACATAGCAATAAAAGTTTGTTCGAGATCGGAAAGCCAGAACTTAAAAAAA
The DNA here is from genome assembly GCA_947534325.1 of Agonum fuliginosum. Taxonomy (NCBI): domain Eukaryota; kingdom Metazoa; phylum Arthropoda; class Insecta; order Coleoptera; family Carabidae; genus Agonum; species Agonum fuliginosum. The sequence goes on along the minus strand of OX384030.1, from coordinate 43,954,813 downwards.
AGTCTCTTGCTACGGACTGCCAAGATCGCTAGTTTTGTCGTTGAATTATAGATGTTTCAAATGAAAAAATCCCATTTCCATTAATTAATTCATTCGGATGAATTCCATTAGATATGTATCTCGAAATTCTTATACCTGGCTGTATAAATTTAAAAAATATATTCACTCATTCAAATCAGACGCACAATGTCCTGGAAGTTTCTTGAAACACAGGGAAAACATGAATTCGGATGACAGGAATTTAGAAAATAAAAGGTTAAAAAATATTTTCAACTATAATTATTATGATATAATGACTGTATTTAGTATTGTTGACAATCATAATCGTCTGCAAACATTATCATCAACTTCTGTATGTATTTTCTGCAAAGATTCAACCCTTTTAAACTTGAAATCTTCATATTAGAAGTTTAAATAAAGTTGAAAAGCTGCAGGCGAACAAAATGATCTTAAACCACAAGAGATGTAGCAGTGGGCTTCTAATTCTGTAAAATTTTGATACCAATCGGGATCAAACCGACACGAAACACAACAAGTAGAAGATGGGAATCTTCGAACTTGCTAGTTGTGCTTCTTCGACAACTTGCAAGAATTTCATTCTATTCATTTACACGGTCTTCAAACAGAAGATAAATTCATGACTCTGATATTCTGACTCTTGAAAGGCGACAAGTTCAGATAAGCAAATTCTTCATCTGAAGAAATGTATGAAACTTCTAAATTCAAATTTCTAAAACTTCAGCCCACCTTGCGTGGTCCTATTCCTTATTGAACAAACGAAAACAATATTAGAATTTACCTAATATTTATTTCTGATGTAATTATCAAACAAAACTTTAGAACACAACATTTAAAGTGCATATAAACCGAAATTGTACAGCTACATTGCTGCAATGCTAACTTCTAAGAAAGTGTTTCAACATATTTTATTACTACCATTTATTTTACTAAATAATTCTAAACACAAAAATGATAATTTGTAAATAAAATTTGAGTCATTTTCTATGTTCACAATAATTATTTATTATTTACTACAAATTTGTACCAGTTAGTTAAAAAATATATTCAAAATTAGGTCAATTTATTTACGAATCATAACAAAATAATTTCAATTTAAAATTATACATAAAATTGGGATGAATCTTATTAATTTTTCATTAAAAATGAATCGTTTGTAGTATTGAAATTGAATCACTTTCAAATTTATACACACGACACAAATCAAATTACTTTTAAAGTAATACATAAAATTCGAAAGAATATTTCTGTTTATTCACAGACGGGGAAAATTTTCACGCCAACCTTAAAATAATGAAAATTGTGAAAAATACAACTAGAAATCTAAGACTAATAAAATTAATCGGTGAAAATTGTTCCCCCTTTGCGTTAGTAAAACAGGTTAAGATGTAAGATTGTAGAATCTCAAAGTTAATGGCCTGGCCGGCCCAGAAGTTCGCGTGGCTCTAATAACGACCTGAAAGTGGCATACAAGAAATGTTACACTTGATATTCACAGACCGCTACTACTGAGCTGAGCTTGAGCTGTTCACTGAATTTCAAAACCCAAATCAATCCAATTGAAGAAATAATTTGGAAAGTAAATGAAATATTGGAAGAAAATAAATTTAAGTGCAGTTATGTACAGTTGAAGATAAGGCTAGGTTTTTACGTTTTTCGCTAAAAAGATAAATGCGCAGAACTGGTATGGAATTCTTAAAATCTACTTGTTTGTACTTTATCGTACTTTTATTGTCTACAAGGAATGTTATTTTAATATATTCTATTCTATCATAGATTGCTTATTTGGTTATTCACGAATGAGAAGTTGACCCACCCATACTAGCCCACCCTGTTAAAATCTATCGTAATCGTTAGTTTTACGTTAGTTAAGTTTAGTTTTGTAGAAAATTGCGTTAGTTTTGAAAGTTTAAACGTATTTTTTTAAAATAATATTTGAGTGGACTAACTTCACAACAACCCAACCCTTTATTCGAAAGTGCGAGGAAAACACATTAATAACTTTTAATTTATTAGTTGATGTAAGTTGTAAAGTTAGCCCACCCAAATATTATTTTTTTAAATACGTATAAACTTTCAAAACTAACGCAATTTTCTACAAAACTAAACTCAACTAACGTAAAACTAACGATTACGATAGATTTTAACAGGGTGGGCTAGTATGGGTGGGTCAACTTCTCATACGTTGGTTATTCGAGTTTTACTAAATATTCAACTTTAAATATTAAATATGAAAGTATTTTATTTATTTTATAAATCTTAATATTTAATCACAATTTACTATTTTAATATTATATTTTGAATGCCTTTTTGTAGAAGTAATTTTTAACAATAAATAAAAATTGTGCGGGTCTGATTGTATAACCTTTTTACTTCCCCGGCCTATACAGGATGGTTTGGTTTCCATTGTCCAGCTGATATTTCGTAAACTAATAACAATTAAGAAAAAAAATTCATGTGAACTTATCCAGTATTATGTATTCTATATTATAGCAAAAAAATTCGTCGCTCTTATTGCGTAATTTTTACTTCTCCGACCTATGTAATAGAGGGAAGTATTGTAACCGTGATCTTTTGACAGTTCGAAATTTTGGTGAATCTTCACGTTTTGACCCTACTGGGCCCAAAAAACATAATTTAAAAAAAGTCAGTCTATGTGTCTGTTAGGCTGTCGGTCTGTGTGTTGCATAACTTAAAAACGCGTTGGAATTTTGGACTGAAATTTTATATTTAAGATCTAGAGCAAAAATCTGACTTCAAGCTCTTTATTTATTTATTTATTTGAATACACCATCCAACAGGATAACTCCCAATAAGAGGATGGAAAGAAACACAGAAAGACAAAAAAGTAAAAACTAATGAGCTTTATTCAACCAGTGGTACCAACTTTATAAACATAACTTATTTATTTTTATAAAAATACTATCGTGTGTGGTATCAAATTAAAGCTCTCGGAAAAATAATTCTAGTAGAAAAATAAAAATATCATTTAACCGATCGTCAATTTTTTTATTATACATTATTCAAATTGTACCGAGTTTGGTATCAATTTAAAGCTCTCGAGGAGATAAGTTTAATAAAAATTGTTTCTCAAACAATTATTCAAATTTTTTAAAGTGTATGTTTTTGTTCCTACGTAAATTTAAATTGATTATGATAGTGACAGTCGTTTTTATCACACTTCGTTTATATCTTCTTCTACAGTTTACATAAAATGAACAAAATATATTTGTGCGTACTTATAGTATATTAAAAACTAAAAAGGGTGGGTAGAGTGGCGGGAGGTCTTGTGCTGGCCACATCAGATTTTTTCACATGTTATTTAAATTGTGCAGAAGTTGGTATCAACTTAAATAGTTTGGGAAACAAGATACATTTATTTAAATTAGACTGAATGAAGCATAAAATTAAAGGCGTTACGAAAGTAAGTTATTAAAACTTATAGTCGGGGAAGTACTGTGGTGGACACAGCAGATTTTTTTAAATGAAAACATAATATTTATTTTTAAAGATTCGTAAAGATCATATTTTTCTGAAATCAAAAACGTTATTTTTTTATTTTTCGATTTAATTTATCACCAAAAAAATCAATTCAAAACATCGAAATAAAAATTAAATGAAATTCTAAAAGAAAAAGAAAAAACTATACATATTTGAATTCAGAAAAATATGTTCTTTTCAAAACTGTAAAAATAAATAATAATACACATAACACTGAATAAGTTCACATGATAAAATTTTCTCAAATGTTATTAGAAAGTATAGGAAATATCAGCTGGACACTGGAAACTAAACCACCTGTATAATAGGGAAGTATTGTAATCGTGATTTTTTGACAGTTCGAGATTTTGATTATTCTTCACGTTTTAGACCCTACTGAATAAAAAAAAACATAATTTAAAAAAAATCTGATGTGGTCATTACAAGATCTCTCGCCATACTCCAGTCTTTTTACTGTATAAATATATAAGTACTCACAATATTTTAGTCATTTAATGTAAACTGCAGAAGATATGAATGATGTGTCACTCACTATTGTCACTAAGAACGAGGCTAAATGCACCGCAAACTAAACGAGTGTAAACGATAGAGTAAATGAGTGTAAACGACAGTAAACAAGTGTAAACGAAAGTAAAGGAGAGAGTAATCGAGAGAGTAAACAAAAATAAACGAGAGTAAATGAGAGTAAACGAGAGTAAACGTGAGCTAATATCTCAAGTAATCATCAGTAAACGAGAGTAAACGAGTGTACACGAGTAAACGAGAGCAAAAACGAATGAAAACGAGAGTATATGAGAGTAAACGAGAGTAAATGAGGATAAATGAAAGAGTAAACGAGAGTAAACAAGTGTAAAAAAGTGTAAACGAAAGTAAATGATTAAACGAGATTTTTTGAATAAAATGAAGTTTTAGTATGTTAACCTCAATGTGTCAAATATGCAAAAAATTGAGTAAAATCAATTAAACTAGAAAAAAATCTTGCCTAACATTACCTGAACTTAACCCCATCATAGTCCTTGAGTCCAACATGCTCCGTTTTTACTTTCTTGTACGGAGTAAAAAGGAAGTATTGTAATCGCGAAAAATTTCGGTTCTCAGATTTTGACGGAAATATTCGTTTTGACCTTTCCTGAATCCATTATGACTCGTTTTCTATCGTTTACTATCATTTACTCTAGTTTACTCTCGTTCACTATCTAATTTACTCTCGTTTACTATCTCATTTACTCTCGTTTACTCTCATATACTCTCTCCTTTACTCTCGTTTACTCACATTTACTCATTTAATCTCGTTTACTATCTCGTTTACGCTCGTTAACTCTCGTTTACTACCGTATATTCGAGATATTCACTCTCATTTACTCTCGTTTACTTTCTAGTTTACTCTCATTTACTTTCGTTTACTCTCGTTTACTATTGTTTACTTTTGTTTACTCTCGTTTACTTTACGATGCGAATAGCCATTTCCTATAATAAAATCAAGTGCGTATATCGTATAATATGTTTGCGCGCAGTAATCTTATTGATGATTTAATCAATATTCAGAGACAAAGCTCGCGGCCTTAACATTAATAAGAGAAATATTCGTACAGCCTAAGACTGGTTTACACACAGCGGTTTTTGCCGTCCGTTTCTACCGTCGCCGCCTAAAGAATTTGAGGTGTTTGCACATTCGGCGGTAAAAGCGCCGTCGCTTAAAAGCGGTAAAAAATAATTTAGTTTGTGTCGTGTTTGATTAATTGAACATTATGGTTAAAATTATTAAAATATAATCATATAGATGAACCGTAAGGAAGTTCTCGCTTTATGGCTATTCCCACAAAACTGGTCTTCCTTCCACCAACGAAATGATCTGTATCTATTAGAACTTCACTCATATATTTATATTTTTAATTGTTTAGATGTTATTTAAACAAAACTGTACACAAACAAGCGGCTAATAAAAACGAACCCATAAAAACAAAAATTTTCACTATAAATCCTTTATAATATGAGACTCGATCGATATTTATTTAAATTTTTGTTTTTGAACCAGATCGGTGCAGTACATTTTGAGATAGCTAGCTGCCATTTTGTTTCAAGATGACGGACTAACATTTTAATATACCTATGTTTCAAGACAGATTCTTAGCTATTACTGTACCAAATTTGAACGCAATAGTTACAGTACATTTTGAGATATATGTCCGCCATTTTGTTTCAAGATGGCGGATTGACATTTTAATATATCTATATCATAAGTTAGATCCTTGGCTATTACTGTACCAAATTTGACCGCAATCGGTGCAGTACATTTTGAGATAGCTAGCCGCCATTTCATTTCAAGATGGCGGATAATCTGAAATTTTGCTAAAGTGCATTGTTAGGTGACAAAAGTCTATTTGCAAAATTTCAGCTCGGTAGGATCCCGGGAATTGGGTCATTTTTGACTTTTGTTTTTTTGCCGTACGACGGTGAAGTAAATATAAAGGAATTAAAAATTCGCTAAGTGTGTAAACACCTATTTGGTCACGTGCGCCACTATCTAGGCGGCGACGGAAAAACTACCGTCGAGCGGCTGCACAGCTACCGTCAATGGCAAATCTCCCGCGCGGTTTTTCTACCGCCAATTTGCTTCTTCGCGCCACTACTGAAACGACGGCGACGGTAGATTTACCGCCGCGGCAAAAGCCGTTCAGTGTGTAACCAGCCTTAAACACCACCTTACTTTAATACGAAAATTTGCATCTTAAAGTGCGGTCACGTGGTATTTATTTATTTTTTATTTCTACATCTATTATTTATTTATTTTTATAATTGATTTAAGGTAAATAACGACCGAATTTGAACGCAACCAAAACAAACCTGAACAGAACGCAATCCAGCATGTAATACAGACTTTTTGGTTTTTGGGTTACTAAAAACGCATGATATAGAAATTCATTTAATTTGCTATAATATATGTTTATTATCTAGCTATAGTTATTTATTAAATTATTATATAAATCAGAATTAATTAAGCCTACAGGGGTACGTTCAGAATTATGGAGTGTAGATCTGAACAAATATTGTTGCGATGACGTCATATTTGAGATTATCTATAGTTGATTTCTTAACTAAACGGAGCAATCTGAAGTTGTCTCGCTAAGCCGTATTTACTCTGTGTAAATACGAGAAAAGTTTCACTAGATTTTTATAGAGGCAAAATTAAATTCGACCTATCGGCGGGCAAACTCGATACAGTCACTGACAACAGCTGACGAGAGAAGATGGAGAACATTCGTTTGTTTACATTACAAAGTGGTGTAAAACTGGTGTTACATCAGCCAATCAAAAACGATCAGTTTTAGCATTCCAACTTCAGATTGCTCCGTTTAGTTAAGAAATCAACTTTAGTCATTCCGAACGGCAAAGGGTAAAATGTTTTGTTACTTCTTCAGGGATAACTGTAAGACTGTTACGAAATATTGAAGTTAAATAAAAATAACAACAAAATTCATGAGTTTTTTCTAACTCTAGCCCAATAACACATTGCCGCTGTATCCGTTATTTTACAATTTTAACTTTCAACGAGTCGGCGTGACTTCTGTTCAGCATTACAGTTATTGTATATATAATTTTAAATTGATTTGAAATACGCAAAATAGCAAATTTAATATTTTAACCTATTACACTAAATTTTAATTATTTTTTTCTCCATATCGAGAGTAGGTACGCTAATAAATATTATATTGTATATTAACCAATAGAATTACTTATAATTATGTCGAACGCTTATCAAAATTGAACTTGTAATATCGAAAAGAAAAAAGAAAATATGAAAAAATTTTACTTAGTAATTTATTTTTGAAAAACTATTTGATATTTTGCTTTGAACATTTTGTATACTTTCGTCTAATGAATGTTCTATGTAATACTATTTTTTTTTATTACATTATACTACCAGAATTTATGAGAAAGAAATTATTCTAATAAAGTTAATATTTATAATTATTATTTCGTTTTGAAAACAAAATTATACGTTTTATATTTAGAAATATCATAAACTATGTAAATATAAATTTTTAGCATGGAAAACCGATTTTGTCATACATTTTATTTTTTTTCTGCAAGTTCAATTTTGATGTGTTCTGTTTTCGGTTGCGTTCAAATTAGGTCATTATTCGCCTTAATTAATTAAAATGGAACTTTAATGATAGTACAAGCTACGTACCTACGTGACGTCACACTTTTTCAATCCATTTAGTAACTTCACTGACGCCAACATAAGAAAAAATGCAGTGCTAGAGACGGCAGCACTAGAGATTGAAATACGTAGTGTGAACGTCTAGCAATTTTTAATTTCGCCATACTTAAAATCCTCCTGTCTTAAAGTTCTGGTGTGAAAACGGTATTACTACTATAGTCTGTTTTTAACCTAGGAGGAGTAAAAACAAAAGTCTAATGATATTTCTATGATTGTGATTGGCTGGAACACCGACGTTTTTACACCCAACACATCCAAAGGTCAGATTGTAGTTTTGTTTATGATTACTGTAAAAATATCATTTTTGTTAATTCATTCTACAAGGTGAATATAATTTGAAATTTGTTCTAATCTGATGCTAGTATAATTAAATAACTTGTGAATTATAGTTAAGATGATTTGAGACATTGCGAAATAAACGGAAAAGAGAATCCTAGATATTTTTTTAGATTTTTTAAAAGTGCAAATCTGTCTTTTGTTTTTCCTCCTCCTAGTTTAAAAACAGACTATAGTTAATAGAAAGATACTGAAAGATATCTATATTAGGTCGTTTTACCAGTCCTGCTTCTGCATTATTAAATGAAATTCAAATTCAAAACCAAATACCTATATACTCATAGTACAAACAAGTTCTTTTGCGATCCAAAACTCGAATATTATTTTGTTTTCCAATGTTATTTATTTTAAATACTCGTATGTAAAAAGCTTGTTTAAAATAATAATTACATTATTGTGCGATTTTCAGTTAAATTTTTTAAAAATCACTTTAGGAGAAAATGGTCAAATGTTATTTATTTTAAATACTCGTATGTAAAAAGCTTGTTTAAAATAATAATTACATTATTGTGCGATTTTCAGTTAAATTTTTTAAAAATCACTTTAGGAGAAAATGGTCAAATTATAATAGTGTTTGTAATATAACGGGGTCGTTTACTCAGGTAAAATTTTCAATAAATTTTACTAAATATTGAAAATAAGACCTTGATTTTACTAATAATAATAATAATAAAGTTAAAGTTCTTGAAAATTCAAAGATACGCAAGTATTGAAGCTTTAAAATAGGCATTTTCCGTGCTACTGTTTGCGTTTGACGTTCGCGGATAGTACAATATGTACTTATAATGACATAGCAAAAGGCGGACCTTGGGCGGGACTACACGAAAATGTTTTTTATTACACATGCATCATAATCGAAGTATTCGCTAGGTGCACGACGACAATGCCACCTAGCGTTTACAATTTTGTTGGCTCTGTCAATGTTGTGTCACAGGATAGTCTTGGGGGAAATGTAAAAAAAATCCAATAATTGTACCTTACTTTGCTATTATCAAATTTGTTTTTGAAGATAGTGAACAGAAGAAATTTTTTTCTCGTTGGAATACAGAAAAATTAATATAAAATTAATGATATCTGAATTTCCGAAGTTCATTGTCACAATAATATAAAACAAAATCGTTCCGTTTATGAACTCGTCAATGAGTAATGTATCCAGATTAGTGTATGGTGTAAGGTTTAATACAAAGATCGATAAAATGTATGATTCAATGCAAAAAACCAAACACAACACTAACTGGGATACAAGACTCGACATTAGGTTGATCACGACGCGTTTCGATCTTTCGATCATCAACAGGTAACTGGAGTTGGAGGATGGGAGGTAGGGTTTTATATTAGTAATTTTATCGGTTGAAAGATTACGTCCGATTGGCTATTAATTTGAATTTTTATTACCGGTTGACTGATTTTTTCTTTAAATATTTCTAAATTTTCGGCTATGTTTAATCTATTACTTTTGTTGTTTACAAATTGACATGATGTCTTTAATTTTACCTGATGTATGTTTATGATTTAGTTAATGTGTTGCGTAATTTGAGTCACTTTTAAGATTTTTAAAGGAATTAATGTGTTCTTTATACCGATCTTGGTATATGTAATTTAGGCCGATGTAATTTAGGTTACAAGTTAAACATTTTAGTTTGTATATACCGCTTTTGTTATATTTATTGTTAATTTCAATATTATTATTTATTTGATTTTTAAGGTCATATTCAGTTTTTAAGGCGATTTTAATGTTATGATTTTTAAATAGTTTGGTTATCATATGGGTTGATTTACCGATGTATGTGAATTTACTCCATTGTTTAATTTCAGTATCAGGTTTAGGTGTGTTATTTTTATATTTTATGTCTTTATGAATTTTGTTTACCGTGTTTTTAGTGTAACCGTTGTTAGTTGCGATTTGATGAATGGTTTTTAGTTCTTGTTTACAATTTTCTTTATTTAGCGGTATAGTTTCAAGACGATAAAGTAAGCTACGAAATGCTGCGAATTTATGTTGTTTAGGGTGTTCTGATGTCGCGTGTATTATATTATCGGTTTGGGCTGGTTTACGATATATATTATAATTGATTTTATTCGATGATTTAGAAATGGTTAGGTCAAGATAATTAATATTGTTATTAACTTCTTCTTCTAAAGTGAATTTAATATTGTTTAAGATTTCATTAGCATTTTCATAGTTAGTTATACACAATATGCCGTCAACGTACCGAATCCATTTAATGATTTTATATTTTAGTTTTATGTTATTAAGTAAATTATCTTCCATGTTTTGTAAAAAGATTTCCGAAAGTATGCCAGAAAGGGGGCTTCCCATGGCTAAGCCGTTATTTTGTTTATAGTATTTATTATTAAATTGAAAATAATTTTGATTAAGTACTGTGGTTAAGAGATGAGTTAGTTGTTTTATAAATTCCGGGTCTAATTCTTTATCGATTAAGGTGTTTTTGATTATTTCTACTGTGCCTAAAATGGGTTATATTAGTATATAGATTAGTGATGTCGAATGATATTAGTCGCGTGGTTTCGTTTATTGTTAGGTTTTTAGTTTCATTCATTAGTTCAATGTTATTTTTGACCGTGTATTTATTTTCCAAATTAAGTGTGTTTTTAAGAATTTGCGCGAGTGTTTTAGATAATTTATAAGTCGGAGCTTGAGTGAAGTTAACAAGTGGTCGTATAGGTACATTAGTTTTGTGAATTTTAGGAAGAGCTTTTAAAACCGGCGCTTGAGGGTTCATATTTAGTTGTAAGAACTTTTTATTTTCGTCGATTATAAGAGGTGCGTTTTTAATGGCCTTTTTTAATTCAAGTTGGTATTTATTAGTGGGGTCGGTTTTTATTGTAGTGCAATTATTATTGTTTATAAATTCTAATCTTTTATGAATGTAGTCGTCTTTATTTATTATTACGATGGTGTTACCTTTATCAGCTTTTGTTATAAATGCGTTGTTTTCTGATATTTTATTTTTAATAGATTTAACATTTTGTTTATGTTGTTTTAGTAGTTCATTATTTTTATCGGTTATGTTATTTTTGATTATTTTTTCGAACTCTTAAGCCGCGAAATGTCTTGTTTTATCTTGTTCATTTACCGGTAATTTTTTACTAATATAAAACCCTACCTCCGATCCTCCAACTACAGTCACCTGATGATGATCGAAAGATCGAAACGCGTCGTGATCAACCTAGTGTCGAGTCTAGTATCCCAGTTAGTGTTGTGTTTGTTTTTTTTGCATTGAATCATACATTTTATCGATATTTGTATCAAACCTTACACCATACACTAATCTGGATACATTACTCATTGACGAGTTCATAAACGGAACGATTTTGTTTTATATTAAAATTAATATACTTTAGAAAATATGTATTTATGTGATAAGTAAGGAAACAAAGGTAGAGTTTATATAATATAAAATTTGCAGGACGAAGTATAGCAGAGTTCTGTAAACACATAATGAAGGTAACTACCGAGATTCCTTAGGTGTTACATACAATATTTTTCTTCTTTCGTTTTGAATAAGTGAAATTTTTTGAAAATATGAAATTTTGACATTTGCATGACAAATTAGGTTATCTAAAAACGACGGTTTTATTCGAGTTTTTTAAAATTTAAACTGCATAAAATGTGCGATTTCAAACCAAATCCATTTGATATTTAAGTTTCCTTTCAATGTAGTCTATAATTTTTGAATAAATAATGTAGTTATATCATGTGATCTTTTTCATCATTATCGGCGTAACAGCACTTAACGAGCCTAGGCCTCAACACCTCGAGTACCGTAGTAGTACTCGTTTCGTAACTGATTCGTCTTGGTGCAGCCAGAATCTCAATTCATGCGACGGTCTTTGAATTTTGAAAGCCAAAGCGGTATTGGAGATATTCTTTCGCAATTAGCTTTCGCTGTTGGAAATCTGTAAAACTTAAATTTTACTGTTTCTACCAGTTAGTAGGCAGCAATTAACATCAGAAAAACTGTCATGACCCATAAATCGAATAAACACACAGGCACATATTTGACATTTGAGAGCGTACATTATTACTAAGTTGGACTAACTTAGTAATAATGTACGCATCAAGCGCTGTGATCAGTTTTGTTACCCCCAACCTACACTTCGTATCCAGCGAATAAAACATGCAAATGCGTGCATAATCACAAGACCAAAACACGCTGTTTTAAATGTTGCTAAGCAACAACAATGAAAACTGTAAGAAATCTCCTAGGTAACGATATTTTGACACATCACACAGACTACTCTATAAAATGAATCAAAATTAAAATGCTGTTTTCCAGCTCTATTTTTCAAATTAAGATGCAGGTGTAATAAAAAATAGCATATGACACACATGTATAAGTGCTTGCGAAGCACTAGCGACGTTAAAATCACTCCGCTTCGCTTCGTGCTCTTAAAGCCGTCGTACGTGCTTTAAAAGTTGTATCATAATAAAACTCTTTCTGAAATATAGGGAGACGTTAATATTAAAAATAAAAATAACAGCATTGGAAAACAAAAAAGAACTATAAGAGTATGTACCATTTTGGCAGAACTATTAACATGAGTGTACTATGTATGTAGGTACTGTACCTAAACCTAGCCTTTATCAGATAAGATAGAAAGCAAATTTACAAACTGAAACCATCCCAACTCTGCTCTATGAATAAAATTCAGTAATTTAAAACAAACATCACATGAGCTCGTCAATTAACTAAAATATACACAGAAACAAATCTAGGGGGGCGGATATAAGATATTAGATAGACATATAATAAAGACATTGCCGCGTGATTAGTAACGGGATGAACGTGAAGAGTAATACTCACGAGGTGAATAGGAGCGTGAACGTGATCGTTCGTAACGTCGTCGACGGTAATATGGCGGGGATTGTGAACGCCTGTCCCGGTAGCTGCTGCCACGGTAGCTGTAGTAATCGCTAGGAGACCAACATATTCAATTCATTATTAATATCACAGTTCTATTAGGCCCAAACTACATTCATGCTAGTTGCACTGCTATAGTATACATTCAAGTGAAGGTTCATAATTTGCATAAATAGTGGATACCACACTTTTTTTTAGTCCGAATGAACAGAACGAGCAGTACGCGCAAGCATAATTCGCTAAGTGTTGGACCTCTCGAACGCGCCAAATGTTTTTCGGAGCTTGTCGGTAAATCAGATTTGCTCAAAGGGAATAATTGTTCGCCATTGCCGAATCATTTAGTTGACGAGAATCCGCACCGTTCGTGTTGATTGCAGCAATCGTTGTATGAACACAGCTATGCTGGAAAACCAATAATTCGGCGAATCAGCAATCTGCTGAACCCAACGGACTTCTGTTCTGACTATTTTGCTCTGCACATTCAGTTAGTTCTGTTTGTTCGGACGAAAATATTCAAGTGTGGACCTAACAATAAGAAAGTATTACCTAATGCCCAGTGCACACGGGGAAACTTTTCACAAAGTTTCCTGAAAAAAGTTTCCAGAAAATGGAGATTTTCTTTGAAAAACTATAAATATGTTTATGATCACATGTCACATTTGACGATTTGACAAATAAGAAGTTAGTTGCACTTCACAATGTTTCCTGAAAACGCCTCATTTTTATAGGCGCCGTTAAAACTTTAAAGTTTCCGGAAACTTTTTCCAGGAAACATGTCAAAAAGTTTCTCCGTGTGCACTAGGCATAAGGTTCATTTACAGCTATGAAAATAAAAATAAATATGGAAATAAAAATAAGAAATAACAAAAAATATGTAGATTCTTATGAAAGTGTTCATAACAGCTTAAAATAAAAATTAAAGTAAGACATAAACACAGGGATATGCAAATGTCAAATATTTTATACAAACATAAAATACGAGGGCTGATCAAAAAGTTCCGGAACTTTTTGAATTGCGCGCCAACGGATCGTCGGAAAGCGGTACGGTTTTCAGCATTAGTTTTCGTAACTCTTCTTGAACAGGAATTTTTTTTGTAAAACAGTAGAAAATTCTTTGTTGAGAAGTAACAGTCATTTTTGTGGAACATGTTTTTCGTGTTTGGCGATTTTTCTTTAATTTTGTCAATTTCAAATATGGTTAATCGACGATTTGATCGCATGAGAACGTTTACTCTGGCAACATGATCGTCGTCAGTCGAAGTTGATGAGCGTCCTGAACGAAAATTGTGTTTTGATGATGTCCGGTCTTCTTTAAAATTCTTGAACTACTCATGAAATCATGATCGACTCAGACATTCATCCCCAATAGCCTCTTGCAACACCCAAAAGTTTTTATAAAAGTTGTATCCAACTTCACACAAACACGTCACTCTTCTTTTTGATTCATTTGACCCACATTTGACCAAAGATCACAAAATCGCCAAACACGAAAAACATGTTTCACAAAAATGAGTGTTACTTCTCAACAAAGAATTTTCTACTGTTTTACAAAAAAAAATCCTGTTCAAGAAGAGTTACGAAAACTAATGCTGAAAACCGTACCGCTTTCCGACGATTCGTTGGCGCGCAATTCAAAAAGTTCCGGAACTTGTCTCAGTCAATCAGAGAGAGAAAAAAAAATAGTAAAACATAGTAATAGTATCTTTGTGAAACTATCAAAATGTCAAATAATAGGATTATAAATGTGGTTTAATTGAAAAGTGGTTTTTTAAGGAGAAGGATTGCTTGCATAATTAGCATAATCAGTGGAGATTAAAAAAGGTCGTTGCCTTACAAAAGGTGGGGTAGTAAAGAATTCTAGTAGAAAAACAAAAATAACATATAAACGATCGTCAATTTTTTTTTAAAATAAATTATTCAAATTATACCGAGTTTGGTGTCAATTTAAAGCTCTCGGGGAGATAAGTTTAGTAAATATGTAAAAAATGATATTTATTTGTCTCAAAAAATTATTCAATTTTTTTTATTTAACCAGTGGTATCTACCAACTTTATAAACATAACTTTTTTTATTTTTATCAAAATACTATCGTGTGTGATATCAAATTAAAGCTATCGGGAAAATAATTCTAGTACAAAAATAAAAATAACATTTAACCAATCATCAATTGTTTTTTTTTATAAATTATTCAAATTATACCGAGTTTGGTGTCAATTTAAAGCGCTCGGGGAGATAAGTTTAGTAAAAATGACATTTATGTGATTTTCAATTGTTTCTCGAAAAATTATTCAATTTTTTTTATTCGACCAGTGGTACCAACTTTATAAACATAACTTATTTTATTTTTATTAAAATACTATCGTGTGTGATATCAAATTAAAGCTTTTTATGTAGGGGAGATAAGTTTAGTAAAAATGTAAAAAATGACATTTATGCGATATTCAATTTTTTCTCAAACAATTATTCAAATTTCTTCAAGTGTATTATCAAAAGTTCTTTGAAGAAAAAATTTAGTCGGAGAATTAATAACATTTAAACTATGGTCAGTTGTTTTTACCTTCCGCATTATATTTTATATAAGGGGAAGTTTTGAGAGGAGTTTTTCGAGTGTGAGTTTTTAGTGAATAAGTACGTTTTACAATCCATAGAATACGAATAAAGTATTTTCGAGATGAAGTTTGTGCGCGGTTGTGTGTGTGTTACAATATTTTGTGGACGATAACTCAAATAATATCAAACATTTAACAACCAAATTTTAATACAAATCTTAAGAATCCAGTTATTTTTGTAGCAACCCTCAAACCGGACGTAGTAGGTACTTTGCGTAAATATTTCGATAAATAATTAATTTATCACAATATTTTCTATTTCAAATGATGGATTATATTTTTGTCATCTACAAATCGTATTTAAAATTTTTATCTGTACATGATACTATTTAGAAAATAAATTATTGTTAATAATTCAGAGTATGAAACATAAAATTAAAGGCGTTACGAAAGTAAGTTATTAAAACTTATAATCGGGGAAGTACTGTGCTGGCCACAGCAGATTTTTTAATATGTAGTTTGAGTAGTGACTCTGATGAAAAATACAAATTTTCTACCTTTAGTCCATGAGCCAAACCCGAAAATGAGCTAAATTGGTACTACCTCGGGTGGCAAATGCTGACTATGATTTTTTTGTTCAGTTTTGTGTGTAGACCAAGAATAAATGTGATAGCAATGTCTAAGTAGTAGCTTTATGGCACAAAATAACGATTTTTATAGTAAATAGTGATTTTTCATTATCAAATTATAAAAAGGTACCAATCAAGGTGGCACATGCTATCAATGTTTTTATTTTTTAGTTTTGTGTTTAGATCAAGAATATGTATGATAGCACGGACTATGGAGTAGCTTTTTGCAGAAAAAAACAATTAAAAAAAACAAAGAAATGTTAGTATTTTTAAATTTTTGTGTGTTTAATGAACTCTAATTTCTAAACGGATAAAGATTAGAATAATTAGGCCGAGCGCCTGCAATCTAAGTTACCGAAGGCTGATCAAATCAATCAGCCTTTGGTATAGTACTCAATTACAGTCAATAGATGGCGCTATTGACAGATGGCAGCCATGAATGATAACAAAATTATCTATTTTATCAACTTTACCAACAGTTGGCAGCTATGAAACTAGTTGACATTAGAACATTTGAACAGTTCCATTGTTACCAGGCTACCGACACGGCAATAGGGCGGCATTTATCAAGTGATTTTACTGCCATCTATACGCGGCACCTGGAACTATAAGCATTCCCGTGATTTTACATGCGCACGCGCAGCCAGATACCTATTGTTATTGTTAATTTAAAATGTCACTATTTCGATTTCAATTGTTGAGTGCTGCATGAAAATTTTTGTAATAAGCATATTAATTGAGACGGTAAGTAATAATGATAATTGTATAATATCAAAGAATATGAATTTTAATATACTATTTTTAGTAGGTAGTATTGTTGTTTTGCTTCTGCGAAAATGTGAATTAATTCCAAAAAATGATGAACAACTGAGAACATGGTTGACAGCAGCTATTAATCGTCAAAAACAGAACTAGAAACCAATTTCTCACTTGAAAAATAATCAGAAACACCTCCTGACAAATGTAATAATGAAGTTCTAAGGCGAGCAGTTTGAAAATGTTCGTTTAGAAACCCAAGATGTTGGTTTCTATTGAAAGGTATTTAATAACATTTTCCAGTAATATAGAAGTCGTAGTCGTAAAATATTTAATTTTTATTATACAAGTACCGCAATTCAAGTTACAAAATAATATGAACACGCATGATACGCTAATAGCAATTTTTATTTTGCAGGTTATGAAAATTTTACCTACATTGCGTAAAATAGAAAAATGATTTTCGCAAAATTCGAAGTTGATCAGCAGAGAACAGCAAAATGTACCGACTGATCAAGAGAAAGGAACATCTACTACGAGTAATAAATGCTGCAAGAATTCTCTATAAATTGAATTCTTTTTTCCCTGCTGTACAAACGTTAATCGTACGCTTCTTCTGCGTCTAATAAAACTTCATGTCGTTTCGCCCTATATGATAAATTATTATTTTTATCTATATACCGATACAGTCTGAAATGGTAGTTACAAATCTTTCAAATCTTGGTTCACACGCTTCCTCCTTAACTTTTGCACCATGTACGCGTACCCATACTCTATACACAATGCTTTATCTAATTATATATTATTGTTATTGTACTACTTTGTTAATATTAACTGATAAATAAATATTTTGTACTTAATGCAATGATTTATTATTTCCTTGATAAATTTTAATAATTTAAATAGGTAAATAATTCGCATGACATTCATATACGCCTGCTACTATCCTCACTACTTGAATTAGTTCGAGGTGCCGCGTATAGATGGCGCCAAAATCAACATGATAAATTCAAAATAGCAGGCTCGTGTCTCTTCTTCATACTGTTTTTGTTTTGTGATTGTTACCATTATTATGATCCACCACATCTCCTCAAATGCATGAGGAATAATTAATCAAATACGATTTAAAATTTACAATTGACGGGGCAGAAATGACGGCAAAGTGGCAACACTTTGTCGATGTTTACGAAGAGGACATCGAGGAAGAATATTTTTTGCTGATGTAATGTATTTCGAAATTTAAATTTATATTACACACATTTATTGTAAATATAAATAATTTTCAACATATTTTATAAGAAATACAATTCCAAGAAAATAATTGTGGGACAATAAATGTATGTAATAAAAATTTTAATATCGAAATACATTAAATCAGCAAACACTTTGAAATATTTATGTTGTTAAACGGGTTGCATTTTTTACTCTTTAGTTCCAAATTACAACCGCTAGGAGTAGCGTTCAACCTAATATCATAGGAGATTCCTGTCTAAATATATCTCTTGTCTATGAAATCAATTAAAATGTCAGATAGAAAAATTTATGAATGAAGCACCCAAAGAGACTATTTTTCAATAAAAGTAAGCTAAGTAATTCAGTAATTATATTTAAATAATCATTTTAGAACAATATTTTTAGGTTCTGCCAATAATGCGTTATTCCGGCGTGTGCAGAAGGGATGAATTCACTAATATAATGTTAATAGATGAAATTGAGTACAAAATTAATTTAATTTTTGTAACAATATCAAAAACTCAAACGAATGGACCAAGATAATTTGCAAAAGAAATGAAGTTTGGATTAATTTGATCAATAATTATATTAATTTTAAAACCGGCTGTAGTGAAAAACAAGATTAATATTATATTTATATTATTTAGTTTAACCTTGTATGAAATATAAATATTAATTCAGTTCGTATGTTTCATTTGATTCAAATTAATAAAATTAACGTCAAAAGTGAAACCCGTTTTGTCAAAATTGTTCGTTGCCCGCGTTGCCTAGATATTTTGTTTATTTAATGCGATGTTACCAGTCGCTGATAACAAAATTTCACCAAAAATCCTAGGTAACGAAGCTTTTACCAGCATCAAAATTAGAACTGGTATGAACTCATTCTAGTTCCGAAACAGAGAAAAGATATTACTAAAAAATGCGAAACAATTGTAAAGTAAGCGCTATAAATTTTTGTTCGTTATATTTTTAATTTTGGCATTTTCTTAGTATAAGTATTGTGTTCATTTCATTACACATTTTGACTACAAATACTACTGTAAGTAATGATTTATTATAAATAAACAAAACAAAACTACACTAATATTTTGTTATTAATATTACAGAATTGCTCATATGGCATATGGTTATGATTTACGAAAATATATTAATGAAATAAGAATGACTATTTCCCACATATTAAGTAAACCAATCAATTGCTTAAATTTTTTAAATTCTGACCAATGACGTACACCCAGCGACCAGCGCCGATGAATCGTGGAAAACTAGATGGTGACAAGTTTCGATTTAAGTTGGCAACACATCTGGCGCGCCGCATGTGTCAAACTAAAACCATGACAATCGCCGATGAATCGTGGAATACTAGATTCTAGAAAGTTCCGACTTAAGTTGGCAATACCCATGGAGCGCGCCGGGAACTTTCTAGAATCTAGTATTCCACGATTCATCGGCGATTGTCATAGTTTTAGTTTGACACAAGCGGCGCGCCAGAAGTGTTGCCAACTTGAATCGAAACTTGTCACAATCTAGTTTTCCACGATTCATCGGCGCTGGGTGTACATAATATACCGGCAAAAATTGTAAAAATGCCCTAGGGATTGTTCAAGTGACAATTTTCCCGTTACATTGCTATGACTACCATGTATGACGATTTTATTGATTTTGTATTGTTTTTAATTGAAATTAATGGTGGGATTCTGAGCATTATCTTAAAATTCTATAAACTTGCCCAGAATCCCACCATTATAGATCTATAAGTTATGGAAAATCCGTAACTGACAGTCTTATAAATTTCGCTAAAATGGTATTCTGACTGCATGTCTATAACTTTTGACATCTGTAAATATTTCTTATAGAATCTTAAAAACAGTATTACCAATAGTTCCATACTATTATTTTTGTAACATGTAAAATAATGAATTAATTATTGTACCATGCTTTTCTTGAAAAGAAATAATATTTTAGTATAAAAATAAAGACATACTTAACAAAATTTGCAGCAAAACATGCAAAATCTTATGAAATATTTTCTTGTTATTTATATTTTATTATTAATTTTGAAGAAGGCCATTGTCACATTGACGCGACAAATGATTATACAAATTTGACACAATGAAATACACATGACCGTGCTGATAAAATTCGAGAATATACTTCGAAAATATGAGGTAAAACATAATATGCTACATAATTAAAGATTTTTTTAGTGAAGAATTCAAAATACAGCAAACACAATAATTAATTAAATAATTTGATTTATAGATAAAGTAAAATAAAAATTATTATTATAGTTTTCAAGCTGTACCTATAATACTTCAAACTCGAAGACAAATATACCTAGAGAATAAATTAAATGCAATAGGGGATGGTGCAAGAACCTTGTAAACTACTACTACTGATAATATTTTATCAGAGATTTTAATTAATCAAACTATGTTTAAAATAATCATTGTCATTCATATTGAATGAATTCAGTTGAACTCCTAAATTTTACTGTATTATTTCCAAGCGATTTCCAATCATGATGATATTTTTATAAACTATGAAGCAAATTTTTAAAAATATATAACATTTTATACACATATATTTCTCAGCAATAATGTTCTTCTGATAATTGGTTTGAAATTGTAAAATTTGCTAGTTATGATTTATTTTTCAATAATTCAGACACATGTCAATATTTTCATAACGTACTTATGGTGAGGCAGTAGCTGTCTATAAATTTATAGAAATCTATAAGATATTTATAGAAATCTGTAAGCTATAGGTTTGCCCAGAATTAGTCCAGTAATTATAGCTTTTAGGGTCAGAAAAATTGATTCATAAAATTTTATGACTGATTTCGGTTCCTCAGACAGTGCACTATCACCGGAAACAAAGTCCCCAAAAATCCCCGCATTGGAAAATTTGCAGGAACCAATAGAAATATACCTATTTTAATGTAAACTCCTAGAAAGTGAAATTTTTTTTTCAAAATGGGCCAAAACTTTCACCGGAAGTGGTTTAAAAACGGGGAGAAAAGGGTTTGCCACCCTTTTTCAAGGTGCTACGCATCTTGTGACTGAGTTTAAGTAAGTATGTATGTGTGTGCGTGTGCGTGTGTGCGTGCGTGCGATAGCATTCGCAGTTGTGGTGTTGAAAGGGATGAAAATGCGTTAAACCAGTAGTTTACAGAGAAATAATTTCGGCACGTTAGCCCATTAAAATTTTGAATTACATTATAATATATATTTTTATAATAACATAACGGTGCCATATATCGTGGCTAGATGCCCTAGCTTTTTCACAAACAATTATAAAATTTAAGAATTTTAAATATTTTTTATGTTTGATCAACTCTACTTTCTGAACGAATGAATATATCGACTGCCGGTTTGCAGCGTTGGTTTCCTTGGTAACTTTTACGTAAGATACATTATATTTAATTTTTTGTAAGGCCATTGATAACCAAAAATTTAATTATTATCTTCAAGTGAAAATTGCAAAATTTAAGAATCTAAAATATTTTTTGTGTTTAATCAACTCTACTTTTTGAACGAATAAATATATCGACTGTCGGTTTGCAGCGTTGGATTCCTTGGTAACTTTTAAGATACATTATATTAATTTTTTGTAAGGCCATTGATAACCAAAAATTTAATTATTATCTTCAAGTGAAAATTGCAAAATTTAAGAATCTAAAATATTTTTTGTGTTTAATCAACTCTACTTTCTGAACGGATAAAGATATCGACTTCTGGTTTGCGGCATTGGTTTCCATAGTAAATTTTACGTAAGATACATTATATTAAATGTTTTGTAAGGCCCTTGATAACCAAAAATTTAATTATTATATTCAAATGAAAATTGGAAAATTTAAGAATTTTAAATATTTTCTGTGTTTAATCAACTATACTTTCTGAACGAATAAAGATATCGACTTCCGGTTTGCGGCGTTGGATTCCTTAGTAAATTTTATGTAAGAAACATTATGTTAAATTTTATGGTAGGTCCTTGATAACCCAAAATTTAATTATTATCTTCAAATGAAAATTGCAAAATTTAAGAATTTTAAATATTTTTATGTTTAATCAACTCTACTTTCTGAACGAATAAATATATCGACTGTCGGTTTGCAGCGTTGGATTCCTTGGTAACTTTTAAGATACATTATATTAAATTTTTGTAAGGCCATTGATAACCCAAAATTTAATTATTATCTTCAAGTGAAAATTGCGCCATCTTGGATTCCGGGTGTTGCATGCAAAATTCGGCTTAGTAACGAGCAGATTCGAATTCAGCGGGGTTAAATTAGTCTAGAAACTCATGTTACCAAAATGTTACATAAAATGCACCTAGAAGTGCGAATTTCGAATTTCCCGTCTAGTCTATTAGCCCGCAAGTCTTGAAATTGCGCATCAACTTCTGTCCTATGGTTAGATCCATTTATCTTTGGGTCGAGAAATAGTTATTTGTCCAACTAGAGAGGAAAGCGCTTCTTTTTCCCACTCGAGCTCGAAGTTTGTGTCACGAGCGAAGCGAGTGAGGCAATCGAGCAAGAGTGGGAAAAGAGCTTTCCTCTCGTGTTAGACACAACATTTTTTTCACGACATATTTAAAAACATTGTAAATGTAGAAGAAACACATAACTGAAGTTAGGTTATAATAACTGCTATCTGTCAGAATGACGTTTGAAAACAACGAAATGCAGCCAATATGCCAAATTAAATTTAAGTTGTAAAATCGTGAAATAGTAGAAAAAGAAAGTATAAAACAATAATTGTAAAATAAAAGTTTACAGTATATTACTATAAAATCAGAATTTTCAATAAAATAATAAATTTACTTACAATTTTTAAAATATTTCATCGTAAAATAACTCTGGTGGTAACACTGCTTACTTTCCTCTCTAGAGAGGGAAAACCTACTTTCCTCACTATTTCGCGAGAAGAAAATTGTGTTTTCTCCGCATGTCGTGAAAAAAATATTTTTTCTTCATAAAATAACATTTGAACCACATCAGACCACCCCTAGGGTCCGTAAACGCTAATTTCACTTTCTAGCAGTTTACATTAAAATAGGTATATTTCTATTGGTTCCTGCAAATTTTCCAATGCGGGGATTTTTGGGGACTTTGTTTCCTGGATAGTGCACTGTCTGAGGAACCGAAAACAGTCATAAAATTTTATGAATTAATTTTTCTGAGGTTTGGGCCTGTTTTTCGGTATAATTCCTGGACTAAATAGCATTTTTAAAGATCGGTCTATAAGTTACTATAGATACGCTTATAGAAGTTATAGAACTGCCTAGAATTCCAATATAAAAGTGTCAAATGAATCTTTTTGTGACAACTTCTTACGATGAAATAAAAAATATCAAATATAACGCCAAAAAATACAATTACATCAAAAACCTTAGTTTGGAACCAATTATTAATGAACTTGTGAAACGAAAGAAACAAAAATTTAAAATTTGGACATTCAGAGGTTAGTAAAAAAATTAGATGTCAAAATAAACAACCGTTTCGGTACAAAAAATTAGTTTTGATTTAAAAACACGAAAACCCACGAATAATATTCTAATCGGTCTGCACTCTGCAGTAGTGTCAAATTTTGTTTACTCCGGCATTAGAAAACATTTAATAATAAAATATTGGGACACTTCAGCGTAAGTTCGATTAATTCATATTTTGTGTCTGTTTATTTGGGAAATAGTCAATAGTAATATATCAAGGGACCATTATTTTGCTGAAAAAATTTATTTCAAAAGATTAGTGCTTGGTAACATTTCGAGACAAATGACATGATCAAAATTCCGAGCTGAAGGCGAGGGATTTTATCATTCCATTTGTCGAGGAATGTTACCTATAAGCAACAATCTTAAGAAATAATTTTACCTGCAAAATAATGAGACCAAGATACATTTTATTAGAGAAATGGACAACATGGAAGAAAATTCAAATACCAGCCTTCGCTACATATCATGCGCACCGATGTCAATATCTTAAAATTGTATGTTGATAATTTTAAAAATTGTCCCGAACGTCATTATTTGGTAATAATTTTTTTATTATTTTTACCTACTTTAAATTTGGGTGTCAAATATTAATATTTCGGAAGTAGTATGTAGATTATAATTTATTGTTTACTTATAACATCTTATGCCCGCTTTACACGATCATATTTTTACATACAATTTTACATGTATTTCTTGTCATATTTTACAATTTATATTAGCATTTTACACGATCAAATATTCTCAGAATATTTGATACTATGACAGCGACAACTAATATATTTGTGGTGGCAATACTTTCCAGGAAAAACAACCAACTTCATTTGTGTTTTTTTTTTCTTTGCTCTTCGTACAAGAAAATTAATTTGCTTGTATTTTCCTGATTCCACATTTTTTACCGTTGATATCTGTGCCGTTGATTCTATACCGGCTTTTAAGTAATACTGTCAGTTGTTCGAAATTCAACCATAATAAGGATGAAGTTAGATCCTAAACTAAACGTCAAACGCGTTTCACACAAGTTTGCAACTACGAATTCTAAAACCCCTAAATATTACCAAAATATGATGAAAATGACCTTGATAAATTAGAACATGCTCTATTCCAACTATTTTTACAACATCGTATTGAACAATGTCATTCTGTAAAATTCTGTCGTTTTACACGGTCAAATCTCATTGAACAAGAAGATTTTGTAAAATTACATGTATTTTTATGACCGTGTAAAGCGGGCATTATAATAAACTTGATAATAATACCTTATAATTCTATAACATGAACAAAATTTATAACGTCTACTTTAAAATTATTTCGCATTTTTGATAAAATAATTATCTTTTTTAACGATAATTTATGAAAGAATGCCATCTATATTTGCCGAGGGGAACTACAACTGTGTTTCAGCAAAGGCTACCTGAGATTCCGCCGGGTGGAGTAGATATAGACCTCTATCGTACATTTTAGAATCAATTTATATTGCAAAATATGGTTCTTCATTAATTATTAAAGGTTCTTCTTATCATAATTTAGCACAAAATCAAATTTTATCCAACTCTGAAATAAAATAAGTATAATTTATTTGACTATACTTCATTTTTTATAAGAACATAGCGTTGAGTAAGATGGGGACGAAATTTTAGCCAATCACAGCGCAGAATTCCCCAGTCGAGTTTACAAAGGCAAAACGAGGCATGCATCGCGTATCGAGTCCCACTCTGCCACAGATCATCACTCTGCTCTGCTGTTGACCTGTGTAGTTTAATTTACAATATGGCTGAAAATCAAGAGGCAGGGCCTTCGAAAAATTCTCGAGGAAAACATGTTCGTAGTGGACAGAAGATAATGGTGTTGAATTATTATCAGAAACTTATTGCAACTGGTGAAATATCCAAAACACAGTGCGTGCTGCGTGAAGATGACTACATCTGAATTAGGTATTGGTGAAACAAGTGTCTGGAAAATACTTAATGAAATGAAGGAAGGAGGTGTGAAATCTCCGAGTAAAAAAAGAAATCGCACCACAAAATTTGACACGTTAGACGAAGGACAAAAAAAGAAAATTTTCATTTGTGTATATTATTAAATTATGATTATTGCAGGCTGTCACAGACGACGAAAGTATACCAATGGTCAGTAGGTCTACAGTGTGGCACATCCTGAAGAAATTAGGTTTTGTGTGGGAAAGACGAGGTACTCTTCTAACAAAGTGATGTTTTATTTGTATTCATTTTTGCAAATATATTAATATTAATATATATATATATATATATATATATATATATATATATATATATATATATATATATATATATATTTATTTATTTATTTAGGAAGGAACCCCATGCTCATGGAAAGACCAGAGATAATACTGTGGCGTAGACGGTATTTAAATAAAATTAAAAAATTTCGAGAAGAAGGCAGAATGATATATTATTTAGATGAAACATGGGTGAATGCGGGGCACACAAAAACAAAAGTATGGAAAGATAAATCTATAACAAGTGCTCGGCAAGCCTTCATAGAAGATTTGTCAGTTGGCTTGAAAGATCCAAGCGGCAAGGGAAAAAGGTTAATAATTCTCCACATAGGAAGCGAGTCGGGATTCGTCGAGGGAGGCTTGCTAGAGTTTGAATAAAAAAAAACCGGTGATTATGAGGATATGAATGCGACAAGTATTTGAAAATTGGCTGTTCTTTCGCTGCTAGAGCCTGATTCGGTCATTGACCACTCAAGAAAATTAAGCGAGACACCCAATACTTCATGGAAAAAGGAGAGGTTAATTTCGTGGCTGGCAGAAAAGAACGTAGATATTTTAGGGTCACTTCTAAAAGTGGAGATAATGGAAGTAGTGAAGGAAGAGCTAAGGAAGTCTCCTACAGGGTATGACGTGGATAAATTTATAGAGGACCATGGTAAACATGTTTTACGTCTACCGCCTTACCACTGCCGCCTGAATCCGATAGAATTAATTTGGGCTCAAGTGAAGGGCTATGTAGCCTCAAAAAATACGACATTTAAGCTGTCTGAGGTGAAAGATCTGTTGTATGACTCACTGGATAAAATGAATGCCGATAATTGGCAGGAATGTACAAGACATGTTATTGAAGAAGAAAATCTGTTATATAATTTAGATAACCAAATTGAAACAATGATAGAAACTTTGACATTCCGCGTCAATACTGGCTCATCGTCCGAAAGTGAGGAGGAACTAAATTATTCTGAGGATGACGATCCAGTACCACTTTAGAAATCTTGTGTATATTTTGGAAATATGTATATTTTATATTTTACTTATTAATACAAATATTTGTAAAATATTCCTTTTATTTTAATGGATATATGTATGGATATGTTTTAACCAATTGTGTTTCATTTTTACACCTACAAAATACCAGCAGTATATTGATGCATTTACGTTTATTAGTTAGTATAATTTTATTAATAAAGTATGGAAAATGTTCTGTATTTATAGTAAATTAACGTAGTTAAACAAATACGTGTGTAATATTTCATTCTTAAAGAAGCTGCACGGATTTAGTCGATTTGAGGATTCCCATCAAAAATTTAAATTCTTTATTTAATACTAGTAAAACTGGCTGCATCCGCAGCGCTATCTACTATGTTCTTATAAAAAATGAAGTATAAATTTTCTGCCTGTCAATCAAATAAATGTCAGAATTCTGTCACTTTTTAAATGCCTATATATTTTAGAATCATTATTGTTTATTAGATGAATTATAATCGTATATTTTATACAATTTATAAATATTAAGCTTCATTTTACATAAAATTTGTACATTTGTTGTTATTTTACATGGGGGTAGTGATGCACTAGTGACATCTATAGAACTAATTTATTTTAGGAGGAAAAAATCTGATAATTTGTTTATAATAGTAACTATAGGAAGTGTCTCAATCTATTTTCTAGTAACCGTGGTATCTACCGTAGGTTATACCGGGTGTAAAAATTGTGGATAATAATATATAATTTTTCATTTGAAATAAAAAATATTGCGATAAATTAATTATTTACCAAAATATTTAAGAAAAGTACTACTTTCGGTTTGGGGATTGCTTCCAAAAAATAACTGGGTTCTTAAGGTAGCGTTTAAAATTGAAAAAGCCGTAGCACGAAGTCTGTAATGGTAATGTTTGTAACCCGATAATTGTGAAAATCTTATAGGTCATAATATGATTTTTTTTAAATGTTTTTTTTTTCTGTAGCTACTAGTGCCACGTCAACGACACTTTAAAACTTTTACATGGCTCATTTTGCACATGCTTTCTGCATAAATTTCTAATAAACGATGTAACCTACAATAAAAATTATGTTACACAATGAAAATTATACATTCCTAATTGCCTTATTCTAAAAATGATGTCTGTAATAATAGTTCATTTTGCATAAAATTCATTGCAATTTGACGAATTTTGCTCCCTCTTCTTTCACTTCTACTGCAAATTATATTTATTTTCAGGTATTCTTATTTAGCATAAGGCAATCTAGAAACTCTAATGATTCTATTGATATATTATTTATGCCTATTGCTTGTTACTATTTGCAGAAATTTATGCAGATAAAGTGCATAAAAATGACTGCCTGGAAACGGTTTCAAGCGCGACCTTAAGATTTGTATTAAGATGTTATATATAAAATTTGGTTGTTAAATGTTTGTAACTTTTTGAGTTATACACATAGAACCTGGAAAAAATGTTACATACAACCTAAGATGCATACATACATACACACACACACACACACACCATTATCTCGAAAATACTTTATTCGTATTCTATGGATCCTAAAACGTGCTTATCCACTAAAAACTCACACTCGAAAATTTTGACCTACCACAATACCTGCCTTGTAGAATATGAGGCGGGAGGTAAAATAATTACTATCCCACCTTTTGTAAGGAATAATTTGTGAACACAAGTCATAAGACTTATCTATAATTGTATTTATATTACTTATTTTCATAGCTGTGAATGAATCTTTTACCTTTCAGGTAGGTAGATAACATATAGTGTCACAAATAGGGCTGTTCGTCTAAATCGATATTTCGAAGAAAAATATCGATCCTATCGTATTTTTCGCACTACAAGAGTAGAAAGTTAGTGGAGAGCAGTGAGCATTGTTGTTATTTTGGATTAGGCATTGTTTAAGTATATTTTCTGTGAATTATGCTAACCTCATTACTATTTATTTATTATTCGTTTCTTTAGACATATTGCAAATAATATGCGCTTGTGCGTAAAGCGTATACAGTTAAAGTAATGTTAAGTTAATTTAAAAATTAATCGGATTCTCTTATAATATATATATATATATATATATATATATATATATATAATGCTGTCTCTGTCGTTACTACTATATTAATTTTAAGCGCCAAAAGTACCGTCCACATAAAATCTACACTGACTGAGGTAGGGCTGATAGTCTAATACACACTATACGACTTTTACCGAACGCTACTACTTGTGCACGAGGTAGGTACACAAAATGGAATAAACAAACGACTTCGGTGTACATTATTTAAAAAATGCACACGGTGTTGAATTGCCGAACGCACCTCATGTAACATAAATTAATAAATTATTGCGTATCATATTACAGTGCTAAATGGTTAAAAGTGCTGACACATCAAACAAAATATTGCAAAATTGTATTTCATAGGCAGCAAAAATTTTACCTTATCCAATTTAATAGTCTAGAATTACTTAAATATTATGTTTCATGCAAAAAAATTAATAATGAGGTATATTAAAATACTTACTCCCTATCTCTTCTACTGCCACGTTCATTCCATCCCATTCGAGATGACATACTGAAAAATTCAACATATTTAAATCTGTTCTTCAACTTCAAGTCAAAAATTTACATAAAAACATAATGTTTAAAGAAGCCTTTAGTAGATATATAGAATCTTCAAAATATCTACACTAAATTCCTTAATTTGCTCTATCCAACATTGTTCTGCAATCCTTTACAACTTTGAAAAGACTTACGTTAAACAATCTTGGAAATAAAATATACAAAAAAACTACTTTCAAAGTAATATGATATGAAATAGTGTAACTTCGAAATAATGTTACTTCTATATTTTATATTATTATAACAGTGTTAAAGTCTAGTAATAATATATTATTCAAAGACAGAGACAGGTTAACGAAGATAATTAATCACAAAAGTGAAGGCGGGTGAATAATTGACATGTTAAATTCGACTAGAATATTATACTTTATTTACGACTATATTATAGATATTTATACACCAAGTGAGATACATGAATGTTTATTCAAGAGAAGAAAGTTTAGCCCCCGAGCCCGAAGGGCGAGTGGGATAATTTCTTCGAGTGAATAAACATTCGTATCTCACGTGGTTTATACAATATTTTATTCAATTTTGACGAAATTATTTCAAATATATGAATTATAAATTTATTTTGACATAATAAAAAAAACTAATCAAAGTAGTCGTTAGTGGCAAGTTGTCATTGTTTTTATGCATTTTTGACGTAATAATAACAGTTTAAAACGTCAGAGTGATTTAAAAATGTGTTGAGTGATTTAAAAAAAATTTAATTCACTTGTGAATAAACTTTTATTTAAAGTTGTTGCTATGGAGTTAATAATAGCAGTTTAAAACGTCAAAATTGAATAAAATTATTTATTTATTCATTTTATAAAGTACTTAGATTTTAAACGAAATAATTTATTTTTAAAATTAATGTACGTACTTAGCTAAAAACTATAATACAGTACAATATCAGACGTTTCATTATTGGGTAATATACCGGGCGTTTCCTGAAACAGGCGCACCCCCCAAAATTTTTATATTTTTAAGTCAATTACATTTATATTATAGGTTTTTAAACTACATTCAAAGGCGCATTAAACTACATTATTAATGAATTTTTATAACTTCCTGTTTAGCCGGAAGTGACATCAACTTCCTTATTTTAGATGGAACACCCCGTATATTTTTTAAGATTTTGATTCTACATAAAATTCTGAATACAACCATGTATAATAAGCTACTTTTTCCTTGTAGATTTCTAAGTAAAATAATAATTAAGATATTAAGGAGGTTCGATACCGTTTTTGAAAATATTACCATTCATCTGAAATTTTTACAAGTTGAAGATGGATGTATTTATCGTTCACTGTTAAAATTTCAGATCAATCGTCCACACCGTTTTTCAAAAATAAATTTTTAAAAATTTCTGTTTTACATGGGAGTAAATGAGAATACATTTTTAAAGGGCTGTGTAATCTATAAAAATAATACCACCAGAAAGAGATTTACAGTAATTATAAATCAGACATTAATAAATCATGAAACTAAAATTCAGTGGATTCTTCCACACCGTTATTGAGTTATTCAAATAAATAAAATTTAAAACGTGACAATAATGCTGACATAACTAAAAGAGCGATAACTACGGCAACGTCGCAAATCATAGATTGGCGCGAAATTTAAAATACTGTTGGAAAGTAAGAGTGTGTTTATGTTGAAGCATATTATTTTATAAAGTTTGTAACAAATGATATTATATTTATATTTTCACGACAAATAAATGAAAATACACATACACAAGTCATTTTTAGGAAATTGGACACACTTTCGCAATGCGCATACAAACACCGTTACGAAACTATCGAAAATAAGTAGGAAGAACTATTTGAGTAAGAATTATTCGTGTTCATCTACTAAAAACTCTACAAGGGACATGACGGGTCCATGATCACTAAATTTGTTTGCAATTATTTCGTAATTAATTCCAAATGTCGCTAATCTTTTAATCATTCCACGAGATCTGACTCTTTTTAAAGTCTGGACAGTAGAAATAATAATATCTGTATCTTTTGTGTACGTTTGTCATATACTTGATCAAAGCTTTCCCCATTACTAATTATTTCTGAAACAGAAAGATGAATTTCTACCAATTGTCAGGAAATGTTTTTAAATAATTTTAAAGTGTCTTGGAAATAATGAATGACTGGACGAAAACTATCAATTAAGTTCTTATTTCTTATAGCTTGCATTAATCTTGGAGCGTCAGAAGAACAATTATTATGAGCTATTGCATTTACTATTGCATAACACTTGACAGTTGTGTTGTGTTGACAGTTAGGTTAGAAGCACTGCAGCCAACAGCCAACGTAAAGCAGCTAAAATACTAGCGCTGTTGCCGTGTTTTCATTTGATTTTTAAAATTATGAATTTTAAAATATAAAATCTTTAGGACTTAAAAATACAATTAAATTGAAAGATAGTAATAAAATATTTATAAACAAATATATTTCGCTATAAGATTTTTTATATTTTCGGTGTTTTTTACAACAAAATTTAGTGGGTAGAAGTTGTCACTCTGCAGAAATACAATAGATTTTTGTTTAGATCCCCTAGATAGATAATCGGTATCGAAACTCCTTAAAGAAACATATCGATTTATTCCAAGTTAGCTATGAAATAAATGATAGAAAACAGATTTATGACAGTAAAAATGTCATTTTATTAACAAAAATAACTAATTTAATAAGGAATTGCAATTAATAGCATTTTGTGCACCTAGGGAGGGATGCGTGCTATTACTCCCGCGGGCGAAGCGGCGGTCCGAGGGAGGGCGCCGGCTTCGCTCAAGGGTGTAATAGCTATTACTCCCGCGGGCGAAGCGGCGACCCGAGCCGAAGGCGAGCCGCAGGCGAGTCCGAGCGAGGGCGCCGGCTTCGCCCAAGGGAGTAATTGCTATTACTCCCGCGGGCCAAGCGGCGGCCCGAGCGAGGGCGCCGGCTTCGCCCAAGGGAGGAATAGCCTTCCCTCCCGTGGGGACACACAATATTTTACGTCACGAGGGCCTCGAAATCACCTTTCTTGCAATGTTTTCCTCCCGCCAGTACCGGGAAGAAAACAGTGTTTTCCTCCCGCTGGGGAGGAAAGCAAGTACGGTCCTCCTGAGCGGGAGGGAAAACTCGCTTCTCTCCCTCCATTAGCAAGAGGAAAAAACTGCTTTCCTCCCCCGAGTGACGTAAATTATATTATTTATAGTAAATTTTCAAAATGGCCTGCATTGTCTTGAATACATAGTAAAACTCTTCGTATAATTTCTGTTTTTATCATTTATTTCATAGCTAACTAGGAATGATTCGATTTGTTTCTGTAATATTTTAGTTATTATTTTACTTAGAAATCTACAGCGGAAAAAGTAGCTTATTATACATGGTTGTATTCAGAATTTTATGTAGAATCAAAATCTTAAAAAATATACGGGGTGTTCCATTTAAAATAAGGAAGTTGATGTCACTTCCGGCTAAACAGGAAGTTATAAAAATTCATTAATAATGTAGTTTAATGCGCCTTTGAATGTAGTTTATAAACCTATAATATAAATGTAATTGACTTAAAAATACAATTTTTTTGGGGGGTGCCCTGTTTCAGGAAACGCCCGGTATATTACTCACTGAATACCATCGTATAATTAATGTATTATTTAATTGTCGTAAATAAAATAAAAATTATGCAATGTATGTAATTATATTTTTGATAATCTTAATATAATAATTGTAATCGATTATTTGACTATTTTTATTTTACTATGAACTATGTGCAAGTGGGTGGAGCTAAACATTTTCCGATTGCAGCACTCGCTGCAGTAAAATAAAGAAATTTGTGCACCTCTTTTCGTAAGCTAAACACTACGTATTACTTTTTTCGAAAATATTCTCAATAATCGCATTTTATAAAAAAAATTGTTGACATAAATAAGTGTTATCAAAAGTGCAATTATTGTTTTCTTTGTACAACTTTACTCGTAAATACGAATTATGATTATCGCTTGACATATACCAAAACCTAAAAACGTATTATTGCAGTGTCAACGATGGAAAAAAATCGGTCAGAAATAAGTGTTGCATTGTAGGCTGTATAAAAAATTGCCGTAATTCATCAAATGCACGGTTCTACAGTTATTCTGTGAGATAATATAAGAAAAAATGGATTAAAGCTGTTAAAAGAGTCAAGTATGATAATTTACGTCATATTATGAGTAAACTAATCTGCTTGATGTTTATTTCAGCGTAGATAATAATTTATCAATTCTCACTTCTAAGGTCACAGTGTAATCTGAATTTGTCACCAACGTTTGTTGAATACAGGTACTGGTGATGAAGATTTTCTCATTTTTCACAGTTTCCACAACATTCAAAATGTGACCAAAAAGCTAATTTTTTGCCTTTTTCGATAGTGTAAACCTTTAAAGTTGATCAATTGTATGTTCACAAATCCGGTCTTCAAAATATATTAACCTAAAATGTATTAAAATTTTGAAAAGTACTCGCTGTCCGAGTCAACCCGCGGTTTTTCTATTTGTTTCATTACAATGGGGGTTTTCACGATTTTTTGGTTTTTTTATATGTTAATCTATACATTAAAATATAAGACCCGTATTTTTTCTTTTCGCTTAAAAGTTGCTAATAAGCCAGAAAAAAATTCGTAAAGTTTAAAAAAATAAGTGCCGCGAAAATCGATGCCGCGTGTAACAGTGTGACGTCACCAACATCTAAAACATACGTTCAACGCGCTGACAAGGACCGATACGTAGGTCTTACCTTACACAGTCAACAACTTGTCAACTTGAACAGAAAAACATAACCAAACTGTTTCATGCCGTTTCATTTCGATTAAAACCAACACAAAAATTCTTCAATAAACTGTAAGTAATCGTGTTTGAACCTAACCAAACTCGACAACGTGAACCCGTGAACGTTGGTGAACGTGTCAAAAATTGAAAAATCAACTGGTGGTCCGTCGTCCAAACGACAAAAAACGAACTTACACGAACCAACTCCTGGTTTGCTAGCGATGTTGGCTACGTCACACATGGCGCATTTCAATGAACGATTCAAAAGACTTACATTTTCATTTCGATAGAGGTAATAAATCTATCAAAATTAACAATTATTATCACTTTCCTATAACTTATACATGCTGAAAATTGATATCCAATAAGTATTTCTTTAAAAGCCGTAGGCTTGAAAACCCCCATTTGGTACAAAATTGTGAGAGGTACAGTGACGCTAAAAGTTAAATTTAAATTAAAAATCTTACTTTACAAACATCAGAAAAAATTCATGAATCATAACAATTTATAGCATAAATAATTTACTTTTATTTTCTTCAAATATTATGACATGTAAATAATGGGTGCAATTATTTTCAAATACTGTCACCAGACTGCGCCATATGGAAACTTGCACATAGCCTATAGTATATTTTCAAACAAGGAGAACAGGGGAAGTAAAAACTAATCAGATTTACAGATATCACTAGGATTTCTTTTTTCAGTTAATTTCAATGTTAATGCATCAAATAATAATAACTATAATTCATAAGTTTGATATTTAATTGTACTGAACTCAAATAGCTAGAGAGCCGCGGGTCTAAAACCGCTACGAGAAGAAATACGTCTTTTGTTTAGTGAGATGAAAGTCTATCCCTTGAAAACCCCAAATTCCAAATATTTTTGAAATCGGAAGAAGCCCACTCGAGAACGAAGGGAAAATGCATATCGACATTTTTGCAGATTTAAATGTCTTCTGTTATGATAACTTTGTTTAAAAAGTGACTAGTAATCATTTGACAAAGCGGAAGACGAATTGGGCAGGGCTCACTAGTCGAAACCAATGTTTGAAAATTTTGACCTCCAAAATCGCTCATCTGGAAAATTCGACGTCTTCAGTATGCTTACTTTTGTGTTCATTTACTTTGTTATTGTCTTAACATCGGGAAAATCCGGGTGGAAGACTTTTTTAGTAGGGCCCGGCTTCAGGGTTGACCAAATAAACAAATTGAAAAACTCGCGCGAGCGGCTAAGTTAAAAAATCGAAAACTGGATTTGAATTCAATCCTATGCT
Source organism: Agonum fuliginosum (assembly GCA_947534325.1). Classification (NCBI taxonomy): domain Eukaryota; kingdom Metazoa; phylum Arthropoda; class Insecta; order Coleoptera; family Carabidae; genus Agonum; species Agonum fuliginosum. The sequence continues at coordinate 43,919,268 of OX384030.1, read as the reverse complement.
TCCAGATTTTGAGTGTAGCTTCTTCAGGGCCCAGAAAACCTAATTCCCAAAGGGAAGACTTTTTGACAAACATATCACCCCTTCCCACTTCGTTGAATTCAAACGAAAAATATTACGGGAAATATACAGAAAATAGGAGAAATTCAAAGAAGTGGGAAGGGGTGATATGTTGGTCAAAAAGTCTTCCCTTTGGGAATTAGGTTTTCTGGGCCCTGAAGAAGCTACATGCAAAATCTGGAAGCATAGGATTGAATTCAAATCCAGTTTTCGATTTTTTAACTTAGCCGCTCGCGCGAGTTTTTCAATTTGTTTATTTGGTCAACCCTGAAGCCGGGCCCTACTAAAAAAGTCTTCCACCCGGATTTTCCCGATGTAAAGACCATAACAAAGTAAATGAACACAAAAGTAAGCATATTGAAGACGTCGAATTTTCCAGATGAGCGATTTTGGAGGTCAAAATTTTCAAACATTGGTTTCGACTAGTGCGCCCTGCCCAATTCGTCTTCCGCTTTGTCAAATGATTACTAGTCACTTTTTAAACAAAGTTATCATAACGGAAGACTTATTTAAATTTGCAAAAAAGTCCATATGCATTTTCCCTTCGTTCTCGAGTGGGCCCCTTCCGATTTCAAAAATATTTGGAATTTGGGGGTTTTCAAGGAATAGACTTTCATCTCACCAAACGGAAGACGTCTCAGGACTCGCGGCTCTCTAGTTAAAATTAGAGCAACGAATTGTACAATTAATTTCCAAATAACATGTTGTCTTACATTTGGACAAACAGACTATAATGCCCAGTTCACACGAGGAAAGTTTACCTTAAAAGTTTTCTAAAATAAAAAAAAAACAAGTGAAGTGCTAGAAACTGTCATAAAAAACTATCAATACCGTTCATATGGGGGAAATAAATATTAAAACAATAGTTATTTATAATGGGTAATGGGTAAACCATTTTTGACTCGGTTTTGTAAATGTTCGTTTGTCCCGAAGAAGGCTAAATAAGTAGCCAAAACGTCGACTGTATGAAGAAATAACAAAATCATTTGTGATTGGTGTACCTACCCATTATTTGACCTTTTAACATCAAAATTTCAACAGTCAATATTCAATTTATATAGTTATTTATGTATCTAGGACGGGACAAAAAACGTAACACTAAGGTACAAGCAAGTGGTTTACGGTCGAGGTGTCTAGTCGAGGTCGGAATTACTTATGACATACCTTAATGACAATTTTTCTCTGAGTTACATATTAAATTTATCTTATATTCTTTTTTTTTTCGAGTGCTGTGCTTCATTTATGCCCATTTGCACCGCTTCCACTTAAATTTTAAGTGTCACTTAAATGAAAAATATCGAATCTAACTTATAACAGCAATGTTATTTTTACGTTTGACAATTTGATTTTGATGCCATATTGTTCATTTAAGTGACACTTAAAATTTAAGTGGAAGCGGTGCATGACCATTAATCATTAGGCATTTTTTATTCATTCCGGTTACATCTATGGTTACTTATAGTTACATGATAACCATATTTTATTCACAATTTAATGACGTCAGGACGTAACCTGGTTAGTTGTAGTTACAGCAAATATCTGACCGTGGTGTGTAGCACGGTTTGCTGTATAGTTACTATGTTCATCTTTTTCTAATTTGTAAATGTCAGTTGTGTCAGTGTTATGATTGCTTTGAACACTTATTATTAATCAAGGAGTTATTAATGTTCTAATATTGATAAGTATAGATATTTATTGAATGTGAAACAAATTTATGTACTTAGTAAAAATAATTATAATTTTTTTTAGTATTTTGATCCTTTAACTATGATGTCGAGGAAACACTCTTATCAGCGATCCTAATAATTATGCTTATGGATGAATTTAATTTAATTTTTTTTAAATTTTATCTCTTCCATTTTCAAAACAATTAAAGTTAATCACGAACTAATAACAAATATCTTCACTGATTTAAATTTGGCAAACAAGAGGTAACCAACGATGTAACCGAAGCGATTTCATTTGAAATTGTTACTGCATACGTCATATGACGTATCACGCTAACCACTGTGGTAACCACAAGTAACCTAGTTAGCTGAATAAAAAATGCCTATTGTATTCAATGTCAAATGACAGGAATATTTTTATTTTATAACTGAGGTTACCTAGCAATGACCTTGTTATAAGCCGCAATATTCTATTTGGCGGCCTGGGCTTTTAAAATTTAATTTTGCGACTTATAAATAGTCTGACACTTTGTCACAGTATGAAATAGAATATATTTAAGAATCTAGAGTTCTAATAAACCATATTCATTATTCAGTACGCCTGTTTATAATGAGTCAATCACAACTTTTGAGTGCTACCTCTTGGGCGCTAATGTTTTCTTATGGCAAAAACGTCAATTTATGTTGAAATCATTCTTCTACGAAGTAATTATTTTGTATCAAATTGCTTTTGTCAATTAAATTTGATTTTTGTTGATACCCTTATGCCCATATTTACGTGCATTGTAGTACCAAAATTGTGTAATAAGTGATGTATAATGCCCATGTCACACCTGTAATACTTTTATTATGTATGGTGAAAATTGTCGTGTGTGATGAAAATCTCTCGTACAGGATGTTACACTTGTATGATAAAAATAATATGAAAAATTTTATAAATTATTTGGAGTAGCAAACGGTTTCGTCTGATTCGTTATGACGTGTATGACGGAAAAAGCAGCGCTTTTATTTTTCGTCATACACAGGTTTGATCATACATGATACCGTGTATTACAGGTGTGACATGGGCATTATGGAAAGATTTGTCGGATCTTTTCAAATTCATATTGCAGAGCACACTACTAGACTGTAAATGAAAAGGGTAATGTCAACTTGAACCATTCATGGTGTTATGTTCCAAACTAGTTTAAATTCATTTTTTAAATAAAAGTGTATAATTTCACATATTTCCAAGAAATGTTAAATAGAGAAGATATTTCACAACACCAAAACAGCTATCATCTGTCATAACGCAGGTTGGCAACTTAAAACTAGTAAGAACCTAAAACATTTTGACATACTGACACTCATATCCAACGTTCCCAAAACGGTCGGTAGAGACGCTGGAATAATGAATATGGTCTATATATTTTATAGAAATAATTAGATTCTCCGTATGAACGGCATTTCATTTGGATGACTTTCTAGCACGTGCTTCTTTAAAAATAAAACTTTGAAGGAAATACTTTCTTCGTGTAACTAGGCATAACGAATTGAAAACATTATATTAAAATACAAGTAAATAAAAAATAAATAAGACTTACTATGTGGGTTTGCCCATATAAATGCCGGGCGTCGGCGTGTGTGCCCTCTGCGTTATGGAAAAGTCAACTCTAATATTTTTGCCTCCTACTTTAATTCCATTACATTTATCTTTTGCTACTTTTGCATCCTCTGTGCTTTCGTAATACACAAAACAGAATCCTCTAGATTGTCCAGTCTAAAACAAAATAATAATTATATTAGAAATTCTATAATCCAACTCATGGAAAGCCACGGTTAATAGAAGATAGGTTGGGACACTTGAGCTCTCAACGTAGTCAAAAAAGTCCCTCTTAGTGTTCTTTGAGAGGGTGGAGTGATGCAGTATACACATCTATCGTACATTTTTGAATCAATTTGACATATCTAAAAATTAAAATATATTGCAAAATATGGTTCTTTATTAATTGTTAAAGGTTCTTCTTATCATAATTTAGCAATCAAATTTTATCCAACTCGGAAATAAAATAAGTATAATTTGTACATTTGTTATTTTACACCGGAGGTAGTGGCACACTAATGACATCTATAGAACTAATTTTAGGAGGAAAAAATCTGACCATTCGTTTATAATGGTAACTGTAGGAAGTGTCTCAACCTATCTTCTAGTAACTGTGTGGAAAGCTAAGTGCGTTATGTGACCGACTTTGGTTCTGACAATTCAAGTTCGAATCCAGTGTAACTGCACAATGATGTACTCTTCACTAACCATGAGTGAGTTGACGGCTGATAGCTGCACACACGATACGATTTAATTTTAGTAGACATCCACAAACCGGAATGAGTATTTAAAGATCAACATGGCTTTTCTTAAATTTATTTATGAACCCTTAATGAATTTATAGCAATTTTTTAATAATAAAAATGATAGATAACATAATTATCTACCTACGAATCGTTTGATATGTGCATCGACATAAAATTGAAACTTTTAAAATTTAAGTAGGTACTTGTTTATTGAATGAATTAGTAGACAGAGTAGAATTAGGCAGAAAGTCATGTGCTATGCTAACCACATCAGATTTTTTATTTCGATATTATTTCATTTTATTTTCGATGTGATGCAACAATTTGAGAACTACTAGAAACATAGATAGGTACCTTATAAAGATTAATTTAATATAAAACAAATTAAATGCAATACGTGCGATAAATGCAATAAAAATGGCAAGATACAACAGATGAACTGATACAAAACACAAATTTGATTTCGAGTATAAAATGGTTATTTATAAAAATATGGGAAACTTATTTGAAGTAAAGTGAACACTTAGTACCATGGGTTTTAAATATTATATTTAAATCTACTACAAAATCACAGGTAATTCATTACACAACGTCTAATAATGTCTGATGCTGAAAATTCATTTCAATTATTAAGTTGCTTTCAATAAAATACGTCATGTATTACATACCCTTACATTTTTTTCCCGAAGTACAGGTACACCCTGTATATCTAGGCTGTAAAGAAGGATTTTTTTACGAATGTGGAATATTATTTTTCGAGGTGCTAGACGAAAAAATAACTAGGTGAGTAATAATATTTTTACATCTGAAATGTATTACATTTTTTATGAAATCACAATTTGTAACAGTAAAGCAACATGTGAACACAAAACAAATGATGATTACAAGTTGCAACAATAGCTGACGTTCTGGCCAAATCTCGTCAGCGATTGAGTGCAAAGGCAGTGCTCTGATTCGTCGAAAAATGCGAAGCTAAAGTTGTACTTTTCACGTTTTCACAACGATTTTGCGGAGCTAAAGCAACTCATTGTTGTACTATTTCTTAAAAAGATTCATAATTGAAATGCGAACCAAGTGAAAGAAATGTTATGTAAATGTATGTTTTACAGGGCGTATAGCCCAGTAGGTTATGTGACCAACTGTAGTTCGAATTTAGTCAGGTGTGTACCTGTATGTGTATGTGTATTTATAATTGTACAAAAATCTCCCATATGGTGTCATACACTACAGTAAAATCATGAGTATCCGTGAATTGACGGCAGATAACCCACACACGCTAAAATTTATATAAATATAACCAATGACTCACGGTATGTAAGTTGGGTAAAATTTACTCTCTATACATTTATGTCCTCCTCCTTTCTGTATAAGCCTTTGTATCTCTTTTTGCTCTAAAGTAATTAGTTAGCTTGAAAAACGGATTGGTTGCTTTAAAAAATACAGCCTGTATATGTATGTATATTTTGTAGAAATATGAAAATACCAGAGATCAGCCCACAAGGAAATGGCATCAAAACCTAGCATGAAATAACTTCATTTATCAAAGTTTTAAAATCTTTGCAGTTAATTTAACCATTTGCTATTTTAATCTGCAGCTAATTGTGTCTTAGTAATTTCCGCTTTCAATAACGACAAATAACACTCAGTAAATAACGCGTAGCGGAATAAAAGATTGGTAAATATCAACAGTAAAGTATTTGGCAAGGAATCAACTCTCGTTCAAGAACTTGAAGAATTTCACTGCAAAGAATTTAAAACGCATTTAGGGCTGGACTTTCTTAATTTATATACTGAGCTATTATGTGTTACTTTAGCCGTTAATGCCTAAAGAAGTAAGATCCAGCTCTACAGAAACAGAAAATAAATTTTCAAAATTTTTCTCGGGACTAATTCCTTACTTTGCCCACTAGTAAAGTAAAAAAAAACTATTATTATTATTTGCTGTGCTTATAAAGGCTCATTCCCACTGCTTATCATAGTCACAGTTTTTGACATAAGTTTTTGTCTTAATCATAAACATGCGCTGACCATTCCCATCACAATATAAATTATGTTTATGACAATGTTTATGACAATGTCATGACAGTTAATTCAATATGCCTGTAAATATATTTTATTTATAAATTATAACTTAAACTCGGCTTAAACCTATTTTGAATAATGAAGAAACATTTTTATTTATATTTACCTTGCTTTAATTTTTCTGTAGCATTATTAATATAATTTTTTGACATAAGATCTTAATCTATTCTGTTTGACAAAAGCATTAAAAAGTGACAGGTATATAAATATATCGCTATCTCATAAAATAATTACTATGATTATAACAAAAATTTGAAGTTTGCATAGTTTTGTGATTGTGTTTATGATAAAGCCTAAAAACTAAGACCAAAACAAGCACTGTGAATGTTTACACGTAATTCGGTATACCAAACTGTGTAAGACTATGACAACTAACAAAAACTATGACTATGATAAGCAGTGGGAATGAGCCTTAACAATTCAATAAAATTGTGGTTATCATCATCATGACAACATTTATAAACAAAACAAAAATTTTCAGACAAAGTGTTTGCAATCGTAGTTTGAGGCCAATTTGAGGCAAAAATTTAATAGTTTTATGTTTTTGTTGCACTAGTGCGACAATTATCAACATATCCTAACCAAAAATTGAATAACAATGTTCATATTGTACGATTGTAGAAAAAAAATTGTTCCAAAATCAGGTTCAAGCTCTGTTGTATTTTTGTATTGTATTTATGCTTTCCGACTGGCCAATCACAAAGCAGAAACGATTACAACAATACTATTTTAAACTCGCATGAAATATACTTTTTCCACGACCATAATACGAAACAGTTTCCATACAGTTACCTAGCTACGAACAAGTCATATTGCCATAGTTTTAATTTTTGTTTGTCTTTCTGGCATTGATAACACAGTGATTTATTCACATAAATAAAAGTATCATAAAGTCATGAATAAAATGTTTAATATTTATGATCATGGGAAAAATAATGTACATGACTCTCCGGAAAGTGTCTATAGAATGCTCGTGAGATTGCCGAACTCTGCAAGCCTCGTGCGTCAACATTCTCACTCCCACAATATCATTCACTTTCCGTGCTCATTATGTAATATACTATTTTAGACGACCATTATAGAAAATAATTGATATAGCCTACTTAAGAAAATTGAAAATATCATGAACTAACATGATATGACAATCGTGATCGTGCCAGCACGATATGGTTATATCGTAATTATAGGACCAAATCAACATAGCCAGTCAGCTTTTACTTTGTTTATTGATTGTTTTATTGAGTGTGTATTAAAAAGTGAAAAATGGTGTGTTATTTTTTGTGGTCGTCAAAAAATAGCGTTCATGACTCGTTCGAAAGTAAATATCGTATTGCTCATGTGTTGCCTTACTCGATTGCAACTCGTTCGTCAGACTTTACTCGCACGATATTTCTCTTTCGATCCTCGTTATGAAATATACTATTTTCTACGCCTATATGTTGCTATGATTACCGCGATATTCAACAAAAATAAATAATGTCAATGTATCAAAGTGAAATATCATCATGTAATAAAATATTAAAGGAGAGGAGTGGAGGCTATACAAAGCGTCCGTTTCTATGCAACTGTTAGGTGCGAGAGAGATAGCTAGAGTGCCCCAGAATTTACCAGTGTTTATATGAACGCGAATACAAATTTTATTATATTTTAAATTAATAAAACAAATAATAAAAATTAATTAATTAATTAATAGAATGTTTTATCTTATTTTTAGACGTAGATGTTTTGTTAATAGATTTTTGATGAAAATATTATCTTAGTCTCATACTTTCTACCCGTATCGATGCAATATTTATTTGCATACCACCAAAATCACTTGTAACTAAATTACTGCTTAAATATCAGCAAATTTGACAAGGCACTCATTTTGTCTCTCTCATCTGTCTCTTTCTAAATTGTTTCACATTTGCGGACACATAACAATGAAAACATACGCCGATTCATCTCCTGTAATATTTTACTTCATGAATGTCATATACAAATGCATATGCATGCATGAAAATGTAAGTAAATATAGAGTTGTACAAAAAGTATAGTGTGCAACACTTGTCGAAATGCTCTTACATGTTACATGCTCATGTTTCTTGTTGCGGAACACCTTTCGGGTCGTGCCGTAAATTAAACACTCGTAAGTAAGATACTTGTTTCGACATTTGATACACAATACTATACAGGGTGTTTCCTTAATGACTTTAGAGAAAAATGTTATACACAAAAAATGACCAGCAAAAGGGGCCTCATTTAATAGGAAGAACAAACAAAAAATTCAACCAGTGGTTCTCAAACAGCAAAATAAAATTAGATTCTTTTAAATGGTAACCTATATAAATTTTTAGTGCATTAGATAAATAATTTTTTTCGACAATATAAAATGATAAATGAAAAATGATATTGAAAATCATAAATAATAATTTTATAATATTGAAGTAGGCTATGGAATAAACAAATGCAAACCACTGGTTGAATTTTTTGTGTATAACATTTTTCTCCTAAAGTCATTAATTCGCTCAAAAAAGCGCCGGTTGTTTTAAAGGAAAGGCCCTGTATAGTTGCACTAAGGACTAACTATAAATAATCTAAAAAATAATAATAATAAACAAAATATCCTTACATTTCTTACCTTAGCGTCAATAACAATTTGCACTCTCTCAACCGGTCCATACTTCGAGAAGATATAATGTATTTCCGACTCGGTGGTGTTGACACTGAGGCCAAAGACGCCGAGGCACCTGCAGGGCGTGGGGTTGTCCCTGGTGCCGACGTGGCGGCGCCGGCTGCTCATGGGGGAGTGCGAGTGACTGCGGTCCGAGCGGCCGTACCTCCCCCGGGAGTGGGAACGACTCCTGGAGTGCGAGTAGCGCGACTTGTAGCGCTTGGCCGACCTGGAGCGGCTGCGGCTTCGGTAGCGACGCTCGCTGCGCTCGTGCTTGTCACCTCGCTCGCGATCGTCGCGGCTTCTGGACCCACGATAAGACATTTTACGCGAGGGACTCCTGGGGGAGGATATGATATAAAATGCAAGAGTTTGGGAATGGGAATAAAACGCTAGTTAGGAAACATCCAGCACTCTTCTTAAAGCTCATTTTACACTATGCACAAGAACTTGTCAGTGATTTTTCTGTTTTACACCATACAAGTATGACATTCGTACAAGTTTTCATCATAGTTTCAATTATAGAACATATCTTATATTTCATCACAAATACAAGTTATGAAAATTTGTAGGTTATTGTTATTATGAACATGAAATAGAGTAATGAATAGTTATTTTTATGCAAGACGATAAAATTATATTTTATCTACGAGAGAAAAGTGTTAATTCACAAGCGACAAAAAGCGAGTGAATTATGTTTCTCGAGTATATATAATTTTATCGTATAAATTTATAAAATTCTATTTTTTCTATAGCTGATGTTTAAAAAAATATAAGAAACCCAAATTTAAACTAAATTGTAATTAAAACACAATTTGGGAGTTTGTAATGTATTTCACAGAAATGTGTGAAAACAAATTTGAAGACGAAATTTAAAAAATTAGTATTTTATCTATCCTTGATGTTAAGTTTTCACTTTATCTACTCTAGTTATACTTTATTAAGTGTTTATCAACTTAAAATATTAAATAAAATAGCACTTTAACATCAGCTATGGAAAAAAACAATTGAAATGCTTATTTATGTATATGAATAACAATCCTAGTTGCATGCGGTGTCCTCTTCTTTGCCATTAAGGTGGTACACTCGAGTGGTGGGGGGTTAGGGGCATCTCCTATACTCGCAATGTATTTCATATCAGGGTTCCAACTTATAAAAAATAAAAATAAACATTTTTTATTGTATGAAAATGCAGTCTATTTGAATTTTTTCTAATAAAATGAGATTTAAATTAATTAATTAAGAATATTATTAATTTTTGTTATTTAAAAATTGTTTATTTTATAATATTTCATTCGGCTAAATACCAGTGTAAACTACGGCAACGCTGTGCTGTACATGTCATTTTTCACGTTCTGATGTCAATCTGACAGATAGTAAAAATGGAAGGTGAAGAGAATTCTGCACTTGAAATTTCATTTAAATCGTTGGGTATGAATTATTTATTATCATTTGTGCATATTACCTTTCATTCTTGTGAATAACTTGTGATTATAGGTAGATAATGCTTTTCAACGCGTCTATATTATGTTCTCGCCAATATTCTCCAGTAGACATAAACGTCAGTCTTTCGATTAAGAATTCTTTTTAATTACGTGGTAAATGATGCTTGTATTACTTTTATCCGGTCTATGAGATAATAATGTACTTTTTAAAAAAGCAATTGGATTTTTCTCTCATTTCTTTAAATGCTTTTTACGTTGATTTAAAAGTAGTCCCATAAGAGGCCATGTAAAATGTAGTTTTTTAATATTTATTTTTGGATAATCTACGTGGTGAAAAATTATGAAAAAATTCAGGTAACATTTTTACAATGTTTTGATTAATTTTGCAAAGTTTCATTAAACTCTATCATTATTTCAAATGTCGAGTGTACCTCCTTAATTGTAACTGTCATTGATCTATTTATTTGATGATTACGTAATGTAGGTTGCATAAAAACTTTGACAAGAACTTTTAGAAGAACTTTGATGAAAACTTGTATAGTGTCAAACGCGCTTAAGGTGATTCGAGCTGTTCAGACTAGTGAAATCAAGATGTAAATGTAACTTTGTATTGCAACTTTTAAAAATTACAATTATATGTTTCAAACATCCGTTAAGAAGAATTATGACAACATTATAGTACTATTTTATATAATATTTATTTGTAAATAAAGCAAATAATTTATATGTCAATGGGATCGTTAGCGCAAAGCTTAGCATAGGTGGCAGCAGGGAGCTAGTTTCCGAAGTACGTATTACACGATACATACTTAAGTAAAAATAAGAAGACGTACGTATAATGTTACAGCGTGTAATTATGTCTTCTCTGTTGAAGTTGATACAACAATACCTGTGACAATACTACAATTATTATAATCATGTCATATTATTAAAGTCGGAAAGTCGAAGAGTTAAAAAATGTATTGTTTCAAAGAGGTGCCAAAACATCGGGACACAAAACAGAATTAAAAGAAAGGTTACTTGAAATTTAAGTTTTATAATAGTTATTTTAATACATAGCAGCATTTTTTTTAAAAATATTATGTTATTTTTTATATATTTAGTTTATCCAAATTTGTCTCCTATGGTCGTTTGGGATTTTAAATCGCGAATTACTTATGCCATTGCAGTGAACAATACAGCATTCGCTTATTTTGACTTTCGTTGATTCGTTTCATACACAAGTTTGACGTTTCAAAGTCATTTGAAGGTTAAAAGGAATTAGCTCCCTAGCGAACCTATCGGGAGAAATATTGCGCTAACGGGCCCATTAAGAGTTGCTGATTTGTCTGTCATACCAACTTTGAAACATAAAATATATAGGTAAGCTAAACGATTCTATTATAATGATCATTTAAGCTTCAAAAATATTGCAAACATTATAAATAGATGAATAATCGATGTACATATAAATATACTGTAGCTTTTGTAAGTAATATTTATGATCCAATACAAAATTTTCAAAATAACATTCTACGTCTGACAACTAACAACATAGCATAAAATGTTAGCTGTCACTTTGCTGTACAAAGTGTCAAAATCTTTAAATAAGAACAAAATTTACAATTACACTGAGCGGTTTACTCCAAACTATTATTATATTATTTAATAAGAAATAAAATACGAACGCATCCATATGAAAACCTAATTTGTCAAAATTTTTGTATTTCAAATTTATCGCATTTCATTATTTTTTACCTCTCGCCTCATATTCTATAAGAGAGGTATTGTGACGAGTCAAAATTTTCGAGTATGAGTTTTTGGCAGATAAGCACGTTTTAGGGTCTCTAGAATACGAATTACACATTTTTGAGATGATGTCTGTGTGTGTGTGTGTGTGTGTGTGTGTGTGTGTGTGTGTGTGTGTGTGTGTGTGTGTGTGTGTGTGTGTGTGTGTGTGTGTGTGCGTTCGTTCGTATGTTATACTTTTTCCGACACGATAACTCCAAAAATATCAAACATTTAAATACCAAATTTTGTATTTAAGGTTTCAATACGATTCTTAAAAGCCCAATATAATTTTGGTTTCAATCTACAAACCGGAAGTAGTACTTGTTAAAAATATTTCAATCAATAATTAATTAAAGACAATTTTTTTTAATTTTAAAAGATTATGTGATTATTACCTACAATCGGTATTTTATAAATTTGTCTGAATCTGATATCATTTAAGAATAATTAAAGTATAATACTTATAATTTAGTATTTCGGTATCTTGTAGTCCATGATCGTATCATTTGTTACTACCTAAAATTTAAATGATTATGACATGACAGTCAGAGTGACAATAGTAAAATACTAGCGTCAGGCCCCGCTACGCGGGACTTCGGCTAGGTCGCGCTGCCGCGCGACAAGGGGGATTCGCCCGCTTCGCGGGCTCAAACTCCGCGAACCTTGAATGTGGGATGATTCGGCACTTCGTGCCTCAATTATAACAATTTTAACATTTAGACTCTACAAAAAAAATTGTATGATGAAATTATAATCATTTAAAATTAATCTTCTTCTTTCTTCAATATAAATTTTATTTAAGCTATAAAAATTTTAGTATAGAACTACGCGGGCCTTCAGCTAGGTCGCGCTACTTCACAACAAGGATGATTCGCCCGCTGCGCGGGCTCAAGCTCAATATGGAAGGATTCGGCACTTCGTGCCTCAATTATAACGATTTTAACATTTAGACTCTACCGAAAAAAATTGTATGATGAAATTATAATTACCTATTTAATTACAATTTCAAATTATTCATCTTCCTTAAAATTTTAAAATAAAATAACATAATATGTGTAATAAAATAAATATCCTGGTTATCCAACTAAAAACAAAAGACGATTGTCGAACGTCATCTTGAATAATATTGTTAGGTACCTTATCAAAACCTTTAATTTGGTATATCAAACTTGAAATGATTTTATTATTTTGAAAGGAAAAAAAACAGAAGCTAATCACCCACTATCATATTTATCACTTATTTTGTATATCACTCCTCATCATGAAGATCAAGAAAGACCTTTACTTTGATATTAAAATCAATATGATTTTAACAATTTTAAGATATAAACAAATGACAATCGTCGGTCTCCATTTTGAACAATATTGTATCAGCTCTTTTATCAAGATATTTAATTTGATATCATATTCAATAGGTATGATTCTAACATATTTTTTTAAAAACAAAAGACAATCGTCAGCCATCATTTTAAATAATTTTATTAATTAGCCCTCATCTAACTCTTTAATTTGACATCAAACCATTTTAAATAATTTTATTAATAAGATAGGTAGCCTTTATTTTTAACCCTTTCATTTAAACCCTTTAATTTTTAATCAAATTCTATTGTGATTTAATATTTTTTTGATAAAAACAAATGACAATCGGTCGCCATTTGCATCAATTTTATAAAGTAAAGCTCACCTGATCGATTTAAATTATTTTATTAATTAGGTAGTTCACGTCCAGCCCTTTAATTTGATTTCAAACTGATATAATTCTATATTGTTTTTTTTTAAATAAATGACAATCGTCGGCCACCATTTTAAATAATTTTATTAATTAGGTAGCCCTTATCCAACCCCTGAATTTGATATCAAACTTGCTATGATTTTTTAATAAAAACAAATGACAATTATTGTTGGTCGCCATTTTCAACACTTGGTAGTTTAAATGAATATCAAACTCGATATTGTTCTAAAAATTAATTTTTTGCTTTTTATTTTTAATTAATGTTAATAATTTTTTCTTTGAATGTACCTAAACTTCTGACATCTTTTGTTGGGACTGTACTTGAAATGACTGTCAAAATAAAATAAAATTTACAAAATACGAATATTGATAAAAATACATAAAATAGTTCTTTCGATTATTACTTCATATAATTTACAAATTGCTTCTATTATTAATATAACTTAAGATACATGCATCTGAAATATCGAATTGTAAACTGTAAACGTCAGTTTGACAGAACATAGCATTATTATTTTTTCAAATGTGTTACAATTTTTACCCTGAATGTACTAAAACTTCTGACGTCTTTTTCTGCGACTGTACTTTGTAATGACTGTCAAAATAAAATAATTTTTCTTTAAAATATTATTAAAATTGATGAAAATATTAAAAATATTTACGCTCCCACTATTATAACTCAATATAATTAACAAATTGCTTCTATTAATTATATTACTTTAGATAAATGCATTTTAAATGTCGAATTGTAAACGTCAGTTTGACAGATGTAGCGTTATTCAACCGTCAATAGTCATTTGTTGAAGTCAAAAACTATACTATGTAGAACATTGAAACCTGGTCGCATGAACTCCTTATTAGTTGCTTACTATATATACCAATTTTAAATCGATAGCTTAAACCATACATTTGTTATTAACGAAAAACAAAAAGTCAGTTTTTCGCATTTTTCTCAAACAAAAAAAATCAAAAACAATTGAATGATACATAAAAATGTGCGTCTCGATGACCTCTATCGTCTAGTGAAAAAATCATTAAAATCGGATAATCCGTTCATAACGTTGGCCCGACGCAAACCCGTTGTTAGGCAGACGAAAATATTAATTAAGCCTTTTAGTATATAAGATCGTTTATGTACGACTTCATTATAACCAATTGTTTATGACGTTGTTTAGCGTGCATAAACTACCAGTTTATGCACTAGTGCATAATGATAAAGTAAAACAACAATTAAAATTAATACATTTTTTTTATTTATGAACAAGAATTTTATAAACTACAATAAGGAATACATTTTACAGGCTCCTGACAAACTGACATTAAATTACCTACAAAATAATATAAATAATATTAATAACTTG
Source organism: Agonum fuliginosum (assembly GCA_947534325.1). NCBI lineage: Eukaryota > Metazoa > Arthropoda > Insecta > Coleoptera > Carabidae > Agonum > Agonum fuliginosum. The sequence goes on along the minus strand of OX384030.1, from coordinate 43,904,173 downwards.
TAAAATAAAATAACTAAGTACAAACCTTATTTAATTGTGTAGGAATAAAACTAGCTAATTTAGTTATCTATTACTTCGTTTATATTAATATTGTAGCACACAACATCAAATACTTGGCCCATCTGGATAAAGTCCGTCCCAAACTTCTTTGCCGTTACGTCATTATTTTATTTTCAAGAATAACTAAAGAATACATTGTCTTACTCTTTCTATCTTATTACAGTCATATACCGGAAGTTTTTTTTATTAGTAAACATAGGGCAGGTCATTACCATAGTTAGTGTTACAGAATGACAGCAATGTATTGGAGCGTCTTTTTTATCAGTAAACATAGGGATAATTACATACTAAAATAAATATAAATTAAATAAATGATAAATTATTTATTCATATTTTCTACACTTAAGAACTAGGTAGATACCTACATTAAGCTAATGAGAATTTTTTTAAACGAATTAAATGCTCAAAATTGAAACCATTATCTTCTAAACAATATCCTAAACGATTATAAAAATAATTTATAGCATTTGCTGGGGAGTAATATTTTGGAAGCAGCACTAATTCGATTTTTTAATTGTTCAACATTCATTCTGTCACCATTGTACACATTATTTTTTAAGTGTCTACCTAGTTCTTAAATTCTCATTAGTTTAATGTATCTCCCTAGTTCTTAAGTGTGGAAAACATAAATAAATAATTTATCATTTCTTTAACTTATATTTCATATTTATTTTCGTATGTTAATTATTATCCCTATGTTTAATGATAAAAAATCTGACGTGGCCATCACACAACCTTCCGCCATATCTAGACTTTAAACAGAAATGTATACGTACAATCCGGTGTCCATTTAAAATATACAAATAAATATCTAAAATATTCAAACACAGAAATTAGTATCACCTGAATCAAAAGATTCATTCACACGAAAACTCTTCTGTGTTGAAGCAATCCTCCGTTCAGTTACTATATTTAATAGCTTACTTATGACTTATATAGCGCTAGTATGCCAACTTGTCACCCGTCTCATCTGTCAATATTTTTTATGCAGAAACAAAAATCAACCGAACAAGGATTACAAGATTTCAACGTTTTATTTGATAAATTTATTTTTTAAATTTTACTGCAGTTCTTTAATGCTACCAGATAAAGACAATTTTTTATAACGTAAATTGCAAATAACTTTTCCTCTTATTCTTATTACAAATAAATACTATATTTGTTCAAATTTATAGAAATTTTTGACACTTATCCTTTTCAATTTTCAAAAAGTACCACTTCCGGTGAAGATATTTGTACCAAAATCTAATGAGCTCTTCCTATTCGTATACAATTGTAAAATACCAAATATCAAAATTTTTGGATAATTCGTATTTGAGTTATGCAACATCCGGCATCGGCCCGGACCACACACATACACACACACGCACACACACACACACACATACATACAGACATCATCGGGAAACTATCAAAAATGAGTTGTAAGGAACCTAATTCGTGCTCATCCACTAAAAACTCACTACCCGATTTTTTACATGATTCCAATACCTTCCTTTACAGGTAAGCGGAAGGTAAAAAAACGCTCTAATGCATTGCTGTCATTCTGTAACACTGTAACTATGGTAATGACATGCCCTATGTTTACTTATAAAAAAAACTCTCTGTATTTAGTTGAAACACGTATGTCATTCGAAATTTGCGAAGTATTGATACTGTTACGTGAAGTTTTGTTCTTTGTTTTTATTATGAAGTAGAAAAAGAAAGAAATAGAAAACGTACGTTGATATATCAGCAATTATAACTTGTTATTTGAGTAGGCTGTGTTTCATGTTGTTTTATGAAATACATTTTGAAACTGTCAAACAAATAAAAACTATTTTCACTGTGATTAAATAATTTAACATAGGTATATCGTTGTTTTAAGCATACATATAAGCTGTTTACATATAGATATTTATAATAATATTTATAAATATGCCCGGCAAACGCAATAATAAACAAACAATGTAGATTGTCTTGAATTTGTACCAATATTTCATTGCTGAAAAAGAAAAAGGAGAATTACTTATTCCCGTATCAGTTGTTCTAGAGGTATTTATTTATTATTAAATTTATAAAGTTATTCCAAATATTCACATAATATAGTTTTAAAATATTTGATATCAAAATATAACTTTCCCGCCATAATTTCAAATTGATTCATACGAACTACAGGTATGACGTCACGGCAAAGAAGTTTGGGACGGACTATATCTTATATGACGAGATCAGTATTGAAGTACTTACAATATTGTATTTTCGGTATTTTCCTTTATTTGACTTAATCAGGAGGTGTTTCTTTTGCTTTTAATGCAATTTCAATAATTTCTTTCATTTCTAGACCAAAAATAAGAATGTTTTTAATAAATGTCAGTTTGTGGGCTTCAATATTTTTCTCAAACAAATAATAATCAAAAACAACTTTGTAACCATAACAATCGAAAAAATGCACTAATACTATCAAATTTTTTTGTCAACGCGATTATGTCAAATACAAATGTCATTCTAGGCAATATAAAAATTGATTATAATGAAGTCGTACATAAAATATTGTATGTAACTCGTACATAATCGGACTTTATAGACTCGCCTTATTTATTAGCATCGTTCGCTGCGCTCACTCTGCCATAAACAACGGCTCTTCAATAAAGTCCTAGATTATGCACTTGTTACATAAATATCTATTATATCTTCTTCTGCAGTGTAAATAAAATGTAAAATATATTTGTGGTAGTAGCAGTAGCAATAGTAAGTACTTATATATTAATATATTTGCATAGGTAATAAGTAAAAAGAATAAAGTAGGTATGGCGGGAGTTCTTGTGGTGGCCACGTCAGATTTTTTGAAGTTCGTAACATAAAATATTTATTTCTGAGTTAACTAGGTGGTCAATTTTGATAATACTTCGCATACGTATTCATATATAACCACACATTAATTTAAATAGTAATTAAAACAGAGTTTATGGATTTGAGTCTAGAATTTAATGCAACATATTCAGTATCATTTTTCCTATACCCACCATGTTAAAAATGCCGTATTTAAATGTGAATATCTCTCGATAGAAACGGTCAAATCGATTGAAATTTGAAATGTATATGGAAAACAGTGTCAACAACTGATTTTTTCATGTTTCTTTAAAAGTTTATGAATTTGTTACAACGCTCGAATCACCTTAACATAATGAAGCTTCAAGCTTCACAATAACCACAATAACAGATGTAACAGCGAAACGAGCTACCTTAAATAATTTCTACACTATTAAAGATACAATAAAAACTATGGGACGAACTTTTATAAGATCAAGGTGGTCATCCGATTATAAAAGAAAATATATTATTTAAAACAATAGTTCTCAAGTTAGAACACAAAGTTATATTATTTTAAATGGCATAGTGTATAATTATATTTTTGGTCAATTCGATAGTTTTTTTCCGCATGCAATTATTTTATACCCTAACATATTATATGGTAGAATTCAGAAAAAAATACTTTATCGAATGGACCAAAAAATAGAGACCATTCCATTTTTAAAAATTTAACTTTGTTCTCGTAGGTACCACTTGAGAAAATTTTCTTCTGTAATCGGATGTCCCCTTTGGTTTTTTAAAAGTTTGTCCCATAGTTTTATTGTATTTTTGACAATAGCGAAATTATTTGAGGTAAGTACCTCGTTTCGCTTTTACATCCTGTATAATCTATATCTAGTGACGAGAGTTTGAAAATAGTATTATTAAAGAACAAGTTTTATAAGAAATTATTTGTTCGCACGCGTCCATATTTAGTAATTTACTAAAGGACAAGTGCGAAAAAATCTTACATAAGGAGTTCTTGCATACATACTTATATATCTTTCACGCCTATTACCCATCTTGGGTGTGACAGACTCACATTGTGAGTTTACAATATAAATATATATATTTACCGTGTGTACGGTTACCAGTCGTCAACTCACGGGTACTCATGACTATTAGCAGAGAGTACACCACAGGGGAGAATTCTTTATATTATTTTTTCTATTTGGCGTCTATTTAATGAGGTACACTCGACACTTGAAATAATGAGAGAGTTTAAGGAAACTTTGCAAAATTAATCTAAACATTGTAAAAATGTTACCTACTAGAATTTTTTCATAATTTTTCACCGCGTAGATTATCCAAAAATAAATATTAAAAAACTACATTTTACATGGCCTATTATTTAGCGAAATGATAGGTAATTCCAATTGCTTATTTAAAACGTACATTATTATCTCACAGATCGTATAAAAGTAATACAAGCATCATTTATCACGTAATTAACAAGAATTTATTTATAAAATAGACATGACAACGTTGAAAAACGCGAAATTTGAATTTTAACTAGAAAAAAAAAGACATCTATTTATAATCACAACTTTTTCACAAGAATGAATGGTAATGTGCACAAATGATAAATAATTTATAACTAACGATTTGTATGAAATTTCAAGTGCAGATTCTCTTCACCTTACATCTGTCAGATTAACATAAGAACGCGAAAAATGACATGTACAGCACAGCGTTGGGCGAATGAAATCTTATAAAATAAAAAAAATTTACATAATAAAAATTAATAATATTCTTAATTAATCTATTTAAGTCTCATTTTATTAGAAAAAAATGCAAATAGACTGCGTTTACATATAATAAAAATGTTTATTATTATTTTTTATAAGTTGGAACCGTGATATTAAATACATTGCGAGCATTGGAGATGCCCCTAACCCCTCACCACCCGAATGTACCATCTTAATATAAAAATTTAAATTAAACTGTCATAAATATAGGTACACCAAGTTGATTTAGGAAAATTTATATGTGTAATGTTTTGGTGCCATTTATTTAACTGTCACTATCACTAAAATAGCTATTTATGTAACAATTAAGGAAACGAAGAATGTTACCTTACGTATGTGAAATTCACAGCACGAGGCGCAGCCGAGTTATGTAAACACATAAATAAGGTAGCTACTGAGATTGTTGTAAACAATATTTTTTCTACTTTCGTTCGAATAAATGCATTTTTATTTAATTATGAAATAAAACAACAACATCCAATTTAGGTCATCTACGTCAGTATTTGTATTTAAAAAACGTCAAAATTTTTTTAGACATGTTCATGCTTCTCGCCTAACCAAACGCCCCCGATCTGGCGCAACTGACGGTTCATAGGTGTCTAAACAATCATTTAAAAATTAATTTATGAGGGATCAGATGTTCGGCAATTTTTGTCATCGGCTTCTGGACTAAATCTATACCGAAGACTATATAGTATGTGAAGCTGCCACACCCGCGTTGAATAAAATGCTATATAAATATAATATTGTATAAATATATTCCCGCCATTTTCTAGAAATGAGTTTTCATCAAAATTTATAAACAGTAAATCAAACATTAACGGCGGATTTCTGCAGCCGCATTTACATTTAATTTTCATTTAATTTAATTTAAAAGATAAATGTGTAATCATGGCCTCCTTTAGTTACAGGCCGGAGCACAGACAGTGTTGCCGCTAATTCTAGTGACGTTAGAGGGCCGACCGGCCTACTGACAGCTTATGCGATTCAGCATTTAAACTCTTATAATTACTTGTGCAAGCGATAACACAACATTTTGCAGGCATATTTATTAATTAAATAAATATTAATAACAAAACTAAAGCAACGAAGGGCGGAATACATACAGGATGTTCATTTTAAGCGGCGCACCATTGCTAACTCGAGAACTATAAGAGCTACGAAGTTGGTTAAATTAGCAAAAAATTTCTATTTTACATGACTACTTTAATGAACGAAAGAAAAAATTGTTTAGACCAGTGGTTCTCAAACTACGGGGTGCAACTTTCTTATTTCAAATGGGGACCTATTTGTTTTATTTGCCTATTCTATTCAGTATTTTTTTCTGAATTCAACGAGATATTAGTTTTATACCCTTGCATAACAAAAACATTTGAAAAACGCTTTTGAAAATTATGATAATTTAATTAAAATCTGATTGTTAGTTAGTGTTATGGAAGAAAACAATTGAATATTTTGTTTCATATTAATTGTTAGTGGAAAAGATTCTAGTATACTACACTGATCAGACCAAATAAGGTCGAAACACGTGTCCGTAGTTACCTCCACCTTGTACCCTACTGAGTACTTAGTACCTTGAACTTATACACTCAGTAGCGGTCCTGATCTCTTAATTAAAATAAAATAATCTTTTTCATTATCAAATAACAATTAATATGAAACAAATATTCAATTGTTTTCTTCCATAGCACTCTTGTAACACTCAGATTTTAATTAAATTATCATAATTTTCAATAGCGTTTTTCTCATGTTTCTGTTATGCCAGGGTATGAAAGTAATATCTCGTTGAATTCAGAAAAAAATACTGAATCGAATAAGCGAATAAAACAATAGGTCCCCATTTGAAATAAGAAAGTTGCACTCCGTAGTTTGAGAACCACTGGCCTAAAAAAAATTTTCTTTCATTCATTAAAGTAGTCATATAAAATAGAAATTGTTTGCTAATTTAAGCAACTTCGTACCTCTTATACTTCTCGAGATAGCAATGGTGCGCCACTTAAAATGAACACCCTGTATACGAGCAGTAGCGCCAGCAGACAATCTGCGCGCAGACGGCCCCCTCGCTCTGTTGCCATTTAATACATGCTCCGGCCTGTAACTAAAGGAGGCCATGGTGTAACATTCTCATTTAGGTTTTGAAATGCGACATTGTTACCATAGTTATCTTTTAAAATAAATTAAATGAAAATTAAATGTAAATGGCTGCATAAATCCGCCTTTAATCTATAATTTCAAGAATTTGTTTTTAAAAATAATTTAAAAAGCTGCTTATAATAACTATTTTCGATAATTATTTTTACTTCATAAGTTTATCCCAATTTTACACGATAAAAACAAAATAAAATTTTACGTCTTAAATAAACCGCAAACAAAATTAGAACCGGTATCAATTTGGTGTTGTTATGACTAATATTTCAGTTAATTACTGGTAATCAAAAAAGTTGCTTTTTGACATTTGTAAATAATCAAATACACAAGAGATAATAACTAATGGCTAATAGAACATATTTTAGGATGTTTGTGGATTATGTGACAAACTGGCTAGGACCTGGTATAATTTTTTTTTTTATTTTACGAGCAAAATTGAATCTCAAAATAATCAAAATTCTAACGATTAAAATGCTGTAAGTTCCGACACGACGTAATAATATAGTTGTTACATTAATACAAAAAATGATGATTTTGGGACGAGTAATGTCTCGTTTTCATGTATCCGGAATCCGCAGATTTCTTGCGGAATAAAATGGCCGCCACGAATTCCGTCAGTAGTTAAATAATTTTTAACTTTCTGCGGAACTCCGCAAGCTCCGCAAGTTTTGACGTTTAAACTGTCAGTTGTTATAACTTCAAATATATATTTATTTATGTTGAATATGGAGATGGAATTCGTGGCGGCCATTTTATTCCGCAAGAAATCTGCGGATTCCGGATACATGAAAACGAGGCATAAGTCGGCTGCCGGACAACGCGTAGCGTAGTTCAGCGATCATATGCCCAGTGCACACGGAGAAACTTTTTGACAAGTTTCCTGAAAATGGAGATTTTCTTTGAAAAACTATAAATATGTTTATGATCACATGTCACATTTGACAAATAAGAAGTTAGTTGCACTTCACAATGTTTCCTGAAAACGCCTCATTTTTATAGGCGCCGTTAAAACTTTGAAGTTTCCGGAAACTTTTTTCAGGAAACATGTCAAAAAGTTTCTCCGTGTGCACTAGGCATTACGAGTCTCAAACAAACATTTTTGTATGAATGAGACATAATATTTTAAAAATACATTACACAGAACTAATTTCCATATAAATAAATAATTTATTTTAATTCAAATTGTATTTCTAAATACTTATATTCTTTATTATAATTTAAAAATATGTAATTGATTGAGTATTCAATTTTGCTTGATCAATAATTATTTAGGTACAATTCAAAACTAAAATCTCTCATACATTTTTCAAATTCAAAATCATGCCATAGAAATTTTTTACCAAAACTATTACTTTTTTAACTATATGCATTGTAAACATAAATTATTAAATTTAGATTACAAAAATAGCCGAATTGTTCAAGATCAACACATCAACAGCAAACAGTAAAGAATTTCAAACACAAAATATTACATTAATACAGAATTGTTTACGTTGTATAAAAAGATCTTGTCTGTCATTATAAAATGATTTCTTAACATTTACATGATTCAAGGTTACTATTTACTAAAGTATCTCTCAAAAATTGAGGTACGTGAACACACAATTCAAGACAACAACGTATAAATACTGATTAGTTTTAAGAACTGTTTATAGCACATTAATGTGGCAAGACGTGTTAATATTGTGATAAGGAAAATATATTAGTAAAACACTGTTAATACCTTGAATAACTTCGTTTGACAATTTTGTTATTCCGACTAGGAGAGTCGTGATTTTCTCTATCTCTTGGTCTCCCGTGTGGCGGCGACTGATCACCACTGATAGTGACTACTTTACGTTCTGATGCACTTGGCGATCGGCTTCTCTAAAATAGCAATCCAAAACAATCCAATATCAGCGGGAGAACTCTGCAATTCACTAGCATCAATCAAAACTAGGCGTTAGAACAACGATAATGATTTAAAACTATGTTTAGGTTAATAGTTTGTTGTTAAATTCACTGAAAACATAATCGCATGTAAAACAAAAGCTATTGATCTCGTGGCATGTGACGGCGTGGTGTTCGTTAATCAACCGGCATGAATTCAAATAGACCAAACCGAATGATATAAATAAATTGCAATCCTTGTATCTATTTTAAATTGTACAGAAATCCTTTACCTCTCGGTCACTCATTGCTGGAATCTATTACTGATACAGAACTCACAAAACTAAGAGCATTAGAAGCTCAAATACCAACTCCAAGACTAACTATGGCGTCGTTTATTTCTTGACAAATAAAACTGTTAGTCCAGCCACCTGGCGACATCTATATTATTCAAAATGCACTCATTACATTGGTTATTTAATTTTAGAAAAACTATTTTTCAAATTTTAAACCCAAAAATCCCTAAATATTTTAATACCAATTTTCAATAAATTATTATTTATTTAAGTTTAGTTCTGGTATATTTTTAATTATTTATTGACAACGTTTCGGGAATTATGCGTCATAAATAAATAAAAATATAACAGAACTAAACCCAAAGAAATAATAATTTATTAATTATGATCTCTGATAATTTCTATCAACCAATTTTTGAAATTTGTTTATTAAATTGATATTTTAAAGTTAAAATAAAATAACGAAGTAAACAATTGTGCTGTTGTTATAAATATAAATTTGTAATAACTTTTATTTATTTTATAGTTATAATTAAATTATTATGGAAAATTGAAGAAGTAGAAGGTATATAAATTTTGACTTTGACAGTTGTTTCAAATATTTTAATTTATTAATTTTATGACTGTAAAAAATGAGCCGGTTTTATTTGTCGTAAAAAATTTGATTATTGTAACGTATTTTTTACAATAATATTAAGTTAAAATAACAATTTAGCTAAATTTAGACGAAAAATATTAGTGGAATTTAGTTTTGAACGTGGGGAAATTCTGGAATATGTTAAAAACAACAAAGTAACGTCCACAGTCGCTGATTAATTTTGTCGTTCGTCCATTGATGACAGTGCTTTTCTAGACAACATGGCGGGTGCAATGTTATTTGAGCGAGCTCAAGCGATTTCAACCACAAACCGAGAAGAAGGTATTCATCTTTTAAATAAAATAGTGCAGGAGCAAGATATCGAAGAAAATGATGAAGACAATATCAGACTCAAAGAACAAGGTATACTTCAACTTGGCGAACTTTACAAGAAAGAAGGTAAGGCTAAGGAACTTGCAGACCTAATCAAAGCAACAAGACCTTTTCTTATCCTAATAAGTAAAGCGAAAGCTGCAAAACTCGTTCGAACTCTGGTGGATTTTTTCTTGGACTTGGAAGCCGGCATCGGAATCGAAGTTCAGTTGTGTAAAGAATGTATCGAATGGGCGAAAGAAGAAAAAAGAACATTTTTACGTCAATCTTTAGAAGCTCGTCTAATTGCCCTGTACTTCGACACTGGTATGTTCCCTGAAGCTTTACAACTAGGTTCCACACTTTTAAAAGAATTAAAGAAATTAGACGACAAAAATTTGTTAGTAGAAGTTCAATTACTAGAAAGTAAAACCTACCATGCTTTAAGTAATCTCCCTAAAGCCCGTGCGGCTCTTACATCAGCAAGAACGACAGCAAATGCGATTTATTGTCCTCCAAAAATGCAAGCAGCTCTTGACTTACAATCAGGAATTCTTCACGCCGCTGATGAACGAGATTTCAAGACCGCCTACTCTTACTTTTATGAAGCTTTTGAGGGCTACGACAGTGTAGAATGTCCAAAAGCACTAACAGCTTTAAAATACATGTTACTATCAAAAATAATGCTTAACACTCCCGATGATGTCCAGCAAATTATCAGTGGGAAGTTCGCATTGAAATACGCTGGACGGGACATCGATGCTATGAAAAGTGTGGCGCAGTCTTCTCATAAACGTTCTTTAGCTGATTTTCAAACTGCCGTGAAGAACTACAAGCATGAGTTAGAGGATGATGTGATTGTACGTGCGCATTTGGGAACCCTGTATGATAATATGCTCGAGCAGAATCTATGCCGGATTATTGAACCTTATTCCAGAGTGCAAGTGGACTACATTGCCAAGACAATAAAGTTGCCCATGCCACAGGTAAGATAAGAATCAAAAGATAATATTTCTTTGTTTTCTTCTTTGTAATAAGTATTTTTTGTAAACTTTGCAACTTGTAAAGGAATCTAAATGCTACAGACCTGTAAAACTAAAAAACAAAATAATAATGATTGCATTATTCAGATAAAATATATATCTTTCAATAATTAGATGATTTGCAGTTATTAATGTATACGCTATACCAGTTAAAATTGCACTATAATGTTACTATTTATAGTTCACTTCTTTGCTTATTATTTGGTTATCAAAGATTCAAAATAGCACTACTTAAAGTAATTCTATTTTGTACCTATTACGCATTATTGTAATTTAAAATTGAAATAATGATTTTCTTTGTTCAAATTTTAAAAACAATTGTTTTGTTATATTTTTAGTGCAAAAATACATATTTTATGCTTTCTAAAACTGATTAATCATGGTAAATATTCTTGAATGAATTTTAATTTTAAACTGTTATGATTTTAAAATAGATGGCAATGTTATTTTTGGCGCAAATTTTCTTTTTAGCAGTATTTCATTGTCAGCATTTATTCAGATAATTATTTTTAGTAGCAATGACTACACGTAATACCCAAATAAATACGCAGTTTAAGATTAATGTTTTTCAGTTTTGATTAACAATTTGAACTCCCAGAATCACGAAACAAATTGTAGCTATCACTAATATTTATTTTATTGTCAGTTTTGTACCTAACTTGCAGAAATAATGTTCATTTTTATCATATTAGTCATCAATAAATTATTGCGAAATAACATAAGATTTTTGGCAATTCAATCTGTATTCTTAAATATTATAAACAAATGATATAAAAGAATATAATTAATCATTATCATTAGGTACAAAATACAGAGTGATCACAAATTATTGACCGTCTCATAACTTAGAAAAGTTCGTTTTCTTATCAAAACTATGTTCCGTGGAAAAAAGTTAGTACTCATTTCTTATCAAACGAATATTATGTAGTGTACGATTAATTGATGTTTAGTAACAATCAACAGAAATTTTGTAATTTTTCATCTATAACATCATATCTACGAGAGCTGAAATTTTGAATATAGAAAAACAATACAACAAACATAAATGTAAATAAACTTGAATTTAGAAAGAATTTTGATTGAAATTATTATTATTTATGATTACTGGAACAGATTTTTATAAGCAGCGGTCTGAAACTATTTTCAGATCTACACTATTAGCAACGGTCTTCAAAGAAGCATTAGTCTGCAATTGTTCATTTTCAAGTAACAAAGTGAAGTCCAAAAGCGTACTATTAATACCGATGGTAGAAAAAAGATGTTTTGCTACGACGTCAACATTTTTCTGTTTTGTGCAATTTTGCAACAATATAGCAAACATGTTAAGATTAAAGATTATCATGACATGCTATTGTATAATATACTGTCAGTGATTATTCAAACATATGTATTAATGTAAATTGAAACTAATGAACTGTTTTATTTCAGGTGGAGAAGAAGCTGTCTCAAATGATCTTGGACAAGAAATTCCACGGCATTCTCGACCAGGGCGAAGGCGTGTTAATCGTTTTTGAAGAAACGCCAATCGACAAGACTTACGAAATGGCTCTCGAAACCATTCAAAGCATGAGTAAAGTGGTGGACACTTTATATCAGAAGGCAAAGAAGCTATCGTAGACTAGTGTAGTTACTAACAGAACTCTTTCGTTTATTAACTTTGTTTACAGTTGTGAATATTTCAACAGGATAACAATGTTTTTACCTCTTTCCGTTAAAAATGTTGAATTGAGATATTTGGTAACACTACTTCATGTTGTACATATACTTTAACTGTTCTAAAACTACGGATGGGTTTGTAACATTACTAAATGTGTGGAAATTTAAAATATTTAATTCAACATTCTAAATAAAGTATTTATATAATACAAAAACGACTTTTATTTTTCCTTGTTTTATTGTAGATAAACTTGTTTCATGATATGTATCAAAAATATGTTTTTTCAATATATCATAAAAAATTTACATTTTAAAACTGTCAAGAGCACATAAAGCTATTGTTTTCATAAAATAGTTATTTGTATAACAAGTTTTGACAATATAGTTTTGTCAAACGAACGAAAATTGCAGCTCGAGCGAAAGGAGGGTTGCAATCGTTTAAGTTCGACAAAATATTTTCAATACGTGTATTATTATTATTTCACTAATTTTGAACTTCATACATGGAATAATTTTGAACTTCATACATGGAAGTTTATTACCGCTTTGTTTTTTAATTGTTTATCCTCTCAGCGAGTTATTTATTTCGAGTGAAAACAATTTCATTCTATGAACATAATATCAACAAATAATTTCCCTAAATTTCAAATAAATAAATAAATGCAAGCATAAAACACAATTCTTTTCAATTTATCATAATATTTCGTTATTATGTTAAGTCGTTAGAAAATGCACTTTGTAGAACTGAATTATAATTTCACTGATTTTGAACTTTATAAATGGAAGTTTATTACCGCTACGTTTTTTAAATAGTTTATCCTCAGTTTGTTATTTATTTCGAGCGAAATCAATTTGTTTCTATAAACATAATATCAACAAATAATTTTTCTAAATTTAAAATAAATACTAGCGCTATATAAGTAAGATATTAAATGTAGTAATTGAACGGAGGATGGCTTCAATACAGAAGAGTTTTCCTGTGAATGAATCTTTTTTATTCAGGGTACCTCTTCGACCATATATAGTGATGTATGGTCGAAGGGGTACCTATTCTAATTCATAGCGACAGTCGCTAGCGAAGTTCAGTTGATAACTTCGTGACGTCATTCCGTTTGTAACTATATCAAGGGTTAGGGATATTTGGCCTCCAGTTGATAACGACTGATAGAGATTTTACATTTACTTTGAAATTTGGCAAGAAAAATTGCTAAACCACCATTTTACCTGTCACCTATCATAAACGTATTATTTGTTTTAAAATAAGCCATTTTTTGATTTTGAAAGTAAAGTATTTTTTCAAGGAAAATGTCAATTTCTTATTTTTTACAATTTGTAATTTGGATTATTTAATAAAGTTAACTAATAAAATAGTATATTACATTACAAGTCATGAAAATGTTTCATTGCAGACGAGGAGGCGTTTGAAGAATGCGAGGATGCGCAGCGCCCGAGCATTTCTTCAAAGCCTCCGAGTCAAGCAAAGACATTTTTATGACGCGTGATGTATTCTATTTTTTTTAAATCGGCAATTAAACTTAAAATTATAAAAAAAATTAGGTTTGCATAAATCATCAGAGCTGTCACAAATTTTAGAAAAAGTTGTCATGACAAGTAAACAAAGTTGAAAGTAAAAATGACTAGGCATGAAAATAAAATTTTCATGCCTAGTCATGAAAATCTTACTTTCATGCCGCAAATTAGTCTGCAAATGACGATTTTCATGCCGATTTTGAAAAAAAATATTGAATACATAATAGGAACCGTGATAATAGGTAATGAACTCATAATTTATTGGTATTTTATGGTTATACAAATTGACGTACAGAAATTGTCTTTTAGCTTTCTGTAACAAAAATATTTACAAAAAATAACATAAATGTGCAATACTAAAAACAGAATTGTTGACTCTTCTGTATTAATAAAATTAACATACATAAATTTATGAAATAAATATTTTAACCATAACGAAGTTAGCAAGCAAGGCGCAACGCGCAAGTCTACCGTAGCGAGGGTAGCTAAGTCGTAGCAACAATCGCTTGGCTACTACGTCACACATGGTGGGGGGTTATCAAGACAACCCAACTTATCAACGTGTTTGAATATTCTAGTTTTTATTTGTATATTTTAAATGGGCACCGGATTGTATGTATACATTAATGTTTATAAGTCTAGATATGGCGGAAGGTTGTGTGATGGCCACGTCAGATTTTTTACTTTAACAACGCGAAATTGCATTTATATGGAATGAGACTTCGGCATGGCACTAAACATTAAAAAATGAAAATATAAAAACCCCAGTTCTTGAGATAAAAAAATCTGACGTGGTCACCACAAGACCTCCCGCCATACCTACTTTATTCTTTTTACCTCTCGCCTAGAGAGGTATAGGGATCGTGAAAAAATTCGATGTCGAGATTTTTGTCAATAAGCACGTTTTAGCACCTTTAGAACCTATTTTGACTATTTTCACGATGATGTCTGTGTGTGTGTGTGTGTGTGTGTGTGTGTGTGTGTGTGTGTGTGTGTGTGTGTGTGTGTGTGTGTGTGTGTGTGTGTGTGTGTGTGTGTGTGTGTGTGTGTGTGTGTGTGTGTGTGTGTGTGTGTGTGTGTGTGTGTGTGTGTGTGTGTGTGTGTGTGTGTGTGTGTGTGTGTGTGTGTGTGTGTGTGTGTGTGTGTGTGTGTGTGTGTGTGTGTGTGTGTGTGTGTGTGTGTGTGTGTGTGTGTGTGTGTGTGTGTGTGTGTGTGTGTGTGTGTGTGTGTGTGTGTGTGTGTGTGTGTGTGTGTGTGTGTGTGTGTGTGTGTGTGTGTGTGTGTGTGTGTGTGTGTGTGTGTGTGTGTGTGTGTGTGTGTGTGTGTGTGTGTGTGTGTGTGTGTGTGTGTGTGTGTGTGTGTGTGTGTGTGTGTGTGTGTGTGTGTGTGTGTGTGTGTGTGTGTGTGTGTGTGTGTGTGTGTGTGTGTGTGTGTGTGTGTGTGTGTGTGTGTGTGTGTGTGTGTGTGTGTGTGTGTGTGTGTGTGTGTGTGTGTGTGTGTGTGTGTGTGTGTGTGTGTGTGTGTGTGTGTGTGTGTGTGTGTGTGTGTGTGTGTGTGTGTGTGTGTGTGTGTGTGTGTGTGTGTGTGTGTGTGTGTGTGTGTGTGTGTGTGTGTGTGTGTGTGTGTGTGTGTGTGTGTGTGTGTGTGTGTGTGTGTGTGTGTGTGTGTGTGTGTGTGTGTGTGTGTGTGTGTGTGTGTGTGTGTGTGTGTGTGTGTGTGTGTGTGTGTGTGTGTGTGTGTGTGTGTGTGTGTGTGTGTGTGTGTGTGTGTGTGTGTGTGTGTGTGTGTGTGTGTGTGTGTGTGTGTGTGTGTGTGTGTGTGTGTGTGTGTGTGTGTGTGTGTGTGTGTGTGTGTGTGTGTGTGTGTGTGTGTGTGTGTGTGTGTGTGTGTGTGTGTGTGTGTGTGTGTGTGTGTGTGTGTGTGTGTGTGTGTGTGTGTGTGTGTGTGTGTGTGTGTGTGTGTGTGTGTGTGTGTGTGTGTGTGTGTGTGTGTGTGTGTGTGTGTGTGTGTGTGTGTGTGTGTGTGTGTGTGTGTGTGTGTGTGTGTGTGTGTGTGTGTGTGTGTGTGTGTGTGTGTGTGTGTGTGTGTGTGTGTGTGTGTGTGTGTGTGTGTGTGTGTGTGTGTGTGTGTGTGTGTGTGTGTGTGTGTGTGTGTGTGTGTGTGTGTGTGTGTGTGTGTGTGTGTGTGTGTGTGTGTGTGTGTGTGTGTGTGTGTGTGTGTGTGTGTGTGTGTGTGTGTGTGTGTGTGTGTGTGTGTGTGTGTGTGTGTGTGTGTGTGTGTGTGTGTGTGTGTGTGTGTGTGTGTGTGTGTGTGTGTGTGTGTGTGTGTGTGTGTGTGTGTGTGTGTGTGTGTGTGTGTGTGTGTGTGTGTGTGTGTGTGTGTGTGTGTGTGTGTGTGTGTGTGTGTGTGTGTGTGTGTGTGTGTGTGTGTGTGTGTGTGTGTGTGTGTGTGTGTGTGTGTGTGTGTGTGTGTGTGTGTGTGTGTGTGTGTGTGTGTGTGTGTGTGTGTGTGTGTGTGTGTGTGTGTGTGTGTGTGTGTGTGTGTGTGTGTGTGTGTGTGTGTGTGTGTGTGTGTGTGTGTGTGTGTGTGTGTGTGTGTGTGTGTGTGTGTGTGTGTGTGTGTGTGTGTGTGTGTGTGTGTGTGTGTGTGTGTGTGTGTGTGTGTGTGTGTGTGTGTGTGTGTGTGTGTGTGTGTGTGTGTGTGTGTGTGTGTGTGTGTGTGTGTGTGTGTGTGTGTGTGTGTGTGTGTGTGTGTGTGTGTGTGTGTGTGTGTGTGTGTGTGTGTGTGTGTGTGTGTGTGTGTGTGTGTGTGTGTGTGTGTGTGTGTGTGTGTGTGTGTGTGTGTGTGTGTGTGTGTGTGTGTGTGTGTGTGTGTGTGTGTGTGTGTGTGTGTGTGTGTGTGTATGTGTGTGTATGTGTGTGTATGTGTGTGTATGTGTGTGTATGTGTGTGTATGTGTGTGTATGTGTGTGTATGTGTGTGTGTGTGTGTGTGTGTGTGTGTGTGTGTGTGTGTGTGTGTGTGTGTGTGTGTGTGTGTGTGTGTGTGTGTGTGTGTGTGTGTGTGTGTGTGTGTGTGTGTGTGTGTGTGTGTGTGTGTGTGTGTGTGTGTGTGTGTGTGTGTGTGTGTGTGTGTGTGTGTGTGTGTGTGTGTGTGTGTGTGTGTGTGTGTGTGTGTGTGTGTGTGTGTGTGTGTGTGTGTGTGTGTGTGTGTGTGTGTGTGTGTGTGTGTGTGTGTGTGTGTGTGTGTGTGTGTGTGTGTGTGTGTGTGTGTGTGTGTGTGTGTGTGTGTGTGTGTGTGTGTGTGTGTGTGTGTGTGTGTGTGTGTGTGTGTGTGTGTGTGTGTGTGTGTGTGTGTGTGTGTGTGTGTGTGTGTGTGTGTGTGTGTGTGTGTGTGTGTGTGTGTGTGTGTGTGTGTGTGTGTGTGTGTGTGTGTGTGTGTGTGTGTGTGTGTGTGTGTGTGTGTGTGTGTGTGTGTGTGTGTGTGTGTGTGTGTGTGTGTGTGTGTGTGTGTGTGTGTGTGTGTGTGTGTGTGTGTGTGTGTGTGTGTGTGTGTGTGTGTGTGTGTGTGTGTGTGTGTGTGTGTGTGTGTGTGTGTGTGTGTGTGTGTGTGTGTGTGTGTGTGTGTGTGTGTGTGTGTGTGTGTGTGTGTGTGTGTGTGTGTGTGTGTGTGTGTGTGTGTGTGTGTGTGTGTGTGTGTGTGTGTGTGTGTGTGTGTGTGTGTGTGTGTGTGTGTGTGTGTGTGTGTGTGTGTGTGTATGTGCGCCTACTATAGTCTTTCGTTCTGATTCATTATCTCAAATTCTACTGTACATAAAATTCTAATATTTTGCAATATACATTTATATATGTTAATGAAGAGCTGAGAAGATTTTGGTAAAAATCTGCCAACCGGAAATGGTATTTTCTTGAAGCATTTTAACATTTTTTGCAAAAAATATAGAAAATACTGCGATAGTTACAATTTGTCATTCGACATTTGAAAGAACAAATTATCTTTTACAATATTTATTTAACATCGTTTCTATATCTCTTACCAATAAAGGAAAATTAATTTTCAAAAATTTGTAATTTTACCTACCACGATTTGTAAATCATAATATAGGAACAAAATTTAAAAACAAAATGAAATGTCAATGTGATAGATGAACAGACGTATACACAGTTTCTGAAATTTTTGTGACACCATTTTTAAATATAAATATATTATTAACTGGGTTTGAAACTTAGAACCGAAATATAATAAATTAAAAACTGACTGAATTCCATTACGTTTTTATCTTTTTATCCTTCCATTAAACGTATTCAGTCAAGAAGTATCACCGATTCATTATTATTATTATCACTGGATATAAGGTAATAAAAATAAAAAATTTATCTACAAAGAGCTAATTTGATTTTAATGCCAATAGGAATCGGTACTTTGCTTGAAGAACTATAACCTATAACAAAAATTACAAAAAGTAGCCTAACCAAATCCAAATTCACATATTACAGTGTCAAGGCGGGAGGTCATGTGCTGGCCACAACAGATTTTTACTTATTTAGGCCCGGTTTTACCATTGATAGTTAAATTTGAACTAATAGTTATATATTTTTTCCGTTTTACAAGTGGTAGTTAACCACCAAACTGATGGTAAACTGTGAATTACTGTAACTACTACCTATTCTATTAGTTAAGTTGTAGTTATTCGATCTGACATTAGCGAAACAAAATTATTTTTTTCTGAGTGAATTTATTTTATGAAGTGTCAATTTTTTAAAATGTTCAATTGGGATTTTGATGCTTATGAAGATGATGATGATATTATATTAAGACGTCCGAAAATTATCCGAGAGCGAATAAATCATTTCGAGAGATGGGATAGACAAGATTTTTTTATGAGATTTCGGCTTTCACCAAGAACTGTCGAAAACATTTTAGAAGAAGTGGAAGATGCAATAGCACATCCAAGCAATAGGTTAACTCATTTAAAATCTGTTTTAAGTCATATTATCACGCTTTTTACAGGAACAATGCTCTGTCAGCAGAAGATCAACTTTTGCTTACTTTAAGATTTTACGCTACAGGATCATTTATTAGTGTAGCTGGTGATTTTACCGGTGTTAGTAAGTCTACAGCTAGTACAACAGTAGCTAGAGTTACCTCAGCTATAGCTTCATTACGTCCGAGAGTTATATATATGCCTGAAACCCCTGAAGATATTGCTGTGTGTCGACAGAAATTTTACAACATTGCGAGATTTCCGCGCTGCATAGGTGCTATCGATTGTAGCCATGTTAAAATACAATCACGCGGAAATTTTTCGTAATAGAAAATATTTTTTTTCGTTGAATGTGCAGACTGTGGCGGACGCTGAATATAAAATAAGGAATATTGTGGCACGATGGCCAGGATCATCACACGATTCACATATATTCAGAAATTCTCGGCTGATGCATTTATTAGAAACTGGCCGCTTTAATGATTCAGTAATCCTGGGTGATAGCGGGTATGCTATTAAAAATTATTTAATAACCCCTCTTAGGCAAGCTCAAAATGCAGCAGAAAATTTATTCAATGAATCACAAATTCGCACAAGAAATCCGGTAGAAAAGTCTTATGGCATTTGGAAGCGAAGATTTCCTGGCCTAGCATTAGGATTCCGATTAAAAATGGAAACAATCCAGTCAATAATAGTGGCCACAGCAGTGCTTCATAATATCGCTTGCGATGAGCATGAAAGAGTTCCGCAAGTTAATGAAGAAGAAGCTGTTGCTATCCAATTAGTTAATAATATTAATAATAATGTTGCTGTTGTACAGCCCGCAAATAGAGGAGGAATGAATAACTTAGTTAGGCATAATTTAATATAGGTATAATTATTTTGGTAGATTGTAAAATAAATAGTACTTTTTAACTTTTATTTATACAACACTAAAAATAAGAATAGCAATATAAAATCGAAATGATTACAAATTTTGTGCATTTAATAATTGTTTTTCCTTAAGTTCTAATTCAATATCTAAAATTCTTTTTTTAATAGTCCATTCTTCTAAAAATTTTTGTTCTTGTAATTTTATAAATTTTAACTTCTTCATACAGCTGTGATTTTGTGTTCGACAATGTTCTTGTTCCTATTATTTATATAAATAAAATATTAAAAATATTTAATGTAACGCTGATTTATTTTATACGCACTTTTACGTTGACTGACTGAATGATTAACTTTTAATTTGTTGCCAACTGGTTTCTTTAACATAGCAGGGGAATATTGAGACCAATTTCCTTGAGAATCTCCAAATGTACAAATTACTTTATATAGAATAAATCTCTAAATAACAATGTAACATCTTTACCATTCTGTAAAGCATTAGACTCACTACTTTAAATTATTTAAATTTTGAGCTACTGCTATTAATTTGCTGTTAATTGCCTGTTCAACTATATTGTTTGCAGGATCATCTACTACATTATCCACAATTTCCAATTCAATTAATGCCGGCTGATTTGTTTCTATATTTGGGTGTATTTCTAGAAATTAAATAATATAAGTCACCGTTGCAACATATCATCTACAATCTGTACCGTACCGTTATTTTCACAATCATCATCATAAAGAGATGGTAAACCTTCGACAGTTGTTTTCCCTATTAAATCGCGCATTTCTAAATCTATATTAGTAATGTCGACAAAAACAGGGGGTCCTCCACCAGTCTGTGACAAAGATTTTTTGTTTGTCGAAAATTTCTGCTTGCACTCTTTTTTCATGTTTCTATATTTAATAATCAACGATTGAGTGTCTCTGAAAATTCCCATCTTACTCTGAGTATTAAATTCTTTTTCAATTTGGGCCCATACATTTTTTTTGGATCCCATGTCGTTTGCCCACTTTTTTTATTTTCAACAATATTTTCATACTTCTTTACCAATTGCATAAGCAATTCTTGCTCTTCCCCCGCAAAATTACAACTTTTTTTTTATCTTTTGGAGTTTCCATTTCAATAATAGTAGAAATATCACATAAATGTCATGAATTTATTCAAAACAAAACTGAAAAATATGGTTAGGAAAGGTTAGACTACGTGATTTTTGTCACCGGAAATAATATGCGCTGTTCAAAATACTTACCAACATTAGAAATTTAATACAAAATTGCAGGTTACGTAACTAACACTTTGAAATGTATTGATAAACAAATTAAAACTTAACTAATAATTAACTACTACTTAAATATAACTATTAATTACTGAACTACAAGTTAACCATCAAATTGAAAAACCGGCCCTAAATATACAAATATATTCATATATAAGTACTATTACTACTGCTACTACTCTACTCACAAATATATTTTAGTCATTTTATTTACACTGCAGAAGAAGATATAAACGATATTTTACTATTGTCACTGTGACTGTCATGTCATAATCATTTAAATTTTACGTAGTAAGGCCGAATTCACAATGGACGTAAGCATAAGCGTAAAGAGACTTTTTTAAACGAACGTAACAGATACGTAAAGTTGAACTGTATTCAACTTTACGTTTCTCTTACGTGCATACGTATCTGTAGGTTAAGATTTATGCAGTTTTGAAATCACATAGTTCAAAAACTTAATTGTTATTTTGACATTTAAAAAATGTTTTCTTACGTGATTCTTATGTTTACGTACATTGTGAATTGGGACTAACAAATGATACGATCATGGATTACAAGATACGGAAATACTAAATTATAAGTATTATACTTTAATCATTCTTAAATGATAGCAGATACAGAAAAATTTATAAAATACCGATTGTAGATAATAATCACATAATCTTTCATATAAAATAAAAAAATTTGTCTTAAATTTATCGAAATATTTTTAAGAAGTACTACTTCCGGTTTGTAGATTGAAACCAAAATTATATTGGGCTTTTAAGAATCGTATTGAAACCTTAAGGCGGTTCACTTGTACCAAAAATATAGCGGAAAAGTGACCTCGGCATATTATAAACTGAGCCCTTGCTTTTAAACCTACACTATTTATTTTTTATATATGGCTAGATAGTAGATGTCTCTAGAGTGCTATGAAGTCGAAATCTTCTTATTGCTTAGAGTTTTATTATTAAAAATTAAGGAACATGACCAATTTCACTCATATTTATTCTTATTTTTTCTTTATTTCTGTTTTTAAAATTAACAAAATAGCTCCATAGCACTCTTCACAATCATATAAGTAACGTTTTAGAACAAAGACAAAGATACTATCTTAATATAAACACGTGTATTTTGTAATATTAAATTGAGCAATTTACTTCATTTTTATATACAGTGGTGTCGCTAGTAGTGCGTCGATGTTCGCCAGACATCAAGTCCCGCCTACGGCATGTCGCGGAGAGAGGATCGAGGGGAGGATAGTGAAGCGAAATTATGTTGTGGCTTCTTACTTTGGCTTTCTGAGTATCTGAGTAGTTAAAGGTTTTCTAAATTTCACGAAATTTATTTATTATGGCGAAAAGTGACCGAAATTTAAGCCGTAAACCACGGTTGTCAAAACAACGAAGATCGTTAAAATTAAAACTTAGGCGTTCTCAAAAGAACAAAATATTAAATAAAGATGACAATGCGATTTCGAAAAATAAAGAAGAAAAATCTACAAATGATAGGTAAAATAATACATATTAGTAAAGCTGATGTAGGATCATGCCAGATTATATTATCAGGGCTGATACGAGCCGGGTGCAGGGGGATGCAAATGATTTAATTTGTTTGACATATTTAACTATTATAAAGCTAATATTGCAAATATTTTCTGTAGCCAAAAATTAAATAAATATAGTTTCTTACAATAAATTCGTCGACTATACAATTTTGTGACATTGTAGTAATTTCGAAGCAGATTCTTGAGTTTTTGTTAACATTGTAAGAATATTCGCGTATTTGTATACCAGAGGTGTAGCTGTTTATTCTTGATAAAAATAATAGTCTCGTTAACCATTTGTGGGAATTTTTTTTCTGATTCTTCGTTTAATTCTTTTATTTTATAAATTTTAATAAATAATTATGTTGTTAAAATATGTTTAATAAGCTTCGGGATTTTGAACCTTATTGGAACAGACAGCAACTACTATGACGCACGATTTTTGGCGTTGGCAGATTTCAAAATTGAATACCTTTGGTACTCGTATATCGTATATGATAATGTTTTTATGAATTTTAAGTTCATTATTAATAATTTCGATTTTGGTTAACGACCCTATTAAATTATCTAAAGTCAATACCCATTGGATGCATTGTTTTCTATACAGAGGATTGAAATATTTTTGCCCCGGGCTTCGGGTCCAAAACAGGCTTTCGATGCCGATTTGCTATGGTCCTACCATAACTTTATTGTAATTTTCAAAAATAGGTACCAATTATTATAAAATGTATTAATTTACAGTTGTACTAAAGAAATGCACAATAATGTTGATAAACAAAATAACAGGTACGTACCTACCTATACTATTTATTCATATTTTACCCTATCTTTTCACTTATATTTTTTTTAAGTGACCCGGAATTTGATAAACATATCAGTATAGAAAATAGACATATTTCTTTTCTGGGCAGGTAAATAATAAAATTTTAAAAATTCCTAAAGTAGGTAATATTAACATTAAACTGGTTTTAGTATCTCAGAAAATGACTTAAAAGAAGCCGGATGTAGTTTTTTATCATGTACTACAAATTCGCCATCAATCGAAACAAAGTATATATATACCTATATACAGGGTGTCTGTTTATAAATGGACCAGCATTTATCTCATTTATTTGTTGATTTAGCGTTTTTTGTCAAATACATGATTTATACAGTTCATGTGTAGTAAATGATAGCGGATGTGAATCCTTGGTATCACTTCCGGTTTTTGAGGAAGTCATAGCAAATTTCAAATGGAACATTGTATTTTTATTACGAATTTGAAAAGTACATTAAATTTGCTTTACGGTAGTATAAAAAAGTCATATGTTGTATTATTCAAATATTAAATTACGGGCACTTAAATTATGCACCTATGAACGCTGAAATAAGTAAGCCTTGCCGCGAAACAAAAACAATAGTTGAAAGCAGTTACCTGTCAACATTTTGAACATCTTTTATAAAATTAAAGTTAGGTACTCCCGCGGGAGTACCTCGCGAGGTACTCTAATAAATTAATTGTTTCTTAATTATTCATAATACGCGTTTTCTTTATTATAATTAGATTTAAGAGATATTTTATTGTAATTTACATTGATTGTTGACAGGTACCTAACTGTTTTCAACTATTGTTTTTGTTTTGCGGCAAGGCTTACTTATTTCAGCGTTCATAGGTGCATAATTTAAGTGCCCGTAATTTAATATTTTAATAATACAACATATGACTCACGTGTATTATTTCCAAGTAAAAGGTCAATTACACATAACAAGGAAACTGTTTTGTTACTTTATATTTTGGACTCCTAAAGGAATGCTGGTTGATAAAGTATGTGTAAATTATAAGCAGGTACGTACCTGTGTTATAAAAACTATCAAACTATTTATTTTTATAGATATGCTATGATGAGGACTTCTGGAAAAATATATGTCGCCCAAATTAAATTATCTTTACTATAACTGCCTTTTACCAGATATAATAGATAGTAGACAAAAACGAAATTTACCTCTAAGAGATATAAAGATGAATGATTTATATTTATAAAAGTTTGTAACCTGCAACAATCATTCCAAATAAACAATTTTTTCTTATAAATGCATGATTTTTATTAATCAACGAATTATTGGTTGCGTTCAAAACACGTAATATTGTATTATATTGCCCAGCTCTAAGTTTTACCAAAATGCAAAACAGAATTAAAAGAAAAAATGATTTTCACTCTTCTAGGCAAATAATATTTACGTAGAATTGCTTTAAAATGAATATAAAAATAATAACATCATTCTATAAACGAAAAAACCTTGGGATTTAGTAGTGCTAATCAATATTAAGTGAACTGACTGCACCCGCTTCTCCCTGAAAACAGTTCGATTGTTGTTGTCGATACAATTGTGGTGAACATTTAAAGCGGTACTAGCCTAATTTATTATGGAATAAAATTTAATAAATTTCAAATTAAGAAGGTATGACCAACGGAAAAATATTGTAACTAACTCATTTGTTAATAGGCGATTAATAATCTCAACAATTAACGCGTTTGCTTCTCTCACGCGTTAAAATGTCTCAATTATTAATCGCCCTCATTAACACACTAGTTTGTTAAATAACTATTAATATTTCAATTTTCAATCAAACAGTATCGTACTAGATAAATAAATCTATCTGTACTTAAAATTTTAACTGAATACTTCCAATATATTAATATTACAAGATATGTTTCAAATACAAATGCAAAATTTTAAATATCCACAAACGAATGAGCTGTTATTTTTCTGCTTCCTCCTGATTGGCTGATTGAAATTTAGGGAGTAGGAGTTGTTCCAGCCTCTTTGCTCGCTTATCGCTACCTCGCCCTTTACACTTACAAAACCATAGATGGTACGTGAAAGCACGTGTTACGCCTTAAGTACAAAATTTGGTATTTAAATGTTTGATATTTTTGGACTTATCGTGTCCGAAAAAATCCTTTATATTAACCTCACCGTCGTACGGCAAAAAAACAAAAGTCAAAAATGGCCCACTTTCCGGGATCCTATCGAGCTGAAATTTTGCAAATAGATTTTTGTCACCTAACAATGCACTTTGGCAAAATTTCAGATTCTCCGCCATCTTGAAACGAAATGGCTAGCTATCTCAAAATGTACTGCACCGATAGACCAGAAAAGTTAGGTTAGAATTTGCTTTTGGCGCGAGTTCATAGTTTGAATTCGCTAGTACAGGTTTCTTATGGGAGTTTGATTTTACAGACAAAAAAATGTTATTTTATTAAAATTCTTAAGCAGCTCTTGTTAAAAATTCGATAGTTTATTTATTTAGTAATAGACTGCAACAGTTAAAACCTATAGAAATGGTAAAGTAAGAAAATTATTAGAAATTAATTTTCAAGCTGCAAGCAAAATAACGTGTGTCTTTGATAGTTCCTCAGGCTAAAGTGAGAGCACTGTATCAAAAGTAGGGGTATGAGCAAGACAGATAATTGATAGCTGTCAACGACAATCTAAAATCTAACCTGTATGTTCTGAGAGTTTGTGTTTTCTTTAGAAAATCTTTATAAAATGTCTTCAAATTCAGAAACGCGAGCTATATACGATTTCTTCGTTGATGATAAAAATTGCATCAAAAATGGAGAAAATGCTTTTAATTCGAACAATGTGTTGAGTTGCGGCTTTGATGCTGAAATCAAAGTTTTGAAGGGTTCTGTGCAAGCAAGAATGCGAAAATCACAGACCAAATAAGTATTTAGATAGGAATCGTACGTGTTAATCATCGGACCTACGTTAATAGCGCTATCTGATGGATGGAAGCGCGAACTAAGTCGGTATAATCGTTACAATAGGTACTGATTGTTAATAGCATTGTTTATTTTTTACTTATACAGAGAGTTTTTTTTATAAGTAAACATAGGGCATGTCATTACCATAGTTACAGTGTTACAGAATGACAGCAATGCATTAGAGCGTTTTTTTTTATCATTAAACATAGGGATAATAATTAACATACGAAAATAAATATAAAATATAAGTTAAAGAAATGATAAATTATTTATTTATGTTTTCCACACTTAAGAACTAGGGAGATACATTAAACTAATGAGAATTTAAGAACTAGGTAGACACTTAAAAAATAATGTGTACAATGGTGACAGAATGAATGTTGAACAATTAAAAAATCGAATTAGTGCTGCTTCCAAAATATTACTCCCCAGCAAATGCTATAAATTATTTTTATAATCGTTTAGGATATTGTTTAGAAGATAATGGTTCCAATTTTGAGCATTTAATTCGTTTAAAAAAATTCTCATTAGCTTAATATAGGTATCTACCTAGTTCTTAAGTGTAGAAAATATAAATAAATAATTTATCATTTCTTTAATTTATATTTATTTTAGTATGTAATTATCCCTATGTTTACTGATAAAAAAGACGCTCCAATACATTGCTGTCATTCTGTAACACTGTAACTATGGTAATGATCTGCACTATGTTTACTAATAAAAAAAACTCCCGGTATATTGATTTGTACTTGTTGAAGCAGATTATTCAAAAAATACTTGGAATTCATTTGAACTTAATAGTATTTTATGAAAAATCTGCTTCAACTACAAATCAATATATAAATAAAAAATAGAAATCAATATTTTAAGAAAACTCAAATAAAGGATATAAGATTTTAAAATTTAAAGAATAACAATTTTATTATTTTTTGTACATTATGAAAATAAATCTTTACACGTAACACAAAAATGAAAAGTCAACTCTATGTACACATTCGCGCTTTATGTAGGATAAAATATTCTTTTTGTCTACCAATTGAAGTAAACGTCAACAGAAATAGGTAATCAAAAATAACAAATAATAGCACAAAGCGGCACAAAGTAACAAACAATAACACCAAATAACGAACAATAACACAAAGTAACTAACAATAACAGAAAATAACACAAAAACTGCAGCAGAATTAATGACACAAAGATGTAGCAAAGCAAGTTACAGGAGTCGCGGAGAATTTTAAATCTTCCATTGTTAAATTGACGAGTGGAGGAAAACAAGGGGAACATAATGAGCAAATGATACTGGTGTCGCCATCACATGCATGGAAGCGTAATGAAAGCAAAAAAACAAAACGCTGTACCCACAGCCACCATTTAAGTTTCCCGGGCCTGGCGAAAATGTCAATACGAAGTTATGGTAAGAATATTTCTTTGTTGAAAATAAAATATGTTTATAATAGTCTACTATTTAAATTCAAAAATCATGCCTTTGTGTTTATAATCAAATATTATTTAAAAATACAATCATGGACCAATCCGTCTGCTGTATTAATAAACTATTACTGTGCATGGTTACAGATTTTCCTAAGAAGTGACACAACAATTTTATTACAAAATGATCACAAGTAAACACGACAATATCCTTTTTGAAGTCTGATTTTATAAAGAAATTTAAGCTCCTCTTAAACTTGCTTTCATACTATATTTACATCAAATGTTCCAAGTGAAAATCAAATTTTTGACCGCAGTGGTAAGTCATAAAATATTTTAAAATAATTCGCATTTGCGAAATTCGCGACATTGATATGTATTACCGCACTAGTAAGTCATAAAATATTTTAAAATGATGCGCTTATTGTTGGCGCCTTTTGCTAATGTATTGAGTAAAATTTTTTTTAATCGGGTGTTCTGGCGGACCTCATTACTTCAATTTATTTTATTAGTTTTTAAAATTGTGTATATTTCCCGCCAGAAAATCTCAAATGTCTATTTGCTACAACAGAAGCTATGACGCATGCGCCAAAGTTGTACGACTACATCAAGACATACGTCCATTGAATTTGTCATGTTCTCTTATTGTTTAAATAATTATAAACTGTGCATAGTTCATGTAAATATTTTTGTACGAATATAGTATTAAAGTATCGTTGTAGGTGCTACATGTAATGATTTATATAAGAGATTTACATTTATGAGTTTTCTCGGCCTTCAAAGTTGGCCAAACATTTCTCCCGTAAGAAATACACGGGAATCAAAATTATAATCTCAGCGTTATGAACTGAGTTTGAATTTGGCGCCCATTTTTGACCGTTACACTTTTCTGGTCTATTGCGGTCAAATTTGGTACAGTAATAGCCAAGGATCTAACTTATGATATAGATATATTAAAATGTCAGCCCGCCGTTTTGAAACAAATGGCGGACAGATATCTCAAAATGTACTGTAACTATTACGTTCAAATTTGGTACAGTAATAGCTAAGAATCTGTCTTAAAACATAGGTATATTAAAATGTTAGTCCGCCATCTTGAAACAAAATGGCAGCTAGCTATCTCAAAATGTACTGCACCGATCTGATTCAAAAACAAAAATTTAAATAAATATAGATCGAGTCTCATATATAAAGGATTTATAGTGAAAAACTGTGTTTTTACGGGTTCGTTTTGTTTTTAAATTACGCAGCAGTGACAAAACAAATATTCACAGAACACGCGGCAAATTATAAATATTTGTCCAGACTAGACGAGGATAGCACATCCACTTTTTATTTCTTACACTTCTGTATGAGCTGTCTTCCTCTTTTCTTACTCAGTGCTAACAACCGTTCCGTTTTTTGTAGCCGTTTGTACATTTTCTTTTCACTCGGGATTAATTGTTTTTCTTGGGTTACACCAAGTTCCTTTAATGTTGTACTTTCTACGGATCCTACAAAAACATACAAATATATTAGAAATACTTCAGGCTGAAACAGGTATATTATATTCTTTAACAAAAGTAAAATTATAATATAAATATGGGAGTTTTAAAAACAACTTAGTTGAGGAATTTAATATGAAGATAAGCTGAAAATATTTGGGTGAAATTGTTGCTGAACTGTTTTTGTTCCTTGATTGTTTTTGATAGTAGTCGTGTATCTATGATTTAAAATTAATAAAAGAGAGGGTTTCTGGCCCGTTTTACATTAAAATGTGAATATTACGTTATCTCTTCGTTTGTGCGAAGTCGGTGGTAACTCTAACAACTGATATGCAGAAAGCTTCTTCGGAAACTAGGGTTCCTGGCAGTTTAGAGGTATATTTTCAAATTCCTGAATTTCAGACACAAATTCATCTTCCAAAAAATACTGAATCGAATAAGAAAATAAAAAAATCTGACGTGGACACCACATGACTTCCTTGTACGCCTATTAAACTGTTCATACTTTTCTTAATAACTAAAGAACTAACTAGAAGAAGATATAAACGATATTTTACTATTGTCACTGCTACTGTCACTGTCATGTCATAATCATTTAAATAATTTAATTATAAGTATATACTTTAATGATTCTTAAATGATAGAAGATACAGAAAAATTTATAAAATACCGATTGTAGATAAAAATCACATAATCTTTCATTTAAAATAAAAAAAATTGTCTGAAATTAATTATTTATCAAAATATTTTTAAAAAGTACTACTTCCGGTTTATGGATTGAAACCAAAAATAGGAGGTGCACAACTAGATGCTATAATAGTAATAAAGAACTATTGTAATCGCGAAAAATATCAGTTTTCAGATTTTGATGGAAATATCCGTTTTGACCCTTTCTGAATCCATTATGACTAGTTTCGTCGTGACGTCTGTACGTACGTACGTATGTATGTACGTACGGACGGACGTATGTGTGTCGCATAACTCAAATACGGTTAGACGTAGAAAGCTGAAATTTTGTATTTAGAACTGTTATAGCATCTAGTTGTGCACCTCCTATTTTTGGTTTCAATCTACAAACCGGAAGTAGTACTTTTTTAAAATATTTCGATAAATATTTAATTTAAGACAATTTTTGTTATTTTAAATGAAAGATTGTGATTATTACCTACAATCGGTATTTTATAAATATTTTTGTATCTGGTAACATTTAGGAATAATTAAAGTATATATTTATAATTTAGTATTTCGGTATCTTGTAGTCCATGATCGATTAACATTTGTTACTACCACAGACCAAACAAGAGGAAGACTGGACAGCTCAATGCTACCAATATTTACGAGATTTCACACCACCTAGCGGTTCGGCCCCTAAACTAATGCTTTGTTCTGGTTGGTGGGTTTCTAATTGGAATACAAATTCTTATAATGTAATAAAATAAAAATACAAGTTTTTATGAGAAAAATATATATATTGAAAAAATATTTGTTATGCCTGTTTACACGTTATAAAAATAAAATATTAGGTACAATAAAAAAATATCGTCGAAATGAAGCGGGCAAACGCGATAGCCTCTAACATATAATTGACAGTATCACTGTATGTCAAATTATTAAGATCCATTCGGTTCATATTGTGCATCCATTTAACTTGGACTCGGAGGTTGTCATCTCGAGGGAAGCAAAATGAAGTATCTCTTCATTTATTTGACAGAAGGTTGACCAGGCAGTTTTTAAACACATTTCTTAGTCTAAAATAATAAAACACAGTTAATATTTAAAAAAAGAAAGAAGAACGAACACTAATAAACAATGCATATATTTCCATTTAAATCTTTCTATAATAAATAATATTTATTTAATGTTTATTTATAAAATGACAGCTTAAACATTGTATTAAAATTATGTAAACAAACAATACCTATGACCTATATATTACAACATTGGTAAATAAAATAAAAATATTATACTTACAACAGGCATAACTGCTATTTTTTTGCATCAAACACACAATGAAGAAAATAACCTTTTAAATATCACTGTTAAATGAAATGAAAACAAAATTCAAACTTGACAGTTTTATCGGTCAACAATGAGATTGTTGATGGTACGATGGCTGGGGGAGGAGGGGGGACTGTGGAGTGCTACACTAACGCCAACAGTCGGTGAGGCCCCTGAACTAACTACTGCATCAAAACATATGCAAGTTGGTAAATTATTTCACATATAAGTGACATCGGCCTGGTTACTACGTAAAATTTAAATGATTATGACATGACAGTGACAATAGTAAAATATGCTTTATATCTTCTTCTGCAGTTTAAATAAAATGACTAAAATATATTTGTGAGTATACTAGTATAATAAGTTAAAAGAATTTTTTATATTATTCTACATTTTAGTTATTAAGAAAAGTATGAACACACAAGGCGTACAAGGAAGTCATGTGGTGTCCACGTCAGATTTTATAATGTTATTATACAGGAGGTTCAGTACAGAGAATCAAATTTACTCAATTTCAATTGGCTATAACTCGTCATTTTCAAATGGAACAGCCTATATTCTGTTGTGTGTATTTTTGCATCTTCTTATGTTATAAAAGGTGTCCTATGCCTAAAAACATTATTTAAATTAATTTCGAAATTAATTTTTGTTATGCAAGGGTATTCAACTAATATCTCGTTGAATTCAGAAAAAATACTGAATCGAATAAGCGAATTAAAAAATAGGTCCCCATTTGAAATAAGAAAGTTGCACCCCGTAGTTTGAGAACCACTGGTCTAAATTTTTTTTTGTTTCGTTCATTAAAGTAGTCATATAAAATAGAAATTGTTTGCTAATTTAACAAACTTCGTAGCTCTTATACTTCTCGAGATAGCAATGGTGCGCCACTTAAAATGAACACCCTGTAGTTACAGTTGTACAGGAAAAAAATTCTTAATTTTTACTATTAAAATAACTTCAGTACACCTTTATAAAACAATACGTGTATTCGGCTTTTTTTAGAGAAAATATTGAATAACTTGGCAACGCCGCGGAAAACTAAAATGAAATTTATATGTTCGTATAGGTAAATAAAATACAATTCAAAATATATAAAAATATATAGGGTGTTTCATTTAAAAAAAGACGAACAATTATTGCCAAGTCGTTATGCAACATGAAAATGAAAATAATTTTAAGTTATATTTTGAGTAGACGAAAAATTCTGTTAATAAATTTATGCTGTATTTTTAACAACAAGGGAGATATCGACGACGGGCATTTCGATGACTCATCCTGTATATATATATATATATATATATATATATATATATACAGAGTGATCAAAACAATCTGATAGTCACGTGACCCGCAATTTTCCTAAATGACATCAAAATTTGATTTCAAGAAAGAAAAGTTTGATATCCAAGTTCATGGGCGTGCGAATTAGGATAATAATAATTTTATTTTAGTAAGTATTTAAGTACCCCTGATCGAATATATGCTTCGATAATAAACTTATAGTGTACGCCTGTTAAAACTATTTCGGGTGGTAAACTTAATATAAACACATTTAAAACTTACAAATATATATAATAATAAGGGTGCCGTATGCCTAAAAACGTTAATTTTGAAATTAATTAAATTAATATTTTTAGGCATAGGACACTCTTTATAACATAAGAAGATGCAAAAATACACACAACAGGCATAGGACACTCTTTATAACATAAGAAGATGCAAAAATACACACAACAGAATAATAAAATATAGGGTGTTCCATTTGAAAATGACGAGTTATAGCCATTTGAAATTGAGTAAATTTGATTCTCTGTATTGAACACCCTGTATAATAACTTTTAAAAAAAGTTATGTCAGAACAAAGAGTATAGTTACAGCTGTACAGAAAAAAAATCTGCTGTGGCCACCACACGACCTCTCGCCTAACTCTGCTTATTTTACTAATCTAATAAATAGTTTAACTTACATTTTAATAGTTTCATATTTATGTAAGTAGTAATATGTAAACGATAATGTAAACCAAGATCCAAGCAAAAGATGTCAACTGTACTGTCACTGTCATAATCATTCAAATTTTATGTAGAAACAAAGTTCATATCATGGACAACAAGATACTGGAATTTCAAAAAAATAGAATATTAATTGTATTTTATTTTATTGTTAAATACTACCAGATTCAGCAAATTGTATTTATAATTATCTGTACCCATAGATAATTATATTTTCTTTTATTTTTAATTGCAAAAATTGTCATAAATAAATAATGTACCAATATATTTAAGGAAAACTTTATCAAGTTTCAAAAAGTACTACTTCCGGTTTGCGGATTTCTACCAAAATGTTATCCGTTCTTAAGATACTTATTAAAACCTTAAATATGAAATTTGGTTATTAAAGGTTTGATACTTTTTCAGTTATCGTGGACGAAAAATCATCACATACGTCCATACGCACACACACACACACACACACACACACACACACACAGACATCATCGTGAAAATATTAAATTCGTATTCTAGAGATCCTAAAACGTGCTTATCCACCAAAAACTCATACTCGAAAATTTTGACCCATTACAATACCTCTCTTATAGAATACGAGGCGAGAGGTAAAAAATTCATAATTTTTACTATTAAAATAACTTCAGTACGCCTTTATAAAACAATACGCGTATTCGGCTTTTTTTTTAGAGAAAAAATTGAATAACTTGGCAACGCCGCGCAAAACTAAAATGAATCTTATATTTTCGTATAGGTAAATAAAATACAATTCAAAATATATAATAGTATATTATGCAACAAGGGAGTGAAGTGTATGATTTTTTTCAGAGGTGTAAGATTGTAACCCGACGCGAAGCGGAGGGCTACAATACACCGAAGGAAAAAATGCACTTCACTCTCGTGGTGCATATACTATTTTATCCGCGACTAGCATTTATATCCTATTATAGTCCAGTCAGGAGAGGTTTTGACTGAAGACTAATACATAACCAAATGAAATTTGGCATGTGAGTAGTTAAGAACATACAGAAACAAAAAAAAAATTCGCTCCACCTCGGTATGCTCCGCTTCCCACAAAAATTTTCAGTTGAAACTCAAAATTTTCTTGTAACGCATTTTCCTCGAAACCTATCAAAGATTTTGGAAAACTGTTTTGACAGGATGAAAGCTGAGGAAATTTGCTATCAAAATGGTATTTGAAAATTTTTCATAAGTAGCACCGTGTAGGCACCAGCCATTTAATATTCAAATGACTTGAGAATTTTATGTATAGTAGGCGCTACATTGCGAATGACGTAATAAATTCGCCGCTACAGAATGAATGTGGTATAACTTCGTTAAAGAACATCATTTTGTAAAGATAAAAATTGCATTTTATTCGTCGAGGCTTCCACTTTCAATTGCACTAATAACATTTGAATTTCCGACCCCGTTTATACCGAGAAACTTGCTTTTTAAAGAATCATAACTCAGTATTTGAAGACGTTCAAAGAATTATCAATATTTTCAATATCTATGAATGAAATTGTAAACTCGTTGAGGATTATCTTCACCAAATCATCCCCAATCACATGCAACTATTTGGAGGGTTGTGTGTTGTACGTCCGAAAAAAAAACTGGTTTTTGCTATCTCATAGATTTCTTTATTTATCGCAGGCACGAGCATTTTTGAAAATAGACCACTTGTTTGCCCCGTAAATAGATTTTTAATGAGCATATCGTTAAGTACAAATCCTAATCAACAAGATTCTGTAATTTGTTTCATCAATTGTACTACTACGTACATGTAACAGATGTTTTCCTAAAAACAGATCATAACCTATAAATAAAGAAGGTAGCGAAAACCAGTTTTCTTTTCGGACGTACAACACACAACCCTCCATATATTTGCATGTGATTGGGGATGATTTGGTGAAGATAATCCTCAACGAGTTTACAATTTCATTCATAGATATTGAAAATATTGAGAATTCTTTAATACTGAGTTATGATTCTTTAAAAAGCAAGTTTCTCGGTATAAACGGGGTCGGAAATTCAAATGTTATTAGTGCAATTGAAAGTGGAAGCCTCGACGAATAAAATGCAATTTTTATCTTTACAAAATGATGTTCTTTAACGAAGTTATACCACATTCATTCTGTAGCGGCGAATTTATTACGTCATTCGCAATGTAGCGCCTACTATACAGAAAATTCTCAAGTCATTTGAATATTAAATGGCTGGTGCCTACACGGTGCTACTTATGAAAAATTTTCAAAGACCATTTTGATAGCAAATTTCCTCAGCTTTCATCCTGTCAAAACAGTTTTACAAAATCTTTGATAGTTTTCGAGGAAAATGCGTTACAAGAAAATTTTGAGTTTCAACTGAAACTTTTTGTGGGAAGCGGAGCATACCGAGGTGGAGCGAATTTTGTTTTTGTTTCTGTATGTTCTTAACTACTCACATGCCAAATTTCATTTGGTTATGTATTAGTCTTGGGTTTCAGTTAATTTTTGACTCTCCTGACTGGACTATTATAGGTAGTTATGATATTTATATTGGCAATAAATAAAAACATTTTGAGATTAATACTTACTTGGTTACCTATTTAACAATATCCATAAACATTTGAAATTCTTTTGTTAGCAACAAATTATTTTCTGACGTTAGAGCACGTTACAATTTACAGAGTATTTTTAACCTAACTGGATGGAGATTGTGAAGAGCTATTTGAATAAGTGGCCTTTCCAGATATGCCGAAAGTTTTTATTGGATTTAGGAACGGTAAACCTACGAAACAGAACATAGGACACAATACAATTAGTAAGGTACCGAATATAATAGCAAAATATTTGCACTTACCAAATGCCGAATATTATACGGGACATTCCCTGCGACGAACTTCTGCTACCATTTTCAGAAAGCGGTGGTGACATATTGTCGTTGAAACGACACGGGGGATGGAAATCCAGAGCGATAGCAGAGGATTACATAGAAGAATCCATTGCCGATAAAAAAAAGAATTGCACATGGTACAAGGTTCATGTCAACCATCAATAGTACCTATTATAGCTTCGTCATCTTCGTTTAGTAACCCAATGCTAGAAATTCGGAACGAAGTCATAAACAATCCCGTCACAACTTCAATAACTATTGGTGGCTCTAATAATACCTTCCCAAACTCTGGTACGGTGGATAACGAAGCCAGTAAACTCTTGCACGAGTGCGCCAGCAGCAGTCAACATGTCGTATCACAATTATTATAACCTTAAAAACGCTACATTAATAGTCACATTCAAATGATAATAAAATAAACATTTACTTACTTATTTAAAGATTCACCAGTAAGAATTAGCAAATAATCAAACAAAATAATAATAATAATGCGCAATTCTATCTCACATGTGACAGGAAATCAGTTCTCATGACTGATTTTACTGGAAGTGGAAGTTATCTACAAAATATGTGGCGCGAAAATTGAATTGTGAATTTACAATATTAATTTTAGATTCTTCAGTTTCCTTATAAAAGTGAGTTAAAGTACCGGAAGTAGTAGATAATAATCCATTATTAACTGCTTCCCGTTTCTAAGCAAATACGTTATAGAAATACAACTTCTTGAGACAAAAAAAGATCAATAATTGTGTGTTTCCATGGCTAGTCGCGGATAAAAATATATAGGGTCTTATATATACCGTGAATTTATTTTAACATGAAACATAGGACTTTTCATATCCATGGTTACGAATTTGACAGCAATGTATTAGAGCGTTCTTTTTAAAATCTAACATAGCTGTAATAGTTCCAAGAGACGCTTTCAACATAAACTTTTAATTATTTAAACTATACCTACATCGTATTTCCAGGTAGCAACATTTGAATTTTGTTAATTTTTGTTAATTGGAGTCAAACTGATGCTACCTGGAAATACGATGTAGGTATAGTTTAAACAATTAAAAGTTTATGTTGAAAGCGTCTCTTGGAACTATTACAGCTGCCCAAATATGTTATATTGGTCAAGAATAATACAGTTATATTGATTCCCTATGTTCGATTTTAAAAAGAACGCTCTAATACATTGCTGTCAAATTCGTAACCATGGATATAAAAAATCCTATGTTTCACGTTAAAATAAACTCACGGTATACAGGTTGGTGGAGGTGAAATGCGAACATAGGAAACATACATGACAATCGAACTTTCATGCCAGGTATCTTGATATATTTTGTAGTAGTGTCACAAAACGAAGTAATGTGAATTTGTGTGGCAAAAAGAGTAATCAATAACAGAAATAATAATAAAATCTAAAAGTGCATGTAAACTTTCTCATTCTGCTCGTACACATACATTATTATGCAAAGAAAATATTTTAATGAAAATAAAAATTTCAATAATATGACAGCTACTTTGACATTGACAGTATTCCACGTATATCAAGATGCCTAGCATGATAACTGCATTTGTCATATATTTCCCTATGTTCGCATTTCACCTCCACCAACCTGTATACAGGTTGGTGGAGGTGAAATGCGAACATAGGGAAATACAGAGTGATCAAAACAATCTGATAGTCACGTGACCCAAAATTTTCCTAAATGACATCAAAATTTGATTTCAAGGAAGAAAAGTTTGATATCCAAGTTCATGGGCGTGCGACTTAGGATAATAATTATTTTATTTTAGTAAGTATTTAAGTACCCCTGATCGAATATATGCTTCGATAATAAACTTATAGTGTTCGCTTGTTAAAACCATTTCGGGTGGTAAACTTAATATAAACACATTTACAACTTATAAATAAAATGACATTTTGACATTAAAATACATGCCACTGGATTGACAGCTAATGCTAATAATTTTTTCCGTGGAGTAAAAATTGAGCACTACCCAGGTCACTTGATAATCACTTGGTTTTGATCACACTGTATATGACAATGGAGCTATCATGCTAGGCATCTTGATATACGTGGAATAAGTACTGTCAATGTCAACGTAGCTGTCATATTATTGAAATTTTTATTTTGATTAAAATATTTTCTTTGCATAATAATGTATGTGTACGAGCAGAACGAGAAAGTTTACATGCACTTTTAGATTTTATTATTATTTCTGTTATTGATTACTCTTTTTGCCACACAAATTCACATTACTTACTTCGTTTTGTGACACTACTACAAAATATATCAAGATATCTGGCATGAAACTTCGATTGTCATGTATGTTCACCAATGTTCGCATTTCACCTTCACCAACCTGTATATTAGTTAAAGAATAAAAAAATATCTTACCAATAAACAAAACGCTGACATGTACTTGTCTAAAATTTAATTTATTTTTTTAAAATGTCTAAAACTTGTTGTCTTCGAAGTGCAGGGTACATATTCGAAGTCCTCGATCTCGTATTTGGTTGCTTGTTATATCTAGCAGATCTGGGCGATCTATAGCGTCTATCCATTTCCGTGGACTTTGATCATTCCTTGGAAAGCAAAAAAGTACACCTTTTTCACTTGTTTGTCACACAACCAGTATGCAACCAGTTCTGGTACACTTCAATTTCTATAAAAACATAATAGATCATTATTTACATAATACATGATGCTACATTTTTGGATAAACAATCAATAATTTATTAATTATGAATTATGAAAATTTCTTTTACTTTATAATTTGTCTTAAAATTATATAAACTTATAGATCTACTAGCGAACCCGGCTCGCGTTGCTACGCCTCCAACTCGAATTTAAAGGAATCTCGTTATAAGAATTACCATACAATACATGGTGACAATTCTAACTACGCCCATGATACCATACCAAATTTGAACCCAATCGGTTACCGCCATTTTGTTTAAAGATGGCGGACTGATATTTTAGTATGCTCATGTCATAAGTTAGATCATAAGTTATAACCATTACAAATTTAAACCCAATCGGTGCAGTACATTTTGAGTTAGCTAGCCACCATTTTGTTTCAAGATGGCGTACTAACATTTTAATATACCTATGTTTCAAGACAGATTACTGTACCAAATTTGAACGCGCTTGCCCTCCCCCACCCCCTTAAGAAATGAAATTTAAACCCAATCGGTTACCGCCATTTTATTGTGCTCATGTCACATGTTACATCAAGCTATTACATACCAAATTTGAATTCAATCGGTGCAGTAAACTCTGAATTAGATAGCCGCTGACAACAATGCAATTTGACATCGTTATAAACATCAAATAAATATAAAAAAAATTAATACTACATAACAATCCACAACTGTTTGTTTCAAAACACCTAGACCAACTGAATTCGAAATCAGTACCGGCTTTAGAGCGGGGCGAGGTAGGGCGGTCGCCCGGGGTGCCACTCAAGAAGGGCGGCAGACCCGGCGAATTAGTTACATACGAGCACGAGTAGATTCTTTTATTACATTTTTAATTGGTGTTATTTTTTCAAATTAAAACGGAGCGATATAATAAATTAGAAATTTGGTGGATGCATAAAATTATAATAAATCGTAATTCGAAATTGGCGCGTTCTTACGCCCAAATTGCTTTAAAGCACGCGCACTATGCAATATTTGATGACATTCTGTGGTGCGTAGGGCTGGTGGCGAGATTTGCGAGCAGATATACTTTGTCTCAGAATTCGGAGGAGCACCTATAAATGTCCCATTTATACAGGGAAAATAAATTCAAGTATAGTTTGGCGGCAAATTTGAATCACTTACAAATCAATGTAATATTTTAATTACAAATCAAATAAAAACGTTTTTTGAGCAGAGAAATTTCATTTTTAGTACTTGTTCCTGGTTTATCCCTTGTTAACCCTAACACCTTGTTACTTAATACAATTTACACGCAGATATTCTAACCTATAAAAGAACTGTTACATTTTGTAAACACTGGAGCTAAATTACTGGGTGTAAATATGGCTCAAAAATGAGCAATCTGATTGGTTAGAAAAACGCGGCAAATTTAATAAGCCCCTCCGAATTCTGAGACAAAGTATAGGTTATGTCAGTCGTGTCAAATTCGTTTGAATCGAAAGGATTTGGGTACTTACATAGTGAAATTAAATATAAATAATTTTAATGCATATTTAAAAGTGACGTGGCCGTAAATATTTTTGAAGTTCATTTTTACTTAAACGATCTATCACATCATTTTAATGTTTGTTGCAGGTATTTGTATCGCATAAACAAAAATGTATATTTTTTAATTCAATAAACTATTTTATTGACTTGATTAATGATCATCCCGAAGGGGGGCGGCGCAAAATTTCTCGCCCAGGGCGCCGGATTCGCTAAGGCCGGCCCTGTTCGAAATACCTATTCAACAACTAATACATAGTAGTTTAATTAAATGTCTGGTTATCTAATCTGTTTATTTTGTTCAATTAAGTGACAATCACTGTACATTTTCGTCATAAGAAAAAATAATTTTGATTTTTGTAAATAATATAATATAGCCTATGTCACCCGGGGATAGTGTAGCTTCCCAACGGTGAAAGGATTTTTCAAATCGGTTCAGTAGTTTCTGAGCCTATTCAATGCAAACAAACAAACAATCAAATCTTTCCTCTTTATTATATTAGCGAACCCGGCTCGCGTTGCTATGCTTCCAACT
Organism: Agonum fuliginosum; assembly: GCA_947534325.1. Taxonomy (NCBI): domain Eukaryota; kingdom Metazoa; phylum Arthropoda; class Insecta; order Coleoptera; family Carabidae; genus Agonum; species Agonum fuliginosum. The sequence goes on along the minus strand of OX384030.1, from coordinate 43,863,112 downwards.
CGAATTTAAAGGAATTATTGCCATACCATACATGGTGGCAATTCTAACTACGCCTATGATACCATACCAAATTTGAACCCAATCGGTTACCGCCATTTTGTGTAAAGATGGCGGACGTATATTTTAATATTATACTATTTTTATATGATAAATTTGAACTCTGAGAAATGAAATTTATATTGGGATTCTATAACTTCTATAAGCGTATCTATAGTAACTTATAGACCGATTTTAAAAAATGCTATTCTGGGCAAACCTATAGCTTACAGATTTCTATAAATGTCTTATAGATTTCTATAAATTTATAGACAGCTACTGACTCACCATAAGTCGTTATAAAAATATTGGCATGTGTCTGAAATATTGAAAAATGAATCAAAACTAGCAAATTTTACAATTTCAAACCAATTATCAAAAGAACAATTATTGCTGAGAAGTATATGTGTATAGAATGTGTTATATTTTATTTAAAATTTGCTTCATAGTTTATAAAAATGTCATCATGATTGAAAATCGCTTGGAAATAATACAGTCAAATTTAGGAGTTCTACTGAATTCATTCAATATGAATGACAATGATTATTTTAAACATAGTTTGATTAATTAAAATCTCTGATAAAATACTATCAGTAGAAGTAGTTTACAAGGTTCTTGCACCATCCCCTATTGCATTTAATTATTTATTCTCTAGGTATATTAATTTGTCTTCGAGTGTGTAGTATTAGCTTGAAAACTATAATTATAATTTATATTTTCCTTTAACTGTAAATAAAATTAATTAATTAATTATTGTGTTTGCTATATTTTCAATTTTTTGCTAAAAAATCTTTAATTATGTTTTACCTCATATTTTCGAAATATATTCTGAAATTTTATCAGCACGTGTCATGTGCGTTTCATCATTGTTTCATTGTGTCAAATTTGTATAATCATTTGTCGTGTCAATGTGACAATGGCCTTCTTCAAAATTAATAATATAATTGAAATTGCATGAAAATATTTCATAAGATTTTACATGTTTTGCTGCAAATTTTGTTAAGAATGTCTTTATTTTTATACTAAAATATTATTTCTCTTCTAGAAAAGCAATGTACAACAATTAATTCATTATATTTACATGTTACAAAAATAATAGTATGGAACTATTGGCAATACTGTTTTTAAGATTCTATAAGAAACATTTACAGATGTCAAAAGTTATAGACATGCAGTCAGAATACCATTTTAGCGAAATCTATAAGACTCTGTCAGTTACGGATTTTCCATAACGTATAGATCTATAAGTATATAGAATTTTAAGATAATGCTCAGAATCCCACCATTAAACACAATCGGTTACCGCCATTTTATGTTGTTGTTTTTATGTTGTTGTTTAATAAAAATATAGCCTATGTCACCCGGAGATAGTGTAGCTTCCCAACGGTGAAAGAATTTTTCAAATCGGTCCATTAGTTTCGGAGCCTATTCAATTCAAACAAACAAATCTTTCCTCTTTATTATATTAATATAAACTATAAACTTATAGATCTATAAGTTATGGAAAATCCGTAACTGACAGTCTTATAGATGTCGCTAAAATGGTATTCTGACTGCATGTCTATAACGTTTGACATCTGTAAATTTTTCTTATAGAATCTTAAAAACAGTATTACCAATAGTTCCATACTATTATTTTTGTAACATGTAAATATAATGAATTAATTGTTGTACATTGCTTTTCTTGAAGAGAAATAATATTTTAGTATAAAAATAAAGACATTCTTAACAAAATTTGCAGCAAAACATGCAAAATCTTATGAAATATTTTCTTGCAATTTCAATTTTATTATTAATTTTGAAGAAGGCCATTGTCACATTGACGCGACAAATGATTATACAAATTTGACACAATGAAATACACATGGCACGTTCTGATAAAATTTGTGAATATATTTCGAAAATATGAGGTAAAACATAATATGCTACATAATTAAAGATTTTTTAGCGAAAAATTAAAAATATAGCAAACACAATAATAAATTAATTAATTTTATTTACAGTTAAAGGAAAATAAAAATTATAATTATAGTTTTCAAGCTAATATTACACACTCGAAGACAAATACTTATACCTAGAGAAAAAAATAAATGCAATAGGGGATGGTGCAAGAACCTTGTAAACTACTACTACCGATAATATTTTATCAGAGATTTTAATTAATCAAACTATGTTTAAAATAATCATTGTCATTCATATTGAATGAATTCAGTAGAACTCCAAAATTTGACTGCATTATTTCCAAGCGATTTCCAATCATGATGACATTTTTATAAACTATTGGTGGGATTCTGAGCATTATCTTAAAATTCTATAAACTTATAGATCTATAAGTTATGGAAAATCCGTAACTGACAGTCTTATAGATTTCGCTAAAATGGTATTCTGACTGCATGTCTATAACTTTTGACATCTGTAAATTATTCTTATAGAATTATAAAAACAGTATTACCAATAGTTCCATACTATTATTTTTGTAACATGTAAATATAATGAATTAATTGTTGTACATTGCTTTTCTTGAAGATAAATAATATTTTAGTATAAAACTAAAGACATTCTTAACAAAATTTGCAGCAAAACATGCAAAATCTTATGAAATATTTTCATGCAATTTCAATTTTATTATTAATTTTGAAGAAGGCCATTGTCACATTGACGCGACAAATGATTATACAAATTTGACACATGACACGACGTGCTGATAAAATTTGAGAATATATTTCGAAAATATGAGGTAAAACATAATATGCTACATAATTAAAAAATATAGCATACACAATAATAAATTAATTTTTTTTATTTACAGTTAAAGGAAAATAAAAATTATAATTATAGTTTTCAAGCTAATACTACACACTTGAAGACAAATATACCTAGAGAATAAATTAAATGCTATAGGGGATGGTGCAAGAACCTTGTAAACTACTACTACTGATAATATTTTATCAGAGATTTTAATTAATCAAACTATGTTTAAAATAATCATTGTCATTCATGTTGAATGAATTCAGTAGAACTCCTAAATTTGACTGTATTATTTCCAAGCGATTTCCAATCATGATGACATTTTTATAAACTATGAAGCAAATTTTAAATAAAATATAACACATTCTATACACATATACTTCTCAGCAATAATATTCTTCTGATAATTGGTTTGAAATTGTAAAATTTGCTAGTTATGATTCATTTTGCAATATTTCAGACACATGCCAATATTTTCATAACGACTTATGGTGAGTCAGTAGCTGTCTATAAATTTATAGAAATCTATAAGACATTTATAGAAATCTGTAAGCTATAGGTTTGCCCAGAATAGCATTTTTAAAGATCGGTCTATAAGTTACTATAGATACGCTTATAGAAGTTATAGAACTGCATGAATCCCAATATTAGTTACAGTTCGTGGATTTTATTAATGTGTAACAAAAGTTTTAGAAAAGTACAAAAACAAGATAACACAAATAAACTGTAGTTTAAAATAGGTTAAAAGAAAATTAAATAGGTATAGGTATAAAGTAAAACCTTCCTGGCCTGACACACGTCTAACCTAATGTCTGCTGTTTTCGAAATAAGTTGCTATTTTGCAGTTTTGACTTGTTTACTCTTTTTTACTTCCTTGTACTGAAAAATTTCGGTTTTCATATTTTGATGGAAATATCCGTTTTGACCTTTTCTGAATCCATTATGACTAGTTTCGTCGTGACGTCTGTACGTACGGACGGACGTTGCAGTTCGCCGTTGACGTTCAAAGTTAAATGTAGGAGAAACATGTTTCATTTATAAAATCCGTTGCCGTTCCTGTTCGTAGTTGGCGTTCCGTACGCATGACGTTCGAGATAACCAACTTTTAACTTTTGAAGTTCACCGTTGGGGTACATGAATGTCTAACCAATGAAAATGAGCGATCGGGTCACGTGATTTTGAATTTGCATGTCAATTTTATAATTTGTATATAAATATTTTATTATTGACAACTGACATGGATGATTCACAGAGTTTAACACAATCAGGTAATTATTTAATGTATAAATAATATCATATGATAATACCAAATAGGTTATGATCACTTGTCACCATCGCCAAAAACAACAGTTGAATTTTGAGTTTATAAATCGCCACATTCTAACTGCAACCGCAACGTTACCAGCAACCGCAACGTTACCAGCAACAGCAACGGCAACGTAACAGCAACGTCAACGTCAATTTTATAAATCGGGCTTTAAGCGCTTTAACTGCAAGGTTTTAGCGTTGGTACAATTCAATAATTTTATTTTACATAATATTGAATTATTTAAATACATTAATAATTTTATTTGATGGACATTATTATATTTTTTGGAGAAGTTGTGTATAATAAATAAATAATAATAATAACTCTTTTAAATTCCCCGTAAGGCAGGTAAACGAAAATAAAATAAAATTTAATTCTCGACCTGTATCATAATATTGTATTAAGTTTGAAGAATACTACTTTCACTGCCTTTTTAGTCAGTTTTAAAGGATATTTCATAACTTTTATCTGACGGCTATACTACTTTAAGTAAAATATTTTTATAAAAATACATAACTTACGAATTCTACCAAACAGGCGTCATGTATGGCTTCAATTTCGTGTTGAGCTTTAGTCAAAAGAACCATTTTGTAACTGGCATAAAATTCCGGATGTGTTTTAACATTTTCAATCTTTTGCAACCGTTTTGCTAATGCAAAAGAATGTAATAATAATTGTAAACAAAATCTAATGTTGTACCTGACATTTTGCTTCCATTTTGTCCCAACAAACTTCAGAAACTCAACGTTTTCTTCTTGGATTAGACTTCTTAAATTCTAAAACAAAGATAGTATCAACATTTTAAATGTATACTGGATTATTTACTACATTATATATGTTGATATCTTGTTGTTCTTTGAGTGAGAAACTACTTAATGGTCGGCCAGTGTCCAATAGCATAATAGCTTGTTAACATTATTGATGTTCTGTTTTATTTAAACGAGATGTTTCGGTAGGTACATGCTTTTAAGATTTAATTCAATTTTGCATTATTTTCTGGTTCTTCTTCAGGCTCGGACAATACGAAATTGTCTAAAAAGACGTAATGAACGATGTCCTTCGCTGTACAAAGTGACTGATATACCCCTTATGTATAAACTTTTTAAAAACATTATACATAACCTAAAACCATAAAACCTAACCACTAAATTTTGACGCCTATATGACATATACAAAAAATATTTCTCGTTTATTTTAATGTAATTTTTAAAAACTGTATATATTTTTAAAGTAGTATCTGCAATAAATGTTTGAATACTGTAAATCAAATTATTTAATTATATTTAAGAAAAAAATAACAATAAATGATTACTCTCCGTAGAGAGCAGCACCACCAACAACGTGCATGCAGTGTTAGTGTTGCCAACTCAGCAGATTTCCCACTAAATTTGGCTTATTTGAAATGAATTTAGCGGCTAGAAATAGTTGTCTAGCGGCTAGCGGAAATTCTGGCTTTTTAAATTAATTTTTGACGGCATAACTGACTTTTTCACCAGATAATAAAAATACATTTCTGTTAGTATTAAATAACAAAGATTGCTAGAATATAAATATTTCTAAAGAATTAGCATAATAATTGCTGTCTATATTAACTTTTTCTGACTCAAATGCTATACCTATTCAACTTCAAATTGCGGCGAAACAACTTCAAATTTGGACTAAACAATTCCATATTGGGAAGAAACAATTTCAAATTGGGAATGAACAATTTCAAATTAGGAATAAACAATTTCAAATTAGGAATAAACAAATTTAAATTTTATATTACTAAAATTGTTTATTCCCAATTTGAAATTGTTTATTCCCAATTTGTAATTGTTTATTTCCAATTTGAAGTTGTTTCGTCTCAATTTGAAGTTGTGAAGGTATACCGGGTGTATAATTTTTTTCTGACCTATAGGAAATACAATGATAAAATTTTAATTTTGCTCTAAGTTTTTACCTATTGATTTTAGAGTAAAAATTGAAATACAAAAGATGTTCAGAATAAAAAACTGCATCCAACGAGCCCTTATTTATTGATATAACGTTCCTGTCACGAGATAAACGTAAATTAATTTTGATAAATTTGAGCTGTTCACAGAGTGCCATGAAAAATAAAATGAATTAGTCAGATCAAAAAAATAAACACTTCAATTAATTACGATAAAATGTACCTTAGGAAGAAAAGAAGGAAAATAAAATAATTATTAATTTATTTTTTTTATTAGTGAATCCTTTTTATGGTCCAATAAATCAATTAGAACAACTATTTCAAATCTGTCAACTGTCAGAGTGACGGAATAAATATTTTTGTTTTGTTTAATTTTACACGGCAGTCTGAAACTATCCTAAATTGTTAATTTTTATTTCATGTTTATTTCGTGAAAGAAATCGATTTGAACAAAAAATTTAAGCTTATTCGATGCAGTTTTTTTCTGAACATCTTTTGTATTTAAATTTTTACTCTAAAATCAATAGGTAAAAACTTAGAGCGAAATTAAAATTTTAACATTGTATTTCCTATAGGTCAGAAAAAAATTCTTAGAATAGATGCCTGTTTAAGGTAGTAAATCCATGGGTAGTGACAACCCAAAATATGACTTAAATTAATATACAGCATTCATTACAAGTCGTTGAATTTGAATAAAAATTAAAATTTATAGGTAACCGTTGAAATAACGAAGATAATTGAATTTAAAGTTGACACAAAAACGCGCTAAAATACATTGCGTATATGGAGGTTACCAGTAGATTTACTAAACGATTAGAAAATTTTATATCATAACAACCCAACACATATTTGGAAAACGAATATGTTATTCTTTGATATTTGAGGTATTTATTAGAAAAATAAAAAATATGAGTCACCGCAATAATGGTTGAGAAATCGCATGCAAAAGGTTCCAGTCTCAAGAAAAATTATGTTTTTGACGTACTACTACTGCATTTCAGTGTAAACTTAAATTTCAATTATATTTTTTATTTAATTGGATACCTATGATTTGTAATTTACATCCAAATCTACGATTTTTAATGATTTATTTCTGATTATTTGACTGCTTCGGCCTCACCTCACACCGAAATCACGCACGCTTATGACCGACGGATTTTCTACCTTAAGTCAAATAAATTTACCTTATAAAATTAAAAATTATAAATGGGTTGAAACGAATTAATAAATTTTTTCATAATTTATTATTTAATAATTATAGATTTGTTGAAAGTATTTACATATAACAGCTCAAATGAAGATGATGATGATGATGACTTTAAACTTTCTAATAATAATTCATTCATCTTTATTATATTAAAATACTATAAAAAAATTAAATGTACATTTTTATAAATTATTTTTTGAAAATGCCTTTCAAAGGGTAAAAATTTATATTTAGCGAATTTCTTGTGGATTAGGAAGACCAGTTTAGCGGATTGCTAAAAACTAAAATGAACAGTTGGCAACACTGCGCGCATGGCATATGAGGTGACAGAACCTAACCAACTTCCTTTTTACCCTGTTTTCTCTCAGTTAATGGTGTGGCGATAAACAGAATTTAAATCACAGGTAATTTATGTTACTTTAAACCATCTGAACTTAAAATAAGTTTAATTCAAAGCGTAATTATATTTATTTTGTGGGTGCATCAATATTTTTCGCGTTTTGTGTTTGGAAATAGTTAAAAATAAAAGTTTGTTGTGACGAGTTGGACATTTGAAGTGTACAATTTTGAGGCATGTCAAAGTAGTTTTTGGAATAATTTAGTGTTAAACTTTCTGTTAAGTGATTTAAACAAGTGTTTGATTGATTATTTGCTTATAAATTTGAGTATTTGTTTAAATATTTGCGTTTGAAGCAACATAACCTAAAGAACCATACATGCTTGTCAATGAACCGTTGTTTTGGAATTCAAACTAATGAAATTTTCAACTTTCAGCCATGGTGCGTATGAACGTATTGAGCGATGCGCTAAAATCAATCAACAATGCGGAAAAGCGTGGCAAAAGACAAGTTCTGATCAGGCCATGCTCAAAAGTCATTGTTAAGTTCTTAACAGTTATGATGAAACATGGATACATTGGAGAGTTCGAGATTGTTGATGACCACAGATCCGGAAAGATTGTAGTAAATCTTACAGGACGGTTAAACAAATGTGGTGTCATCTCACCTAGATTCGATGTTCCAATCACACACATTGAAAAGTGGACAAACAATTTACTGCCTTCTCGTCAGTTCGGGTGAGTAGAGTATTATAATTTTAATCGTATCGTCAACTATTATTACCTTTTAACATGCAACATTTTTTTGATAATTATAAACAACATAATACGTTAGTTACTTATAATTCATTAGTTACGAACTTAATATGCTAGATACAACCATAATAACATCAAAACCTTCCATAATATGCAAACTGTTAACTATCAGATAAAATTGTTGAGTTGTTTAAACATTGGTGTCGTTGATGATACGATTAATCTTTGAATATAACGCGAATATATGCGATTTAAGTCCCCTTGGATGTTCAAAGAGACTAGGTTTCACCTCTCCGCTTAGCAACATTCTCGGTATTATAAATCGCATAATATTCTTGTTATATTAATAGTAATTAAGGTAGTTGCAGTAGGCTGTGTTTGATTTGGTTTTAATTTAAAAGGTCAACCGTGGGCTACATGATTGTGTTTTGCATTACTTTAATTCTAATTTTACATTTATTAGTTATTTTCTAAATTTATAGTTATTTATGTATTAAGGGTGTATAGAAGCTTTTATGGCGTAAGACGTGATTTTGAACCCGAGCGTCAGACGAGGGCTAAAACACATCAAGAGCCATAAAAGCAAGTTACGCCCGTGGTACATACCCAACTTTATGTACGGTTGAATATTTTCTATAGGTTAATTATTTTATTTTATTTACTTTTTACAATTGTTCAATTTACCAAAAATTGGGATTCTGTTCAAATCTGTATGTGCTACAGATCTATAAAACTGTAAATATTAAACAAAATCGCAATGAAATTTACAAGCATATGAACATTTTTATATATGTCAACAAATATTGATGTGATTTTGTTCAATATTTAAAGATTTACAATTTCGTAAAACTTACAGATTTGAACAGAATCCCACCATTAATATGTTATTGTTACACATGATAGAGAAAAAAAAATGTGTAGGTACTTATGTTTTAAAAATGAAAAATCGTATTTTTTCGACTTAATGATACTTCAATTAATAAAATTTTCTGTCCGAATAACCCTCGACCATTAATGTTCTTTTTCACCCCAGCCAAAGAAATGTAAATAAAAATGATGATATTTATATAAAAAATTGTACAACTAATTACAGAAAATGGCTATAGAATTATTAGTAGTAGAAAAATGGAAAATCTAACTGTTTGCATTAATTTGCCGTTTATTTATGGCGCGTTGCGCTATAATGTGATTCGTGGGTTATAAAGTGACGTTTATATCAAATAAATTCGTGCATAAATGTCAAATTATGATATGACCACGATATTACCATGCATAATATGTCATGGAATGGAACATTTTGTATTTTTGTCAAATATTTGATTAGAATTTGTCTACTGACACTATTTGAAATTTAAGTTTTATTTTTTTGTTCTTTTATATTGTTTGTATTATTAAAATTTCAATTAGATAGTTCTAGTTCACTAACAGCAAATAGAAATCTAACTGAAACGTGACATTTTCGTTATATAAATTTATAAAGTCAGTAGAAATTACACAGTAAACTAAAAAGAATCAACTGTTTTTATTTAAATATGTGAAACTATTTAAATTTATCTTACCAAAATTTTGAAATCTGTTACTTCTATAATTATTGTAATATTTTTTTATAGAGAACAATATTTATAAAGTACACATGATTGAGAAGTATTATTAGTATTATTTTTATACCAAGGCTTAAAAGTAACCCTTTGGCATACAAGGTTAGAGATTGTTAAAAACTATAATTTAACGAAATATGCGTAAATAATGTATTTTATATTTTAATAATGTATCATTTTAATCATACAGTTTATTTTATAATACAAGTGGTTTGGTTTCCAGTGTTCAGCTAATATTCCGTAAACTAATTAATAACATTAGAGAAAAATTACATGAAAAATATTTTTTTCGTAACGCAATTTTTTGTTTGATGAGTAGTCGAGGAACTTTAGACGAAAAAACGCCAAAAGCTCGGACGCCGGGAAAGTTACACCGATTTTCATGATTTTTTTTTTAAATCGCTTCGTAATCGAATTTGAAACAAAGTTTACCACCTGAGAACACTTGCTTTTGTTTTTTTTTTTTAAATTGTAGTTTCTGAACGAATAAAAATTTTCATATCCGGTTTCTTTTACTAAATTCTCTGAACAATTCTCTATAAGATAGATTAATTTATTTTTATCTTAAAGGCCGGATGTCAAAATTTTTATTCGTTCAGAAACTACAGGTCATTAAACACAAAAAAAATTACTAAAACTAAAATTTCTCAATTTTCCCGCGACAAAAATCTGAAAATTTTGGCTTCACTAAGGCATTTACGATAAAAATAAATTAATCTATCTTATAGAAAATTGTTCAGAGAATTTAGTAATAGAAATTACGTGAATTTACTTTAAAAAATAAAATAATAATACAATAAAAAAATTTCGAAAAAAAAGCAAGTATTCTCAGGTGGTAAACTTTGTTTCAAATTCGATTTCGAAGCGATTAAAAAAAAATCATGAAAATCGGTGTAACTTTCACGGAGTCCGAGCTAAATGTCTAAAGTTCCTGGACTAGAGAATATTTTATAATATTTATAAATTTTGAAAAACACATATTATTCTGAATTAAAAAATAAATAAATATTTATTTCACTTTAATTTCTTATAAAAATATACAAATCTGGAAATATTGAAATAATATTATTTGTTTGGAATAATACAGATAAAATAAATCAAATTTTATGTGAATTAAATTTTTTTAAAGTAAACTATAGGTACTTTCTTATAGAATTTAATTTTTAAATTGATTTATACTTATCTAATTCTTTAATTCAGAAAAACATGTTTTTTACGAAACTATAAAAATATCCCCATTGAAAAAAAAATGCGTTACAAAAAAAATTCGCCAACCGTCCGCATTTGATGCTATTATGTTATTGTTTTTTGTTAAAAAAGGGGCCATTTCGGGATTGTTTATCATCACTATCAATTATTGTACAAAAAGTAAATCATTTCTCGGACTAGTACAAACAATGATTATTGTCATGGTAAAAACAAATTGGTATCTTTACATTTAATAATAGTGATAAAGTTACCTCGCTATATTACAAACTGAGCTCTTGTTATTATTACACCTACACTGTTCATATTTTATACAGAGTGATCATAAATGATTGACCGTGCCAAATAGTTCTGATTTTATTTGTGCCACCGATGTGATTGCTACTAAACTATGCTCACCATCCTAACGATCCTAACCTTATAATGTCAAAAAATGTTTTTCAATATTAATTTAATAACAGTGTTTTTCACTTGCTTTCTGCCTTATTATAAATGCCAAAAATCTGACGTGGACACCACATGACTTCCTTGTACGCCTTGTTTGTTCATACTTTTCTTAATAACTAAAATGTAGAATAATATAAAAAATTCTTTTAACTTATTATACTTGTATACTCACAAATATATTTTAGTCATTTTATTTAAACTGCAGAAGAAGATATAAAGCATATTTTACTATTGTCACTGTCATGTCATAATCATTTAAATTTTACATAGTAACAAATGTTAATCGATCATGGACTACAAGATACCGAAATACTAAATTATAAATATATACTTTAATTATTCTTAAATGATACCAGATACAAAAATATTTATAAAATACCGATTGTAGGTAATAATCACATAATCTTTCATTTAAAATTAAAAAATTTGTCTTAAATTAAATATTTATCGAATTTTTTTTTAAATTTACTACTTCCGGTTTGTAGATTGAAACCAAAAATAGGAGGTGCACAACTAGATGCTATAACAGTCCTAAATACAAAATTTCAACTTTCTACGTCTCACCGTATTTGAGTTATGCGACACACATACGTACGTACGTACAGACGTCACGACGAAACTAGTCATAATGGATTCAGAAAAGGTCAAAACGGATATTTCCATCAAAATCTGAAAACCGAAATTTTTCGCGATTACAATACTTCCTTATTACTCCGTACAAGGAAGTAAAAAATCCGATGTGGCCAACACATAACCTCTCGCCATACTCTACTATTTTTATTTTTCTAATATAAGTATATATTATGTAATACTTACTCACAAATATACCATTGTACTAGAAGGGAATTCGGGAATTGTAGTTTTTATAATATTATTAAAGTTTATTATGACCTTATAAATACTAAATGACATTTCATATTTTCCATTTCAATTTGCCAAAAAGTCAAAAATTCATATGACATTAACACTCAAATATTTTATTTTTTGTTTCCATAGGTAGGCAGATAAATCAAAATTGTAACAAATTTGTAGAATTTTTAACTTCTTGTAATTGGAAAATGGAGCTAGATAGAAACAACTTTTTGAATACATATTGTAGATAGTAACATTTAGTATACAATGTTATTAAAAAAATTCCTATTAATTCATAACGTATGAGAAGATGACCCACCCATACTAGCCCACTCTGTTAAAATCTATCGTAATCGTTAGTTTTACGTTAGTTGAGTTTAGTTTTGTAGAAAATTGCGTAAGTTTTGAAAGTTTATACGTATTTTAAAAAAAAAATATTTGGGTGGGCTAACTTTACAACAACTCAATCCTTTATTCGAAAGTGTGAGGAAAACACATTCATAACTTTTAATTGATTAGTTGATGTTCGTTGTGAAGTTAGCTCACCCAAATATTATTTTTTTAAATACGTATAAACTTTCAAAACTAACGCAATTTTCCACAAAACTTATCTCAACTAACGTAAAACTAACGATTACGATAGATTATAACAGGGTGGGCTAGTATGGGTGGGTCAACTTCTCATACGTTAATTCATAAATTTTGAGAATATTCCAGAAAAACTCTTCAGATCTTCAAGAAACTACCACTTCCGGTTGCACGATCAACACCAAAATCTAATCAGATCTAATCTAGGGTGTCAGAATATTGTATACCAAATTTCAAATTTTTTTATTCAGTGGTATTTGAGTTATCGTACCTCCAACATCCATCCTGACACACACACACAGACACTCACACAGACATCATCGCGAAATTATCAAAATCGTGTTCTAGGAACCTCAAAACGTGCTTATCCATTGAAAACTCACTATCGAAATTTTAGCATGATTACAATACCTCTCTTACAGATATGAGTGGCGAGAGGTAAAAACAAGATATTTATTTTTATTTTTTATTTTATTTTATTTTTGATGGTAACCAATCTACAGGATTAACTCCCAATTACAGAATGGTAGATGTTATTATAGTGGAATCCAACCACTCGGGCCCAGTGGTATTATTGTCGATTGTGGTGGGAATCGAACTGGGGATCGCTAGCATGCTAGGCAGACCCTCTACCGCTGAGCTAACCACTGGCCGTAACTAACTAATAACTCCCAAATGTATTGTATTGGTACAACATAACGTTCGTACAGGTTTGACAAGCAATGAGTACTAACTTTTTTCCGCGGTACATAGTTTTGATTAAAAAAACTGACTTCTCCAAGTCGTGTGACGGTCAATCATATATGATCACCTGATCACTCTGTATATAGATAGTTAAAAGATGACTCTAGAGTGCTAATAAATAATATTTTTGAAGTACTTTAGTCTTTTAGTAATAAATAAATAAAAATAGTTTTTTTTGCTGATTTTTACCTCTCGCCACTCATATCTGTAAGAGAGATATTGTAATCATGCTAAAATTTCGATAGTGAGTTTTCAATGGATAAGCACGTTTTGAGGTCCCTAGAACATGATTTTAATAATTTCGCGATGATGTGTGTGTGTGTCAGGATGGATGTTGGAGGTACGATAACTCAAATACCACTGAATAAAAAAATTTGAAATTTTGTATATAATATTCTGATACCCTACATTAGATCTGATTAGATTTTGGTGTTGATCGTGCTACCGGAAGTGGTAGTTTCTGAAGAGTTTTTCTGGAATATCCTCAAAATTTATGAATTAATAGGAATTTTTTAAATAACATTGTATACTAAATGTTACTGTCTACAATATGTATTCAAAACGTTGTTTTTATCTAGCAGCATTTTCCAATTACAGGAAGTTAAAAATTCGACAAATTTGTTACAATTTTGATTTATCTGCCTACCTATGAAAACAAAAAATAAAATATTTGAGTGTTAATGTCATATAAATTTTTGACTTTTTGATAATTTGAAATGGAAAATATGAAATGTTATTTATTATGTATAAGGTCATAATAAATTTTAATAATATAAAAACTACCGAATTCCCTTCTACAATGGTATATTTGTGAGTAAGTACCTTCATACACACTCAGTAAAATAGTAGAGAATGGCGAGAGGTCATGTGTTGGCTACATCGGATTTTTACCTCTCGCCACTCATATCTGTAAGAGAGGTATTGTAATCATGCTAAAATTTCGATAGTGAGTTTTCAATGGATAAGCACGTTTTGAGGTCCCTAGAACACGATTTTGATAATTTCGCGATTTGTGTGTGTCAGTGTGTCAGGATGGATGTTGGAGGTACGATAACTCAAATACCACTGAATAAAAAAATTTGAAATTTGGTATACAATATTCTGACACCCTAGATTAGATCTGATTAGATTTTGGTGTTGATCGTGTAACCGGAAGTGGTAGTTTTTTGAAGATCTGAAGAGTTTTTCTGGAATATTCTCAAAATTTATGAATTAATAGGAATTTTTTTAATAACATTGTATACTAAATGTTACTATCTACAATATGTATTCAAAACGTTGTTTCTATCTAGCACCATTTTCCAATTACAAGAAGTTAAAAATTCTACAAATTTGTTACAATTTTGATTTATCTGCCTACCTATGGAAACAAAAAATAAAATATTTGAGTGTTAATGTCACATGAATTTTTGACTTTTTGGCAAATTGAAATGGAAAATATGAAATGTCATTTAGTATTTATAAGGTCATAATAAACTTTAATAATATTATAAAAACTAGAATTCCCGAATTCCTTTCTAGTACAATGGTATATTTGTGAGTAAGTACTTTCATACACACTTAGTAAAATAAAAGAGTATTATGGCGAGAGGTCATGTGTTGGCCACATCGGATTTTTTACTTTATTTTTCATCAGATGTGTATTTTGTTTGACAAAAATATTTTCATAGCACTCGTACGAATAATGGAAGAAATCGACTAGGTATTTAAAACAAAATAAATAAATATGCATTAATAAGGTCATAATTTGTATTATAAAAATTAAAATGCATAAATTAATTATTATTTTCTCTAATAATTGTTGTCGCAACAATGTATTGTCTGAATTTTTCGATTAAATAATGCTACGTAATTACTCATGGTAAATTTAAGATTTTTATTTTGAGCAATATAGCTAGAATCATGAATAGGGTATTTCGGTAATTTTTGATTTTTTAATATGTTATTCTGCATAAAATATAAATAAATACGTATTTTTTTGTTTTGCGATACAATGCTCCGTTTAGCTAAAAAAAATATTTAAAGTTAATTGCATGGCCTGATGACGTATGCAAGTCATGAAGCTTTAGAAAAATGTATGGTTAATCAGTGTTTTGACATTTTGACAGACAGTAGTGTCCATCTGGGGTGCGTTCCAAAACCTTACCATGGAGCACAGAGTAAAGTATTGGAGTAAGAGTAGGTTACTCCAGGGTTTTGTGGGGTTTCGGAACGACGTAGAGTAGGAAATATTTTATGGTGATATAACCTATAACCACATTTATTTGATATACAAAATTGATCTTTCATCATGGATAATAGTAGGGTGTTAAGTGTTATAACTGCGAATATTTATGAATATTCGCGCCAATTTATAAATGTAGTCCTGGTAAGGTTTTCTAATATATTTATGAATATACCTTTATTTTCCAAAATCAACATATTATCTTCTTTTAGAATACAAATTACTTTATAATCGTTTGCGTCAATTTGTGTGGCTGATTCCAATTCGTTGTCCATTATAAATTAATAATAATAAGATATTACAGAACAGACAATTTAGGTTAGCACTATTTGGCGCCAAAGTCACCAGAGTACGTTTGTACCCTCCTATTTTACAGGGTACGAAGAGTATGCTCTTCGAGTAAACTCGAACAGTTTTGGAACACTTCAGAGTTTCCACTGGAGATATACTCAAACCTTTTGGAACGACTTTGAGCATACTCTATACTCTGGAGTATGGTTTTGGAACGCACCCCTGGTGGCGCTACCATGAACTGGTTAGTCTGCATACGTCATCAGCTCACGAAAATTTACTTCAAATAATTTTTTTTTAGCTAAATAGAGCATTGTATCGTAAAACAAAAAAATACGTGTTTATTTATTTTTTATGCCGAATATCATATTAAAAATTCAAAAATTACCGAAATACCCTATTCTGATACTATTGCAATCAACAAGAAGTGTAGAAACTTAAGCAGTTAGCGAAAAATATTATGTTTCATTCCATTCATAGAAAAAACGCTTGTTTGAGACTCGTAAAATCGCCGAACTCCGCTGCGCGTTGTCCGACAACCGTCTTACTCATCCCAGAATCACGCATTTTTTGTATTAATGAAACAAATTACTATTTTTTTCTTGGTATAACATAAAATACTTAATACTGAATAACTTTACATGCAAAAAATTATCTATTACTCAATTTACGAAATATCAGCTAGATTGTGGAAACCAAACTACTCTGTATAACTATTCTACCAATAATATCACAATAAATTATTCGTTTAACATAAAATATGTAGCATTGAAGATCCAAACCACAGATCAAATGTTTAAATTTGTAGATATTTTTCAATTTATTCGTTGATGCTAATTCAGTTTTGATTTCTGTTTTTAAATATGGACGAATTAATTTCGTTTTGTTATAAATTGCTCTGACAGCTGTTGAAAATCTAGCAACGCACTATTATGTTAGTGTAAATATGCTTCAATACAAGAAGTTTTATTAGTCAAACAGCCAGTTGAATAATATTATAAAAACTCACCAGTGAGTAATGGGTCACATTCACTACAAAAAATTGAATATGAATAATAAATTATATTAATGCACGGTCGTACCATAATTTGAGAATTACACACGAATTTCTTAAGGTATGTACCGTAAATATCAAATTTTAACCAAGAACCTGGTTTAGCGTTCCGAAAATACAAAATTCCTGAAAAATTTATAATTACGGAACGCGGTTACTGAAAGATGGTTACAAATTTTACTAACCAAAGCAACCGAGCTCGAAGCACGGTTGTTCGTTGGTTTTTACCCCCACTACTGCATCTTGGCGGGAATCGGTGAGTGATTCAGTGTTTGTTATGACAGCAAGAGCTGTCAAAAACTCAAAATGGTACCTATGTATTTTAAAAATTATTTTGGATGCATTATTTGATTTGATTTTTTTAGGAAGATTTGTCTTGTGCCTATTGTGATGTAAATGACGGAACCGTTGAAGAATAATAATAATAATCACAATAACCTGTCAGTTTAGTCAAAACACACAACCAAACCGTTCCGCAAATACTACTCAAATTTCAGTAACCAATGGTTAACCGTGAATAAACGTAAACAAATTCTCGGTTAAAATTTTATATTTACGGTACATACCTTTAGACATAAACGTTCCTTTATAGCCCTCGGACCACTTTATAGCACAGTGCGCCATAATGAAACCAAATAAATACAAACAGTTTAGATTTCTATTTTTTTTTTTTCATATAAACTAGTAATAATCCTATAAATAATCGTTTTCTATAATTAATTGTTCATTTTTTAAATTTAAATAACATCATTTTTACTTTACTAACTATTGGAGGTTTAATCGGTGTAAAATGTCATTAAAATGAAATTTTTAATATAGCTGAATTTTAAAGACGTTATTATTTTTCAATTTATTTCTCGAGCCAAAGGTGAGGTAAATAATCACCTGAGAGATTATAGGTACTTTGGTCCTGTGGTATATATGCTATTTTATGCACTTCACTATATAATAGTTTAAAAGAATACACATTTTGTAATTTCGACAGTAAACTTTATGACAAATATTTATATTTTTAGCCAACACCTCTTAATAAAAGCATCATAACTATGGTGATTTTAAACAAGCAAAGTAAAAAATTATCCACAAGTGGGTATGATTTTGATCAAAGCCATTGATTGTTACTTTGCTTGTTGGAAGTCACCATAGAAACGATGTTTTAGGTTGAAACTTAATATTTTAAAAATATTTAAGCAGTTATTAAGAGGTGTTGTATAAAACTTCATACGTGGGGAAAATGGAATGACCCACTCGAGAAAATTATCTCACTCAGCCTTCGGCCTAGTGAGTTAAGACTTCCCTCGTAAATAACTATTACCATAGATACCTACTCTGTAACAAATAGCACGTATTTACTTGACAACGGTATTAATTAATTCAAGTCCTTGGCAACGGGATTAAATATGAAAAATAATCCCTTGGGATCAAATTAAGAACCTTAGTCCTTAAAAATAAAGAGTACAAATGCAAATTTTGAAAAAAAAACCTGGCGTCTAATTCTATGTATTTACTTCATTATAAGTAGGTACTCGAAATGTGAAGTTTTTGCCATAAAAATCAATGTTAAAAAATTTCGAATTTTAAAAGTGCCGTAACTTCCAAACTAAGTATTGAACCGTCCTGAATCACTTAAATGAAAAATATCGAATAGACTTAATGACAGCAATGTTATTTCTACATTTGACAATTTGATTTAAATTCGATATTGTTCATTTCAAGAAAACTTAAAATTTAAGTGTGGCCAACTGGCCATTAAATAAATAAATTTAATGAATTAACTTATTAAAAATCTTCGACCGTGCATAAAGTTGCGTATGTACCACGGGCGTAACTTGCTTTTATGGCCTTTGACGTGTTTTTAGCCCTCGGCTAACGCTCGGGCTCAAAATCACATCTCACGCTATAAAAGCTTCTTTACGCCATTACGCCCTTAATACATAAGTAAATAAACTAAGTTTATTAAATAGTTGCCGATAAATTAAATACATAAAATACGATGTTGATAGCAAGCTGTTCTGTTACAAATTCATTTATTATGGAATGGTATTTTGTTAAGGGCCTATTGCATGGCAATAATACGCATTGAAAAACGAGTAATTTTTGTGAGGATCTCAATCTAATACTGTTATACGTATGATGTTGAATTTTTGTATGTAGATTAAGGAAAAATACTAAAAGTGCGGAATCTTAAAAATATTTAATCAATGTAATTAGTTTGGCTTTAATAATTATCCGAAATTCGGCGAAAATTGTACAAGTTTAGATATAATTTATGGCAATTTTGTTGATAAAATTATAGTTTTATTGTTTTTCCGCCCTTTCTACATCTATGTTCTATTCATTTTATCTTGAAACTCAATGATAACTTTTATAGTTCATTCATGAGATCCTCACGAAATTTTAGTGTTTAGTTTCTTTTTATCTCTAATTGTTGTCGGAACAATATATAGTTTGAATTTTTCAATTCAACAATGCTTTGTCGTTACTAATGTAAAATTTCAGATTTTTATTTTGAGCAATATAGCCAGAATAGTGAATTCTGATTCTTATTGCACTCAAGAAGTATAGCCCCTTAATTTGTGAATATTTTGTTTGTTTAGATACGTTGTGTTGACAACCAGCGGAGGCATTATGGACCATGAAGAAGCGAGAAGGAAACATCTTGGAGGCAAAATCTTAGGATTTTTCTTCTAATTATTGTAAATTAATGGCTTAATAAAAGCTTTTATTATAAATTTGTATCTGTTTTGTTTGAATAACCACATTATGATGATCATAACATGATTACATAATAGACTCCTACTGATTTTTATTTCTGAGCAATTAAATAAATTTTCATATTTATTTAAGTACCATTCTACTTTTATTTATTTCACCATTTTGCGAAATGTTTTGTTTTGCCAAATTTGAATTTATATTTAAGAAAGTAAGGTAGGTGTTGGTAGTCCGGCGGTCATAGGACTAATTTCATATTGTGATTAAAGTGTGAAAATTGGCATATATGTCAATTTTTTAATTCGCTCTGAAATTGTTAAATATAATTTTAAACATTTCTGGGTCACTATAGTTGATTTTTTAAATAAACGGAGCAATCTGAAGTTGTCTAACTGAGCCGTATTTACACTGCGTAAATACGAAAAAAATATCATTAAATTTTTTTGGCGGCAAAATTAAATTTGACCTATCAGCGGGCAAACTCGATACAATCACTGACAACAGCTGACGAGACAAGATTGAGAACATTCGTTTGTTTACATTACAAAGTTTGTGTGGTGTAAAACTAGTGTTACATCAGCCAATCAAAAACGATCAGTTTTAGCATTCCAACACACAGTTTAAACATAATTTCTTAGAGAAAGT
The DNA here is from genome assembly GCA_947534325.1 of Agonum fuliginosum. Taxonomy (NCBI): domain Eukaryota; kingdom Metazoa; phylum Arthropoda; class Insecta; order Coleoptera; family Carabidae; genus Agonum; species Agonum fuliginosum. The sequence goes on along the minus strand of OX384030.1, from coordinate 43,842,425 downwards.
ATTTTTTGTGTTTATTGAACTGTCATTTCTGAACGAATTAAAATATTGACTTGCGGATTCTTTAAAAAATTCTCTATAAGGTACTTAAATCGATATTTAAAGATGTTTTAGTATTGTTTTTATTTATTGTGTTTGATCAGCTGTAGTAGTTTCTAAACGAATCAAAATATTGACTTAAAATTTTAAGCATTAGATAGAAATGATGCAAATGTTAAAAAAGTTGACATTGACGTCCGCAATTTAGGCCGCGAAGTAAAACATTTGTGTACGATACATTTCGTGGCCGCGTTGCTATTTGTAACGGCTGCGAAGTAAATTTATATGGTTGTGCATGTCAATGTCAGATATTTTTGACAGTTGTTACAAAAAAATGTGTGTTTTTAATTATACCTTTATACTCACTGTTTATATGCATTGCAGTTGCATAAAAACATTGTGTATAACTCGTCTGCGAAATGTTTTTAGTGTTCTCGAGAACTTTTAAGCCTCGGCCAAAAATTCTGTCGGACTATAAACAGACATTTCGTTATTACTAGTGCTTATATTTTTTCATTTTTTAATATGGTATTACTAGGTAAATGTCTAGTGTGTCTAGTGCCATGCCGTCTCATTCCATATAAATGCAATTTCGCGTATTATAGTAAAAAAAAACGAAAAAATAGTAAAATTTAATTAATGCCTTATTTAAGCTAAAAACCATTGATAACTATGCACGAATTTATTTTTCGCGCTACTTGTATTGTAACTATGTATTGCATCCATAGCTACAAGATTTATGTAAGTTACTTATAACATTTGTTTATAATTTTTCCTTCACGACGGAACTTATATAGGGTGGGCCAACTAGTGGTTTCTCTGTTTCGGAACTAGAATGAGTTCATACCAGTTCTAATTTTGATGCTGGTATGAGCTTCATTACCTACGATTTTTGGTGAAATTTTGTTATCAGCGACTGGTAGCACTGTACTAAATAACGAAAATATCTAGGCAACGGGCAACGAACAATTTTGACAAAACGGGATTCACTTTTGACGTTAATTTCATTAATTTGAATCAAATGAAACATACAAACTGAATTTATATTTCATACAAAGATAAACTAAATAATATAAATATAATATTAATATTGTTTTTTACAACAGCCGGTCTTAAAATTAATATTATTTTTGATCAAATTAATCCATACTTCATTCGTTTGAAAATCATCTTGGACCATTCGTTTGAGTTTTTGATATTGTTACAAAAATTGAATTAATTTTGTACTCAATTTCGTCTATTAACATTATATTAGTGAATTCATCCCTTCTGCACACGCCGGAATAACCCATTATTGGCAGAACCTAAAAATATTGTTCTAAAATTATAATTTAAATATAATTACTTACTTTGCTTACTTTTATTGAAAAATAGTCTCTGTCGGGTGCTTCATTTATACATTTTTCTATCTGACATTTTAATTTATTTGATTAATATAAAACAAATTTAAATAATATACAAAGCACCTAGGCAACAAACAAAACTCATCAATAAACCAAATAAACCAAATAATTTAAATTGAATCAAAAACTGCCTCAACAGAGAAAATAGTATAAAACATTCGTTACGGGAAGCTTCTCTAGCACTCGTTCGTTCGGTCACTCGCGCCTACATGCTCGTGTGCGAATTTCGAACTCTTGCTAGAAAAAGTCGCCTTCCCTAACTTATGTTTTAATATACTATTCTTTTTAAATCATAGGTTATTTTGACACTGACAGCTTTTTCCCACTCGAAATCTTGATAGAAAGTAAATATCATACCTCCGCGGTACGAAATGAGTCGCTTTACGCTTGAGCAACATTGGGAAATATTGCAAACTTATTTCCAAAGTGAGTGCTGTGTAGCCCAAACAGTGCGTTTGTTGAAAAGAAGATTTTGACAGAGCCACGGTATCCGACTTTTTTTTTACTGAAATTGAAGACATGTATTTGGACTACCTCAGGATGGCGCGCCTGCCACACAGCACATGCCACAATCGATCTTTTCGGCACCAAATTCCTAAATCATGTTATCATCCATCTTGGCGATGTCAATTGTCTGCCTCGGAGCTGCGATTTGACCCCTTTTTTGTGGGGAACCGTGAAGGACCGATGTTATGCTAACAATCCAGAAACGATTCAGGCCAATATCATCCAAGCAATCCGTGAGCTACAGCCCGAAACAATCAACCAGGTCTTGGAAAATTGGGTGACAGAATGCGCTACTGCGAAGCCAGCCGAGGCAGCCACTTGAACGAAGTTGTGTTCCATAATAAATGGGATTGTTTGCTCTTACTAATGAAGCCATAATACATGGAAAAAAATTAATTTTGTTTATTTTATTGCATTTTCAAAAAAAACTTGTATTTGGCCCACCCTATAGTAACTTACATGCCTAGGAAAATAATAACAAAGGTACGTAGATGATATTTTAATATATTTTAAACATGAAATATAAATTTAAAAATTTTTGTATACAAGTAGTACTTAATTATTTATTATTAAACTTGAAAATTAATGTACAATTTTTTAACACGAAATTCTCATTTTCTAATAAATTATTTTGTTCCTTTGTAAAAGATACAGTACCGTTTTGCGGAATTTGTTGTGGTAACGAATGTGCATCAACTTGAGAAACTAAAGGTTATCCTATAATGCAGATGGGGTATTGGTAGTTTTGTTGTATAATATTTTATTGGCAATATCTATTTTGTTCTTAAGGAAGTACACCCGACATTTGACATAATGAGAGAGTTTAATGAAACTTTGCAAAATTAATCAAAACATTGTAAGAATGTTACCTGAATTTTTCCAGAATTTTGCACCTTGTAGATTATCCAAAAATAAATATTAAACAACTACATTTTTATTTAAGGCTCTACACTTGTAAATCCAAAAGATTAACAATTTGAACGATTCTGGCTGTATTATAAAAAATTTCAAATTGAAATTTAACATGAAGAATCATGATTCATTAGTGAGTCAATAAATGCAAATTATTAAATTGCTGTGACATCAATTAGCAAAACTTGGAGCTAATTTTTATCATTTAATACCATAAGAGATGATAATTTTTTGAGAATTGTTTTGTCGTTTCCACGGCAACTTATTTCTAACAATTTCACGACACAAAACATCATCTATCAATTTCCCGAAACGAAGTTGAGGGAAATTGTCAGATGATGTTTTGTGGAGTGAAATTGCAATAAGTTACCGTGGAATAGACAAAAATTCTCTCAAAAAATTATTATCTCGAATGGTATTTAGGAAGAATATTTTTCTTCTTAAAAATACTACCAAAACGACTCATTTTGCTAAACATTTTTGACGTTTCATGTGACAAATTTATTTATTTTTTGTAACTAACGTAACAAAATAAAACCTAATCTACAAAATTATGTTGTCAGATACATCATTTTACATTTTCAATTCTATTGGTTGCATTACGTCATTTGACGTCATCATTACGCAATATGATTGGTTAAACCATCTGTCAAAAAATATTCCATATTATAATTAATTAATTAATTAATGCACAACAATAAAAAAAATTCTTTTGAAATCGATAATATATATAATAATATATAATATTCCATATTATACGTTAATGCACAACAATAAAAAAAATTCTTTTGAAATCGATAATATACCCACCTCAATTTACTACATAAAGTCGTCGTAAGGACGTCTAATGTCACTAAGAATGTTAGTCTTTAAGACAAGTTCACAATTTCTTAAAGACGTCTATAGTGGATGTTTTTTAGACATCCAAAAATAAATCTTTAAGACGTCCAGATACGAAATCTTTAAGACCATTTATACGGACGTCTTATAGACAAAAGGATTTTTGGTCATAAAGACGTTTATAGGATGTTTTATGTGGATACACTATAGGAATTTGCAAACAAAAAAATATAATATATTTTCATAACAAAAATTAAATATTACTAAAATAAAACATACCTAAATTTAAAAAAATATAATAATTGTTAGTTAGGAAGTATAGCATTTATTTTACTTTTTCTATCGGAGGCATGCCGCAACCATTCTTGGACGGTGTCTGTAACGATATCATCATAGTCTCAACGTATCACATCTAAAAAATATTTTTATTAGAAATTGTTAGAAAACCATATTATTACAAAATATTAACAGGCTTTCTACGGAACCGTATGCATACTACGCATAGGAAATTAGTTTTCTGTTAAAATTGCTGCTTAATTATTATTCTTTTGAAACATTCCAAATTTATTTATTTATTTATTTTTTTAAAGGGGGGGACACCCCCCATGGCTTTAGGAACGTAGCCTATTAGCCAGCAAATTTAATTTACAGATTAGAATTCTACATAAAAATAACAAACATTACAATTTTATCGTTTCATTCAGCAAAATTGAAAGCGAAAAATAATAATTAAAAATGTATTAAATTTTTCGTAATTATTGAAGTTAAGTAACCACCTTAATAAAACAATGCCTAATTTTCAATCGCCTGTGATTCATATTTTCTTGTGTAGTCCATAAATTAGGAGTAATATTACCTGTCAGAATTTTCATTGTGGTGTCGGTCCAGGTGAATTTTGTGGCTGTGTCTGTATCTAGATATCTTTTAGATATCCTTTATAAGAAATCCTAGTGATATCTTTCGGATAATTGTGCTACGTGGGTCTTCTCTTATTATAAATTTCATAATTTCATACCAATCGAGTCCACCAAGAAGCTTGTGTTTTTCATTCATTGGTTCATCATTCATGATATTTTTGACGTGTACCTACTTCAACTTTTCGTTTTTGGCTCATATTTATTTTCTGTAAAATCATTTTTATGACAAGCACAATAAATACATTTAAGTATTGTTTCATTTCTACCACCAAATCCCACAAATACAAGTAAAAGTTTGGGTATTCCCCTCAAAAATACGCATATGATTAAAAAAATTCAAATAAATTTAATAAAATTACCTAAACTTCAATTACAGTTTATTACAATTAAAAACCTATGTCAATTCAGTTTTATCATTAAAGCAGTTTTTGAGGTTGTGTTTGTAAACAAGCAGTAGAAACAAAACAATATATTTCAAGACAGATAGTTATATAGGTACTTACCGATCTATTTTATGTTAAAAATATATTTATTGTAACATAATTATAGCCCACTTATAACCCTGTAGGTACTTTAAATCGTGTCAGATCTTTGTTTGAATGTCTGAAACTAGTTAAATGTTCAAAAGCGCATAATTTTCTTTGCAAAATAAAGAGCATGTAATTTAAAATCCAAAAGACGTCCACAGGCTCTACAAATTATTATTGGACGTCTTATAGACTTTACAACTTAACGTCCTACTGACGTCTTATACTTCACCAGAAAATGTGATTAAGACGACTTTTAGACTTTTTAAACTACGGGTCTCATAGACAACCAAAATGTGATCTACCTGTCGTCTTTCTGCAAAGTCTTTTTGACTAATATTAAATTTGGTCTGTATGACATCTTTTTGTAAAGTCCTTAAGATAGTGACAATTGTACGTCTTTACTACGTCTATAATGCCTGTGGCACACCGGTCGAGGAGCATCGAGGACCATTGAGTAACTCCTCGATGAAACTATAGAACGCACCCGTCCGCGATGGTTTTCTTTTTCGTCGGTGACAAATACATCAAAGTTTTGCGCGAAATCAAATACAAAAGATAAGTCTGAAATGAGATACATTCGTTTCATCGAGGAACAACTCGATGAAAATAGCGGCGCCCCTATTTTTCGTCGAGGACGGGGTGCGTTCTATCGTTTCATCGAGGAGTTACTCGATGGTCCTCGATGCTCCTCGACCGGTGTGCCATAGGCATAAGACTTGTGTGCTATGTGGGTACATTAGTCGGAAGACGGATATAGAGATTTTTTTAAACAGTTCACTAATAATTTATGTAAAACTCGCATTTTTAGTGATTTTTAGAAATTATTTAACAAAATACGGCAAGGTTTTTTGTAAATTTCATTCTATAGCCATGTAAGCACAACCTGTAAGTACATCATTGTAAAATATGCGGTCATCGATTTCAGAAGCAAAGTCACAAAATGATTTATTGTATCATGCTTTTTTGCTTTACATTTGATAGCAAGAGATGGACCTTAAATCAACGTAAAAAGCATTTAACGAAATAATAGAAAATTCCATTTGCTTTTTTATAACGTACCTACATTATTATCTCAAAGTCCAGATAAAATTAATACAAGCATCACTTACCACGTAATTAACAAGAATTCTTAATCCAAAGTCTGGCGTTTATGTCTACCACAGATGTCTACTGGAGAATATTGGCGAGAACATAAAATAGATACGGCATCGTTGAAAAGCGCGAAATTTGAATTTTAACTAGAACAAAAAGAACATTATCTATTTATAATCACAACTTTTTTACAAGAATGAAAGGTAATGTGCACAAATGATAAATAATTTATACCTAACGATTTGTATGAAATTTCAAGTGCAGTATTTGGCCGAATGAAATCTTATAAAATAAACAAGTTTTACATAATAAAAATTAATAATATTGTTAATTAATTGATTAAAATTTCATTTTATTAGAAAATAATGCAAATAGACTGCGTTTACATACAATAAAAAATGTTTATTATTATTTTTTGTAAGTTGGAACCCTAATATGAAATATGAACGGTGAAACTTAAAATATCTGCACCAGTATTTGCGACTAACGTGGCAGAAGAACGTCTGAAGCAATGTCCAGTATATAAATGTGGATCTTGTAAATTTAAAAACTTTGCGATGACTGTAGGCATTATTCGAAAAGTATGTTTTCCAACAGGTTGATTCATACACTTTCCTGATTGATAACGCTAAACGAAGCGAGGATTGGACTTTATTTTCTTGCGAATTTTATAATATTTTCTGAAATAATCGATATTTCCTTAAATATTTTCGACAATAGAAAAACTACGTTGCACATCATTTTTACTTTGCGGAAGACTATACCCATAATAATAATCGTCTATAACAATATAAAATATAAATAATTAATTTCTGCGAATTAAAATACTACGTATTATAATATCTTACTTTGATTAACAAATATGTGTCATCCTCAGCTTCTTAATTTGTTTTTACAATTTCTTTCCCTATTTAAAATTTGGTATTTCTTTGCGCGATACCAATTACCCAAGTAACAATTATTATCAAATATGACGTCGATACAACGTACATAATTTTAGTCATAAAGACGTCTTGAAGACGTCAATGCGTGGAGCTATGAGACGTCATTTTCTGACGACAAAATGACGACTTTAAAGACGTTATTCTGAGAATATAATTCATATATCACGTGACCTGTTTTCCGCCAATCATCATCGAGATCCTATCGAAATCTGCTTAGCTACATGTCTATCACAGCGATGATAAAAAACAAAGAAATTATCACCTTATTGTGGTCCGTTGCTAAGGACATTTTTTCTGTATTGACAGTTAATTTCGTAATTCTTGACTATTAAAAGGTGTGATAATCGTTGGATTCATGCTAATAACGATTAAATTAATCAAACAATTAAAAAATTGAGGTAACGCATCTTTCAAAATGCAAATATACTTGAATTATATTCATTATATTCTCTCATTAAATATAAGCTCGTGATATGATTAATAATCGAAAATGTTGCTCGTGAAACCGAAGCAGCACATTTCACTCGTCCTACGAGTGAAATCTGCAGCTCGGTTCCACTCGAGAATATCATCGATAATAATCATATCACTTGTTATATTACGTATGATAATAATAATAATATGACGATTTTTATGCAATTTAATTAAAAAACAAATTACTAATTAATTTATATTTTAACTTTCTTTGTTTGTATTAGAAGTAGAATTCGTTGAAGATTGACAAATTTTTATTTTATCCGATTTTATCTGGATCTAGCTGGACTTGAACGTGGAACTCGCGTGGAACTTCGGGACGGTATCCTACGCCTCTAACCGCTCGGCCAATCTGACATTATAGTTTGATGTTTTGAAATATCAATATGAAGTGAATAGTAGTAGTAATAAATAATAATATAAATTTAAACCCATTACGTTTAAAAAATAATTATAAATAAAATAATTGATAATTCTAAACGTTATGATTTTGACGATTCTTTTTAGGATGCCGAATAACAAAAATCTAAAGAACAAAAATATCAAAAGACGCAAATGCGTATGGGGTGGATGTTACCCCTACGACATCTTGGCACATCAAGCCAAGATGTCGTAGGGGTAACATCCACCCTATCACTACAATTTATGAAAATATTGTTAGATTATTGTCAATTTATCAAACATGTAATGAAAAGATACATAAAAACTGATGATGACTCGCTTAGCAGTCGAAATGTCCGTCAATAAAGTCATGTCTAACTGACTATTTTGAATCATTACGAACTTTACGCCTTCCATACCTAAGAAATGTTAAAAGTAATCAGGATCTAACCTCCAAATTCATAATTTATTTAGTTCAGTTCAGAGTTTCTACTAAATGCCTCGGCATATTGTGCAAGAAAATGATATGACATAATATTCTGAATTATGCAGAAAACGACTGATTTTATAATTTGCCTGCGACAAAAAATGAAAATCATCATGATAACCAAAAAACCAAACTTGGAGACATGTCCTAACATTTTAAAATATCAGAATTGTAGGTTACATTATTTTTAGGTCACGGTATATATTTAGAACAATATCACTTGAAGACGTGGGTCCAATTTGTTAAGTCGTCAAAATAAGATGTCATATTAAGACTGAAATATTGCCACAGAACCTTACTTAAAGACGTAGATCCAACGTCTTAAGAAGTCAAAATATGATGTCAGATTATGACTGAAATATGACCACAGAACCTCACTTGAAGACGTGGATCCAACGTCTTAAGACGTCAAAACATGATGTCATATTATGACTTAAATATGACCAAATTGTGACGTCATATTTTGGTCGACGGTTAGTCATTGTTACTTGGGTATTTTTGAAAATTTTGAAATATCCACGTTATCTATTTTTAATTATTGTTTTCAACATGGAGTATGGAGTATTCACACCATAAGCTGATGGATGGCGATTTTAATAAATAAGATATTTCCAGCATGTAAGCCAACCTTGCGTTTTCAGAAATCGTCTCCACTTTTTTCACGGTAGGTACATCATTTCTTAAATCCTTCGTAAGTAAATTCATATACCTTTTTCCTGATTTTTCAGGTAAACTAGTTTATATTGCAACCCTTGCAGCTTCATCAATATCCATTTTTTACGATATTTTACTATTATACACACACTTTAATACAAATAATGAATTGTTTATAACGTTATACAGAAAAAATTTAAATAAATAGTAAAAATAATTATAAAGTTATTATCATAAAAACTTTTATATGACTGAATTTTATTATGTGCATATATATATATATATATATATATATATATATATATATATATATATATATATATATATATATATATATACAGGTAACTGCTTTCAACTATTGTTTTTGTTTCGCTGCAAGGCTTACTTATTTCAGCGTTCATAGGTGCATAATTTAAGTGCCCGTAATTTAATATTTTAATAATACAACATATGACTTTTTTATACTACCGTAAAGCAAATTTAATGTACTTTTCAAATTCGTAATAAAAAATACAATGTTCCATTTGAAATTTGAAAGTTGCTATCACTTCCTCAAAATCCGGAAGTGATACCAAAGATTCACATCCGCTATCATTTACTACACATGATACTGTATAAATCATGTATTTGACAAAAAACGTTAAATCGACAAATAAGCGAGATAAATGCTGGTTCATTTATAAACAGACACCCTGTATATACCGGGCGTTTCCTGAAACAGGCGCACCCCCCAAAAAATTGCATTTTTAAGTCAATTACATTTATATTATAGTTTTATAATCTACATTCAAAGGTATACATACATATACTACATAAATAATGAATTTTTATTACTTCCTGTTTAGCCGAAAGTGACATCAACTTCCTTATTTTAAATGGAACACCCCGTATATTTTTAAGACTTTGATTCTACATAAAATTTTGAATACAACCATGTATAATAAGTTACTTTTTCTTTGTAGCTTTCTCAATAAAATAATAATTAAAATATTACAGAAACAAATCGATCATTCCCAGTTAGCTATGAAATAAAATGATAATGAAATTATTATACGAAGAGTTATAATATGTATTCAAGATAATGGAGGCCATTTTGAAAATTTACTATAAATAATATAATTGAATTGCAATTCCTTATTAAATTATTTATTTTTGTTAATAAACTGACATTTTTAGTATAATAAAATCTGTTTTCTATCATTTATTTCATAGCTAACTAGGAATGATTCGATTTATTTCTGTAATATTTTAATTATTATTTTAGTAGAAATCTACAACGAAAAAGTAGCTTATTATACATGGTTGTATTCAGAATTTTATGTAGAATCAAAATCTTAAAAAATATACGGGGTGTTCCATTTAAAATAAGGAAGTTGATCTCACTTCTGGCTAAACAGGAAGTTATAAAAATTAATTAATTATGTAGTATAATGCGCCTTTGAATGTAGTTTATAAATCTATAATATAAATGTAATTGACTTAAAAATACAACTTTTTTGGGGGGTGCGCCTGTTTCAGGAAACGCCCGGTATATATATATATATATATATATATATATATATATATATATATATATATATATATATATATACAGGGTGTCCCAAATTGATTGGGTCACCAATTGGATGAATCTTCGAGTTCTGAAAACGTTGAAGTCTTATCTTTAATGTGATGATAGCCAATGTTACAAAAAATCCACTCCACCCTCTCCCACCCCCCTAAGAAAAAGGTCCAACTTTGGCAACTCATACGGAGTGACAAAAAAATTGTGGACCTTATTGGCCAACAGGGTAATAAAGATCAGACTTTTCCTGCAAGGTCCGCAAAATTTCAAGTACCTACGATGATTTGGCGCGAAGTTATGAATTTTTGAAAAAAAAGTGCCTTTTTGAGGTTTTTGGCCATAACTTGACGAATTTTGCACGAAAATCAATAAATTTTGGATTTCCGAGAACGATAAAGGTTTCTCTATTCGGCCCTGTAAGTTAATCTGCCACCAAACTCGATCCACCCCCTGCCACCCCCGGATAAAAAAATCTGACGTGGCCGTTACAATACCTCTCGCCTTGACATTGAAGTATTATTATTTAACCTCGTATTTAACCAAATATTAAGCTTTAATTAGGTAATAAATTATATATTTCACAAATCTAATCAGCTCTTATTTTAATATATTATTTTATTTTATAAATACCATATTTACATAATACTATGTCCAGTTAATATCTATATTATATCCAACATTTCAAAATTCTACACCACAGAGAAACCTCCTTGCCACAGACATCTGTTTATCTGTCACATTGACAATTTTATTTTTGTTTTAAATTTTATTTCTATTTCGGGATTCACAAATCGTGGTAGGTAAAATTATATATTTAAAAAAATTATATTTCTTTATTGGTTAAAGATATAGAAACAAGTAAGATTAAATATAGTACACTGTAATTTCTTCTTTCATGTGTGGTATGTCAAATTGTAACAATCGCATTATTTTATACAATTTTTGCAAAAAATGTTATAGTGCTACAAGAAAAGTACCATTTCCGGTTTGTGGATTTTTACCAAAATCTTTTCAGCTCTTCATTAACATATATAATTGTATAATGCAAAATAATAGAATTTTATGTTTAGTAGAATTTGAGATAATGAACCGGGACGAAAGGCTATAGTAGGCGTACATACAGACTTTCATACACACACACACACACACACAGACATCATCGTGAAAATAGTCAAAATAGGTTCTAAAGGTGCTAAAACGTGCTTATTGACAAAAATCTCGACATCGAATTTTTTCACGATCCCTATACCTCTCTAGGCGAGAGGTAAAAACATGTATTTGACTGAAAAATGTTCAATTGTAGCAACTTGTAGCGTGAGTAAAAAAAATCGTGGACCTTATTGCCCAACAGGACAATAATGTTCAATCTTTTTCCTTTAATTTTCTCAAAATTTCAAGTACGTGCGATAATTTGGCAGAAAGTTATGAATTTTTGAAAAAAATTTGTATTTTTGTGCTTTTTGCCCATAATGGGGGTTTTCAAGCCTACGGCTTTTAAAGAAATACTTATTGGATATCAATTTTCAGCATGTATAAGTTATAGGAAAGTGATAATAATTGTTAATTTTGATAGATTTATTACCTCTTTATTGAAATGAAAATGTAAGTCTTTTGAATCGTTCATTGAAATGCGCCATGTGTGACGTAGCCAACATTGATATCAAACCAGGAGTTGGTTCGTGAAAATTCGTTTTTTGTCGTTTGGACGACGGACCAGCTGTTGATTTTTCGATTCTTGACACGTTCATCAACGTTCACGGGTTCACGTTGTCGAGTTTGGTTAGGTTCAAACACGATTACTTACAGTTTATTGAAGAATTTTTGTGTTGGTTTTAATCGAAATGAAACGGCATGAAACAGTTTGGTTATGTTTTTCTGTTCAAGTTGACAAGATGTTGACTGTGTAAGGTAAGACCTACGTATTGGTCCTTGTCAGCGCGTTGAACGTATGTTCTAGATGTTGGTGACGTCACACTGTTACACGCGACATCGATTTTCGCGGCACTTATTTTTTTAAACTTTATGAATTTTTTTCTGGCTTATTAGTAACTTTTAAGCGAAAAGAAAAAATACGGGTCTTATATTTTAATGTATAGATTAACATATAAAAAAACCAAAAAATCGTGAAAACCCCCATTTCGCACCAAATTCGTTTATTTCTTAAAACATCTAACAAATAAAGGTGTTTAAAGAAATAAAAATTTTAAAGTCACTTTTAGATAATTGTTAATGAAATTCAGGAAGGCACTTTTTTTTCAAAAATTCATAACTTCGCGCCAAATCATCGTAGGTCCTTGAAATTTTGCGGACCTTAAAGGAAAAAGTCTTATCTTTAATGTGATGAATATGACGAAAAATCCACTCCACCTTTTTCCACCCCCCTTAGAAAAAAAATGTACCTGATGTCCAAAAAGGTCCAACTTTGGCAGCTCATACGCAGTGCCAAAAAAATCGTGGACCTTATTGGCCAACAGGGTAATAAAGATCAGACTTTTTCCTTCAAGGTCCGCAAAATTTCAAGGACCTACGATGATTTGGCGCGAAGTTATGAATTTTTGAAAAAAAAGTGCCTTCTTGAGGTTTCTGAATTTCATTAACAATTATCTAAAAGTGGCTTTAAAATTTTTATTTCTTTAAACACCTTTATTTGTTAGATGTTTTAAGAAATAAACGAATTTGGTGCGAAATCGGACAAATTATGGGCAAAAAGCACAAAAATACAATTTTTTTTCAAAAATTCACAACTTTCTGCCATATTATCGCACGTACTTGAAATTTGGAGAAAATTGAAGGAAAAGGATTGAACTTTATTGTCCTGTAGGGCAATAAGGTCCACGATTTTTTTTACTCACGCTACAAGTTGCTACAATTGAACATTTTTCAGTCAAAAACATGTTTTTTATCCGGGGGTGGCAGGGGGTTGATCAGGTTTGATGGCAGATTAACTTACATGGCCGAATAGAGAAACCTTTATCGTTCTCGGAAATCCAAATTTATTGATTTTCGTGCAAAATTCGCCAAGTTATGGCCAAAAACCTCAAAAAGGCAATTTTTTCAAAAATTCATAACTTCGCGCCAAATTATCGTAGGTACTTGAAATTTTGCAAACCTTGCAGGAAAAGTCTGATCTTTATTACCCTGTTGGCTAATAAGGTCCACGATTTTTTTGTCACTCCGTATGAGTTGCCAAAGTTGGACCTTTTTGGACATCAGATACATTCGTTTTTACTTCCCCGATCTATGTAATAGAGGGAAGTATTGTAATCGTGATTTTTTGACAGTTCGAGATTTTGGTGAATCTTCACGTTTCAGACCCTACTGAACCCAAAAAACATAATTTTAAAAAAAGTCGGTCTGTCGGTCTGTCGGTCTGTCGGTCTGTCGGTCTGTTAGTCTGTTAGTCTGTCTGGATGTTGGATAACTTAAAAACGCGTTGGAATTTTGGACTGAAATTTTATATTTAAGATCTTGAGCCAAAATCTGACTTCAAGTTCGTTAATGAGCTTTATTCAACCAGTGGTACCAACTTTATAAACAAAACTTTTTTATTTTTATCAAAATACTATCGTGTGTGGTATCAAATTAAAGGTCTTGGGAAAATAATTCTAGTAGAAAAACAAAAATAACATTTAAATGATCGTCAATTGTTTTTTTTTTATAAATTATTCAAATTATACCGAGTTTGGTGTCAATTTGAATCGCTCAGGGAGATAAGTTTTTTTAAAAATGTAAAAAATGACATTAATACGATTTTCAATTGTTTCTCAAAAAATTACTCAAATTTTTTTATTCAACCAGTGGTACCAACTTTATAAACATCTTATTTTATTTTTATTAAAATACTATCGTGTGTGGTATCAAATTAAAGCTTTAACTGATCATCAATTTTTTTATCATACATTATTCAAATTATACCGAGTTTGGTGTCCATTTAAAGCTCTCGGGGAGATAAGTTTAGTAAAAATGTAAAAAATGACATTTATGCGATAATCAATTATTGTTTCTCAAAAAATTATTCAAATTTGTTCAAGTGTATTATCAAATTAAAGTTTTCTGGAAAAAAATATTAGTCGAAGAATCAATAACAACATTTAAACAATGGTCAGTTGTTTTTACTTTCCGCATTATATTCTATAAGGCTATAAGGTATTGTGACGGGTTAAAATTTTCGAGTGTAAGTTTTTAGTGAATAAGTATCAGATTTTTTATGGTATTTAAATTATGCCGAAGTTGGTATCAACTTAAATAGTTTGGGGAAAAATGATAAATTTATTTAAATTTTGCAGAATAAAGCATAAAATTAACGGCGTTACGAAAGTAAGTTATTAAAACTTATAATCGGGGAAGTACTGTGGTGGACACAGCAGATTTTTCTTAGGGGGGTGGGAGAGGGTGGAGTGGATTTTTTGTAACATTGGCTATCATCACATTAAAGATAAGACTTCAACGTTTTCAGAACTCGAAGATTCATCCAATTTCGTCGAAATGTAGCCGAGATATCGCACTTTGAAATTGTGTAATTTTTTTGTGCATTTTCAAGTGGTGCGTTTTTATTTTCCTCGAGTGTATTAATATCTTGGAAACCGTCATCTTGAATTTTATTCTGGCATCATTTTTGAGTTTCTCTCATCAAATCATGTAACTTTTATATGAAACATTGTTTATATCTTTTATAATTACGGCGTAATTTGCCTTTTTTTAAAATTGCGATTTTCAGTTTTTTCTGAATAACTTTCAAACTGTTTGGAATTTTAAATGTTTCTCAAAGGAATCTAAATAAGCCATAAAATCTGCACAACATTGCACATTTAACCGACCTCGTAGCTACTATAGTTTCCGAGATCCCAATGGTGACCCAATCAATTTGGGACACTCTGTATATATATATATATATATATATATATATATATATATATATATATATATATTTTAAGGTAATCGTGACTGCAATTAGTTAAAGAAGCAACAGTAGTGGGTGTAACAGTCAGTAAATTGGCCAAATAATTAAAGTAGACTCTTTAAAATTTGTCAAGCTTTCGATTTTATTTTAAATCTTCATCAGGACACTGTAACAATATTGATATTATAATACAGTTTCAGTGATCAAACATCTAACCAAGCTGTTACTGTTCGACCATTTTTGTGTCAAAATACCTCATAATGATTCTGTTTGATCTAAACTATTATAAAATATTGCTTTATTTTTCACATTATTGTATATTTTAAAAACGTTGACGACAATTTGTCCTAATCATAAGATGCTAGTCTTAAACTAACCTCAACACTATGTAAGTCTGATGTTACACTATAAATTGTGTAAAATTTGTATTATAATATCAATATTGTTACAGTGTCCTGATGAAGATTTAAAATAAAATCGAAAGCTTGACAAATTTTAAAGAGTCTACTTTAATTTTTTGGCCAATTTACTGACTGTCACACCCACTACTGTTGCTATATATATATATATATATATATATATATATATATATATATATATATATATATATATATATATATATATATATATATATATATATATATATGCAGGGTGTTTTTTTGAAAAATTTCCACCTAAATATCTCGGGAACCACGGCACGGATCGAAAATCGGTGAAATACGGGTTCGATGAATTTTAGGGGGAAGAAAAAACATGTAATTAGTTTTCTGCCCAAAGTGGGCATACTGCCCACATTGGGATCAACTTGATTTTTTTAAATGGGAACCCCACTTTTTTATATTTTTATACGCAAAAAAAGAAGAAACTTTTGTACGAAACTTTTTTTCCCCCACCCCTATATTTCGAGTTATCAGCGCGGGAAAGTGAAAAAATTTCGGAAACCGTGGAACCCAGCCAAAAATGCTGAAACACGGGTATATATATATATATATATATATATATATATATATATATATAACCCCAAAAAAGAGATTAAATAAACAATCAATACCAATGCTTGAAAATAAACGTTTTATTAACATTTTTTGCAAACTATAATTTACCGGCCCGGCAAGTAGTGACATGAGTAGCGGTAGCGCGTGAGAGAAAATGGTACTCCGCTTCCCTACTATTATATATTTCTAAATATTTCAGAATTCGCTTCGCCGTCGTCCGTTCAAGATATTTTGATATTAGGCTTATAAAATACATTTGCAACTCGGTAATATACTTTCATTTATATAGTTGAAAATTACTAAAATAGGTACTAATTTAGTTCTACAATAAAGTGCAATTCTTAGCACTTGAAAGAAATAACAAAATATAAATATTTAAAAAAAGTTTTTATATTTATATGCTTCCTTTTATTTACTTGAAATTTACAAAAAATATTTGCTGATATTGTACATAGACTGTCATTATTGTTTCCACTCGAAATAATAAAATATAATGATAATTTAAAAAGAAAATGTAGTGTTTATATTTTTCCATTTATTTAATTGAAATTTAGGGAGATTATTTGTGTTGATGTTATGTTTATAGGAAGTAATTGTTTTCACTCGAAATAGATAACAAACTGAGAGCATCGTAGCGGTAGCTTCCAATAAGAAAGTTGAAAATTAGTAAAATTATTATAATTTTCTAACGATTTGAAATAGTAACGAAATATTATGAAAAATTAAAAAAATTGTAGTGTTTATAATTTTATATGCTTACATTTATTTATTTGAAATTTAGGGAAATTAGTTGTTGATATTATGTTTATAGAATGAAATTGTTCTTACTCGAAATAAATAACAGACCAGCAACAGACTGAGAGGACAAACAATTAAAACAACGTAGCGGTAATAAATTTCCATTTTTAGTTTAAGAACTAGCGTCAGGCCCCGCTACGTGGGCCTTCGGCTAGGTCGCGCTGCCGCGCGACAAGGGGTATTCACCCGCTTCGCGAGCTCAAGCTCCGCGGACCCTGAATGTGGGACGATTCGGCACTTCGTGCCTCAATTATAACGATTTTAACATTTAGACTCTACCGAAAAAATTGTATGATGAAATTATAATTATTTAATTACAACTTCAAATTATTCATCTTCTTTCTTCAATATAAATTTTATTTAAACCATTAATATTTTATAATAAAATAACATAATATGGTGGCATAAAATAAATATCCTGGTTATCCAACTAAAAACAAAAGACGATTGTCGAACGTCATCTTGAACAATATTGTATACCTTATCAACACCTTTAATTTGATATCAAACTTGAAATGATCCTATTTTTTTGAATGGACAAAAAACAGAAGCTAATCACGCACTATTATATTTATCACTTATTGTGTATATCAGTCCTCATCATGAAGACCTTTAGGTACTTATTGGATATCAAAATCAATATGATGTTAACAATTTTATGATATAAACAAAAGACGATCGTCGGTCTCCATTTTGAACAATCTTATATCGGCCCTCATCAAGACATTTATTTTGATATTATACTCAATAGGATTCTGACATTTTTATAAAAACAAATGGCAGTCGTCACCGTCACCATTTTAAATAATTTTATTAATTATAATTAATTTATAATTAATTAATCTTAATTATTAATTAATTAGCCCTTATCCTTTTATTTGACATCAAACTCGATATAATCGCCGGTCACCATTTTAAGTAATTTTATTAATTAAGTAGCCTTTATTTAGTCCTTTGATTTGATATAAAATAAAACGAAAATCGTTTGCTGTCATTTTCAACAATTTTGAAAAGTAGTGCTCACCTCTAACCGTTTTAAATTATTTTATTAATGAAATGGCCTATATTTAGCACTTAATCTGATACAAAGTCGATATAATTCTATATATTGTTTTTGATAAAAATAAATTCTAATCTTTGGCCACTATTTTAAATAATTTTATTAATTAGATAGCCCTTATCGAGCCATCGTTGGCCGCCATTTTCAATAATTTTATAAAGTTAATGCTCACCTAGTTGTTAAATTTAAAACAAATGCCGGTCATGGAAGCAATTTTGTACCCCTCGGCCCTCGGTTCTAATTCATACCATACATACTAATGTAAAAACAGATTTATACAAGAATAATTACAATCTAGATCCGCGCCGTGTCTCGTGCTTGTCTGGTTGTTAGTGTGCTGTCCCCCTAAACCTCTGCCCGGGTGGGTCTGGCGTATCTAGGACACAATTCCCAGTAGGGAGGGCGGCTTCAGCAGGGCAAATTCAAATTAAACCCAAACTCAAGTACAATAATTAAAAATCCCGATTAGCGGACTCCATTTTTAACACGATTGTTAAATTTAAAATACTGGGAATTATATACAGGATGTTCATTTTAAGTGGCGCACCATTGCTAACTCGAAAACTATAAGAGCTACGAAGTTGGTTAAATTAGCAAACAATTTCTATTTTATATGACTACTTTAATGAACGAAAGAAATTTTTTTTTAGACCAGTGGTTCTCAAACTACGGGGTGCAACTTTCTTATTTCAAATGGGGACCTATTTTTTTATTTGCTTATTCGATTCATTATTTTTTTCTGAATTCAACGAGATATTAGTTTTATATCCTTGCATAACAAAAACATATGAAAAACGCAATTGAAAATTATGATAATTTAATTAAAATCTGATTGTTAGTTAGTGTTATTGAAGAAATCAATTGAATATTTTGTTTCATATTAATTGTTAGTGAAAAAGATTCTAGTATACTACACTGATCAGACCAAATAAGGTCGAAACACGTGTCCGTAGTTACCGCCACCTTATATCCTACTGAATAGTTAGTACCTTGAACTCATACACTCAGGTCAGTAGCGGTCCTGATCTTTTGATTAAAATCAAATAATCTTTTTCATTATCAAATAACAATTAATATGAAACAAATATTCAATTTTTTTCTTCCATAGCACTCTTGTAACACTCAGATTTTAATTAAATTGTCACAATTTTCAATAGTGTTTTTCTCATGTTTTTGTTATGCCAGGCTATGAAACTTATATCTCGTTGAATTCAGAAAAAAATACTGAATAGAATAAGCCAATAAAAAAATAGCTCCCCATTTGAAATAAGAAAGTTGCACTCCGTAGTTTGAGAACCACTGGTCTAAATTTTTTTTTGTTTCGTTCATTAAAGTAGTCATATAAAATAGAAATTGTTTGCTAATTTAACCAACTTCGTAGCTCTTATACTTCTCGAGATAGCAATGGTGCGCCACTTAAAATGAACACCCTGTATAGTATTATGAACGGAAATTTGATATAATTTTAATTGAACATTTAAGTACATTTGGGTCAAAATATACTATAAATAGTACAGTAATAAATAACAACATGATGCAACTTCACAATGCATTAAAATTGAATACAAATTTTCAAAAAATATATTTCAAATTTATACAAAAGCATGTAAACATAATGCGTGCTCCATCTTTAAATATTCAATAAAATTTTCTAAATACTTCTACCTTATCAAATATGAAAGATAAATCCAAATAAAATTTCAAATTGAAAACGTCAAATCTGACACTAGACTAAAAAATTATTTTTATTAAAAAGAAAACAAAAATTCCATGGCATACTCCCATTTGCGTTCCGTGAATTTTCGGTTTTTACTTCCTTGTACGAAGTAAGGAAGTATTGTAATCGCGAAAAATTTCGGTTCTCAGATTTTGACGGAAATATCCGTTTTGACCTTTTCTGAATCCATTATGACTAGTTTCGACGTGACGTCTGTACGTACGTACGTACGTACGTACGTACGGACGGACGGACGTATGTGTGTCGCATAACTCAAATACGGTTAGACGTAGAGAGTTGAAATTTTGTATTTAGGACTGTTATAGCATCTAGTTGTGCACCTCCTATTTTTGGCTTCAATCTATAAACCGGAAGTAGTACTTTTTAAAAATATTTCGATAAATATTTAATTTAACACAAATTTTTTTATTTTAAATGAAAGATTATGTGATTATTACCTAAAATCGGTATTTTATAAATATTTTTGTATCTGGTATTATTTAGGAATAATTAAAGTATATATGTATAATTTAGTATTTCTTTATCTTGTAGTCCATGATCGATTAACATTTGTTACTACGTAAAATTTAAATGATTATGACATGACAGTGACAATAGTAAAATATGCTTTATATCTTCTTCTGCAGTTTAAATCAAATGACTAAAATATATTTGTGAGTATTAGTATAATAAGTTAAAAGAATTTTTAATATTATTTTACATTTTAGTTATTAAGAAAAGTATGAACACACAAGGCGTACAAGGAAGTCATGTGGTGTCCACGTCAGATTTTTTCTTAATAACTTTCTTAATATAAAGTCCGTCCCAAACTTCTTTGCCGTGACGTCATTATTTTATTTTCAAGAATAACTAAAGAATACATTGTCTTACTCTTTCTATCTTATTACTGTCATATATTTAGTTGAAACACGTATGTCATTCGAAATTTGCGAAGTATTGATACTGTTACGTGAAGTTTTGTTCTTTGTTTTTATTATGAAGTAGAAAAAGAAAGAAATAGAAAACGTATAATTATATTGTTGATATACAGCAATTTGTTATTTGAGTAGGCTGTTTTTCATATTGTTTTATGAAATATGTATTGTA
This sequence comes from Agonum fuliginosum, assembly GCA_947534325.1. Taxonomy (NCBI): domain Eukaryota; kingdom Metazoa; phylum Arthropoda; class Insecta; order Coleoptera; family Carabidae; genus Agonum; species Agonum fuliginosum. Next base: position 43,821,107 of record OX384030.1, on the reverse strand, counting down.
AATTTTGAAACTGTCAAACAAATAAAAACTATTTTCACTGTGATTAAATAATTTAACATAGGTATATCGTTGTTTTATGCATCCATTAGCTGTTTACATATAGATATTTATAATAATATTTATAAATATGCCCGGCAAACGCAATAATAAACAAACAATTCAGATTGTCTTGAATTTGTACCAATATTTTACTGTTGAAAAAGAAAAAGGAGAATTACTTATTCCCGTGTCAGCTGTTCTAGAGGTATTTATTTATTATTAAATTTATATAGTTATTCCAAATATTCACATAATATAGTTTAAAAATATTTGATATCAAAATATAACTTTCCCGCCATAATTTCAAATTGATTCATACGAACTACAGGTATGACGTAACGGCAAAGAAGTTTGGGACGGACTATACCCAATATGGGGTTGAAACATGCATAGAAATATAGTCAAATTCATCCTCTACCTATACAGGGTGTAACAGCGAAACCAACCAACGCCTATATTTTCTTTATTATTATAGTTACAAAAAAACGTTAAATAGCAAAGTTGTAGGAAACCAAGGGAGACATCTGATTAAAGAATAAAATAATTTTTAAACCAGTGGTTCTCAAGTTACAACATAAAGTTACATTTTTTCAAATTGGAATATACATATTTTTTAGGCCTATTCGGTAGAGTATTTTTTTCTGAATTCAACCATGTATTCGTTTTATATCCTTACATAATAAAAATTTTGAGAAAAATGCAATTGAAATTTAAATAAATTCTAATTTTTAATATTAATCTATGGATGAAAAACAAGTGATAAATTAAATATGGACGTGGTTTTTTTTGGATATCTCGTGCCATAAATATCGCAAGCTTGTATGGTATTTTTATTTATTTTTTTAAATTTATCACTTGTTTTTCATCCATAGAATACTGCACATTAATATTAAAAGTTAAAAATTATTTAAATTTCAATTGCATTTTTCTCAAAATTTTTATTATGTAAGGATATAAAACGAATACATGGTTGAATTCAGAAAAAAATACTCTACCGAATAGGCCTAAAAAATATGTATATTCCCATTTGAAAAAATGTAACTTTGTGTTGTAACTTGAGAACCACTGATTTAAAAATTATTTTATTCTTTAATCAGATGTCCCCCTTGGTCAGCTACAACTTTGCTATTTAACATTTTTTTGTAACTATAATAATAAAGAAAATATAGGCGTTGGTTGATTTCGCTGTTACACCCTGTATATCAAATGAAAAAAAACATTCGAATAAAGTATAATGCCCGTTGCTAAGGAGTTAAAAAACAGTGAGTTTTTATTATTTCTCATGCAAACTGTGTTCCTACAATAATAAAATATAGAAAATTCACTAGTATAAGTAACTCTTTATCGTATAAAAATTTTTTCATTAAAATCGTAAAAACTATACAAACTGTAGAGCAAAAAAACGTATAGTTGCTAAGGTGATGAATCTTCCACCACACTATGCCTTTTAGGGCCAGTTGCACAGTTTAGTTAATCCTTAAACTGTCACTTAAACGAAATACTTAAGCCGTACGTGTTGTACAGTTCTCAATAAGAAAATACTTACCTAAGCGAAAAAAGATCAATGTTGGTAAACATGAATATCAGTTTATAACTAATTTGACATAAAAACAAACAAAATATGACCAACTGTCATAATTCAAATGAATTTTAAAACAGTGTTTTGTGTAATTATTGAATATAAATCTTAAACGTGGACAAATCAGAAAGAAATAAAATAAAAAGTGCTTCGAATTTCATAAAGGATGAAGTATGACGTACCATTTTTACTAAATGTTGTAAGAAAATCTAAACATATTGTAGAGTGAAAAAAATCGAACACGTTATTAGCACAAAAGTACTATTTGAAAAACAGTGCACCATAAATTCAATCACTGAATTCAATAGTGAAATCCTTATTGGTACTAAGAGAAGTAGGACATATTATTTAAGAAAAAAGTTCGAAAATATAAATAAAACCTGCAAGAGACAATACAAATTGATTTATTATAATATATGTAATTGGATTACAATAAATTAGAAAAGTAAACATTTGTCCTGCAATTTTATTATCATAATAATTAATTTGACCAATAAAATTTTCCAATAAACGTGAAGAAATATTACTACCTGGTGTTTAATTTTTTTCTGATAAATTACAACGTTCTTTACTTGAATAAATGAAATCTATTATAAAATTATTTTCTATTGATTGAAATTATTGTCCGTCTTGAATAACGGCGACCGGCGTGGGGCGAACTCTCATGAAAATGTCAATATATAAGATATCTTCATCCTCATCGTGATCAATGTCAATAATATATCTAAGATTCATTTTAAAAATATATGAAAAATGGATAATAACAATAATAATCACAAAAACATGTTAAACTTTGGCTTAAGTGACACCGCATCTACCGCTTAAGTAATTTGACATTTAAGTGACACTTAAACTGAAAATCAATACTGTGCAACAGCTAAACCATAAACTAAAACTTAAGCCTTAAAAAATACTTAAGTGGTAACTGTGCAACTGGGCCTTAGTATACCGTGAGTTTATTTTAACATAAAACATACAATTTTTATATCCATGGTTACGAATTTGACACCAATGTATTAGAGTGTCCTTTTTAAAATGAAACATAGAGAATCAATTTAACTGTATTATTCTTGAACAATATAAGATATTTGGGCAGCTGCAATAGTTCCAAGCAAAGCTTTCAACATAAACTTTTAATTGTTCAAAGAATAAATCGTATTTCCAGGTAGCAGCAGTGTGACACCAATAATTAACAAATTCAAATTTATTCCCTATGTTTCATTTTAAAAAGAACGCTCTAATACATTGCTGTCAAATTCGTAACCATGGATATGATATACCCATGTTTCACGTTAAAATAAACTCACGGTATATGATACTGATGATGATGATGATAATGATGATGATTATGATGATGTTACTTAAAACTACAATTTCCTTTTTTACAGTGGTATATTTGTTAGTAAATTTAAAGTTGGCGAGAGGTCATAAAAGTATATTCCTAATTTTTAATATAAATAAGTAGTAATAAGTACCTACCATAAAATATATTCATTTCATTGTTTTCTGCCAAAAGTAAATAAATAAGTATAATAAATTATAATTATATATATATATATATATATATATATATACAGGGTGTCTATTTAACTCGGGCCACTATAGGTAATTCCTAAACTAGAACAGATACGACTTCGATTAAATTAGACAAAAGTTGCCTTATCAGAAGGCCATTCCAGTGATGTATTTGTTTATCCAAAAATATGTACAGGTAACTAGATAGAGCAAAAACTTTTATTTTTTTAAATGGTAATCATAGATGGCATCATTAAAAGGAGTATTTTTTTCTCTTTTCATCTGTATGTAATTTTCATCATTTATTTTTTAAATAAATGTTTTATTTACACAATACCTAATACACTTAATTCTAATGGCACTTAAAGTAGGCTTTGATAAAAACAATTTAAAACGATTTATATTGTTTTAAACATTTTTCTCGTATTGCTGTCAGTTTTTATATTGTTAAAAGTAGTTTTTAGTACTGTTGTCATATTAAATTGTTTTTATCAAGGCCTACTTTAATAAGTTCCATTTGAATTAAGTGTATTTGGTTTTGTGTAAATAAAACATTAATTAAAAAAATAAATAATGAAAATTACATACAGTTGAAAAGAGAAAAAAATACTCCTTTTAATGATGCCATAGCTAACTGTGATTGCCATTTAAAAAAATAAAAGTTTTTGCTCTATCTAGTTACCTGTGCATATTTTTGGATAAACAAATACGTCACTGGAATGGCATTCTGATAAGGTAACTTTTGTCTAATTTAACCGAAGTCGTATCTGTTCTAGTTTAGGAATTACCAATAGTGGCCCGAGTTAAATAGACACCCTGTATATACAGGGTGTCTGTTTTTAAATGAACCAGCATTTATCTCGCTTATTTGTTGAGTTAGCGTTTTTTGTCAAATACATGATTTATACAGTATAATGTGTAGTAAATGATAGCGGATGTGAGTCCTTGGTATCACTTCCGGTTTTTGAGGAAGTCATAGCAACTTTCAAATTTCAAATGGAACATTGTATTTTTTATTACGAATTTGAAAAGTACATTAAAATTGCTCTACGGTGGTATAAAAAAGTCATATGTTGTATTATTAAAATATTAAATTACGGACACTTAAATTATGCACCTATGAACGCTGACATAAGTAAGCCTTGCCGCGAAACGAAAACAATAGTTGAAAGCAGTTTTACCTGTCAACAATCAATGTAAATTACAATAAAATATCTCTTAAATCTAATTATAATAAAGAAAACGCATATTATGAATAATTAAGAAACAATTCATTTATTAGAGTACCTCGAGAGTACCTAACTTTAATTTAATAAAAGATGTTCAAAATGTTGACAGTTAACTGCTTTCAACTATTGTTTTTGTTTCGCGGCAAGGCTTACTTATTTCAGCGTTCATAGGTGCATAATTTAAGTGCCCGTAATTTAATATTTTAATAATACAACATATAACTTTTTATACCACCGTAAAGCAAATTTAATGTACTTTTCAAATTCGTAATAAAAAATACAATGTTCCATTTGAAATTTGAAAGTTGCTATGACTTCCTCAAAAACCGGAAGTGATACCAAGGATTCACATCCGCTATCATTTACTACACATGATACTGTATAAATCATATATTTGACAAAAAACGCTAAATCAACAAATAAGCGAGATAAATGCTGGTTCATTTAAAAACAGACATCCTGTATATATATATATATATATATATATATATATATATATATATATATATATATATATATATATACAGGGCGTCTGTTTATAAATGAACCAGCATTTATCTCGCTTATTTGTTGATTTAGCGTTTTTTGTCAAATACATGATTTATACAGTATCATCTGTAGTAAATGATAGCGGATGTGAATCCTTGGTATCACTTCCGGTTTTTGAGGAAGTCATAGCAACTTTTAAATTTCAAATAGAACATTGTATTTTTTATTACGAATTTGAAAAGTACATTAAATTTTCTTTACGGTGGTATAAAAAAGTCATATGTTGTATTATTATAATATTAAATTACGGGCACTTAAATTATGCACCTATGAACGCTGAAATAAGTAAGCCTTGCCGCGAAACAAAAACCATAGTTGAAAGCAGTTACCTGTCAACAATCAATGTAAATTACAATAAAATATCTCTTAAATCTAATTATAATAAAGAAAACGCATATTATGAATAATTAAGAAACAATTAATTTATTAGAGTACCTCGAGAATACCTAACTTTTATTTTATAAAAGATGTTCAAAATGTTGACAGGTAACTGCTTTCAACTATTGTTTTTGTTTCGCGGCAAGGCTTACTTATTTCAGCGTTCATAGGTGCATAATTTAAGTGCCCGTAATTTAATATTTTAATAATACAACATATGACTTTTTATACCATCGTAAAGCAACTTTTCAAATTCGTAAAAAGATTACAATGTTCCATTTGAAATTTGAAAGTTGCTAATACTTCCTCAAAAACCGGAAGTGATACCAAAGATTCACATCCGCTATCATTTACTACACATGATACTGTATAATTCATGTATTTGACAAAAAACGCTAAATCAACAAATAAGCGAGATAATTGCTGGTTCATTTATAAACAGACACCCTGTATATTTTATTTTATTTTTATTTTTATTTTTAATGGTAACCAACCTACAGAATTAACTTCCAATTACAGGATGGTAGATGTTATTATAGTGGAATCCAACCACTCGGACCCAGTGGTATTATTGTCGGTTGTGCTGGGAATCGAACTGGGGACCGCTAGCATGCTAGGCGGACCCTCTACCGCTGAGCTAACCACTGGCCGTTATATATATATATATATATATATATATATATATATATATATATATATATATATATATATATATATATATATATATATATATATATATATATATATATATATATATATATATATATATATATATACAGGGTGAGTCATCGAAATGCCCGTCGTCGATATCTCCCTTGTCGTTACAAATACAGCATAATTTTTTTAACAGAATTTTTCGTCTACTCAAGGAGCATAACTTAAAATTATTTTCACATATACAGGGTGTTGCATAACGACTTGGCAATAATTGTTCGTCGTTTTTTAAATGAAACACCCTATATATTTTTATATATTTTGAATTGTATTTTACTTACCTATACGAACATATAAATTTCATTTTAGTTTTCCGCGGCGTTGCCAAGTTATTCAATTTTTTCTCTAAAAAAAGCCGAATACACGTACTGTTTTATAAAGGCGTACTGAAGTTATTTTAATAGTAAAAATTATGAATTTTTTTTTCTGTACAACTGTAACTATACTCTTTGTTCTGACATAACTTTTTTTAAATGTTATTATACAGGTGTTCAGTACAGAGAATCAAATTTACTCAATTTCAAATGGCTATAACTCGTCATTTTCAAATGGAACACCCTATATTTTATTATTCTGTTGTGTGTATTTTTGCATCTTCTTATGTTATAAAAGGTGTCCTATGCCTAAAAACATTAATTTAATTATTTTCGAAATTAATGTTTTTCGGCATGGGACACCTTTTATAACATAAAAAGATGCAAAAATACACACAACAGAATAATAAAATATAGGCTGTTCCATTTGAAAATGACGAGTTATAGCCATTTGAAATTGAGTAAATTTGATTCTCTGTACTGAACACCCTGTATAATAACATTTAAAAAAAGTTATGTCAGAACAAAGAGTATAGTTACAGTTGTTCAGAAAAAAAAATTCATAATTTTTACTATTAAAATAACTTCAGTACGCCTTTATAAAACAATACGTGTATTCGGCTTTTTTTAGAGAAAAAATTGAATAACTTGGCAACGCCGCGGAAAACTAAAATGAAATTTATATGTTCGTATAGGTAAGTAAAATACAATTCAAAATATATAAAAATATATAGGGTGTTTCATTTAAAAAACGACGATCAATTATTGCCAAGTCGTTATGCAACACCCTGTATATGTGAAAATAATTTTAAGTTATGGTCCTTGAGTAGACGAAAAATCCTGTTAATAAATTTATGCTGTATTTTTAACGACAAGGGAGATATCGACGACGGGCATTTCGATGACTCACCCTGTATATATAGAAAATAAAGATAAATTTTGGGTACAACTACACATAGAAACTGAAAACAGTCGAGGAGATATTATCGTATTAGGAGACCTCAACGCACGAGTAGGGAAAAAACAAGAAGGGTCAGCAGATGTTATAGGAAAATTTGGAGAAGATAGGATAAACAATAACGGACTGAGGTTGATTGATTACTGCTCTCTAAATGATATGATAGTAGCAAACACATTCTACGAACACAAACAATCAAACAAATACATATGTATTCAAGACAAGGACCAGAAGGAAAAGACAAATCACTTATAGATTACATTCTTGTAGAAAGAAAAAATAGAAAAATCATAAATGATATTAGAGCAAGAAGAGGACCGGAAATTTTCAGTGATCATTTCCTAATTGAAGCGAAAATAAAGAAACAATTCTTCAGGGAAGATATGACAAGAAAATATGGAAAACTGAAAGAAATTAAACACGAATCAATCAGAACATATAGACTTAAAGACGTAAAAATAGCAAAAAAATACGAAGAAGTAACAAAACAAGCACAAATGCTTGTTGTAAGTAATGAGATTGGCATAGAAAATAAATGGCAATTATACAAAATGCTCCTAACAAATGCAGCAAAAAATGTGTGTGGAACAACAAAAGTAAGAAATAATAAAAAACAAACAGCGTGGTGGACTCAAGAAATAAAAGAAGGAACAAAAAAGAAAAAGAAAGCATGGCTTAAATACTTGAACAACAAAACGCAAGCAAACTACAATGAATACAAGAAAGAACGTAGGATAGTAAAAGACAAAGTGAAAACTGAGAAAGAGAGAAGCTGGAAACAATTTGGTGAACAAATGGAAAAAAATAGCAAAGAAAATCAAAAGCTATTTTATAAAACGATTAAATCATTACGGAAATCAGAACCAGCCCAAAGCTTCACAATTAAAAATAAGGCAGGGAACCCTCTTACGGAAGAAAACGAAGTAATGAAGCGATGGAGGGAATATTTCCAAGAACTACTAAACGTAACAGCAGAAAAGGCAGATACGGAAATAGAAACGATAGAAGAAACAAAGAAAGACGAAGACGAGATAATGGAAATAACTATGGAAGAAATGCTAGAAGCTCTAAATATGATAAAAAATGGAAAAGCGGCAGGCCATGATAGAATAACCGGAGAAATGCTTAAATATATGGGAAGAGAAGGAACTGTACTACTATTAGATATATTTAATGAAGCCTGGAAGCAAGGAAAATAACCGAAAGATTGGGAAATAGCTGTCATTACACCAGTACATAAGAAAGGAGATGTTAAAGATTGCAACAACTACAGAGGAATTTCACTACTAAGCACTGCACTGAAAGTATATGAGAGAATATTGGAAAGAAGATTGAGACAAATAATAGAACCTACGCTTGAGGAAGCTCAGAGTGGATTTAGAAAGGGAAGAAGTATACAAGACCATATATTTACGATTAAACAAATAATACAAAAGACCACAGTAAGCAACAACAAAGCATTTATGGCATTTATTGATTTAGAGAAGGCGTTCGACAGAGTACAGAGACAGAAGATATGGGACAGCTTAGCTGAAAGAAAAGTGAACAAAAGATTAATTAATGCAATCAAAGGCTTATACAAAAAAAATCTAAATTATGTTATCAGCAAGAACAGAACATCGGAAGTATTTGAAACTACAGGAGGACTACGACAAGGTGGAGTTATGAGTCCAGTTCTCTTCACAATATTCATGGATGACATCATCAAGAAATGTAAGCCAGAAATAAAGAAACTAGGAATAGGATATAGATGCCTACAACGGATAGAAATTGGAGAATGTGCATTTGCTGATGACGTAGTACTTTTAGCAAGTAGCGAAACGAATCTCCAACACAACATAAATGTTTGGAACAAAACACTAAAAGAATTTGATATGAAAGTAAACGTGAATAAAACAAAAGTAATGGCTATATCAAATGAGTACGAAACTATGAACATAAAAATAGAACATGACAGAATTGAACAAGTGTCGAAATTTGAATATCTAGGAGTGTTAATTAACAGTACCGGAGTCCAAGATGAAGATATAAACAGAAGAATAGACAAGACAGCAAAAATATTCTACATGCTGAAAAACAGTCTCATAGGCAAAAAAGAAATATCGCAGAAAACAAAAATTACAGTGTTTAACACAATATATCGTGCGATATTAACCTATGGCTGCGAAACTTGGGTTATGTCCAGAAGAATGAAGAGTAAACTCCAAGCTTTGGAAATGAAATACCTGAGAAGTGTTAAAGGTGTGACAATGATAGACAAAATAAGAAACGAAGATATTAGGAAAGAATTAGAAACAAAACCGATACTACAGTTTATAGAGGAAAGACAACTCAGCTGGTGGGGACACCTGATAAGGATGAACGACAACAGACCCGTAAAGAAGATATGGACAGCCAAAATAAGAGAGAGAAGAGGACGAGGTAGACCAAGAGAAGACTGGGATGGAATTGTAAGAAAACTACTATTGAAAAAAGAAATGACAATACAAGAAGCAAAAATGTGCGCAAGAGACAGATTACAGTGGAAAAAGTTTGTGTGCGAATAAAGACAAGAAAACCCTACACTTAACGGTAAAAGGGTTACCATCGACTATATATATATACAGGGTGAGTCATCGAAATGCCCGTCGTCGATATCTCCCTTGTCGTTAAAAATACAGCATAAATTTATTAACAGAATTTTTCGTCTACTCAAGGAGCATAACTTAAAATTATTTTCACATATACAGGGTGTTGCATAACGACTTGGCAATAATTGTTCGTCTTTTTTTAAATGAAACACCCTATATATTTTTATATATTTTAAATTGTATTTTATTTACCTATATGAAAATATAAGTTTCATTTTAGTTTTCCGCGCCGTTGCCAAGTTATTCAAATTTTTCTCTAAAAAAAGCCGAATACACGTATTGTTTTATAAAGGCGTACTGAAATTATTTTAAAAGTAAAAATTAAGAATTTTTTTTTCTGTACAGCTGTAACTATACTCTTTGTTCTGACATAACTTTTTTTAAATGTTATTATACAGGGTGTTCAATACAGAGAATCAAATTTACTCAATTTCAAATGGCTATAACTCGTCATTTTCAAATGGAACACCCTATATTTTATTATTCTGTTGTGTGTATTTTTGCATCTTCTTATGTTATAAAGGGTGTCCTATGCCTAAAAACATTAATTTCGAAATTAATTAAATTAATGTTTTTAGGCATAGGACACCCTTTATAACATAAGAAGATGCAAAAATACACACAACCGAATAATAAAATATAGGGTGTTCCATTTGAAAATGACGAGTTATAGCCATTTGAAATTGAGTACATTTGATTCTCTGTATTGAACACCCTGTATAATAACATTTAAAAAAGTTATGTCAGAACAAAGAGTATGGTTACAGCTGTACAGAAAAAAAAATTCTTAATTTTTACTATTAAAATAACTTCAGTACGCCTTTATAAAACAATACGTGTATTCGGCTTTTTTTAGAGAAAAAATTGAATAACTTGGCAACGCCGTGGAAAACTAAAATGAAACTTATATTTTCGTATAGGTAAATAAAATACAATTCAAAATATATAAAAATATATAGGGTGTTTCATTTAAAAAAGACGAACAATTATTGCCAAGTTATTATGCAACACCCTGTATATGTGAAAATAATTTTAAGTTATGCTCCTTGAGTAGACGAAAAATTCTGTTAATAAATTTATGCTGTATTTTTAACGACAAGGGAGATATCGATGACGGGCATTTCGATGACTCACCCTGTATATATATATATATATATATATATATATATATGAAACACCCTATATATTTTTATATATTTTGAATTGTATTTTATTTACCTACACGAAAATATAAGATTCATTTTAGTTGTCCGCGGCGTTGCCAAGTTATTCAATTTTTTCTCTAAAAAAAGCCGAATACACGCATTGTTTTATAAAAGCGTACTGAAGTTATTTTAATAGGAAAAATTAAGAATTTTTTTTTCTGTATAGCTGTAACTATACTCTTTGTTCTGACATAACTTTTTTTAAATGATATTATACAGGGTGTTCAATACCGAGAATCAAATTTACTCAATTTCAAATGGCTATAACTCGTCATTTTCAAATGGAACACCCTATATTTTATTATTCTGTTGTGTGTATTTTTGCATCTTCTTATGTTATAAAGGATGTCGTATGCCTAAAAACATTAATTTCGAAATTAATTATAGGGTGTTCCATTTGAAAATGACGAGTTATAGCCATTTGAAATTGAGTAAATTTGATTCTCTGTATCAAACACCCTGTATAATAACTTTAAAAAAAAGTTATGCCAGAACAAAGAGTATAGTTACAGCTGTACAGAAAAAAAAATTCATAATTTTTACTATTAAAATAACTTCAGTAGGCCTTTATAAAACAATACGTGTATTCGGCTTTTTTTAGAGAAAAAATTGAATAACTTGGCAACGCCGCGGAAAACTAAAATGAATCTTATATTTTCGTGTAGGTAAATAAAATACAATTCAAAATATATAAAAATATATAGGGTGTTATATTTAAAAAAAGACGAACAATTATTGCCAAGTCGTTATGCAACACCCTGTATATGTGAAAATAATTTTAAGGTATGATCCTTGAGTAGACGAAAAATTCTGTTAATAAATTTATGCTGTATTTTTAACGACAAGGGAGATATCGACGACGGGCATTTCGATGACTCACCTGTATATACAGAGAGTTTTTTATAAGTAAACATAGGGCATGTCATTACCATAGTTACAGTGTTACAGGATGACAGCAATGCATTAGAGCGTTTTTTTAATCAGTAAACATAGGGATAATTAACATACGAAAATAAATATGAAATATAAATTAAAGAAATGATAAATTATTTATTTATGTTTTCTACACTTAAGAACTGGGTAGATACATTAAACTAATGAGAATTTAAGAACTAGGTAGACATTTAAAAAATAATGTGTACAATGGTGACAGAATGAATGTTGAACAATTAAAAAATCGAATTAGTGCTGTTGCCCAAAATATTACTCCCCAGAAAATGCTATAAATTATTTTTATAATCGTTTAGGATATTTAAAAATTTTTCATTAGTTTAATGTAGGTATCTACCTAGTTCTTAAGTGTAGAAAATATTAATAAATAATTTATCATTTCTTTAATTTATATTTCATATTTATTTTAGTATGTAATTATCCCTATGTTTACTGATAAAAAAGACGCTCCAATACATTGCTGTCATTCTGTAACACTGTAACTATGGTAAAGACATGCCCTATGTTTACTAATAAAAAAACTCCCGGTATATATATATATATATATATATTTGAAAATGACGAGTTATAGGCATTTGAAATTGAGTAAATTTGATTCTCTGTACTGAACACCCTGTATAATAACATTTAAAAAAAGTTATGTCAGAATAAAGAGTATAGTTACAGTTGTACAGAAAAGAAAATTCATAATTTTTACTATTAAAATAACTTCAGTACGCCTTTATAAAACAATACGTGTATTAGGCTTTTTTTAGAGAAAAAATTGAATAACTTGGCAACGCCGCGGAAAACTAAAATGAAATTTATATGTTCGTATAGGTAAATAAAATACAATTCAAAATATATAAAAATATATAGGGTGTTTCATTTAAAAAACGACAAAAAATTATTGCCAAGTCATTATGCAACACCCTGCATATGTGAAAATAATTTTAAGTTATGCTCCTTGAGTAGACGAAACATTCTGTTAATAAATTTATGCTGTATTTTTGACGACAAGGGAGATATCGACGACGGGCATTTCGATGACTCACCCTGTATATATATATATATATATATATATATATATATAGGGTGTAACACGAAATGCGGGCCATAGGCGTTTAACATGGTAAATCAGTTTTTCCGTTCGCATTGCTTCCCTAATTATTTTAGACAAAAATTTTCAAATAAATGTTGTTGAGCATAAAATTCTATATCCGGAAGAAAACATTTTTTTAATTTCCAGAGTAAAGAAATAAAATTGGTAGGTTAGAATTGCAAAATTTGTATATCTACCTACGTTATATTTTAAAATGTCATATATTGGTCGACTAAAGTACTCCTGCAAGTATTCAAGTTCTGCAAAAGTCAAAAAACAGCTACTTTACTGGAAAAGAGAAAATTTAGCAAAATATTAAATAAATCTAAATAGTTTAATTTTATATGCAACAGTTTTTAAGTTCTACTTATGTAATTCAAATTATTATTAATATTATATTTTTGTTTTTTTATTAGTTGAATTGTATTTATTTTTTATTTATAATTGTAGGCTCTTACTTAATAATAATTCAAATAATAATACTAACATTCACGTTTATTTCTACTTTTAATAATACATGACATCATCTTCATTTTTTTATAATAACAACTTAAACAAAAACTCACAGCTCCTACTCTACTCACTCGATCCAAAAACTTCTATAACTAAATGTTACATAACCAATCAAACATCTCTAACACTAGACACTATAGACTACAGTTCGTCCATCCTGACTATTGATCGTCCTCGATCAACTCTTCGATTGATGTTTCTGTTTCCGACAATTGGCGAATCCACAACTTCATTCGATCTGGAGCCAAGATGCCCTTATAGTGACGTTGAGTATGTTCAAATCCTTCGATATCCTCAACTACGTAGCGATGGTTATCTAATACTTTTTTCACTACATATGGTCCTTTGTACTTGGGTAGCAACTTTTGATTAACACCTGGATCTACTACTATATTCTGAATCATTACAAAATCTCCTACTTTATATTTACATGGTTTCTTATGTCTACTATCATACAATAATTTATGTTTTTCTTGAACACTGCGAGTATGCTCTGAAGCTTCAACACGGATTTTCTCTAAATCTACATCTATATTTTGTATCTCGCTTATATAATCTCTTAATTCGTTATCTGTGAAGCCCTTTTGAGGAACTCCAAACAATAACATACTAGGTGTATTTTTTACAGAGCGATTACATGTATTATTAATAATAAATTGAGCTTTATCTAATTCTCGGTCCCATTGGTTGGGATGACCTAATTTGGCTAATGTAGATTTTAGAAATCTGTTCACCCTTTCCACTTGGCCATTTGATCGAGGTGAACCTGACGCAATCTTAACATGAGTAACTTTATTTTGTTCTAAGAATTTAGCAAACTCATCGGACGTATAGCTAGTGCCTCTGTCAGTAATAATACGGCGGGGGTGCCCTAAATGTTGGAAATATTCTTTTAACATTCCAATTGTTCCTTTACTAGTTGTGCTTTTAACTGCATACAAAAGTGTATACTTTGTAAAACAATCTATGACTATCAAAATATGTTTTTTATTGTTTTGTGCTTTCTGTAAAGGGCCAAAATGATCTACATGAAGAGTGTCAAATGGTTTAGAACCTTTTTCTAAAATATGCATTTCACCTTCACGTTTACCAGAAGCTGTTGAATATGTCAGACATTGTATACAATTTGAAACATAGTTCTTAACATTTTGCCTTAAATTTGGAAACCAATATGCTTTAAGTATTAAATCAATAGTTTTATCGACTCCAATGTGTCCAACATCGTCGTGACACGACCTAATGACACTGTCTTGCATAGTAATAGGAACATAAAATAATACCGTGTCTTTAAATTTTTTATAAACGATGCCATTTCTTAATTCGAATTTAGAACTTTCTGTGTATTCAAGCTCATTATGTACTTTCTGTATTTGTGGATCTGCTAACTGTCTGAATACAAGATTTTGTTCAAAAGAATTAGGCTCAACTATTAAAATATTTCTACTGAGAGCATCTACATGCTGTAGGCGTTCTCCACTTCGATGCTCAATCTTATACTGATAATTTTCTAAATAAAGGGCCCATCGTTCAATTCGCGGATTCAAATCTTTTTTGCTCAATGCTAACTTCAAAGCATTACAATCTGTTATGATAGTAAATGGTATTCCTTTCAGGTAAACCCTAAAACGTTCTAGTGCATAAATGATAGCTAAGGTTTCTAATTCGTAACTATGATATCGTGTTTCCGTGTCACTTGTGCGCTTACTAAAGTAGAATACTGGATGCAGTTTATTATCAGTTTGTTTTTGAAATAAAATCGCGCCAAATCCAACTGAACTGGCATCAGTGTGTAACTCAGTATATGCTAGAGGTGAATATATTGCTAATATTGGACTATTTGTCAGACATTCTTGCAATTTTTCAAAGGCTTGCAATTCTTTTGATCCAAAATTAAAAACAGAATTATTTTTCATTAAGTTATAAAGTGGTTTAGCTATTACAGAATAATCCTTTATAAAACGACGAAAATAACTAGTTAAACCTAAATATTTCTTTACATCTTTCGCGGTTCTTGGTAAAGGAAAATCCTTTACTGCTTTGATACTATCAGGGTTCATAGTAATTCCATCTATGCTAACAATATATCCTAAATAACGTATTTTATTTTGCAAAAAACTACATTTGTCTAACCTTAGTTCAAGTTTATTTTCTTTCATGACGTGTAATACTTCTTTGAGAATATTTATATTTTCTTCTACTGTTTCTGTGGCTATTAAAATGTCATCTATGTAAACTAAAATTTTACCATCAATAATAAGATCATGGAATATTAGATTTATAAATCTCTGAAAATTTGCCGGCGAGTTACTAAGTCCAAAAGGTGCGCGAACATATTCGTACTGACCTTCAGGTGTTATAAAAGATGTGTACTTAATTGAATCTTCAGACATTTTCATCTGATGAAAACCATTTTTTAGATCTAAACATGTGAACCAACGTTTGTTTAACAACCTGTCTAAAAAATCGTCAATTAAAGGTAACGGATATCGATCTTTGATTGTAATTTTATTTAAACTTCTATAGTCTACACATAATCTATATTGCCCGTTATGTTTTTTAACCAAAACAATAGGACTACTGTATGGCGATTTACTCGGTCTAATTATATTATAATGCAATAACTCTTTAATAATTTTTCGGACTTCTAATTTTTCTGACCAAGACAATCTACGCGGACCAAGACTAATTGGAATGTTATTAGTTAAAGAAATTGTCATTTCATATTCAACAGTCGGTTTCAGTTCGGATTTATTTTCTAAATACTCACTAAATATATTTTGAATCTTTTGACAGTCTTCAAATGGTATCAAAGGGTTAGTTTTACTGGCTACTACATCCAAGGAGTTTTCCAGCGGTTCATCAAAAATTGCAATGTTTAAAATTTCTTGTGACAGGTCACTCTGATCGACTGGTGGGTTTTTATTAATCTCGTACCTAACGGAAACAGATTTATCATTAATCGTAAATTCTAATCCGGGAGTTGTCATAAACTCCTCGCCCAAAATAACATCAGGTGACATGGTCGTATCAGGTACAATTGCAAATCGACAAGAGAAGTATTTATTTACATCTTCTAATAAGATATCTGTTGATATAAATCCTAAAATTACTAATTTCGAATTATTTATTCCACCATACCTGGTATTAACAATGTCACACGATATTTTACAATAAGAAAAATATTTTTTATAAATACTTTCTTTTAATAAATTGATGACACTTCCTGTGTCCATCAAAGCGAATATTTTTTTATTTTGATTATTACTGATACTGAGGGTATACTTATGTTTTAATAATTTAGTTGCTTCTTCAGATTGCAACTTCTGGGGAGTAATCAACGCAGTCGTAGTATTTGGACTGGACGGATCGGTTACCACTTTGGAGGTGCAGTTTCGTTCCTTGTGACCCATCTTTCCACATGAAAAGCAGGATCCTCGTTGTCTTCTGGGTTGAGGACAAGCTGAAGCATAATGACCATCCTTGTTGCAGTTATAACAACGAATCACTGTTGTATCAGATATTCCTGCTGCAGATTCATTGTTCTTCTTTACCGGTGCTGCAACGGTTTTATCTTTTGTTGCTTGTGATTGTCGCGGTTTATTCGGCTGGTCTTCTGACATAAGTTTAATTGATTCTAATAAGTTACACAATTTTGTATATTTGGCAGCTATGGCATGTGTTCTTAAAACATAGTTATCTATTCCTTCGATAACGTACTGAATTATATCTTCTTCCGCCAATTTTAACTTATTCGTTAGTTTTATCTTTTCATGGAAATAATCTGTAAATTTTTCACCGGTTCTCCATTTTCTGGATTCCATCTTTCTCATAAGAGTAACTCGACTTTCGTAAGAACCGAACAAAGTTGTCATTTCGGTTTTTACATCGTTCCATGACTTGCTTATAATGCCTGGTGTACTATCATACCAATCTCGAATTTTCCCTCGTAACTGTTTTGTTGCTAAAACTTTGATGATATTATCAGCAACACCATATGCTTGCTGAATTTCATCAACTCGATTAATCCATGCAGTTATTTCTTCACTTGACTCACCAAATATTGGAATTTGAGAACCAATATCATTGTAACTTAATTGCGGAGTAGCATTTTGTGCCGGTACTCCTTGATCCAATCTTGCATTTAAAACAGCTCGAGTGGTAGCTGCAATAATTTCTTCTATGTTGACCACAGGCAAAGTTGGAGTAACACCATTCTCTTGGCCGTTAGACATGGACATGACTAAATTGTTTTTGGTCTCGTAGGAAAAAATTTTGTAGTTAATAATTTTCATCTGCACACTAACACAAATTTTTTTTTCGAATTCCTGACGAATTCCTGACGAATCCCACTTCTGAAAAGTTCTGTAGGCTCTTACTTAATAATAATTCAAATAATAATACTAACATTCACGTTTATTTCTACTTTTAATAATACATGACATCATCTTCATTTTTTTATAATAACAACTTAAACAAAAACTCACAGCTCCTACTCTACTCACTCGATCCAAAAACTTCTATAACTAAATGTCACATAACCAATCAAACATCTCTAACACTAGACACTATAGACTACATAATTAAATGTTATAAATGTTATAAAAGTATCGAATTTTTAATTTTTTAATTTCAGTTTACCTATGATTTTCTAATTCATTAACAAGGTTTTGCAATGTTTTATATTTATTATAAAAATAGAAATTGAAGTTGAACGAGAAATCATATTCGTACAAAGCCAAATCCTGTTTTAGACGTTCAGTTTTTTTCATCAAACTGTCAATAATATTATGTTGAACTCACCAATTTATTGTTATATTGTTTAAATAGAAACGTAAAAAAGTAAAAACTATGAACGTCACATTGTGAGTTTAAAAAATTGACATTTTTATGAAAAAACTGGTCGTCTGAGACAGGCTTCAGAAATTTTACATTCAAATTTGACGCCAAACTACGTTGGAGATAAGTATTGCCATATCGCCACGGGTCGCAGCACTAGCGTTTCCAATTTTATATCATTGAGTTGCGTTTCTTATTTGTTTAGTTTTCTATGATGCCAGGTATCTTGATATATTTTGTAGTAGTGTCACAAAACGAAGTAATGTTAATTTGCGTGGCAAAAAGAGTAATCAATAACAGAAATAATAATAAAATCTAAAAGTTGATGTAAACTTTCTCGTTCTGCTCGTACACATACATTATTATGCAAAGAAAATATTTTAATGAAAATAAAAATTTCAATAATATGACAGCTACTTTGACATTGACAGTACTTATTCCACGTATATCAAGATGCCTAGCATGATAACTCCATTGTCATTTATATTTCCCTATGTTCGCATTTCACCTCCACCAACCTGTATATATATATATATATATATATATATATATATATATATATATATATATATATATATATATATATATATATATATATATATATATATATATATATATATAAAGGCTATTTATAGGTGTGAATTTGTTCGGGTCCACAGAGGTGGGGGTTAAATTCAACAATCATTCCAATGACCGTAATTGTTTTTTTGCAACAATAATTGGTATATACCATTGAAATAAAATGAGAAATATTATTTTTCTGGTAGTTATATTATACATTCATGTACCTTATGCGCATTCGTAATATTCATATCCAAGCACAATGAACATTCGAAATACTACCAGAAAAATTACCGACATAACTACGACACTACTACTACTTATAGTTTTATAAGTGAAAGTCTTTTTTTAAATTGGGTCATACACATAATTTTTTATTCGATCGGACTATCATGAGGGTAGGGGTTAAATATATAAATCTAGAAGGTTTGTCCGATCTTTATGAAATTGAAATAAAATTTAATTGCTTTGACAGCAAATAAAGAAGTAGTTAATTAATAAAACCTTATTTAGTAAATAGATAATAGATATTTATGTAACAAGTAAGGAAACGAAAGTTGTTACCTTACGTATGTGAAATTTGTACCACGAGGCGTGGCCGAGTTCTGTAAATACATAAGTAAGGTAGTAAGGTAACTACCGAGATTCCTTACTGTTGCATACAATATCTTTATATTTTTATTTAGAATAAATAGAAATTTTTGTTTGAAATTATGAAATTTTGTCATTTAATGTCTTACAAATTATGACATAAAACAAAAACACCCAAATTAGGTTATCTACAAACCACATTTTTATTCGAATTTTTTAAAAATTTAAACCATAAAATATGCGATTGCAAGTTAAAAACATTTTATATTGAAGTTTCTTTACAATGTAGTCTATAATTTTTTAAATAAATGTAGTTTTATATGTGTACATTTTATTTTTTTTAAAAGAATAAAATAAAAAAAATCTGTTGTGGCCAGCACACGACCTCTCGCCTTAACACTGTAATTTATGTGAATTTGATTTTAGTTAGGCTTTCTTAAATTATAATTTTGCAATAAATTTACAAACTTTTTGAAAATAATTTTATAGTTCTTAGTTCTTAATTAGCTCTTTATGGTTAAAAATTTAACTTTATTATTACCTTATTACATTATGTTCAGTTAATAATATTTACATTTCTTTTAAAATGGTGCCACAAACATTTTAGAAACTGTGCATATGTCTGTTAATCTGTCACATTGACATATTCATTTTTGTTTTTAATGCATGAAGTAATTAAATTCATTTCCTAGCGCAAATTTGAGAAATCAATTGTCTATAAACCAAACGAAAGTAAGAAAATAATATTTACCTATTTTTAAAAACCCAATAAACACTGCTTGATATAGGTACTGTAATGTCCTAATGCCATTTGATTAATTTTCTACTATTTTTCTGTATAATGAGTAGTAGATTTTAAATAGGTAAATTACAGTCGTGTCGAGCATTATTTTTCTTCCAAATAAAATTTCACATTTTTACCTATAAAGCTTACAGCAATTTTTTTTATTATTATTAAACATTTATTTTTTCCAAATTGCTACTTAACAAGATTTCGATAAGTAGCAAACAAATTTATGCGGAAAAATAAATAGCTCTTATGTAGTTAACGTTACCAAAGATTTTGAACAAAAATTATTTATAAAATGCGTTAAGTAGTATTATATTCTAATTTTAAACCTAATCAATAGTGTTGTCAACAAATTTGTGAATTTAGTAATTATTGACATATAATGCATTTGTTGCTAATTTTCATTTAAATAATTAACTATCAGATCACAGACAATTTGAACGATTTTCACTATATTTTTGTTATACTTAGTTATAAGCATAGAAATCCAACATAAAATATAGGCTAAATAATCAACAATGTACCATCTTAAAACAAAATCTAAACGATGTATCCCACAAATATCTTTGTCATATTTATTCAACTTGCCGATAATAATTCCGTCTTTTCATTTCAAATCCCCAATATAACGCGCGAAGTAACATGGTTCAGTCGCGGCAACACTGTCGGACGCTTGATAATCGATGAATTGTAATAATCCGTATATTTCGGACGCTTCAAAGATGATAGTTTGAACGGACGCTTCAATGATTATGAATTGGGAATATACACCAACCGGACGCTCTATTCAGGTTTTTTGAACGGACGCTCTGTTGATAGTGAGATGTATATATATATATATATATATATATATATATATATATATATATATATATATATATATATATATATATATATATATATATATATATATATATATATTTATATATATATGTATATTTATACAGGGTGTAACACGAAATGCGGGCCATAGGCGTTTAACATGGTAAATCAGTTTTTCCGTTCGCATTGCTTCCTAATTATTTTAGACAAAAATGTTTCAAATAAATGTTGTTGAGCATAAAATTCTACATCCGGATCAGTAAACAAAATTTATTTTGGTTGCTTTATAACTGCAGAAATCAAATTTGAAAATACACGGAATAGCGAATTAATAGTAACAGCCATGGAATTAAAAACAGGAGATGAACAAATGCGTAACGCTTTAAACGTCAATGTCAGAATAATAGATTGTCAAAATCATGTATACGTAGGTACTAATAATAATGTTGTACAACATCTCCGTGATTATGGATCGTATAATCCTGCAGCTCAAGATCATGGTAGAGAACGTCATCATCACATTGAACATGTTGAAGAGGCTATTTTGGATGGCATTGAAGCTCGGCCTGGAACCAGTACACGGAGACTATCATCACAGCACGGAGTATCACATACGACAGTTTGGAGGATTTTAAAAGAACAACATCTACATCCATACCATGTACAAAAAGTACAACATTTATTACATATAGATCCACCTCGTAGACGTCAATTTTGCGAATGGTCTATTGGTAAAATACAAGAGTAGCAAAATTTTTTATCACTTGTATTGTCAACTGATGAGGCGGGATTTACAAGAGAAGGTATTTTCAACATGCACAACACACACATTTGGACAAACGAAAACCCGCACGCTATCAAGGAAAACAACTACCAGCAGCGATATTCTTTAAATCACTGACACGCACACGAATCAGCTGATTGCAGCTTGCAGCATTGCGCAATGCGCACAACAAAAATAACTGCGCAACAAATAACAAGCAGTTCCAGCACTATCACTGCGTAGAATAACAAGAACAGCGCAGCATAAATTAAATTAATAGTGAACATGTGTTTTTGTTTTGACAGTCGGTAATTGTTGTTTTTTAATTTGATTGTTGATGTGTTCCATAGGCGGGTAATCAAATTTGTGACAAATCTTTGAATAATTTTAACTCAAAAACTAGAAGAGTTAGGAAAAAATTGATTACGGTACATTATTTCTCTCGTCGAGGGACATTACAGGTTAAAATTGAAGCACTTATTTCTGTTACACCCTATATATATATATATATATATATATATATATATATATATATATATATATATATATATATATATATATATATATATATATATATATATATATACAGGTTGGTGGAGGTGACATGCAAATATATGACAATGGAGTTATCATGCTAGGCATCTTGATATACGTGGAATAAGTACTGTCAATGTCAAAGTAGCTGTCATATTATTGAAATTTTTATTTTCATTAAAATATTTTCTTTGCATAATAATTTATGTGTACGAGCAGAACGAGAAAGTTTACATGCACTTTTAGATTTAATTATTATTTCTCTTATTGATTACTCTTTTTGCCACACAAATTCACATTACTTCGTTTTGTGACACTACTACAAAATATATCAAGATACCTGGCATGAAAGTTCGATTGTCATGTATGTTCCCTATGTTCGCATTTCACCTCCACCAACTTGTATATATATATATATATATATATATATATATATATATATATATATATATATATATATATATATATATATATATATATATATATATATATATATATATATATATATATATATATATATATATATATATATATATATATATATATATATAACCATACATGAAACGTAGTTCTTCAAAATTTAAGAACTGTAACCACCCAAGCAACATTGCAACGACGTGTCAATGGATGACGTTTATGCGACGTAGTACCAACGTAAATTTATCGATGAAAATAGTCCGCACGACGTCAGTATATCGACGTCAATATATCGATGTTGAAAAATCGTTTCATTAACGTCGCTAATTCGATGTCGATGTGGTGACGCCTAGGTAACGTTATACACACGTCGATACTTCGACGTTGATGTAGCGACGTAGAATTAACGATGTACTAACGTCGATATATCGACTAAAATTGACAGTACAGTAGTAGTAAAATTTTAAAAATAAATTTATCAAATAAAACGTTGAAATCTTGTATTCCATGATCGGTTGATTTTTGTTTTTACGTAAAAAATATTGACAGGTGAGACGGGTGACACGTTGGCATACTGTCGCTATATAAGTCATAAGAAGTTAGATATTAAAAATAATGTAGGTAGTAACTGAACGCAGGGTGGCTTCTAAACAGAAGAGTTTTCCAGTGAATGAATCTTTAGATTCAGGTAATACTAATTTCTGTGTTTGAATATTTTAGATTTGTATTTGTGTAATTTTAAATTTTACAGGATGTCTTCAACAAAAGAGAATTTAATATTGAAACAAATTTAACCAGTATGTAATATATGTATGTGGTGCAAACAAATACCACACGTAATTATCCACCATATATTATAATTTTATAAGACTTATTTAATTAGTAATTTTTTTCTTAGCACTTTTTTAAATATACTCCTATGTATAGAATTTTGGTTTTTTAATAAACAAATATAATTTCATATTTTTATGTATTTACTTTATTTCACAATAAAACACGTCACGGGTACGACTAATATATGTCAATTAACGACGTGGACATGTGATCGCTACTTGACGTTTAAACTACGTGTATGGTTGACGTCAAGATCACGTCTATGCATGATGTCTAAATGGCGTCGATGAACGACGTTGATTCAATCCACACATAGTGGTCTAAATAACGTCAACAAATTGCGTCACGTTTGCGTCGAAAATATGTCATTTTGCTGCATTGCTTAACCACAGCTTCCTGGGCCCAAAATAAGACGATTTAACCAAACTTACCTATATCCAAAAGTGTACCGTTAAGCCGGAATTCTGCTTCAAAGTTCTTGCAAAAATAATGAATTTTGCTTATAACTAAAAATTGCTTAGGCAGATTTAGATGAAATTTTGTATGACATGAAACATAGCTATAAGTCATCTTTTGAAATGATATTTGTTATTTTTAGTGCACTGCTAGTGCGTAAAACTTTAGTGGTAGTCCCTTAATTATTAGGCTGTAACTTTTTAATGGTCAGGCTGAGAACTTTCAAAAAAAAAAATTTTAGAAAGAGACTTTCATAAGTAAACTTTAATTTCTTAGTTCAATTTTTAATATCTCTTTCGGTTTAGACAGAAAAAAATCAAATCCTTGTGCCTGCATCGTGTATTTCTCAAAAATACAATTTTATCTCCTATTTTACAGGGTACGAAGAGTATGCTCTTCGAGTAAACTCGAACTTTTTCGGAACACTCCAGAGTTTTCACTGTAGATATACTCAAACCTTTTGGAACGACTTTGAGCATACTCTATACTCTGGAGTATGGTTTTGGAACGCACCCCTGGTTGGTGGAGGTGAAATGCGAACATAGGGAACATACATGACAATCGAACTTTCATGCCAGGAATCTTGATATATTTTGTAATACTGTCACAAAACGAAGTAATGTAAATTTGTGTGGCAAAAAGAGTAATCAATAACAGAAATAATAATAAAATCTAAAAGTTCATGTAAACTTTCTCGTTCTACTCGTACACATACATTATTATGCAAAGAAAATATTTTAATGAAAATAAAAATTTCAATAATATGACAGCTACTTTGACATTATATCAAGATGCCTAGCATGATAACTCCATTGTCATATATTTCCCTATGTTCGCATTTCACTTCCACCAACCTGTTTAAGTCATAAGTAAGATATTTAAATGTAGTAACTGAACGAATGATGGCTTCAACACAGAAGAGTTTTCCAGTGAATGAATCTTTAGATTCAGGTAGGTAATACTAGTTTCTGCGTTTGAATATTTTAGATTTTTATTTGTATAATTTTAAATTTTACAGGAGGTCTTCAACAAAAGAAAATTTAATAACGAAACCAATTTAACCAGTATATAATATACCTACTAGCAGATTTATTATATTCGGAAAATCACCAACATAGCAGGTACGTTCTGAAAAGAACACTTACTTTACTTATTATAGCTTGTAAGTTTGAGTATATTTAGTAGAAGCGTTAATATTTATTTATATATATATATACAGGGTGAGTCATCGAAATGCCCGTCGTCGATATCTCCCTTGTCGTTAAAAATACAGCATAAATTTGTTAACAGAATTTTTCGTCTACTCAAGGAGCATAACTTAAAATTATTTTCACATATACAGGGTGTTGCATAACGACTTGGCAATAATTGTTCGTCGTTTTTTAAATGAAACACCCTATATATTTTTATATATTTTGAATTGTATTTTACTTACCTATACGAATATATAAATTTTATTTTAGTTTTCCGCGGCGTTGCCAAGTTATTCAATTTTTTCTCTAAAAAAAGCCGAATACACGTATTGTTTTATAAAGGCGTACTGAAGTTATTTTAATAGTAAAAATTATGAATTTTTTCTTCTGTACAACTGTAACTATACTCTTTGTTCTGACATAACTTTTTTTAAATGTTATTATACAGGATGTTCAGTAAAGAGAATCAAATTTACTCAATTTCAAATGGCTATAACTCGTCATTTTCAAATGGAACACTCTATATTTTATTATTTTGTTGTGTGTATTTTTGCATCTTCTTATGTTATAAAAGGTGTCCTATGCCTAAAAACATTAATTTAATTAATTCCGAAATTAATGTTTTTAGGCATAGGACACCTTTTATAACATAAGAAGATGCAAAAATACACACAACAGAATAATAAAATATAGGGTGTTCCATTTGAAAATGACGAGTTATAGCCATTTGAAATTGAGTAAATTTGATTCTCTTTACTGAACACCCTGTATAATAACATTTAAAAAAAGTTATGTCAGAACAATGAGTATAGTTACAGTTGTACAGAAAAAAAAATTCATAATTTTTACTATTAAAATAACTTCAGTACGCCTTTATAAAACAATACGTGTATTCGGCTTTTTTTAGAGAAAAAATTGAATAACTTGGCAACGCCGCGGAAAACTAAAATAAAATTTATATATTCGTATAGGTAAGTAAAATACAATTCAAAATATATAAAAATATATAGGGTGTTTCATTTAAAAAACGACGAACAATTATTGCCAAGTCGTTATGCAACACCCTGTATATGTGAAAATAATTTTAAGTTATGCTCCTTGAGTAGACGAAAAATTCTGTTAACAAATTTATGCTGTATTTTTAACGACAAGGGAGATATCGACGACGGGCATTTCGATGACTCACCCTGTATATATATATATATATATATATATATATATATATATATATATATATATATATATATATATATATATATATATATATATATATATATATATATATATATATAAAATAAAAATCTAAAATATTCAAACGCAGAAATTAGTATTACCTGAATCTAAAGATTCATTCACTCGAAAACTTTTCTGTGTTGAAGCCATCATTGGTTCAGTTACTACATTTAAATATCTTACTTATGACTTAAACAGGTTGGTGGAAGTGAAATGCGAACATAGGGAAATATATGACAATGGAGTTATCATGCTAGGCATCTTGATATAATGTCATATTATTGAAATTTTTATTTTCATACGTAATATAACAAGTGATATGATTATTGTCGGTGATATTCTCGAGTGGAACCGAGTTGCAGATTTCACGAGTCCGTAAGACGAGTGAAATGTGCTGCTTCGGTTTCACGAGCAATATCTTGGATTATTAATCATATTACGAGATTATATTTAATGAGAGAATATAATGAATTTGTAGTGATGCGCAAGGCGCGCGCAATGAGAACGGGACGGGAACGCACCTTAAGTTGGGAGTTTACTGAACGCAACACATAACACATCACATCGGGTGTTCGGGTGTGTTTTAACCTAACCTAAGTAATTTTAGATGTTGTATTAAAAGATTAAAACGAACATTTCATTTGTAATTATAATTACGCACACAATAATTACAATTTGAAGTATAAAACAAAAGTCTATTTATTTGAAGTGTGGGTTTGTAACTCGTACAGGTATATTAATACGAGTAAACTGTTGAATTAGATACTGTAATATGATTTTCAGGTGTTTCTGGATTATTTCCTTTTAAGGAATTTATAATATTTTGATGATGATTTGATTGGATATATTTAAATAAGACTGAATTGAATTAGTACCTATTGGAATAACCGGTGATCTTTATTAGTTGCTGTTCAAGTATATTTGCATTTTTCAAGATGCGTTACCTCAATTTTTTAATTGTTTGATTAATTTAATCGTCATTAGCATCACTCCAACGATTATCACACCTTTAAAGGTCTATTCACATATACCGGCACCGTGCGTGTAAGACACGACAAAATTAGTTGCCTATATTACTTATGGACACGTTCACATATAACGTAAATAAGCGTTACGTATCCGCGCAGACACGGACAGACATCGGCCGACAATCTCGGCTAGAATATTTTGTCTGTGCCGTTCCATGTCTGTGGCCAGGGACGGACTGGCCCGGTAGGATAGTGAGATTTCTCCCACTGGGCCGCGATGTATTTGGGCCAATAGGGATATACAATTTATCATCTAAATCATAAAAATGTATATATATTCGCTTATTTTTCATAAAAGAGGGAAAATCGTGCTGAAATTAATATCTGAAAATTCAATTTAAGGTATTTGACCTTGAACAAAAAACTATTTGTTTAGTAATGACCGGCTTTAATTTTATAATAGGTACTCATACGAAAATATTTTAAAAATCTTTTTTTCGTCATCTCGGAGTTTTTTTATGTAAGATATAGAATTCAATTTTTCGTTTCTTGTTCATTGGATGTATTGTGAACCGTCCCTTTTTAAGTTGTTCTTCCTGAAATTCTGTTTCTTTTTCAAGTAAAATTGCCACTATGGCAAGTTCTTCCACAAAAAATTTTGAAACTTGTTTATACAGCAACTAACTTATAAAATTAAATTTGACCACAAACAATTAAATTATAAATGCAGTATTATGATCAAAACTAAAAAAGAAACCAATAGAAAATTTGCGCATGCGTATAATATCAATAACACTTAACTGCAAGTTTCAAACGTCAAACTCGAGATTATGTTTGCACTGCTTATGAGCAAACATTTAAAAATTTAGGAGTTAAATAAAGAAGTTGAAAATAGCCACTTTTTAGTTTAGTAACAATAGTTTAGTTTGTTAATTTAGTTGCATAACGGTTAATTTAATTCCATAATGTAATTTTTTTATCCAGTTATCTGCATAAACAAGGGATAAACCCAACGTACCATGTCTGTAAATGTGAAAACTCATGTCTGTGCCGTGTCTGACACGCACGGTGCCAGTATATGTGAATAGACCTTTAATAGTCAAGAATTACGAAATTAACTGTCAATACAGAAAAAATGCCCTTAGCAACGGACCACCTTCAGGGTTGCCAGATTTAATTTCATCAATGTCGCCAATATTAAAAAGTAAAGTAGCTCAAAGTAGCCAACTATCAATATAAAAAAATCCGATGTGGCCAACACATGACCTCTCGCCATACTCTACTATTTTACTAAGTGTGTATGAAGGTACTTACTTACAAATATACCATTGTAGAAGGGAATTCGGGTATTGTAGTTTTTATAATATTATTAAAGTTTATTATCACCTTATAAATAATAAATGACATTTCATATTTTCCATTTCAATTTGTCAAAAAGTCAAAAATTTATATGACATTAACACTCAAATATTTAATTTTTTGTTTTCATAGGTAGGCAAATAAATCAAAATTGTAACAAATTTGTAGAATTTTTAACTTCTTGTAATTGGAAAATGGTGCTAGATAGAAACAACGTTTTGAATACATATTGTAGACAGTAACATTTGGTATACAATGTTATTAAAAAAATTTCTATTAATTTATAAATTTTGAGGATATATAACTCTTCAGATCTTCAAGAAACTACCACTTCCGGTTGCACGATCAACACCAAAATCTAATCAGATGTAATTTAGGGTGTCAGAATATTATATACAAAATTTAAAAAAAATTTTATTCAGTGGTATTTGAGTTATCGTACCTCCAACATCCATCCACACAGATGGCAGCACGCACCACGCAGCAGCGACAGTCGACATGATGCGAGATGCGCATGGCAAACTTACTTCAAAATTTGAAATAGATTTAGAATTAAGTACAATTTTAAACATTATTTCATTATAATTGCAAAAATATTAAATGTAGCCAATAAATAGCCTATATTTTTTTTAGTAGCCCAATTAGTAGCCGGGCGCAAGACTTTAAATTTCATTAGCCAGCAGGCTTAAAGAATTTGCGAAAAGTAGCCCAATCTGGCAACCCTGAAACAAGGTGATAATTTCTTTGTTTTTTATCATCGCTGTGATAGACATGTAACTAGGTAGATATCGATAGGATCTCGATGATGATTGGCGGAAAACAGGTCACGTGACATATGAATTATATTCTCATTAAAATATTTTCTTTGCATAATAATGTATAACTTTTAGATTTTATTATTATTTCTGTTATTGATTACTCTTTTTGCCATACAAATTTACATTACTTCGTTTTGTGACACTACTACAAAATATATCAAGATTCCTGGCATGAAAGTTCGATTGTCATGTATGTTCCCTATGTTCGCATTTCACCTCCACCAACCAGGGGTGCGTTCCAAAACCATACTCCAGAGTATAGAGTATGCTCAAAGTCGTTCCAAAAGGTTTGAGTATATCTCCAGTGAAAACTCTGGAGTGTTCCGAAACTGTTCGAGTTTCCTCGAAGAGCATACTCTTCGTACCCTGTAAAATAGGAGGGTACAAACGTACTCTGGTGACTTTGGCGCCAAATAGTGCTAAAATAATTATTACTTTATGTTGAAGTAAAAATGTTTTATATTGATATAAACAATGGTATAAAGACGATTTTGATAAATCAAACCTGTCTCCGACAGATCTGTAACATAGTTTTTTTTAGTTACTAACATTTAATAAATAACTTTTATAAATAATCTATAAACCTGTATGAATCCGGAGTTGCCACCAAGCATCAACCATATTACGGCCAGCAACTGAACTTTATAGGTTCTATTGTTGGTCGTCCGTTATTATGTTGGTTTTTCAATCGTGGCCCAACTATAGCTAATATATTTTCAAAGGTGTTACTTGTAACACGAAAATGCATTTTAAATTGTGGCTCTGTATAATGCGGAATAACGTTGTGCACGTATAATTGTATTTGCTCAGCTTTTCAACTAGTTTAAATTTAATTAACAAAAAATCATCATCATCATCTGAAGATGTGTCGTCACCCTATAAATCATGATAATAAATAAAATTAATATTATTATACTATATTAGAAAACCTTACCAGGTCTACATTTATAAATTTCCGCGAATATTCATAAATATTCGCAGTTATAACATTTAATACCCTTCTATTATCCATGATGCAAGATCAATTTTGTATATCAAATAAATGTGGTTATAGGTCATGGCCGAATGATATTGGTAAGGTCAGACAGTTACGAGTCTCAAATACGAACTGCTTTGCGCATGACGTCACTTGGCTCATGTTCCGCTGATACACACATAGTCTATCAGCTAGGGTGGAAAATAGGCTCATTTTTGCGGTGAGTGACGAGTGAGGTGTCATTTTATTCGTTTTTTGCGTAGAATACGAAAATCGCAACGAAGAAATAGAATTTGGTAGCTTCCATATAGTTTTTCTGCAAAAAAGGTAAAAAAAAATGCTTTTTTATTTTGGTGATTTTTTTACTTTAACTTGTAATTTCTTGTGAACTACTGAAGATATTTTATTCAAATTTTATACACAAGTAGTATTAGGTATGTAGTACGTCACTGTTTTATCAAAAATGATATATTGTTTATAACAAATGAGAAAATAATATAATTGTTATTAAACGTAAATTTCGCGTAGTGAAAAATGTAGCCTGCTACTAAATCTCGTCCTGTTCGGAATTTTGCTATACATAGTGCGGAAGAAATGTGGAGGAAGGTTCAAAATTATTTTTAGTGAAGAAATCAATATAATAATTGGTTGACTAGATTACGAGTTATGAATTTTATAGTGTAAGAAAGAAAAACGCAAGGCGCGTAGCACGTCGTGTTCGTAGTACAGTACCTGCCGTTCGCTGTGTAGTTGTTGATAATTTTTTAACTTTTGTTTAATTATTCATTATAATGAATTGTTATTATTACATGAGCCTCAGGCAAGTAACATAATTATTCCTATAAATAATTACTTTAATGAATGCAAATGTAATATAATAGGTAAGTACCTACTTATTTATTTTTTATGAAATCGTACAATAATGACTAACTTTAGCTCCGCTAAATCGTAGTAAAAAGTACAACTTTAGTTCATAAATTATAAGTCATTAAACAAAAAATATGAAAAAAGCTAAAAAAAATTCAATTTTCTCTGGAAGAAAATCTTAAAATTTTGGCTTAACTAAGCCCTTCAAAAAAATTAAAATAATCTATCTTATAGAGAATTGCTTGCAGAATTTAATAAAATAAACCGGATATCAAAATTTTGATTTGTTTAGAAGTTACAGGTCATTAAACATCAAAATTATGAAAAAAGTAAAAAAAAATCAAGTTTCTCTCGAAGAAAATCTTGTACTAGTTGTCTTATATTTTCCACTCATATACTATAAAAATGACGACCGTGGTTTCGACAATTTAGACTGTCATCTTCGGGTCTGGTACAAGACTACAATAAAGCAATATTGAGTACAAATATAGTACACGTTAAAATAATCAATCACAAATTAGTTCAGCATCATCGTTAAACTCTTATTTGAATAGACAGATATGAAAAACATTTAATTGAAATTTACATGATCTATTAAAGTTATTAAAACTATCAAAACAATTATACCTACATAATAAATAAAACTTACTTCCTGTAACTGTTTTTCACAAAAATAAAATAAATCTGAGTCGCAGTTTATACTAATACATTAAATGCGGCAATTTGAATTAAGTAAGAATTTTTCTCCATTTTTAGTTTTGTCGGTTTTCTTGTAATTTTAAATTTAAAAAATTAATTAATAATTCATTGTTCTTCACATTATTTGTATTATTTTTACTGTTTTTTTACTGCACAAACAACCATTATGATTTGTTATAAAGATTAAAATATATAAATATTTAATCCTGTAGTGTGTAGTACATATAATGCGAAGTGTTGTTTTGCCGCGGCGATCTAGTCACAAGCATGAACCAGTTGACGTCACAAGGTAGGCGGGACTATACCTTACCAATATCATTCGGCCATGGTTATAGGTTATATCACCATAAAATATTTCCTACTCTACGTCGTTCCGAAACCCCACAAAACCCTGGAGTAACCTACTCTTACTCCAATACTTTACTTTATGGACATTTTTTTTCAAAAAATTATAGTGTCATATCGAATTTGATATCTCAAATTAAATGGCTAGGTAAGTGCAAATGTACGCATGCATACACGCATCGTATCCGATGATTTTTCGAAAAAAAGCCCTGAAAACAGGGGTTCCTTTGAAACGCGATAACTCACTCAATTCTTCACCAATAAGGAAATTGATAGGGTTTTGTGACAATCGAGTCGAACAACCCCCTTAAGATATAATTTTTTGGAGCTACAAACCTTCAAACTTTGATATTTTTCATTGCTCAAACATGACATCACATAAAGCGATTTTTCAGGGGGTCGGAGGAGAGCGAATCTCTTCGGGATTTTTGAGGAACGTAGAGGAGGAATGTATCTCCAGAGGGAATTTCCAGATTTTGGTTAACACGTCCCTGAAAGAAATGCCCCACATTTTAAAAACAGGCATTTTCTTGGTTCGGCCAAGTGGCTCGATTTTGTTTTTGAGCATTGTATTATGTTTTTCTTATACCTTAGGTACCTATTTATATCACTATATCTATAGTTTTTGGTTTTTGTTCACATAGATTTTGAAAGAATTTTGTTATCTTGTTTTGAATATTTTATATATTTGTATATCAATATTGCAGTGTACTTTTTAATATAACAATAATTTTCTCGAATTATAGAATTATAGTAAGTATAAGATATTACACCTTCTTAATTTGAATTGACAGGATTACTTCCAATTTTTATTTATACATTGTACTTACCTTATAATGTACCTAACTACCTATGGGAGTAAAAAAAATTAATATTACCTAACTTAGGTACTCGTTATATAGGGTCTTGAAAATAGTCTAGAATTTTGTCTAGAAATTTATAGACAAGACTATTGCCAGTCTAGTCTTGATAATCTAGACAAGACAAGACAAGTGTCTAGAAAGTCTACATCTTGACTGCATCGCTATTTCTTCTAGAACATTTTGTATAAGAAACATTAATTTGAAAAATATTTGGAGCTCCAGTTTAGGCACAGTACTATCCAAATAACGCATGATCCAGGACGCAACGGGGCCCACTTACGAGCCCTCCGGCCCCCATATTCAGTTCGTCACTAGGTCATAAAGGCCTGCAATTAGTTTTTATGTCAAAATGCCCCTTCAAAGAGCTGTGACCGCGTACGCAATAGCGGGAGACCCCTGTAACGTACTCGGGCCGCCGGACCAAAATTGACTTGGCAGACGGCTTTAGCAATGTCAAAAGCATGGCAGACTTATTTTTTCCACTTCTTTAGATGATAAGTAACCTGTGTGTGCAATATCACCTTTGGTCAAATGATACATTTTCAAAAAAAATTTGCAATGTTCAAAAATTTGGTAGACTTATTTGTTTATAAGATTTTCATGGCAGACTCGGTTTTTAGCACTTATTGGACACAAAACTAGCTTTCTGAGTAAGTAGGTTTCAAGTTTGGTCAAATGATACATTTGCAAAAAAAAATTGCGACCCTTGAACCCTTATCGCCAAGGATTGCAACGTCGAAGGATTGGCAGACTCGCAGATCACTTTCAAGGGAGGGGAGTATTGTTGAAAAAACATGTTTCCAGCTTTGGTCAAATGACAACATCAAAAAGGTCACCAGCTTCCCGACTAGTAGGTATGTTCTGAAAAGAACACTTATTATTTGATAGCTTGTAAGTTTGAGTATAAGCGTAATATTTATATATTAATATTTATATAATAATAATAATAATAATAATTGAACTTTATTGACAAAAAATAGTCAGGTTCAGCCAAGGCTGCTCTTCCACCTAACCAAATACATTATGAAATTACATAATATGAAATTAAGACATGTAATAGTACAATATACAACAAACTGTAAATACCAGCAAAAGTAATATTCTGAATATTATAATATAAACAAGGTAATATCGAAAATATATTTATAAAAAAATAAAAAATGTTTAAAGTAGAACAGAAATACAGACAATGCAAAATACAAGTTTAGATATGTATAAAAAATATATTTTTATATATTAAGCTTAAATTAGTTTAAATAAATCAGCAATATTAATTTTAAAGGAAGTAATTGATAGAGATTTCAAATTATCCGGGATGTTGTTATATAAAGTGGGAGCAAGATAAGAAAACGAACTTTTGAATTTAGCTTTTTTGAACTTTGGTACAGTGTATAAATTTTTCTCGCGTATCTCGTAATTATAATTTTTATATTCAAGTTTATCATACAGGTAAGATGGAATACCAGTATGTCTGATCTTGTGCGTAAGACTGATGTAGATTTTGTTTACTCGATCATCTACAGTAATCATATTAGCTTGAATACGGTAACTGGAGATATGATCATACTTTCTTACACCAAACACATATCGCAAACACGAGTTTTGGAGGAGAGTAATGCTATGTTTAACAGATTGTGTTAAATTTGGAATAAAAACGCAGGCACAGTAGTCAAACAACGGTAATATCAAAGTATTGATGATGCGCAGTTTTACTTCGGATGAGAGTACATGACGAAACTGATATAAATAACGAAGTTTCAGTCTAGCAGACGAAAGTTTCTTAACTAAGTGCGGCTTGAAATTTAAAAGCTCATCAATATACACACCAAGACTTTTAATCACAGGACTTCGAGATAGTCTGTTACCATCAAGAAACAAATTAGGCGTGTTATTCGTACCAAAAACTAATAGGCATGATTTTTCAGCATTTATTTTGAGTCCGTTATTTTTTATCCACACAACCAGGTTATCGAGATCTGCATTAATTGCTGCAGTGGATTCGACTACTTCAGTGTTATTAAATGAAGCTAAAAGTTGCGTATCATCAGCATAACCATGTGCAGAACAAAAGTTTAAAACAGATGACATATCAGCGACATAAATCAGGAAGAATAACGGACCCAAAATGGAACCTTGCGGAACCCCACAACGTAAAGGAAAGGATGAAGAGTTTAAGATCTCCTTGTCTGTTGTCATATTTATATGGTAATACCTGTTCGTGAAATAATTTTACACCAATTGATAGCATCTAAGGAAAAATTATAGTATCTGAGCTTTGTGAGAAGCATATTGTGATTAACCATATCAAAGGCTTTAGAAAAATCGATTTGTATAAGGACGGAGGCATTTGATTTGTCAAAATTTGATATTATATCATCTACAATATTCAATAAACAGGTGTTTGTACTATAACCTTTTCTGAAGCCTGACTGAGTAGTAGGTAAAATATTATTTAATGTTATGTAATTCATAATTTGATCACAACAAACTCGTTCTAATATCTTAGATAAAGCTGGCAGTATGCTAATAGGTCGGAGATCATCGTATGTAGTGGCCGTGTTTTGTTTAGCTAGAGGTTTTACTATAGCTGTTTTCCAGATATCTGGAACTATCCCCTCCAAAAGACTCGTATTTATTATATGTGTTATATAATCTAATATTACTGGAAGTATTATTAAAATCATTTTCAAAGATATTCCATCTTCTCCTATGGCATTAGATTTCAGCCTCCTTAAAATATTTTGAACAGTATCGCTATCTACAGTATTAAAATGAAAATTATTATTACGAGAACACTTATCAGAAAAAGAATTATTTAAATAATAATTCATACTGTCCAGATTTATATTTGATGTACCAAGATGTTGCCCAAATTCCAGAGGTTTACAAAGAGATTCTGGAATATTTTTTGCTACTGTGTTCATAACACCTACCCGTTTTAGGTTGTTCCATAATTTACTTGGGTTCTTGAAATTATTATTAATATCCTGCTATAAAAACGCTTGTTTTTCTAGGCGAATTGCTGTAGTAGTGAGATTTCGCAACTGCTTATAGTATTCAAATTTTGCCGCAGTTTTGCATTTTTTATAATTTAATAGAGCTTTGTCTCGTTTTTTTGCATTACTTGGATAACCGGTGTGATCCAAGGAGTGTATTGTTTGCGAAATCTAACTGTCTTCAGAGGAGCATGTTTATCAAATAATGAAATAATATTTTTATTTAAAAAATATACTTTATCATTTATATCTGGATAAGTTAATATCGAACTTCAATTTATTGAATCACAGTCAGCAAAAAAAATTTCAGAATTAAAGTTTTTGAAATCTCTAAACGTGCATGTTTTCTCCTTATTTTTTATTTTTGGTAAATCTAAGACACAGTATACGCAATTATGATCGGACATATGATTTGAATCGAGAATACCTGAGTTTGTGCAGATAGATTTATCAGATAGTAGAATAACATCTATCAATGTTTGACTGCTCGGTCTTGTAAAACTATTTATTAATTGATGCATCCCGTTAAGCGTAATTAAATCACTAAAATAATTTGAACGTGTGTCATTCGATAACAAGTTAATATTTACATCTCCTGCACAAATCAAATAGTCAGATTGAAGATTAAATTCTGCAAAAACAGCATTTAAAATGTCTAAGTCTTTATATAGTTCTGATTG
Organism: Agonum fuliginosum; assembly: GCA_947534325.1. NCBI lineage: Eukaryota > Metazoa > Arthropoda > Insecta > Coleoptera > Carabidae > Agonum > Agonum fuliginosum. Next base: position 43,783,851 of record OX384030.1, on the reverse strand, counting down.
GGGGTTGTATACAACTTCAAAACAAATTTTTTTATCATTAACATTACACAAAATCCACAAATGTTCTACATTATTACAATTAACAAAATTAATATCTAAAACCTTAAATGAAAGTTCATTCCGTTCATATACCTACAACACTTATTTAATTAGTAATTTTTTTCTTAGCACACATACATATAAACATATATAATTTCATATTTTTATGTATTTACTTTATTTCACAATAAAACACGCCACGGATACGACTAATATATGTCGATTATCGACGTTGACATGTGGTCGGTACTTGACGTTTTAACTACGTGTATGGTTGACGTCAAGGTCACGTCTATGCGAGATATGTAAATGGCGTCGATGAACGACATCGATTCGATCCACACATAGTGGTCTAAATAACGTCAACAAATTGCGTCCCAACCCAAGTAACATTGCGTCGACGTGTCAATGGATGAAGTTTATGCGACGTAGTACTAACGTAAATTTATCCATGAAAATAGTCCGCACGACGTCAGTATATCGACGTCAATATATCGATGTTGAAAAATCGTTTCATTAACGTCGCTAATTCGATGTCGATGTGGTGACGCCTAGGTAACGTTATACAAACGTCGATACATCGACGTTGATGTAGCGACGTAGAATTAACGATGTACTAATATCGATATATCGACTAAAATTGACGGTACAGTCCCAAGCAGCAAAATGACATGTTTTCGACGCAAACGTGACGCAATTTGTTGACGTTATTTAGACCACTATGTGTGCATTGAATCGACGTCGTTCATCGACGCCATTTAGACATCATGCATAGACGTGATCTTGACGTCAAGCATACACGTAGTTTAAACGTCAAGTAGCGACCACATGTCCACGTCGTTAATTGACATATATTAGTCGTACCCGTGACGTGCTACCTACGTTGGAACAAACAGGTCGAAACGTTGTGTGGAAAATTAAGACAATTTCTGTAGATATTGTAGATTTACAGTGCTTAAAAGTAATGTATTACACATGTATGTGCGCCAACTATGCTCTTTCGTTCTTATTTATTATCTCAAATTCTATTGAACATAAAATTGTAATATTTTGCATTATATATTTGTACATGTTAATGATGAAGAGCTGATTAGATTTTGGTAAAAATCTGCCAACCGGAAATGGTATTTTCTTGAAGCATTTTAACATTTTTTGCAAAAAATATAGAAAATACTGCGATACTTACAATTTGTCATACGACATTTCAAAGAACAAATTATATTTTACAATATTTATTTAACATCTTGTCTATATCTCTTACCAATAAAGGAAAATTATTTTTCAAAGATATATAATTTTACCTACCACGATTTATAAATCACAATATAGGAAAAAAATTAAAAACAAAAATGAATATGTCAATGTGACAGATGAACAGACGAATACACAATTTCTGAAATGTTTGTGGCACCATTTTAAAAGAAATGTAAATATTATTAACTGAACATAAGGTAATAATAAAGTTGAATTTTTATCTATAAAGAGCTAATTAAAGAACTAAGAACAATAAAATTATTTTCAAAAAGTTTGTAAATTTATTGCAAAATTTAAGAAAGCCTAACTAAAACCAAATTCACATAAATTACAGTGTTAAGGCAGGAGGTCGTGTGCTGGCCACATCAGATTTTTTTTTTAAATTTATTTGTACACTATAATCATAATATATATAGACAAATAACATGGAATACTATTCATCCTTATGTCACAACTAGAAAGCCAACAAAAACAATTGGTAAGAGATTTTTCGAATATATAGGAGCTTAATCGTTTACCAAATGAACTAAAAGTTGTAAAGTTTGAAATTATATTCAAAAGAAAACTGAAACATTGGATAATATCAAATAACAATATTATAGATTTTTAATTATGTCCTAGCTCACAATAATTGTATTCCTTGTCATCGTTAAAAGAAGTTTTGTTTATTATGTATTATTTTATTTTTCACCTCAAATATATTTTAAAAATCCGATGTGGCCAACACATGACCTCTCGCCATATACTCTACTATTTTACTAAGTGTGTATGAAGGTACTTACTCACAAATATATCATTGTACTAGAAGGGAATTCGGGAATTGTAGTTTTTATAATATTATTAAAGTTTATTATGACCTTATAAATACTAAATGACATTTCATATTTTCCATTTCAATTTGTCAAAAAGTCAAAAATTTATATGACATTAACACTCAAATATTTAATTTTTTGTTTTCATAGGTAGGCAAATAAATCAAAATTGTAACAAATTTGTAGAATTTTTAACTTCTTGTAATTGGAAAATGGTGCTAGATAGAAACAACGTTTTGAATACATATTGTAGATAGTAAAACTTAGTATACAATGTTATTTAAAAAATTCCTATTTATTCATAAATTTTGAGAATATTCCAAAAAACTCTTCAGATCTTCAAGACACTACCACTTCCGGTTGCACGATCAACACCAAAATCTAATCAGATCTAATATAGGGTGTCAGCATATTGTATACACAATTTCAAATTTTTTTATTCAGTGGTATTTGAGTTATCGTACCTCCAACATACATCCTGACACACACACACACACACAGACAGACATCATCGCGAAATTATCAAAATCGTGTTCTAGGGACCTCAAAACGTGCTTATCCATTGAAAACTCACTATCGCAATTTTAGCATGATTACAATACCTCTCTTACAGATATGAATGGCGAGAGGTAAAAATAGGTACCTACTGCATTATAAATTATTACTATAAATTATATTAATATTATATTAAACGGATTTCTAAATTTGTAACTTTTTGTTATCATCATTATTACTATTTTATTTTTAGTGCTAATGCTTAAAAAATGTTGTTGCTTATTACATAAACACTTTACTTGTGCGTATATCATATCGCTCTATTTAAAAAACATTAAGTTTCTTCCATGGTTGTACTTCAAACTTTAATTTATGTACTATTATTATGTTATAGCTAGATTCTAACATGTTCTTGTTTTTTCATGTATTACTTATAATGGTAAATAAATTTATTATTATAAATTTATTATCATTATTATTATTACATTCATAGACTTTTTACCATACCGTTAGAAGAATCAAGCTTCATTAAAGAAGTACATACAATAATTAAACAAATAGCTAAAGTAAATAATTTTAATATTACACTAGTAGATAAATGGATTGATAGGAAGAGAAATAAAATTTCAAGAAATTTAGCTTACAATTTGGATAATATTAGTTCCCAGTATAATACAACTATTAATAAATATTTCAGTTTAACTTTTTTTGAATAACATTAGTTACAGAATAATGAATATACTTAGAAATTACAACCCCCCTCGAGTGTTGCGCCTTGGCGTGGTAGGGGGGCTTGAGAGATCCAATGATCCCGGGGGCGTGCACTGTCTGGTGTAACCAGGGGGTCTACCGGGAGGTAAAAACTCCGCGGAGTGGACTCCTGACTTATGACGGCCACGGGGGAGAGTCCAGACTAAAGGCAACACACACCCCAGCCCAGCTGTCGTATTGTGGCTAAGGGCCTGCACTGGGGTTAACGGTGCCGGATAGTGACTACCAGTCCTGGTGTGCCTATCCGAAAAACCATGTAACTGTTGACAGTGGTCATGTCTCGCGGACAGTGGAATGCGGGGGATCTTGGCTTCACCGCCCGGACCGAGAGGAGAAAACCTCAATAAAAATCCTAAATCCCAAGGTGGAATGAGCCAGGCCGAAGGAATGCATGGCTGAATAGAAGATCAGTTATTACTGGTTCCAACCTTGGGGCACAGGGCGCACCCCATTGTATGAATGCCTTCCTGTGCGTAGATCGGGGCAGCGCACAGGTGACCACACAGCCCTGGTACTCGTGGGAACATTTATGGACCAGAATACAAAAAACAGTACCAAGGACTCAACGAAGAACTTGGGAGCTACCAACAAACCAGGAGCCTCCGTATCGAGCGGAGAATCCAAGCCCATAGGGCCATAGCTTTCCGGCGCCGCACGCCGAAAGTTGAAGAAGCAGAGGCTAGCTAAAAGCAATGAGGGCGTAAAGCAATCATCTGCCAAAGCTACGACCTATGTAAAGAGTACTACCGCGACTGGGACGCCCAAGCGACACCGGTCGAATGGCAGTACACCGAACAGGCCGCAAAGAGCAAAGGGGACCACCGTTACGGAGACTCACTCTGTTAAGGACGCAGTTGCTGGGTTCAAGATGGCGTTTGCGCATGAGGACCCAGAAATCTCTCTGTCGGATGACGTCATGGAGAAAATCAAGGGATGGATCCTAGGTAAGATCGACGCGATCGGCACTGAGGACATCCATCCAAAGTTCACAGATTGTAGACACCGGGAGGGGACTCGGCGGATAACCTGCTGTGACCAGGCCACTCGTGACTGGTTAGGCGGGCTGTTGCAGCAAGAGACACCCGTGGAAGGGACGAAGCTAAGATTCGTTGAGGCTAAGGACCTTCCAAAACCGGTGCGAGCAATGGTGTGGATACCGGGGCCCAAGGAGGAACCGGATAAGATCCTGAATAGGTTAAACACCCAGAACGAAGGGCTCAGTACCATCAACTGGCGGGTAGTAGACAGGAAGGAGGATTCCAAAGGGCAACAACTGATTATCCTTATGGAGCAAACTTCCTGGGACAAGATGGCCAAGTGGAACCACAAGCCATATGTGAACCTCACACAGGTCACATTTAAAGCCCTCGCCAAGAAGAAGGAAGACGTGGTCGAGGAGAAGGGAGAAATGGAAGTTGAGGAGTCTTCGGAGGACCCTCAACATCTGTCTACATAAAGGTAATATAAATGTTGCGCATTGTTCAAATCAACTTACATCACTGTAGGGCCGCATCAGCTGCCCTTGGTGCATTTATGACTAAACACAATATCGATGTGGCTTTAGTCCAGGAACCCTGGACGTATAAAGGTGAAATCAAAGGCTTAGGAGGAAAGGGGAAAAGGGTCATCTATGATACTTCAGAACCTAGACCCAGAGCCTGTATCTTACTCAAAGTTGAGCTAAATGTATTACCGCTATGGAACTTATGTTACAGTGACGTAGTAGCCACAAAACTGGTTGTGTCGATAGCAGGGAGCGTGAGGGAGATAATACTCGGATCCGCATACCTGCCCTACGACCAACCAGACAACCCACCACCAGAAGGCTTCAGGAAACTGGTGGAGCGCGCTTGGACACAAGGGTGGCAAATCCTAGTGGGATGCGACGTTAATGCACATCACGCAGTTTGGGGCAGTACTGGGACCAATAAACGGGGCGAGTCACTTCTTGATTATTTGTTTACAAATAACTTAGAGTTAGCCAATAGGGACAATGAACCTATCTTCGTGGACATCCGAAGAAGGGAGGTCATTGATATAACAGTTGGTACCGTATACGCATGTAGTATGGTAAAAAACTGGCATGTCTCAGAAGAGCCGTCTCTTTCTGACCATAGATACATTAGATTCGACATAGAATCTGACAAACTAAAACCTGTACCCTACAGAGATCCAAAAAGAACTAATTGGGATCTTTACAGACAACAATTAGAAATTGAGTTAGAGTATTGCCCTCGAAAGGTGACAAACTCAGCGGAATTAGAAATTATGGAAAGCAATTTCCGTACTGCAATAAAAACAGCCTTCGAAATCAGCTGCCCAAAACAGGAAAAAAGAACCTCAAGGAACGTGCCTTGGTGGCACGAGGGACTATCCCGTCTGAGAACTGATACGAGGAGGTTGTTCAACAAAGCTAGACAAACTGGAGATTGGGAGACTTATAGAGCCAAACTAACGGAATATAACAAATCCATAAGGAAAGCTAAAAGAGATTCGTGGAGGAAGTATTGTCAGGAACTAGAACAGACACCTGAGAGTGCTAGACTTCAAAAAGCTCTGTTAAAAGGCAAAGAGAGCAAACTTGGCTCTCTTAAAAAAGACACCGGGGAGTAGACTGCGGGGGAAAAAGAGACAATGGAGCTCTTGCTACAAACTCACTTCCCAGAATCAGTTACCCTGGGACAAGACAGGGAGGGGTTTTATCCCCTGTACTGTGGTGTCTTGTTGTGGACGATCTCCTGCGAGGACTGAATAAAGCAGGTTACACAACCATCGGCTATGCAGACGATGTTACTATCCTGATAACAGGTAAATTCGAGGAAACCGTATCAAACATGATGCAGTAAGCCCTGAATTTTGTCCAAAAGTGGTGCGAGAAAGAGGGATTGTCAGTAAATCCAGCAAAAACCGGAATCGTACCATTCACAAGACGTCGTAAACTTGACGGACTAAAACAGGTACACCTGTGATGTGATGGTGATAAGTGATGGTGAAAGAAGTCAAATATCTAGGCGTAACACTAGATAGCGGATTGACTTTTAAATCACACGTAGAAAATGTGACAAATAAAGCCATCAGGGCCCTATGGGCCTGCAGGCGAATGTTTGGAAAAAACTGGGGTCTGTCTCCAGCAATGACTTACTGGATTTACACTGTAATGATCAAGCCAGTCATAGAATACGCCAGCCTTGCCTGGTGGCAAAGAACTTCAACAAAACATTGCAAAGATAAACTAAGAAGGGTGGAACGATTAGCCTGTTTAGGAATCACAGGAGCGATGTCAACTACACCAACAGCTGCCATGGAAACTTTACTAAATCTACTTCCACTTCACCTGGTGGTGAAAGCGAGGGCAATCAGTGGAGCATACAGGCAGAAAATACTATCACAGGAAGATAATTCTCGAATAGGACACTCTGCAATCTTTACAGAGATCGAGAAACAACCCATCTTACAGATGACACCAGATCGGGTAAATAAAATGTACATCATTGACAAAACCTTCAGGATATTAATTCCTGGTAGGGATGCATGGGAACATGACAATAACCCGGTGAAAAACGAGGACATAGTGATGTTCACGGACGGCTCCAAGACCACCAAAGGAGCTGGAGCTGGAATACATGGGGTAAGAGGACTGAGACACAACCTGTCGGTTGGACTCGGGACAAATACAACAGTATTTTAAGCTGAAGTATACGGTATCTTAACTTGTGTGCAAGTACTACTGGAGAGCAAGTACATAGATAGGAAAATCTTCATAGTAACGGATAGTCAAGCTGCACTAAAGGCATTGGGATCATGTGAAGCGGGATCAGGCTTAGTCCTGAACTGCATTCATGAAATGCATTAGGAGCCAGGAACAAAGTGAAACTAATATGGGTACCCGGGCATTCGGAAATAGAAGGAAACCGGAGAGCTGACCTTCTAGCGAAAGAAGGAACGAAACTGCCCTATATAGGACCACAACCAGCGTGTGGAGTCTCATTCGAAACGACCAAGAAGGAGATCAAAACATTGCTTTGGCAATGGCACAAAGTCCACTGGAAAGAGTCACCAGGTCAGAGACATGCTAAGGTCTTACTGGATGAACCTTCCAGAAAAAGGACGGAAAACTTACTGACAATGAGTAAGAATAACACAAGGTTATTAACAGGACTTATAACGGGACACTGTGAACTAAATAAGCACATGCATACACTAGGACTCACCGAAGAACCAATATGCAGAGGCTGTGGAGAAGAGGATGAAACACCCCTTCACCTGATATGTCACTGTGAAGCTTTTGTGAACAGCAGACACAGGCTCCTGGGAGCCAAAAAACTACAATTAGAGGCTACAAAAAGAATTAAATTGAAGGAAATCCTGGACTTCATCAAAGAAACGGGACTCCTCAACGAGGATTAATTTCAGAGGGTACAATAGGCCTCAAGGCCGCAGTACAGGGACGCAAGACCACCTCTTGTACAATAATAATAAAAAATAGAAATTACAATATAAATGTCTCATTTAAACCTAGTACAAACTTAAAGAGAGAACTATTAGGCTAGGCATATTAGGATTCTCAGAGGAAAGTTTTGATATAGTTTTGATTTTTTCACCCTTTATGTTTTTTGGGTCACTGAACACGAATTTGAAGTTTGCGGGCAAAAATTTTGCCCGGAACTTTGTTTTTTTGGCACTTTTTGACAAAATTTTGGCACTTTTTTCAGTTTTTGGCCTATATCTCAAAAAGGAAGCGTTTTTTCGACAAGACCATTCTATACAAAATTTCCTACATTTGTCATATATAAGGTTTTTTTCCAAGACTAACCGTTTTGCCGCTTGAGTGCGCCCAAAAGGGGCCATATTTCCATATCTAGTGAAATTAAAGAAATTTTAGTATTTTAAAATTTTTGTGTGTCTAATTTCTAAACGGATAAAGATATTGCGGCGTTGGATTCCTTAGTAAATTTTACATAAAATACATTATATTAAATTTTTTATGAGGCCTTTGATAACCCAAAATTTAGTTATTACCTTCAAGTGAAAATTGCAAAATTTCAGAATTTTAAATATTTTTTGTGATTAATCAACTCTACTTTCTGAACGGATAAAGATATTGGACTTCCGGTTTGCGGCGTTAGATTCCTTGGACAATTTTATGTAAGATACATAATAATTAAATTTCAGATTATTAAAGATCTCTAAAAAAATAGTAGAATGTATCGTACATAAAATTGTCCAAGGAAGCCAATTCTGCAAACTGGAAGTCGATATCTTTATTCATTCAGAAAGTAGAGTTGATTAAACACAAAAAATATTTAAAATTCTGAAATTTTGCAATTATTACTTGAAGGTAATAACTAAATTTTGGGTTATCAAAGGCCTCATAAAAAATTTAATATAATGTATCTAACGTAAACTTTACTAAGGAATCCAATGCCGCAATATCTTTATCCGTTTAGAAATTAGACGTGATTAAACACACACAAATTTTAAAATACTAAAATTTCTTTAATTTCACTAGATATGGAAATATGGTCCCTTTTGGGCGCGCTCAAGCGGCGAAACGGGTAGTCTTGGAAAAAACAAATGTAGGAAATTTTGTCTACTTTAATTTTGTATAGAATGGTCTTGTCGAAAAAACGCTTCCTTTCTGAGATATAAGCCAAAAACTGAAAAAAGTGCCAAAATTTGGTCAAAAAGTGCCCAAAAAACAATGTTCCGGCAAAATGTTTGCCCGCAAACTTCAAATTCGTGTTCAGTGACCCAAAAAACATAAAGGGTGAAAAAATCTAAACTATATCAAAACTTTTCCTCTGAGACCCAATATTTTTACTAATATGCCTAGCCTATATGTAGGAAAGTTGATATTTTATCTCCTATAGAAAAAAGTGGTGTTTATAAACTCACTTGTAACACTTGTAATGCTTGTTACATTGGTCAAACAGGCAGAAGATTCAAAGTTAGATTAAAAGAACATCAAAAATCGAGTCAAAAATGTATAGTCAAAAAATAAAATAATTCCACATTTGCAAATCATATAATTTCAACGGGTCATCAATTTGATATTGAGTCTAATTTTGAAATATTACATATTCAGAGCAAAGGCTTTACACTTTACACGTGAAAAAATTATTTTGTAACTGTGTTAAAAAATATTTTGTGTACTACAAAATTATATAATAGTAAAGTTATAATATTTTAACACAAGATAAATATATTTTAACAATTATTATTATATGTTAGTAACCAAATCTATATTTTAACACCAACTAAATATATTAATAATGTGAATAATTTTTTCCGAAACGGCGCGCCATACAAGCGCAAAATGAAATTTTAATAGAGCAAAATAGCGCATATAAAGCACTATCTATTCAATAATAAAAACTGTAAAATATACAGGGTGAGTCATCGAAATGCCCGTCGTCGATATCTCCCTTGTCGTTAAAAATACAGCATAAATTTATTAACAGAATTTTTCGTCTACTCAAAGAGCATAACTTAAAATTATTTTCACATATACAGGGTGTTGCATAATGACTTGGCAATAATTGTTCGTCGTTTTTTAAATGAAACACCCTATATATTTTTATATATTTTGAATTGTATTTTATTTACCTATACGAACATATCAATTTCATTTTAGTTTTCCGCGGCGTTGCCAAATTAATCAATTTTTTCTCTGAAAAAAGCCGAATACACGTATTGTTTTATAAAGGCGTACTGAAGTTATTTTAACAGCAAAAATTATGAATTTTTTTTCTGTACAACTGTAACTATACTCTTTGTTCTGACATAACTTTTTTTTATACAGGGTGTCCAGTACAGAGAATTAACTTTACTCAATTTCAAATGCCTATAACTCGTCATTTTTAAATGGAACACCCTATATTTTATTATTCTGTTGTGTGTATTTTTGCATCTTCTTATGTTATAAAAGGTGTCCTATGCCTAAAAACATTAATTTCGAAATTAATTAAATTAATGTTTTAAGGCATAGGACACACCAAAACATTGTAATTTTTTCACGAATTTGAAAAGTACATTAAATTTGCTTTACGGTGGTATAAAAAAGTCATATGTTGTATTAATAAAATATTAAATTACGGGCACTTAAATTATGCACCTATGAACGCTAAAATAAGTAAGCCTTGCCGCGAAACAAAAACAATAGTTGAAAACAGGTTGGTGGAGGTGAAATGCGAACATAGGGAAATATATGACAATGGAGTTATCATGCTAGGCATCTTGATATACGTGGAATAAGTATACTGTCAATGTCAAAGTAGCTGTCATATTATTGAAATTTTTATTTTCATTAAAATATTTTTTTACATAATAATGTATGTGTGCGAGCAGAACAAGAAAGTTTACATGCACTTTTAGATTTTGTTATTATTTCTGTTATTGATTACTCTTTTTGCCACACAAATTCACATTACTTCGTTTTGTGACACTACTACAAAATATATCAAGATACCTGGCATGAAAGTTCGATTATCATGTTCTTTAAAGGGGGTGGGTATGACATTACAATGCAATATTACTATTACTCCAGTCAAAATACAGGGGAGGGTTGTATTATTACTGGCAACTACCAGATTTGGTCTAGTATAGGTTTTTTGGGTCGCTGGTTACGAATTTCGGGGTCATTTTGTAAAGAAAAGTGCGGAACACCCTTAAATTTGCTAAAATTATCCCCAAAAATGGGTATTTTTTATATATTCGCACTTTGAGAGCCCAGATTTGGCACATAGGGGTTTTTTGGGTCGCTGATCAAGAATTTCGGGGATTTTTTTTATAAAAATTAATATTTCACCCTTAAATTAGCACAAAGTGCGAAAATAACAAAGACACCCTTTTTTGGGGTTACTTTTAGGTAATTTAAGGGTGAAATATTAATTTTTATAAAAAAAACCCGAAATTCTTGATCAGCGATCCAAAAAACCTATACGGACTAAATCTGGACGCTTAAAGTGCGAAAATAGCAAAAATACCCTTTTTGGGGTTAGTTTTAACTAATTTAAGGGTGAAATATTAATTTTTATAAAAAAATCCACGAAATTCTTGATCAGCGACCAAAAAACCCCTTTGTGCGAAATCTGGGCACTCAAAGTGCGATTATATTAAAAAAAAAAACCATTTTGGGGGTAGTTTTTGCAAATTTAAGGGTGTTCCGCACATTTCTTTACAAAATAACCCCGAAATTCGTGTTCAGCGACCCAAAAAACCTATACTAGACCAAATCTGGTAGTTGCCAGTAATAATACAACCAAACCCGTATTTTGACTGGAGTATATGGAAAGTGTATGAAATGACTTGAGAGTGCGTTGCTGTATGGCGGAAAGTATACGCAATAATGACATTTTTTTGTCATCATTTTCTCATTTCTTTGAAACAATATACCCCCATAATATACATATTTATAAAGCATATTTTTTTGTTTACTCGATGAATATATTTTGATTCATTATATGTTGTTGTTGTAGAAATTATAATTTTTATTTTGCCAACTGGATAAAAAAACAAGTTAAATTTTATTTCATCGAGTAAAGTATGTACAATGTGTCACAAATGTAAAATTTCATCTGCACTGATGCACTAGTTTTTGAGAAAATGATGACAAAAAATAAAGTAAAATATTTGGCTTGAGTAGCAAAATTTGTCGACAAATAGTTCTCCCTTTCTTACACAGATGTCCACCACATCGGATCGGTAATGCAGCATGGGCGGGCATGGACCGTGGCAAATTTGAAATGAATCAGAATATAACCACAGCTGTTTGTGTTATTCATATTTATGAAATATATTATTTTACAATTTTTACTTTAAAAACATTGTTTATTTATATAACAGAATATGTATAATACAAAATTCTGAAACTAATACAGAACAAATTAAAATATTTAGCGCTTTCATAATATAAGCAAATTTTTTAACTTCATCTGTATTAATGTTTGATACCGTATAGTTTTCAATATGAATATAAGCTATCCTTTTTGATAGTAGAATGCAAATAAGATTTAATCAATTTTAAATTTGCTAAAGTAAGTGTCACTCGATATTTTTATTCAAAACTACTACACATATCGATGGTAAAATATTATTTATTTTACTTTTATTTCAAAAAAAGTCCAAGAAAACATGAACATAACTGAATTCATATAAAGAAAAGCGTTGTTTCTGACGTTTGGAAGTCTTATTGCGTTTACGACTTCGAGACGCGCGAATTTCACTTTTTTACCTATAATGTAATTGTTCAAATATTGCACAAACACAAGTCAAATAAAATTGAAAATATTCTTTAATAAAAACCACACTCAATATTCACGTCTGCTGCACTGTTAGGAAGCACAATAGAATTTTGAATTTCTAATAAAAAATAACACTGCTTAAAATTAACGGTACACATTGCTAATTACGGAAGGGTTAATCTCCACGCTCCACCCGCTCCCTATTGGCTAATTATCTATGCAGGATGTCATTTGTATTGGTCCATTTTTGTTTCTAAACAATACACCGAATATCGTATATTTCAATGTTTCCGGGCGGGTGGAAAATACTGTTTTCTTCCCGCTACTGGCGGGAGGAAAACACAGTTTTCCTCCCGTTTGCAAGAAAGGTGATTTCGAGACTTTATAAATTAAAAATTGAAGAAAAATTCAAAAACTAACAAAAAATGCAAACAAAAATTTTTTTAATTCAAAAATTATTATACGTATAAATCTTTTATTTCTGATCAATGAACTGCATGTTCGGGCAGTTCGTAATTGTAATATTCATAGGGCTGGTGGTCTCAATGTTGCCTGCCTGATATACAATCCTCGTGACGTAAAATATTGTGTGTCCCACGGGAGAGAAGGCTATTCCTCCCTTGGGCGAAGCCGGCGCCCTCGCTCGGGCCGCCGCTTTGCCCGCGGGAGTAATAGTACGCTTCCCTCCCTAGGTGCACAATAGTATTTTGTGTACCTAGGGAGGGAAGCGTGCTATTACTCCCGCGGGCCAAGCGGCGGCCCGAGCGAGGGCACCGGCTTCGCCCAAGGGAGGAATAGCCTTCCCTCCCGTGGGACACACAATATTTTACGTCACGAGGGCCTCGAAATAACCTTTCTTCCCGCTCGGAAGGACCGTACTTGCTTTCCTCCCGCGCGAGAGGGAAAACTCGCTACCCTCCCTCCATTAGCAAGAGGCGAAATGAGGCGAAGCCGAGTGAAGCAAACCCACGAATGACATAAAATCACTTTTAACACATATAGGTATCATACAATATTTTATCTACGACCTTCTTAGTGTAAACTAAAAATTGAAGAATGATATTTCGACAGGTAATATTATATTTGTTGATTTATTGATACAAATCGTTAGCAACGTGTTAAAAGTATAAATAAAATAACTTTTTTAGGTGGCTATTGCATAAATAGTTGTTTTACGTATCCTTTGACAGCCGTAAAGTGTCACATTTTTTGACATCTGTCAAAATGACTACTTTACGGCCGCATTTACTTCAAGGCCGCTTTTACTTCACGGCCGCATTTACTTTACGGCCGCTAAATAACAAATTTATTTAATTTTAATTGATAAATATATTTAGAAGTAATTACCTATAACTTAGTTAGCCTAAATTATATAAATAAAATTATTTATGATACTAAGAAACTTTTTTTGACATAAAAAATTATATATTTTTTAATAGCCACCTAAAAAATGTTGTGTGCACCTCGGCTTAAAAGTGTTTTTAGCCTCACCTGAATTGCTAGCCTCGGCCTACGCCTCGGCTGCAAATTTCAGATTCGGCCAAAAAAGATCACTTTTACAGCCTTGATACACAAATAACTATTAACACGTTGCTATATTACTTTTAACACTGTGCCATAAAGTGACACTTTTAACTTACTAAGCAACCGTTAAAAGGTCCACTTTTAACAACAGTCGTAGATAAAAGTATTAATTATATTTATACGTTTCAACAATTTTAAAAAAATAGAAACTAAAAATAGGACCTACACATGGGATGAAGTGTGACTAACAATGCATGATTCAGGCCTTCGGATCTGCAACTATACGTGTTGTGAAACTGTTGCCGTGTATACGACTAAATAATTTCTTAGAAAATATCACCTCTTGGGGTATTACCCTTGTATATTTTGCATAAATTTCTGCTTACCAAATTAGTCGATACTATGATATAATGGCTAAAATTCAAAACTAAACTAACTTTAATTACTGTAAGCCTCTTATAGTATTAAAGATGCAATTAACCCTAACAGGTAAACAGGTACAAAGTCTCATGTTGAAGTCACCATTGCATTGCATAAAAGTGCATGGCACTCAACCACTAAAGTTTACTCTTTATCATTATGCCGTTTATAATAAAAGCATAACACAAAAATTTTAATATTTATCTCACTCGATTATCTAATTTGTTATTAGAAATAATAAGAAATGGTAAATAAAAACCGAGTTCAATACTATGCAAAAAATTATGATCTGCTATTGTAGTAAAATTGCGAAAATTCTGATTGAAAATATATTTCACTATATATTCCGTATTCAAATGATTGAAAATAAAGTATTTTTTATTATAATATTTGTATTTATCATTTAAAAAAAATTCTAATAACAAATTACATAATCGATTGAGACAAATTTAGTAAACACCTGTATACGAAGAAAAATTATTTATATACATTTACATTAAAATGTTATTTGTTTATAATCATTCTTTTGTTGAAATTCAACTTAAAAATTACGTGAACGGTTAAAGATATACAAAGTTCCTATTCTAAATTTTTGAATAAAGATAAGAACAAATAATACGATGCGGACTAAAAGTGTAAAAGTAAGCAGTCTCCTCATTTCGGAATAATTTCTTCACACAGTCCAACCAGTCGAACAGATCAGAGATCAAATAGTGAGATAAGCAAAATAGCGGTATGTTTGCTATGAATCACCTCACCTTGTCATGCCGTGCTATGATGCAGTGTTCGAGTGTTAGGCCATCTATTAGGACTATTTGTATCTTTTTGGAAGTAGTTCTACGTAAGACCGGTACAAATCAATTGGCGCTGACAGGCAAACGTACTCTTAAAATCCAACCGGCAACCTCCTCGCGGTGCACGTCGGGTAACGCTAATGTCGGTGGTATCAAGCCAAAAGCATAGTCTTCTTAAATCTTTCATAACTTTGAGCCTAATCATCGTAGGAACTTCGTTTTTTGCGTCATTTATAGGAAAAGTTGTGAATTGTTTTTACATTTTATTGAATAAACCCGTCCATGTTTTTGCGGACGTTTTAACAATAGTCGAACTACGACGTTTTTAGGCCAAAAAACGTCATTTTCATGGATTGAAAATTAGGGTGGAAATAGAGATATTCCTAACCAAGCATGTTCCCTCTTATACGCGCAGAAAAGAGCTTCTTTGTGCAAAAATGTCCCATTTCGTTAAAAAGAATCCGAGTTATGTGGAAAAAACCCCAAAATGCACTTTTTTTTCAAACGCGCATAACTTTGGTTACAAAAATCGTAGACACTTCATTTTTGGTGACATCTACGGAAATTGATTGAATTTAATCGCCTTGATGGTTGATGACTCGAAAAAAATTTCCAAAAAGTTTTGTTTTCTTCAGAGAGGGGCGGAGGGGATTGAAAATGATGGACACTAAAGTTCGCATACACCCTCTTAAAGAGGACACTTCAAGCTTACCTGGCATCATCAGAACTACCTAAACGGTCGCATAGAAGCCAAGTTATGACGGTTTGAAAATCACCTAAATTTTGACAAATCTCAAATGTCTCGTTTTTTGTTTTGACCAGTGTTAGTCCAGGCAATTTACGTTTTGACCTGGGCAAAATTGCTTCAGAAGCTTTCTAAACGGTTTTCGGCTCAGAAAATGTCACAGAATAACAAATCCAAAATCTGCTAAAATCGGATCACGGGAACACCCCCAAAAATGGGTTCGAAAATTAAAAATGGCCGCCATTTTTAGTATTTTAGCTTTATCTTGTATGTGGATAATACTACAAGAAAACTGTTACATACTAAATTGTAGAGCATAAAATTCTCTACAAAAAGATGCCAACAATTTGTTTTGTAACTATTACAGTTTATGAGAAAATCGTGAAAATAAATTTGGTTAATTTCTAATGATTTTAAATCAAGTCGTAATTTTGTCTTATCACACAAATATTGCTCTAATTTTTTAACGGATAATAATATCGATTCGCGGTTTCCAGCATTCGATTCCTAAAGCTTTTTTCTATAAGAGACATAATTTTTAAAAAATTTGGGACAACAGTTAAGGCACAGGTGCGATTTATTTGCCGAGGTGAGAAAAACAAATGCCTGTATTTTTTGTGTTTAATTAACTGTCGTTTCTAAACGGGTTTAGATATTGACTTGCGGTTTGCGGCATGCGATTCCTTGGAAAATTCTCTATTTGATGCATTATTTGATAAAAATTCTGGACCTTTATTTAAACTGTAATTTAATTTTTTATTCAGAGAGAAAATTGAGAAATTTAAGTTTTATTAATATAACTAGTGTTTAGTTAACTGTCGTTTCTAAACGGATGAAGATATCGACTTGCGGATTGCGGCATTCGATTTTTCGGTCATTTCTGTATCAGAATTGTTATATTAATTTTTGTTTTGAGCATGAGTTAAACTGAAATGTAATGATTTTCCTTAATGCAAAATACAGAAATTTGGTTAATATTTTTCTTGCTTGTGTTTCATTTTCGGTCATTTGTGAACGGAATACAATATTGACTTCTAGTTTCCAGCATTTGATTCCCTGATCCTTTTTGTACTAGATGCCGAAAACCGCAAATCGAAATTTTATTCTGTTGAGAAATTACAGTGCGAATAAGCGGAATTGAAAATTAATTTCAACATGACAGAATTGATAGTTCACAAAAAATTAAAAAATACGCTTTATAAATAGATATAATACTTTCTCTAAGCAAATAAATTACTTTTATTAAAATCTGATTTACAACAAATAGTTATATATATATATATATATATATATATATATATATATATATATATATATATATATATATATATATATATATATATATATATATATATATATATAATTTGTTATAGGTATTAATAAAATGGTTTTGTACTGTATCTCTTGAAAAAAATTTAAGGGCGCCTCTGGTCATATTGGATATTTGTTGTAAATATCTATATATATATATATATATATATATATATATATATATATATATATATCTATATATATAAAGTAAAGTGTCCTGACTGACTGACTCAACAACGCCCAGCCCAAACCCGTAAGCCTAAAAATGTGAAATTTGGACAGTATATTCGCTTTATGATGTAAGCGCTCACTAAGAAGGGATTTTTTGAAATTCGCCCCCTAAAGGGGGAAAAGGGGATAAAATTCGTTTTTACGAATTTCTCAATATCTCTTAACTCAGACGAGATATCAACTTGATTTTTACATACAAAGGTAGAGGTAGCGCAACGAAAAACTAAAAAACCATGTTTCAGGGTTTTGCCCTAATCAGCCTCTTATGGGGGGAAATTTAATTGGGGGGGGGAAATAATTTTATTTTATAAGTTGCTTTGGAAAACAAATAAAAAATTGAAAATATAAACATGTCACACTATCGTGATTTAGTTATAAAATGTATGTGTCAAATACATGACGATATTGGCTCATACCCATCGGAGTTATAACCTAAAATACTCAAAAAGCACTTTAAATTTGAAATGCTCATAACTTTGGATCAAATCATCGTAGATGTGTCAAATAGATATTTATTCATAAGAATGCATAATAAATAAGTTAAAATAAATTAAATAAAAAGGGAAAACAAGATTAACAAATATGAAGGCCTGAAAGAGTAATTAAATTAAAGTTTGTAATCTTATCGTGCAATTTTAATTTTCAAATGTTTATAAGGAGATGGTGATTTTTGCCTTTTATATTTTTAGCACTTAACTATTCATCTATTTCATAACACGCCTTTTACCCAAATTGGGTGTGGTAGCCTCACATATTGTGAGTAATCGAAAAAGATATACAAGAAATTAATCCGTGTGTAAGGTTTTACTAGCACTAGAGTGCACAAGTACTAGCTGTTAATTCACGGGAACTCATATGGTCATAAAGCAAGAAGACTTTATGCTCATGGTTATGGTAGTTATTGGAAACTACACACGGGAGAATGAGATTTTTGTACATGTGTCAAAAGCGCACGTAAACCTTCAATAAAAATCTGCTGTGGCACTCATAACAGGCTTTGCAATAACATAGGCAGGCAGTGTTAAAGTGACAGCTGTCAATGTCAAAGTGACAGATGCCAATATCAAAGTGACAGCTGACAATTTCAAAGTGACATCTGTCAATGTCAAAGTGACAGCTGTCATTTTGCGACGTTTAAAATTTGTATTTTTTGTAAAAAACTAATTAAAAATTTGAGTCGAAAATTCATACGCGTTCTCAAGTTATTGTGCTTACGGACAAATCGAGGGAGAGACAGACAGGCCGAACTGATTATTTTTAAAATTATGGTTTTTGGGTTCAGTAGGGTCTAAAACGTGAAGATTCATCATAATAAGTGTTAATCAGGGGCAATCTTCATAAGAGTTCCTATCAAAACCGAGTATGTGGGGCTCAAGTAGGGTATTTTGTATCCCTTCCCCCCACGTCTTCAAATTAAAACAAACCGTAGCGAAGCACGGGTAAAACGCTAGTATACATATATACCGGGAGTTTTTTTTATTACTAAACATAGTACATGTCATTACCATAGTTACAGTGTTACAGAATGACAGCAATGTATTGGAGCGTCTTTTTTATCAGTAAACATAGGGATAATTACATACTAAAATAAATATGAAATATAAATTAAAGAAATGATAAATTATTTATTTATATTTTCTACACTTAAGAACTAGGTAGATACCTACATTAAACTAATGAGAATTTTTTTAATCGAATTAAATGCTCATAATTGGAACCATTAACTTCTAAACAATATCCTAAACGATTATAAAAATAATTTATAGTATTTGCTGGCGAGTAATATTTTGGGAAGCAGCACTAATTCGATTTTTTTATTGTTCAACATTCATTCTGTCACTATTGTACACATTATTTTTAAGTGTCTACCTAGTTCTTAAATTCTCATTAGTTTAATGTATCTACCTAGTTCTTAAGTGTAGAAAACATAAATAAATAATTTATCATTTCTTTAATTTATATTTCATATTTATTTTCGTATGTTAATTATCCCTATGTTTACTGATAAAAAAAACGCTCCAATGCATTGCTGTCATCCTGTAACACTGTAACTATGGTAATGACATGCCCTATGTTTACTTATAAAAAAAACTCTCTGTATACACGCACCGGCACGGAAAACGGGTCACTTTTTCTTTTTTTTAAAAATTTTTGTTATGCCTTGATTATTTTATATAACTATGAGATATTTTATTAAAGGGTATTATAGTCAAGCATTTCGTATTATGAAAATAATATTATTTAGTAATTGTTTATTATCAAAAGAAAAAATTGTGGACATAAACACAATAAAAAATAAGTTGAAAAAAAAATTACAAACACATAAATAAACACAATTCGTTTATACTTATAACGCGTGTTCCCTCTGCGTACTCTTATGACCTCGGTCAATCGTAAAGACATACTCAAAATGAGATTCCTGATGCCATCTTGAGGGATATTATTGTATGCTTCTAACAGTGCTTCTCTGAGTTATTCCAGCGTACTAAGCCTACTGGGACCGGGTATACGACTTCGAATCTTTATATCGAGCATATACTACCCAAATTATATTGGATTCAGATCTGTACTCCGCGCAGGACACATCATACGATTGATGTTAACAACATTTATGAAACCGTTCACGATTGCAGCAGCATGAGGGCGCGCATTAACGTGCATCAAGATAAATTTATCATCTTAAAATGGTGCATAAGGGACAACATTGTCGGTCAGAATATCTTTTATGTACCTATCGGCGTTGAATATTACCATAGCACAAGGAATAGATCTATCCGCAAAATCACTGATATCCCAGTTCACACCATTACTGATCCTCCCAGGAATCTTACAGTATTGCTGAATGTACAAGTTTCTTAAGTGGTCGTCACACTTTTACACATCCATATGGTGACATTAAAAAATATCGGGATTCGATAGTGGCTAAAACATGAGTATAATCACCTTAATCCCAATTTACAAGCCTTCCAAAAAATTACAAGTGAGCTACTCGGTAATGTTGGAGGAGGTGTGGTCGCATGGCAGGCCATCGTGCCAGAAAATCTACTTCTATTACTCTTCTTCATACAATACGTTCACTATTATTTACAGTATGCAATTGTAGTAATGATTTATGGGCCTCCACGACAATTATAGTGCGATTTCGACGCGATGTCAAAACAAAAAATCGAGCATTTCTGTTGCTTTTGCGTCTTCTCAGGCCTATTCCAGGTCTTTTGGTGTACAAATCTGTCTCCAGAAAACATGTATAAACGCGTTGAATAGTACTTAGTGATATATTGTACCGTTTAGCTACGAAATGTTGACTTCCTCTGTTTTCGATTAAAGTGATGATGGAAACTACAATTTTTGCATTCTGTGCCATTTTGAAAACATAGACCACATCACACCACATCAAAATGACAAATAAACAATTGTTAAGAGTTGTTAAATAATTACGAAGCGCGTCTAAGTTAAATTTTAATGACATAGACAAAATAAACTAGATTACCTACTTTTCCCGTATTTATGATGCCTACTGTTAGATCAAATATCAAGCATACCTGGAAGCGATAACCTTGTCTTGCTTAAGGAATTAGTTGGCGAGCTCAAGATCACGTTTAACTCTGGAAGCAAAGAAAACATAAGCAAACATGCTTAGTGAGGAGCAGTAACACGCTGGTGGAACACTTCCACCTCAGACTCTCACATCACACATCAATCTCCACATCATACCACATTCAAACATTCGTATCTCGTTGGCGACCTGGTTAGGGCCACTCCAGCCCCACGGCTGCTCGCTGCACCGTTGGCGATCTGACAAGGATCACTACAGCCCATAGCTGCTCGCTGCATCGTTGGCGGCCAGTCACGGTCCACTACAGCCCAAAGCTGCTCGCTGCATCGTTGGCGGCCAACCACGGTCCGCGTACCCAATGTCTCAACACTTATCAGTTATCACACTCTACACATCATGGACACATACGGCTCAACTCACCAGGCCAGATCAACACGGATCTATTTCACATAACCATATACACTTTACTGATTTATGATCTGTTCTTCTCGAACACTACCATTAAACTGAAATCTAAGAGGCTAGCTAATGAGTTTTATTGTCTCAAGAGTTATCTAATTTGTTTGTAGTACTCTTATTAAAATAACATCTCGTAACATTCGGCCAACCTGACTTAATCCTCGAGGATGTCGTTAAACGAGTAGGAGAACGTATTTGGTGAAAAGAATTCATAAAGGTGAAATTTTGCTGAATAAGAAAAGAACATGAAGTCTAATAGCCATCGTTCACCACAACTCGCTTCAACACTGAAATCCGCTGCCCCAGTATGTGCACCTACTGAAACAGCAGAAACAGAGCAAAAGGAATTGTTTCACGATAGTTGAAGTGAAAGATATATATGCAATTATTTAAATAATTAAGGCTATTTGGTATTTACACAAATTTACCTTACCTAAGTTCGCGTATTGACTATTCAAAACTAGGGTTCGGTTAGGTTAGTTTCATTTTTTTTTGTTCAAACTAGTTTTGACGGTAACATAATTCTAACATAAAACTAATTTCCTGCAGTAATTGATGGAATACAGCTATCAGTTATACTAGTTAGAATAATCTAATCCAACTATTCCTAAATTAATCTCTATTACATTAAAATAATCGCGGACTAAATTTGATTAGGTACCAAAAATCCCTCGGTGCATAATCCTTATAATTGAAAATATATTGACATGATGTTACGCAGACATCATTTTTATAGTTAAATAATTGTGATTTTTTGTAGAACAAACAGCATAATGGTTAAATTAACTTCTTTACATGAAGAAGGAAGCACACAATTTTAAAATCATCGTAACTTGTAAATAAAAAGTAACTCGTTGAATAACGTGAGAAACATTGATGTGGCAATTTATTGTCAAGGTCGAACAAATGCTAAAGTGGGTGGTACAAACTTATACCTGGCGTAAACTGTGTTATAAAACAGACTTTATTTTATAGGACTTATTTTCTGATAACCGTATTGGACTGTTATACACATTAATTCACCGAATTTAAAATTTGTAAAAGATTATTTAATTTGCTGCGAGTGCTAGCCAGTAGACTATTCAGAATTTGTAGACAAATGTACCAATAGATCATAAACTCGAAGATATTAGAAATATATACAATAGTAATTTAGATGGCCCCAAAGGACAAACAAAGAACTAATAATAACCGCTACTTTTCAAGGATAACAGTTTCTTACTTATTTCTTTCCTTTTTAATCAGATGACACTGACAATATAGTACACTGGGTTTAATAAATTAAGAAACATTGTCGAAGGATCTCCTATTGTCTTGAATAATGATGTTTAAGAGTATTATTTGAATCAACAGTTGTAAGAACGAGAATTGCATTTAAGCGATACTTGCTTCATATGACTGATAGGTATATGAATACTAGAATCCTAATAAGTCTCCAGGTACATACAACCAAGCACCCGAAATTTAATATCAAGTTACATGTTGACATTCTACTATAAATACGACTTTATTTGAATTTCGAAATAATTTTCAGAATTAAACAAACAGTACTTTATATTATAAAACTTGGCGAATGCCCTAACTGTTGCGGAAGCATGTGATCGGATACCATTTACAATTATGTCATCACAATTTGACGAGAAGGGACTAATACATTAGAAATGTGTCGTTCATGAACGGATCATTCACAAGGTCCGAGTCTTAACTGTCCACGATAGCATTATCAGTAAACAAAATTAGATTTTAAAACAGAAATATTATAATATGCTACCTGACTACCTAACCGTACCTTCAATTAAATACTCCGGAATAATTTCAAAATACTAATCGTTTTTGGTCTACTCGATCATTGTCGACAACAAGGGAACGTTTGACTTTTTTTAATTGTACAGCAATATGGGATACCCTGCTGACGGAAGTAAATGCTCAAAAAGATAATTATTACTTATCAAATTCTCATACATCTAAAGAATATCTGGGAATCAGTAAGGCAATGCGTACTACGACAATAAAGGCCTTGTTAGATCTTGCACCATTCTACCTTATGAAAGAACAGGCAATGGCTGCGATAGTGCGTTAAACAGAAATTAACCAGTGGAAGTTCAGAAGCAACACTGAGGGTCATGGCAAGATTATGTTCACATCTTAATAGAAAGAGACTTAGAGTATGCGTATAGATTTGTTCACAGAACATCTCCTCAGGAAACATCTAACGACAATCAACGTAGTAGATTACGACTTATGCAGAAAATTCGGTATTGTCGAGTAATTGACGGAACACGTACTCAGCGACTGTGGCTTTAGTGGTTACCAGAAAAAGGAATTTACAGGTTCTATTTCTAGAGCAACGTAACATTCAAAGCGTCTCTTGCAAGTTGCAGTAGACTAGCTAACTTCATTGAATCAACGGGACTCTGTTAGAGTATTCTAATATCACTGGTAAAACAATAAGTTTAAAGGCGAAAGTGCGTGTGGCCTCATCTACCTCTCTCGTAAGATAACAGCTAAAACGGCAGCAGATCCAGAGAGGAGAAATTAGATAAACGTCTTTCAGTACGATATAGAGTTGTAGGGGATATGTACCGCATTCATTAATATTAAATATGGCACTTGACAATAAATGTCACAATGAAATACTCACATATTTATAAGGAGAAATTCTGAATATAACTTAAGGATCTCAATTATTACAGGTGTTGTGTGTTCTGCCGCATCTAATTTTTCAACAGATGTATACAACATCTTAAAAACAATCATCATAAGCTACAATAGAAAATGCTACACTTTTACATTCCGAATTAAAATATTATAATTTAATCTTACTAGAAAAGTACAAAATACTTAAATCATTCTCTTTTTAACGAAAATACAATTTCTTTCGGAACACCATACTTTAAAAAAATAGTTAATTCTATATTTTGAGAAATAATAAAACTTAATATTTTCAACAAGCTAAACTTGATACGGTTAGTATCTACCTATTTCTGAATTCTTTATTATGTTTTCTAAATTTGTCTTGCAATTATTTATATCTACTACATAATCTCATTTTCTAAACGGTACCTATCAGCGAACAAAGAAATCGAGAAGAAGAATTATTAATTTCAATGAAGTAACAAAAAAGCATCTCCTAGGTTTAAATAGAGAAATACGTTAATTACAGTTGGATGTTGGTATCTGTGCTCGGCGGTATAGTGTATCCAGAAAAGATGTAAAGTAGACAATTTAATAGGGATTTAGGTAAGCAAATGCAATGTAGGCTGCGAACAGTTTATCATTTCGTGTTTATTTCTAAAGGAAATGTCGATTCTGTTGTGATGTATGGGTGTAAGTTATGACGAATACTTCTTAGACAGAAGTCATTACGTAACTACGGATGATTAAGTTACATGTTTATGTCTCACTACTTTAATACTTATTAAATGAAGAGCATGATTGATTGCATAAACCTCTAATTACAAATTATATTTTTATTTTAAAACCAAGTGAAGGAATCGGCAAAGAGAGTGACTAAATCACACGCACACCGGGTTCAAATGAAAGGAGACAGTCCCAAAGTTTCCTTCAGAACTTTACGGGATGAATCAACTGCACTGGGACAACTGAGGACCTTGAGACAAGGGTCATAATGTTACTACCTCAATTCACGCTAAACACTAAACAAAAACTTTGATATCTCCTTAAAACCTCGTATGAGTTAGATGACTACCAGATCAAGTGAGTGTAAACATTGACGTAATAAACGAATCTGGTTGTGATGTTCTGAAGTACTAACTGATTTTTATTCCCTAAATTATTAATCACTTGAGAATAAAATACATGTTGCAATACTGACTTAGATTCTGATCCCACTTCTGATTTGTTAAGAGTTGTTAAATAATTACGAAGCGCGTCTAAGTTAAATTTTAATGACATAGACAAAATAAACTAGATTACCTACTTCTCCCGTATTTATGATGCCTACTGTTAGATCAAATATCAAGCATACCTGGAAGCGATAACCTTGTCTTGCTTAAGGAATTAGTTGGCGAGCTCAAGATCACGTTTAACTCTGGAAGCAAAGAAAACATAAGCAAACATGCTTAGTGAGGAGCAGTAACACGCTGGTGGAACACTTCCACCTCAGACTCTCACATCACACATCAATCTCCACATCATACCACATTCAAACATTCGTATCTCGTTGGCGACCTGGTTAGGGCCACTCCAGCCCCACGGCTGCTCGCTGCACCGTTGGCGATCTGACAAGGATCACTACAGCCCATAGCTGCTCGCTGCATCGTTGGCGGCCAGTCACGGTCCACTACAGCCCAAAGCTGCTCGCTGCATCGTTGGCGGCCAACCACGGTCCGCGTACCCAATGTCTCAACACTTATCAGTTATCACACTCTACACATCATGGACACATACGGCTCAACTCACCAGGCCAGATCAACACGGATCTATTTCACATAACCATATACACTTTACTGATTTATGATCTGTTCTTCTCGAACACTACCATTAAACTGAAATCTAAGAGGCTAGCTAATGAGTTTTATTGTCTCAAGAGTTATCTAATTTGTTTGTAGTACTCTTATTAAAATAACATCTCGTAACACAATAAAACAAATAATGAAAAGAAATAATACCAGCATAATCAATAACTATGAATTTTATAAATTTCGTGATTTCGGTATGATGCCCATATAAAAGGAATATTTAAGTAAATTGTTAATGTTTGTAAGAGTTGGTAATGGAAGCGACTTCGAGAATGTCTAGTTAACATATAGCAATAGTAATATTTCGGCATTCGTCCTCAACATAAATGTTATTAGAATTTTTTCTTAAAAAAAATAAGTGACCCGTTTTCCGTGCCGGTGAGTGTATATATATATATATATATATACGGTGGGCCATTTTAAGTTGCGTTTAGGAATATCTCGAAAACGAAGCATCGGTTGAAAAATCCAAAAAACACGACTAAAATATTTTCGAGGGGGACATCCAATGACACCAAATTCAACCCCCCCCCCCGCAACCCTGGAGGGTGGGGCGGGGATAAGTTTGAAATCTTAAATGGGAACCCCAAATTGTTTTTGCAGATTCGCATTCTACAACATGTCATTTAATATATATATATATATATATATATATATATATATATATATATATATATATATATATATATATATATATATATATACATATATATACAGGGTGTCTGTTTATAAATGAACCAGCATTTATCTCGCTTATTTGTTGATTTAGCATTTTTTGTCAAATACATTATTTATACAGTATCATGTGTAGTAAATGATAGCGGATGTGAATCTTTGGTATCACTTCCGGTTTTTGAGGAAATGATAGCAACTTTCAAATTTTAAATGGGACATTGTAATTTTTTAAGGAATTTGAAAAGTACATTAAATTTGCTTTACGATGGTATACAAAAGTCATATGTTGTATTATTAAAATAATAAATTACGGACACTTAAATTATGCACCTATGAACGCTGAAATAAGTATGCCTTGCCACGAAACAAAAACAATAGTTGAAAGCAGTTACCTGTCAACAATCAATGTAAATTTAGTTATTTTCCTTTGCTTTCAGCTATTGTTTTTGTTTCGCGGCAAGGGTTACTTATTTCAGCGTTCATAGGTGCATAATTTAAGTGCCCGTAATTTAATATTTTAATAATACAACATATGACTTTTTATACCATCGCAAAGCAAATTTAATGTACTTTTCAAATTCGTAATAAAAAATACAATGTTCCCTTTGAAATTTGAAAGTTGCTATGGCTTCCTCAAAAACCGGAAGTGATAGCAAGGATTCACATCCGCTATCATTTACAACACATGATACTGTATAAATCATTTATTTGACAAAAATCGCTAAATCAACAAATAAGCGAGATAAATGCTGGTTCATTTATAAACAGACACCCTGTATATATATATATATATATATATATATATATATATATATATATATATATATATATATATATATATATATATATATATATATAAAATGACATGTTGTTTATAGGCCTCTTGGGGAAATTGCCACTATAAACAAAGGTTAACGGTCCGCAATCAGTACCTCTTGGGTGGTCATGGCTCATGGAAACCTGATAATGCAACATTTTATTAAAAACAGTCTACATATTGAAGACATGAAATATATCGAATCACTACTCAAATTTCTGGTTACGGCCCTGGCACATCTCAGGCTTGTGGTTTTGACCATTGTGATTGTGTGACTGCAATAACCCTCTAATAAACGGTTAATGATTATTAGGTAGTTTATTATCTGAAAATATTACGGGTGAGCTGGAAAGTTGTTATCTCGTCTCGATTTCTCGACTTTTTTTTACAAAAAAATTTTCGCCAATTGACATTAAAAGTGCTATTTTTGACAGCTGACAGTCTGTAAAATATCACATGTATGGCTGTTTGCACCATGTAAGGTTAAATTATGTGATTCTCGAAACTTAGTTTAACTCGGTTTAATTTTATTGGGACTTGCACAGTACTGTATTAACCAAAGATTAGTTAACCACGTCACTGTATACGTGTTTTGGGAATTCGAGTGAAGTTATCTGGGAGAAATTTAGTGATGCACAAAACAAGATTTCTTGTCTTGCTTATTCATTTCTTGTATTGTCTTGCTTAGCAAGACAAGAAATGAACTTTATTACTTCTTGCCTTGTAAATTCCCCGAATTTTCTGTGGAACGCGCAAGCGCGCACATGCGTACTTACGCGTCTAAAGGTGGGTTTATGCTCAAAAAATAAGAACTAATAACAAGAATAGTCTTAAGGTGAAAACAATTATAACCTTTGAGTCGGTTTATGCTGGAGGAGTAAGAATAAGGGCTGGTTTATAATGGATGTAATCTGTTACTTCTTTTGTATTCTGTAAGATGTGTGATGTGAATGAGAAGTGTGTGGTTCATAATCATTTCAGTAATCTGCTAACTTGACGACATAACCTTTCTTATATCTGTCAGAAATGGATCCGTTTGTTGAAAGTTAC
The DNA here is from genome assembly GCA_947534325.1 of Agonum fuliginosum. Lineage (NCBI taxonomy): Eukaryota > Metazoa > Arthropoda > Insecta > Coleoptera > Carabidae > Agonum > Agonum fuliginosum. The sequence continues at coordinate 43,755,175 of OX384030.1, read as the reverse complement.
ATAGTTGGATCTGCAATGTTTATAACAATAAATATTGTAACGAAATATAATATACTCATCAAAATGTAAACAAAGATCAACAAAGAACAAATAGGACTTGCTTGCTATTTGTTGGGAAATAGTGAAGAGTGAAGTATGTAACAGAGTGGCTTTGTTTATACGGAGTACTTATGGCTGACCAGTAAAATGGGCTCTTCCACCATATTTTTAAAATTTTTAAAATGAATCTTCATTCTATAATATGACGATCTGTGAAGACGCGGCGTAAAACTGTGCTGTATTAAGAGAGATATGATTTTTAAAGTTTAAAATTTCGCTTGTTACGTCCCAAGTGCTACCTAGTGGCCCAAGACTGTTGTGTAACGAAGGCTCGTTATAAAAAATTTTAAATTTAAAACAGTATATAATTCCATGATCTAAGTAACTTTGTAGAGTAATAAGTACCATTAAATACATAAAACTATATTTTGTTTTTAGTTTTAAGATAATTTTTGTACCATAGGCCATAGCTTAAAAAGTTTGAGATGAAAACGTAGTTGACAGTTCGAAGTTAACAAACATCTGATCCAAATGCTTGCGCATGGCGCTGGCGCAGTGCCTGTATCTCATTGGTTTGTCTATTTTTGTATAACCAATAAGAATAGATCGCACTTGGGACGTCACACAATATTTAAAGCGCTTGTATCTCATGATTAAATAACTTTTTAAATAAGTTTTTTTTATTTACAGTTATGATTTGATATGTTTTTATGGGGCGCCGTTTGTTCCATTTATAAAACGTAAATAAATAAACTTATTTCTGTGATAATAAAAATATTATTAGCGATAAAATGTTTTCTCACAAAATATTTTCTGAAAAATAAATTTCTGATAAAAGTTTTTCTGATAAATGTTTTTCTGATAAATGTTTTTCTGATAAATGTTTTTCTGATAAAAGTTTTTCTGATAAAAGTTTTTCTGATAAAAGTTTTTCTGATAAAAGTTTTTCTGATAAAAGTTTTTCTGATAAAAGTTTTTCTGATAAAAGTTTTTCTGATAAAAGTTTTTCTGATAAAAGTTTTTCTGATAAAAGTTTTTCTGATAAAAGTTTTTCTGATAAATGTTTTTCTGATAAAAGTTTTTTGATAAAAGTTTCTCTGATAAAAGTTTCTCTGATAAAAGTTTATCTGATAAAAGTTTCTCTGATAAAAGTTTTTCTGATAAAAGTTACACATTACAAATTTAGACGAGAGATGGCGCTGCATGTAACGTTTTACTTACATAACTACATTTGGCAACGTTGCCCCCCGTCGCCCCAACCAAGGTGTTCGCGTTGGCGCGCGAGGCGTCCACGCCCAGTTCATGCCTATGCTGTTTTATGCCTATGCCACACCGGTCGAGGAGCATCGAGTAACTCCTCGATGAAACGATAGAACGCACCCCGTCCTCGACGAAAAATAGGGGCGCCGCTATTTTCATCGAGTTGTTCCTCGATGAAACGAATGTATCTCATTTCAGACGTATCTTTTGTACCTATTTGATTTCGCGCAAAACTTTGATGTATTTGTCACCGATGAAATAGAAATCCATCGCGGACGGGTGCGTTCTTTCGTTATGTAGTTATGTAAGTAAAACGTTATGTAGTTATGTAAGTAAAACCTTATGTAGTTATGTAGTTATGTAAGTAAAACGTTACATGCAGCGCCATCTCTCGTCTAAATCTGTAATGTGTAACTTTTATCAGAAAAACTTTTATCAGAGAAACTTTTATCAGAGAAACTTTTATCAGAGAAACTTTTATCAGAAAAACTTTTATCAGAAAAACATTTATCAGAAAAACTTTTATCAGAAAAACTTTTATCAGAAAAACTTTTATCAGAAAAACTTTTATCAGAAAAACTTTTATCAGAAAAACTTTTATCAGAAAAACTTTTATCAGAAAAACATTTATCAGAAAAACTTTATCAGAAAAACATTTATCAGAAAAACTTTTATCAGAAAAACATTTATCATAAAAACTTTTATCAGAAAAACATTTATCAGAAAAACTTTTATCAGAAATTTATTTTTCAGAAAATATTTTGTGAGAAAACATTTTATCGCTAAAAATATTTTTATTATCACAGAAATAAGTTTATTTATCTACGTTTTATAAATGGAACAAACGGCGCCCCATATGTTTTCAAGATTTTAACACAATTTTATGAAATCTTGACTATGATGGAAGAGCCCATTGTATTTGAATAAAATAATATGTTTGGTAATACATGAAGAGTTTAAAAGTCAGATACTGAACTAATTTTTGGATATCATATTGTTACAATTAAACATTAATTAATTCCACATTTTTTAGAGTTTTTTAAGTATGGTTACTTGTTTGAAATATAGCGCCTATGGCCATACTCTTTTTATATAGTGATACCCTAGGAAGTTTTCTTAAAAGTTGGCGAACCTTACTGTTACAGTGTAGGTAAAAGGCAAATCCAGTGTGATTATGAACCGTAACATAAAAATACCTATAGCTCATGTTAAAAGAACACAGAAGAAGTCACCAGTTACGTCCATTAAAGCTGGATGTAACTGGGGGAATAGAACGTGAAATTAATGCCATTTTACCATCAGGTATGAAATTATTTACAAATTCTAATATTTAGGTACACACAGAACTTAGAATGCCTTGGACATAATATCTTCGATATCATTCATCATCTGTATTACAACCAAAAACAAGTAAGAATATAATTTAAATACCTACACATACATATAAAAAGTATACTTACCGCTAAGATATTTCAATAAATTATAAAAAATATAAAATGTTCAACTTCTTGTCAGTGAGAGTTAAATTTAGATTGGCAATTAAACTACGAATATTCACGGTTTAAATATTTGTTCTTAAACGTCTTGCAAATCATTTTTGAAACTAGTCTCTAAACAACAGATATAGTCCAGGGAATTTATAATTAAAAACTGCAACAAAAGCTTTCTCGACGGAATCCAATACAGAAAAATGTGCTTTTTATTATTATTATTATTATCATTTAAATCTCTTTTACCCTTTCGGGTGTCGAGATTGTTTTCACCTTCTTATTTTGCTGTATTGTTTTAATTATGTCTTTCCACTCTTTTCTGTTTGTTGCCTTTCTTTTTGCCTCTTGCCAGCTAAAGTTGTTTCTTCTTAAAATTTTACTCCCAGGTTTTCTGCAGTCTACCTCTTCTCCTCTTTTTATAATTCTTGTGTTCCATATCATTTTAGTTTGTTTCTCTTCCGGCATCCTTATTAAATGTCCGTACCAGGCTAACTGTTTTTTCTCTATTATATTTTGTACACTATCTATTTGTAGGTTGTTTCTTTTTCTTATCTGCTCGTTTCGTATATTGTCTATCTTCCTGCATCCTTCTATTTTCCTTAAAAATTTCATTTCTGCTGCTTGTACTTTACTTTTCATTCTTTGGTTCATAACCCAAGTTTCACTTCCATATGTTAGTGTTGGCCTGTATATTGTCTTATATAGTGTAAGTTTTGTGTGTTTCTTCACTTGTTTATTATTTTGTTTATTCCAAAATAGCTTTTGTTTGCTGCTTGTATTCTTTTATTTATTTCTTGATCTAGGCTACCTTTATTATTTAATGTTGCTCCTAGATATGTGATTGTTTCCACTTGATCTATTTCTTTGCCATTTAGTCTTATGTTTGTTATCGTTTCCTCCTTTGATACGACCATTATTTTTGTTTTTCCTTCATTTATCGCCATGTTGTGCTTTTTGAGTTCCACATTCCACATATTAAGGTTATGGCGTAGATCTTCTTCATTCTTGGCCAATATTGCCAGATCATCTGCGAAAGCACATTCTCCTATCATCACTCTTTCTAAGTTGTGATAGCCAACCTCCACTTTTTTTGTTTTGTCTTTGAACTTCTTTATTACTTGGTCCATAAAAATTATAAGTAGTAGTGGACAGTGGACTTAATGATCCTCGTTGTCTTAAGCCTTGCGTTATGGTAAATTCGTCTGATATGCCTTTCCTGTTCTTATATAATTGGTTGTTTTTTATATACCGGGTGTAGAATTGTTTTCTGACCTATAGGAAATACAATGTTAAAATTTTAAATTCGCTCTAAGTTTTTACCTATTGATTTTAGAGTAAAAGCGTAAATACAAAAGATGTTCACGAAATAAACATTAAATAAACATTAACAATTTAGGCTAGTTTCAGACTGCCACGGAAAATTAAACAAAACAAAATATTTATTCCGTCACTCTGACAGTTGACAGATTTGAAATAGTTGTTCTAATTGATTTATTGGACCTTAAGAAGGATTCAATAATCAAAAAATAAATTAATAATTATTTTATTTTCCTTCTTTTCTTCCTAAGGTACATTTTATCGTAATTAATTGAAGTGTTTATTTTTTTGATCTGTCTAATTCATTTTATTTTTCATGGCACTCTGTAAACAGCTCAAATTTATCAAATTTAATTTACGTTTATCTTGTGACAGGAACGTTTTATATCAATAAATATTGGCTCGTTGGATGCAGTTTTTTATTCTGGACATCTTTTGTATTTACAGTTTGGCTTTAAAAGCAATAGGTAAAAACTTTTAACATTGTATTTCCTATAGGTCAGAAAAAAATTCTACACCCGGTATATACTTGCTATTGCTTCTACTAACTGCTCGCTTACTTGTCTTTCTCTTAACATTTTCCACAACTTTTCTCTAGGCACTCTATCGAATGCCTTTTCCAGATCTACGAGTGTAAAGGCTATAAATAATTTGTTGTCTTGTCTCAAAGTTGTTTCTGTTAGTTTCCTTAATGTGAATATATGGTCCTGCGTTGAATGCCCTTTCCGAAATCCACTTTGCGCTTTTTCCATCGTATCCTCTATAGCCAGTCTAAGTTTATTTTCCAGTATTCCTTCATATATCTTTGCTGTAGTGCATAGTAACGATATTCCTCAATAGTTATTGCAATTTCTATTATCTCCCTTTTTACCTTCCGCTTACCTGTAAAGGAAGGTATTGGAATCATGCAAAAAATCGGGTGGTGAATTTTTAGTGGATGAGCACGAATTAGGGTCCTTACAACTCATTTTTGATAGTTTCACGATGATGTCTGTGTGTATGTGTGTGTGTGTGTGTGTGTGTGTGTGGTCAAGGGTTGTTAGTCGCATAACTCAAATACGAATTACCCGAAAATTTTGATATTTGGTATTTAACATTTGTATATAAATTGGAAGAGCTTCCTAGATTTTGGTACAAATATCTTCATCGGAAGTGATATTTTTTGAAGATTGATAAGGTTAATTGTCAAAATTGTATATAAATTTGGAAAAATATAGTATTTATTTGTAATGAGAATAAGAGGAAAAGTTATTTGCAACTTACGTTATAAAAAAATTGTCTTTATCTGGTAGCATTAAAGAACTGCAGTAAAATTAAAAAAATAAATTTATCAAATAAAACGTTGATATCTTGTAATCCATGATCGGTTGATTTTTGTTTCTGCGTAAAAAATATTGACAGGTGAGACGGGTGACAAGTTGACATACTAGCGCTATATAAGTCCTAAGTAAGATATTAAATGTAGTAATTGAACGGAGGATGGCTTCAATACAGCAGAGTTTTCCTGTGAATGAATCTTTTTATTCAGGTGATGCAAATTTCTGTGTTTGAATATTTGAGATTTTTATTTGTATATTTTAAATGGGCACCGGATTGCACGTATACATTTCTGTTTAAAATCTAGATATGGCGGAAGGTTGTGTGATGGCCACGTCAGATTTTTATATATTGGGAATATCACCGCTTTCTCCCAGTCTTCCGGTATTTTTCCTGTCCCCCACGCCCTATTTAATAAATCCAGCAGTATTAGTTCCCCTTCCTCGCTCATATTTTTGAGCTGTTCTGCCTTTATTTTGTCATGTCCTGGTGCCTTCCCATTTTTTAATTTTCTAAGCACTGCTCTCATTTCGTTCTCTGTGATAGTTTCTGTTGTACTATTTATACCTGTGTTGTTTATTTCCCGATGTTCTTCTATGTCTCATTGATTTGTGTGGCTTGTTTTTCTTCTAACAGATCTTCGAAATGCTTCTTCCATGTTTCCATTATTTTACTGCTTTCTGTAATTATCTCGCCTTGTTTGCTTTGTAACTGGTTTAGCATTATCTGCTTATCTTTTTTGCAGCTTTTAATTATCTTGTAAAATAGTTTTTTATTTTCCTGAAAGTTTTCTTCTACGTTTTTACCGAATGTATCCCATGTATTCATTTTTGATTTTTTTATTGTATCTTAAACTATTTTTCTTTGTATTTTATATTCTTCATAGTCTTCTATAGATAAAATTTAATTAATTTGTTAAGAATTAGCAGCTAATTAAAAACAATAATTTTCAAAATATTTAGATTATCTTTTGAAGAAAATATTTAAGCCTAGACTAAGCTAAGAGTGAATTTCAAAAAAAATATAAAGCATGTAATAGAAGAATGTTCGAAAAATTTAATACAGAAAACCGGAAGTTAATATCTGAATCCATCTCGAAATAACAGCTGGAATAATAGTATATTATTCAACGAGCGAATTGATAGCGATTAATCATTCGGACGAGCCAAAGGCGAGGGCTGTAATTGTCCGAATGAATAATTGCCATAATTCGCGATAATTACCACAATTTTATTTAACATTTTTAATTTACATAATAAATAATAATTTTGTTTTCTTCCATTTTAAATTAAAAGTATTTTGCACTCACCCACTGTGCTCACCTTACGGATTATGTAAAAAAATTCATAACCCTAAAAGTCAAACTTTTGTAGTTACGTGTTACGTTGACTGTCACTAGATGGCAATAGTATTCAATCAGTAATCAGTGCTCTGCGTATTTAAAACTACGTCGCCCCACTCTGATTGGCTTAAAAACTAATGAATAATGGCGTTTCTATAGCAAGCACAATCTGATTGGCTTAAAAGTGCTGAATAATGATTCATATTCTTTACATTATAATAATGAACCATATAATCTATCTAAAAACGTATATATAATTGATGTTTTACTTAATGGTCCTGGAAAAACACAAAAATTACTAAATTTTATCTAATTTTACTTTAAGAAAATTTCCAATTTGTGACTAATTGAGAGCTTCAAAAATTATAAAAATAATGGGTATTATAGAAAATTGTTATAGAAATCATATGCTGAAAACCGGATGGCGATATTTTTGTCCGTTGGCAGTCATTATTGTGTCAAGAGAAAATATTACCACTTGATTTTAAATTACTGAAAAATTCCTAAACGCATTTTTATTATTTTTTCGAAAACAGGGCAACTGACATAAAAATCGCATGCATCATTTTTATAGAGAATATTGTGCTCTATAACCTCATATAAATGTTTTTCTCGTAATGATAAGCTAAAGATGAGTTAAACTTAAAAAACCAGAAATAGCGGTCATTTTTTCAAAATTTCAATGGCTTCCGGTGCGGTGATTTCCGAAAACTTTTGATATGTTAAAACCCTGTAAGCAAGAATCATCTTCGCGACGTTGCTCAATATCCCAAAAAAGTTACATTTGTAATGTTCCACGGCGTGAAGTTACAATAACATTATATAACAACTTTCCAGCAACTACGCAGGAATAACTTCTCAATATCGTTACATTGTAACATTCTGGTAACTTACAAATTATAATTTCTATATGACATGTCTTGAACGTTAGTCTTTAAACGTCCTAACTGTTTCCTTTAATTAACGTTAGATTACAACTTCTTTATGACACGGCAAATGTAATATCTCAGTAATAGTTTATTGTATCATTTTCATAACTTCGCCTCATTAACGTTGCTGTGAAATCTCAAGAATGTCGGTTTTAAGGCATTTGAAAAATTGTGTACGAATATATCATGTTTAAACAAAAATGTTTATATTAACTGTAAATAAATCAGACTAATCGTAAACGTAATTTCGATAAGTATCTACCTAAGTGGGTTACTGAAAAATGGTTCCTATTTTTTCGAAACGGTATAACCTTCAAACTTTGTGAGAATATGTCATCTTACCTGTTAGTCTTGCATAGAATTCTACTAACAGTTTGTTATCCAAATGAAAGATTTTGGAATATCGCTATAAATTATTAATAACTCCCAGGCAGTATAACATAAAAAACCAAGTTTATCATTTTTGACAGTCGATAAATTGTCTATAAAATGTTAGCCACATTAAAAATTTACTTCGTGGCTTCTTCCTCAAAACTTTATACCTAGGTACATAGTATTAAAAATAACATTTTAATTTTTACAAAAACGTAAAACACAGCCTTGAGGAACTCCCATTCCCATATAGTCCTATATCATTTATAATTGGTTCAGATCAAATGAATAGTCAAACTCAAACAATATCGAACAAAAATTTGTTCTACATTTTAAATGACAATGGAGTATAAGTATATTATTATACTTTTATATGTTCAATTTATTGTCGCTAGATAATAATAAAACTTCAGATACATTATGGAATAATGGCGTAAATAAAAAATTTGACGTTTTAAACTGTCATTTTTTGAAGGTTATTTTATTCTGATCCAACATGAAATCAGTATTTAAATACCTACTTTTCCCGCCTATTCCCAACTTGGGCGTGACAATTTTACAGATGATGCATTTTCGCATTTTAAAAAATAAAGATAGATTCAGTCAGTATAAAATTCAAAATTGTTATTATGTTTTACCACATTTTAAAATTAATAGATAAAATTTTTTTTTCAAAATCGGCATGAAAATCGTCATTTCCAGACTAATTTGCGGCATGAAAGTAAGATTTTCATTTTTACTTTCAACTTTGTTTACTTGTCATGACAACTTTTTCTAAAATTTGTGACAGCTCTGATGATTTGTCACAGCTCTGATGATTTATGCAAACCTAATTTTTTTTATAATTTTAAGCTTAATTGACCTATCCTGTCAGAAGGAGTGAGTGCGATAGATACACAGTATCATTGTGTTGAGTGAGACAGCAAGCTGGTGCGCAGTACGCTGTGCGCATGCTTGTGGCAAAAGGAAGTGACGTCAATAGACCAATCCTGGTGATGCGGGCGTATTTTGACAGATTTGTACAAATGTCAAAATTTAATTTCAATTTTTTTACGATTTTATTAATTTGTTTCATGTCTGTTGCGTACTAAATTGTTCAAATTGTGCAATGTCATTAAATTGAATTAAACTTTTCCCCTACATTTAAAAAATTTAAAATAAGAAATGTCAAACTTCAACTAACCGCACTTTCTATTGTCATAGCGTACTGCGCAGCAGTTGTGTCGTCTCACTCAACACATGTTACTTTGTATCTATCGTACTCACTTCCTCTAAACCGGATGCCCAATGCCCAAGCATGCGCGCGCAACCGAAGTTCAACAGGATAGGTCTATTGCCGATTTAAAAAAAAAATAATACATTACGCGTCATAAAAATGTCTGCTTGACTCGGAGGCTTTGAAGAAATTCTCGGACGCTGCGCATCCTCGCATTCTTCAAACGCCTCCTCGTCTGCAATGAAACATTTTCATGACTTGTAATGTAATATACTATATATTTAAAAAGTGCGGAAGTGACTATTCTATTTGAATAATTTCGTCAACAAGTTGCTGACGCGGTTTTGATATATAAAATTTACCAAATTTTATATAATTTCAAATAGAAGTTTTTTCATATTACATTTTCAAAGCGATTTTTATGTAGTAATATATTTAAATTAATATTAGTAAATAAATTACATGCGCCATCTTCCGTACGCATAATGTAGTGTTAAGTTAAAGTGATGGTGACTCCTTGCTGTCTACCATGCTGCCATTCGCCATTGTGAATTTCTTTGTGTTTGCACAGTTAATGCGACATAAATATAGTGTATTGTTTGTCTTGTTTATAGAAAAGTTTGTGAAATATTCGGTAAGTATTTATCAACTAAGTATATCTTTTTGTACATAATAATTTATGAATTAAAATCTTTAGTAGAATACGTATTTTTATATCTAGTCATACTTTTTGGCGGTTAACACAATAATTTTGTTAGGTTAGTTAGTGGTGGTGGTATACATATTTGGCCGTATTTTGTATATTTATAGTAGTTTATATACGTTGTTACATGGCTATTACAAAGAGTATTTTGTCAATTTATATAATGAAAGGATATTTTGTCAATTTATGTGAAAATGAAGTTAAAAGTTAGGTATTACTGCATCGATAAAGTGCTAAATTTTGATCATGTCATCCACACTTAATTGATAATTGATGCCAAAATACGTTTAGTAAATTAGTTAAAGTATCGAGTTTAATTTTGTTACCACTTATCTAGAATCATTTTAATAGTACCTAGTATTAAATAATTAAATAATAATTTATTATAGAAATGTTTCACAGATGAAGATAGCCCGGACTCGTTGCCAAGCCCACCAGTGTTATCTTCTCTAGTTACCTTCTGTGTCACCCCGATTGGCACCAGTTTCAGCTCGAGAGTCACCAATTAATACCAGCTCAACCAGTTATTTTTGAAAATATTATTGGTATGTTATACATTAATAAAAATAAGATAAATTTATTTTTAACGTATTTTTGTATTTTTTTTAGATTTACAAAACAACGCTGTTTTAAACTCATTATTGGAAACAGTGATATCAATTAAAAATGCAGTTGTGAGAATTGAGCAGAGGCTTAATTTTTTGGAAATGGGTTTGCCTCCAGTTATTGAAGTTAGAGATAACTTTAATTTAATAACAGAATATATATACCAATGAAAACGATTGGTGATGTTAATAATTTGGAAGAAATTTTAATTGACAATAGTGATGCTGCATCTGCATTTGTAAGTTGAAGCTGCAAATTATCATTGATTTTAATATGTTTTTTTTTTAAATTTCTTTTCTTTTTCTTGAATGATTGAAAAGCAATAATTGCTTTTTTTATATTATATGTAATTTTTTTTAAAACTTTTATATTTTATGTTTTGTATATTTGGCAAAATGTTTATTTTTTGTAGTTTTTTCTTTACTTTGGATTTTATTTTATGTAATCTAGTTTTACAATTTCATGCTGCTATATGTTTTGTTTTTTTCAAAGGCTGGTTTATAATGGCTGTAACCGGTTACTTATTCTGTATCTGTAAAGTTTAACAATAGTATTTCTATGTTACAGTTCCGAGTAATTATGAACCATAGAAATAATAATAATAAACCAGCCTTAATCTTTTGTATTATTGATTTAGCTCTAAGCAGTTTATCTGTGATTTAAAAGACTTGTTCTACCAATTCCATTATTTTATAAAAATGAGTGTATCTGTGATTATACCTAAGACTATAAGTTGTTCAAATAATTTATATTGTCATTGTTATTTATAATAATAAATAATATTTACATATAACAATCATTTTTTATTTTATGAAAACCGAACATTAACCAGAAGTTATAATATAACTGCCATTTAACATTTTATTGACCTGCTCATTTGACGTTAAATGAACGAAACTTAATAACAATACTGAAACATTATAAACTGACAACTCAGTAACTTCCAACGTGACGTTATAAGGTAATTTTTGCGCGAAGTTAAACAGAAGTTATACAGTGTATTCTCTGTATTAACAGCTGACAGTCTGTGAAGTGTCATTTTTAGTGCCTTGGCAATAAAATTATTTGCAATGCCTAAACAGTGAAAGTAATGGGGGTTTTCACGATTTTTTTATATGTTAATCTATACATTAAAATATAAGACCCGTATTTTTTCTTTTCGCTTAAAAGTTGCTAATAAGCCTGAAAAAAATTCATAAAGTTTAAAAAAATAAGTGCCGCGAAAATCGATGCCGCGTGTAACAGTGTGACGTCACCAACATCTAGAACATACGTTCAACGCGCTGACAAGGACCGATACGTAGGTCTTACCTTACACAGTCAACATCTTGTCAACTTGAACAGAAAAACATAACCAAATTGTTTCATGCCGTTTCATTTCGATTAAAACCAACACAAAAATTCTTCAATAAACTGTAAGTAATCGTGTTTGAACCTAACCAAACTCGACAACGTGAACCCGTGAACGTGTCAAAAATCGAAAAATCAATTGGTGGTCCGTCGTCCAAACGACAAAAAACGAACTTGCACGAACCAACTCCTGGTTTGCTAGCGATGTTGGCTACGTCACACGTGGCGCATTTCAATGAACGATTCAAAAAACTTACATTTTCATTTCGATAAAGAGGTAATAAATCTATCAAAATTAACAATTATTATCACTTTCCTATAACTTATACATGCTGAAAATTGATATCCAATAAGTATTTCTTTAAAAGCCGTAGGCTTGAAAACCCCCATTGTCATGAAAGAAAAATAAATATGCGTAACAAATTTGTTTTTCAAAGAAATTGCCCAACAAACGCATAGCAACCGTTCAACAAACGCGAATAGTAACATAACTTGCCTAATTTCATGGCGATAATCACTAAATTATTATTATTTAATGACAATTAGCGAAAAAAATTAGCATGGCAAAAATACAGATTTACTGCCTAAACTAGATTCATAAGCATATTAGTTTATTGGCACGTTTATTAATAATAATTGTATTATTTTTTAAATTATAAGTTTACTACATGAGCTGGGGGGTGTGGGCGATATTCGTTGATTGTTATATTAAACTTTTGTCATACCTATATAAGTTAAAATTAGAACTAAACCTAGTTAAAATTCATATGCTATGAATCTAAACATAATAATATAAAATAAATACTGATATTGATGTAATTATTATATTATCAAGTATTATCACCTACAAAGAAATTTAATGTAATAATTTAGACGAGAAGTAAAAAATATCGTCTCGTCTCGACGCATCACTAATTTAGCTGAGTTTGACTATGACAACAAATAAAATTGCATCTAAAACACGCAAAATAGGCGAATTAGTAGAAAAATTTTAATATTTCGATATTAGCGAATTTTTGAATAAATTATATAATTTAAAAAATACGATAAATCTCGACGAAAATGTCGAGATTCGAAAAATCTTGGCATTGTAATTTCGTCTCGAACATTAAAAAAAAATTAGTCTCGTCTCGTCTGCATCAGTAGCCAGTAAACGCTAAAAAATGACCAATCGTGCAAAAATATTCATAATATCTGCGCACTAAGTTATTTTCACTCACAAAAATATTCCACCTTTAAATACTTGCATAAAACACAAACTACTTAAAAGGAACAAATTTACCGGGAAACAGGTAAAACTTACCTGTAGGAATAATTCAACATTCCTATAGTGTGCGTTCATTGGCTTGGCCCTGCGCATGCGTCGGTAAATTCTTTCGAACGGAGCGCGTGTCGTGTAGTTAGAGAAGTTTGTTGGGTTTCGAACGCGTTCGGTGTAGTACGGTTCGCGGTTTACGTGAAAGTTCCGAAAAAGTTTCACAAGGTGTTCTTTCTAAACATCACAAAACAAAGTTATAACTACAAGTGTGACTAAACAACAGTTAAAATCCTTAAAAATACTACATAGTGATTGAAAAATGAGTTAGATTATCTAAAATAACGGTGTAAGTGTTAACCTGTCTACAGGTGTTTATACTTAAACGTTAGTATAAAATGGAGGTTATTTCAAGTGATGGAATAATGTGGGGCTTAAGTTTTAAAATTCGTGTAAGAAAGTGTTTCAACTAAGTGGTTTAAATAATTTTGAGTAAATTTTATTCAGTGTGGTAAAGTTTGTAAAGTTCTAACGGGTTATGGTTAAACAAAGAACTTTAGCTATGGAGGAGAAAGAACGATATTGTTGTCATCGGGAATTGAACCTTTGGATGTGGATTCTAGCCGCTGTTTTTATTACATTAGATTCCTGTTTAGCCGGTGAGTAAATAGTTACTTAAGTGACTCAAAAGTGAAGCTATAAGGCACTTTTAGTGTTTTTGCAAGAACTTAATGGCACATTTTGCTGCTTTATTTAACGAAGAATCATATTGTTTTCTATTCTGTCAAATATTATTAATTCTCTATAAATTACGTTACCTAGCAATTACCTATCTGTTGTTTTATATTTGTTTGACCTCCGTTACTATAGCAACTTTATTTTAATGTCAGTCCTATGATATAAAGTTCTAATTTTTCGGACTATAAATAAATTGAACGTGGGGTAAAAAGGGTTCAAAATGACTTGCCTGTAAATAAAATATTTTACAGAGGAAAGTAATAAATTGAAATTGCGGTCAAATGATTTAGTTACTTTGTACTGATTTAAATTACCGTTTCGGTACAATAATAAATTCTTATCACTTATTGGTAAAGTGATTCTCATTTATTTTTAATAATTAAAATTTTTTTAATAATTAAAAAATAAAATCCCAATAATTTTATTATTTTGTGTTTCATGAAGGTAAAAAATTATAATTAACAGTTCACTTGTTCACATATTGGTAAGTTTAATTTTTTTAGAAATTTGAGAAACATGTTTTTGTATAAAATCTACTTAAACATAATATATGACTAATATATAAACAGAATAATATTTCCTTGTTTATTTTAAGCTAATAAAGGCTATAGCGAGCGCTATATGTACTTAATAAAAATTATCTCGATATTATCTGTTTAATAGTAAGGTGTAAAATCAATATTTGATATTCTTGCAACTATAGAATTACAATTATTACTATCTTATGTTTTGCTTGAATGTACAGTCAGCATAAGAAAAGTTTACGTCCTTGTAACTTTATGCATTGCATAATATAAGATCATGCAGTGTTGCATTTGATCTACATTGGTATTTTCTATCTACCTTCACGGCCGTATCAGAACTTTTAAACTTTGATAAAAATTAATTATAGGTGTTATAAACACTTAGGATTTACCTATTCACAATATTTACGTAAAATATTTTATGGTTTTAAATAATTTATTTTTTATCATTGTTCGGTTGCTGTTGTATTTTCTCTACAATTAAATTAAATTAATCGAGATTAAATATACATTTTTACTAGTACGTATAATATTTATACATCCAATTATTTTATAATAACATTACAAAATAATTTATTATAAGTAACATTTAGCCGATATATTATCCCAGTCAATTTATATACAAAACAGTGCTCGGCCTTGCAAGAGGTCATGTAGTTCTAATTTTTGTTAGGACCTATGCTAATAGTAAGAAACTAAATTTGCAGCTTCGAATGACCTGTGCGTGCGAGCTACGCAATGCCCAAAAAACAGTTGATTCGGTATTTGCTCAATATTTCCTAAATCGCTCCTAAAGTATGCGTCCTACAGAAAAAGTTATTCTTATCTTTTTTAAAGCACATTAAATTTGCTACAAACTTAGCTCTGTACGTTCAGAACTTTCCGAGATATAGCTCTTCAAAAATTGTCAATTTGTTTGTAAATTTATTTAGCTTTAATTTGAGCTGAGAAAGAGGCCCGTAGACCAAACAGTTTCCTCGAAAATGGCATGAAACCAAAATTAGGAAAAATAGT
This sequence comes from Agonum fuliginosum, assembly GCA_947534325.1. Lineage (NCBI taxonomy): Eukaryota > Metazoa > Arthropoda > Insecta > Coleoptera > Carabidae > Agonum > Agonum fuliginosum. The sequence continues at coordinate 43,739,703 of OX384030.1, read as the reverse complement.
TTTGAGCACACAATTGCCTATATACAAAATAGTCCGGACGTTAAAAGCTTTAAGTTAGTTGGGCCGTTGCCGTTAGTAACGCCAAATTAAAATTTTATTTTTATATTTACCTGACTGATATAAATCAAAATTTTAGTTGTCTACAGAGACAAAATTTATACACACGAGACATTCACGCAATACGTACATGAGCGAATCCATAATTAAATAATAGACGGGGTAATTGTCAGGGTATGGTAATTCATAACTTCTAGTATCTAGTACATACGTTAAGGGTAGGTATTAGGTTGATATGCTGATTATCAATTAAAAATAGTTTATAGAAAAATTAAGGACAGTTTACTTCGATTTACTTTCTGGATTCATTTTTAGTAGGTACCATTGAATGAACTTTCTTTCCCATTAAATATATTCTCGATTATATACTGTAAGAAAATAATTCGATTGAACTATCACACTAACGCACACCACATATAGTTAATATAGACTAGAAGAGACATAATGTCGCATAATGTGTAAGTATTTGATATTAAGCTTTAATTGTCACTAACTTCTTCGGCAACACCAGAAAAAATACTGCCTTCGTCATTCTAAAATTCCCATTATAAAATATAGGACCAGTAGATATTGCTTACGCATAATAATAATATTACTTATTTGCACATTATTATTCAACATAACTTCCAGTAGATAATACATACATTAAGGTTATTATACGGTATTTTATATAGTTTAATATGCAGATTACTAAACAATTAAAAAAACTAGATTGAGACCTAGCCAATTTATAAGTATAACAGTATAAGTGCTAAATTTATCAATCAATTTCAATTATAAGTGCGAACATTGAACGCTGGTTGGTTAAATTAGCCACTAAATTCGAATATGAGTTATAAGAACCATAGTTTTTCACAGTACGCACCCAGCTTTAAATGATTAAAATAAACATGTGTTAGGTTCCGATGTTTTTACCTCTCGCCTCATATTCTATAAGAGAGGTATTGTAATGGGTCAAAATTTTCGAGTATGAGTTTTTGGTGGATGAGCACGTTTCAGGGTCTCTACAATACGAATTTAATATTTTCCCGATGATGTCTGTGTGTGTGTGTGTGTGTGCGCGTATGGATGTATGGACGTATGAATTATGTGACGATTTTTCGTCCACGATAACTTAAAAAGTATCAAGCCTTTAATAACCAAATTTCACATTTAAGGTTTTAATAAGGATCTTAACACCGGATAAGATTTTGGTAGAAATCCGCAAACCGGAAGTAGTACTTTTTGGAACTTGATATAGTTTTTCTTAAATAAATTGGTACATTATTTATTTATGACAATTTTTGCAATTAAAAATAAAAGATAATATAATTATCTATGGGTACAGTTAATTTTAAATACAATTTGCTGAATCTGGTAGTAATTAGCAATAAAATAAAGTGCAACTAAGTACCAATATCTTGTTGTCCATGATATGAAATTTGTTTTTACTCAAAATTTGAATTATAATGACAGTGACATTACAGTTGACATCTTTTGCTTGCATCTTGGTTTACATTATCGTTTACATATTACATGAACATGAAACTATTAAAATGTAAGTAAAACTATTATTAGATTAGTAGAATAAGCAGAATTAGGCGAGAGGTCGTGTACTGGCCACAGCAGATTTTTTATTTGTAATTTTATAATCTGTAATTATATTTTGATTAATCAGTATGGTATGCTTTGTTAAAGGTATACAATAAAAATAATAATGTATCTCGTAAAATATAAGAGTATCCTGTTCCAAAGTTTAAATTTTTTAATGTTCTTTAAAATTCGCTTCTTTTGGTATCGTTTCATGTTTTCATTATCTTGAAGAAGTAAAGAATCCTTCCTAAAAATAACATCTTTTATAACTTAAAAGATGTTCGAAAATTTGGGTAACATTGCAACACTCGAAAATTCTAACGCTGCTGTCTGAACAAAGCAGTGATTGGAGAAAGCAACGTATGCATGAAGCAGTGCATGAATAAAGCAGTGTTAGAATTTTCGAGTGTTGCATGCGTTCCCGAAAATTTGATTAGACGAAATAGATATTTCGTCATGACAAGAAAAACTAACTCGAACAACTAGTCTTTACAGTAAGGGCTGGTTTATAATGGATGTAATCGATTACATCTTCTGTATTATGCAAGATGTGTGATGAGAATGAGAAGTGTGTGGTTCATAATTGTCGCACAGTTGCCGACACTGTTGTAAGAAGTTTTTGACAAGTGGCAACACTGCATCAAGAAAAATATTTAAAAAACCATTGTAACCAAGAGAAATAAAATAAATAGTTTTTATCAGTTGTTATTATTTTACACACATATATTTTCACGTATTGTATGATGTGTATTGTTATTGTATTTAGAATTTAGAACGAATAAAAATTACAGTCCACTACTATCTCCCATTCTATCCTTCATTTTGATCCATCGACTCGGATTATTTTGGCCAAAAATTTGAATAGACTCTTTAAAATTTGTCAAGCTTTCGATTTATTTTAAATCTTCATCAGGACACTGTAAAGATTGTGTATTATAATATAAATGTTTTACATAATTTATAATATAGCTTCGGACTTAGATTAGCATCTGATTGGTATTTACATTTAGAGTAATGTCATCAATGTAGTTAAAATTACACGACATAATAAATGAAAGTGAACAATTTTTGCATTCGACATTTTTATCAAACGAATTATATACTTAGATGATGTTTAATACAAAAAACTGGTTGAAAGCTGACTACATGTCAAAGATGTTGATTGACTGAACGGTTTGTTTGTAATGGCGTCCAGTTTTAACAGTGAATATAGCATGAATCAAAAATTCTTCTTAATTTTTAAGTATTTATGTCAACAAAAAACATAGTTTCAAAATACGAGGGGTCGTTTTTATATTCCCGGACTAGGCATGAAAACAAAAGACTAGAGCAACAAAAAAAAATTTTACAATATAGTTCCCCTGCTTTTGAATACAGGTATAACACCGTTTCAATAACATATTTAATCCAGTATAAAAATATTCATTTGGTTTTTCCGCAAAATGGCCCCCAACAGCTGCTATACGTTCGTCATTGTCCCTAGATTTTGCCCCCCTTAGTGTTCAATTTCGTCGAAGCTACAATCAGCTACAGCAGCTTTTGAAAGTCTGGACTTGTGCACTGGTGCATTGTCGTGGAGCAACAAGACACCTTGCGTCAGTTTTCCACGTCTCTTCACTTTAATAGCATCTCTAAGGCGATGCATCAGGTTTGCATAATACTCTAATTGCTAACTGCTAATTGTCGCTTCTTTAGTCTTGCATCCTCCAGTACCAAACACTTGGTTTTTTCAACAACAGCTGAAGTGATTCCGTCAACAGGGCGCCCTGGACGAGGATCATCATCCAGTGATTCTCGACCATGTTTAAAAAATTTTGACCACTCGCAAATAGTTGACTTAGAAGGGCAATCATCCCCGTATACAGCCAACATTTCTTCAAGAATAATTTTTGGAGCTTTTCCTTGTTTTGTAAGGAATTTTATAACAGCCCGGTATTCGATTTTATTCATTTCGATAGATATACAACGCGCGACGACACAAACTGACAGATAATAAAATTAATAATGTTGCAATTGTTTTGTAAATTGTCACACAAGTTACCAAGGCATATGTGATTAAAAAACAGCATAATGAAAAATTGCATCAACATTCTAAACAGCCCAGTCCGGGAATATAAAAACGACCCCTCGTATGTCACTAGGTATAGAAAGGAACAATTTTAAAAATATTTGAAATAAAAAACCGCCAAAAAACAACTTTACCATCTTCATCATTTGACACATTTTGAGTGATGTAAGGTGACTGTTTTTTGGTTTCACGTTTCAGCTAATTTTAATAAATAAATGTACCTATATTTGACTAAAACCATCGACGTCTGTTCTTTTATTCATGTGATTCGTTTTATTATTTATGTGGTACATTTCAACGAAAGTACGTTTTAGAATATTTTTTTTCTACATCCAAAATGAACAGAAACCGATATTGTGGCAATAGGTTACCGGTTACAACTATACACGCTTCGGTTACGATTCTGGTTCGTGACCTTCAAAAATAACGTTTCGGTTTAGGTTCAGGTTTGACGAAAATATAGGTTTTTTCGGGTTTATGTTTATGTTCAGGTTCGGGTTCAGCTCCAGGTCGCTGATTTAAGCTCATTAGAAGTTAATTTACAAAAGTATACAGTCTCTTGGGGTTTGTTGAAAGATCGGTTTGACAAAGAGAAATTGATTGTAACTAGTCATGTCAAATCTTTCTTTGAACTAGATACCTATCATGAATTAGGAAAATTATACAGCGCTTAGGCAGCTTGTAGATAAATTTTAAAGCACAATGCTGCTTTAGAAACGTTGACACAACCTGTAAATGAGTGGGATGCTTTACTCTCGACTTTAGTTAACTGGTAAAGATAGTTATGCGCGAAAAGCATGGAAAGGTTCTCTATGTTCAAATGAGCTACTTAAACTTAAAGATTAATAGATTTTCTTAATAAACAATGTAGAATTTTAGAAAGAGTAAGTCAAAAGACACCTCAATGGGATAAAAATTCGTCTAATAAACATAAGGCTGTATCAAATGTGGCTACAGCAAATTACAATAAATGTACGAGTATTATTTGTTCCATCAAATGTACGGAATTCAATAAATGTTTTTTTGACAACAGCGATTGTTTGGCTACATAATAAGAACGGAGAACTTGTTCCGTTATGCGCCTTATTATATAGATCAGACTCAAATTGTATACAAATGATGCGGTCAATAAATTAAGGTAGTAAATCCATGGGTAATGAAAATCCAAAATATGACTCAAATTAATATACAGCATTCATTACAAGTCGTAGAATTTGGATAAAAATGAAAATTTATAGGTAACCGTTGAAATACTGAAGACAATTGATTTTAAAGTTGACACTAAAGCCTCATTCACATAAGCACTTAGTTTTAAGGTTTACATTTATGTTTAGATTTAAGAAAGTTTGAACACATCTAACTAAATACTAGCATTCACAGTGCTTGAAAGTGGCAAGTGTGAATGCTCGTATTTAGTTATATGAATTTAAACTTTCTTAAACGTAAACATAAATGTAAACCTTAAAACTAAATGCTTATGTGAATGAGGCTTTAAACGCGGTAAATGCATTGCGTATTATGAAGGTTAGCATTAGATTTACTAAACGGTTAGAAAATACTATATCATAACAACGCAACACATGTTTGGGAAACGAATATATTATTCTTTGATATTTGAGATATTTATTAAAAAAATAAAATTATTAGTCACCGCAAAAATTGTTGCGAAATTGCTCGTAAAAGGTTCCAGTCCTCAAGAAAAGTTATAATTTCAGTGTAAATATTAACTTCAATTATCTTTTTTATTTCAATGAATACCTATGATTTGTAATTTACATCCAAATCTACGATTTTTTAATGATTTATTTCTCATTATTTGACTGCTTTGGTCTCACCTCACACCGAAATCACGCACGCTTATGACCGACGGCTTTTCCAATGGAACATCTTTAAATGATGTATTAAGAGTAGGACCATCGTTTCAAAGTGAGTTATTTGATATTTAATTTAGATTCAGAAAATACAATGTAGTTATTACTGTATTAATGTACCGTCAGGTGTGGGTTAATAAAAAATTCCTCTCATTGTTAAATAATGAACCATGTAATATGAAAACCTTTGTAGCCAATAGGGATGCAAAAATACAAACTAATAGTGCTATTAATAATTGGCATCACGTAAAGGAGTAGAAAATCCTGCCGATGTAGTGTCTTAGGGGATGTACAGTAATAAAACTTTTAAACTTGGTTAGGTTTTTGGGACCTGCTTGGCTTTTTTACCTTCAATAAAAAATTACGAACCAATTACAAACGCAGTAAGAGAAGGTGAGAAAATTAAGTTTAAAATGACACATCATGTTGTTCAAAGTGAGAATCAGAAATTTAATATTTTTGACCGATTCTCTTGTTTTGATCGAATGTGTCGCGTAATTGCTTGGTGCAAACGTTTTATTAATAATTGCAGAGCTAGACAGAAAATTATTGGATATTTAAATGATGAGGAAATTCAAGAATCTTTGACAACGATTGTGAAACTAGTTCATCATGAATGCTTTGCTTCGGAAATAGCTTTAATAAAAAAATCCAAACTTGTTAGCAATAGTAGTAAACTAGTCAGATTGAATCCCTTCTTAAATTTCAACGGCTTATTTCAAGTAGGCGGTCGACTTAAAAATTCAGCATTGAAATTTGAGGCTAAGCATCCAATGTTTATTCCAAAAAGTCACAAATATACAGAGTTTTTAGTAGAAAATTAACAGAAACGGCATTGTCATGCTGGCCCTAAAACTGTATGCTTTAGTGTGCGAGAACGGTTTTGGCCTTTATCTGGGCGAGATGTCCGCAAAATCATCAGAAGATGCATCATCTGTTTTAAATCACGTCCAATTGTCTCTACAATGGCTGATCTTCCAAGCGGTAGAGTTATTGCTACAAGACCTTTTAATATTTATTATTTATGTAATATGTTTTTGTGTGCTTTGTCACTAAAACTATTCACTTAGAATTACTGACTGACTTTGGCACTGATTCTTTTCTATATATGTTACGAAAATTTATTGGTAGACGTGGTTTATCTGAAAAAATAATATTTGAATACGAAACAAATTTTGTGGCTGCTAGAAATGAGTAAAAAAATCTGCTGTGGCCACCACACGACCTCTCGCCTAATTCTGCTTATTCTACTAATCTAATAAATAGTTTTACTTACATTTTAATAGTTTCATGTTCATGTAATATGTAAACGATAATGTAAACCAATATGCAAGCAAAAGATGTCAACTGTACTGTCACTGTCATAATAATTCAAATTTGATGTAGAAACAAATTTCATATCATGGACAACAAGATAGAATATTAATTGTACTTTATTTTATTGTTAAATACTTCCAGATTCAGCAATTTGTATTTATAATTAACTGTACACATAGATAATCACAATTTCTTTTATTTTTAATTGCAAAAATTGTCATAAATAAATAATGTACCAATATATTTAAGGAAAACTTTTCCAAACTTCTAAAAGTACTACTTCCGGTTTGCAGATTTCTACCAAAATGTTATCCGGTGTTAAGATACTTATCAAAACCTTAAATAAGAAATTTGGTTATAAACGGTTTGATACTTTTTAAGTTATCGTGGACGAAAAATCCTCGGTTCATACAAACACACAAACACACACACACACACACACACACACAGACATCATCGTGAAAATAGTAAATTCGTATTCTAGAGACCCTGAAACGTGCTTATCCACCAAAAACTCATACTCGAAAATTTTGACCCATTACAATACCTCTCTTATAGAATATGAGGCGAGAGGTAAAAATAGAGCCGATTTGAAAAAAATAAACTCTGACCTTAAATTTAAATCGTAATTGCCAAGTAATAATGTAATATGGAGTTCTATTTCTACAAGGTCACCTCACTTTGGAGGGATCATGAAGTTGCTCTCAAACCGGCAAAACAGCATTTAAATTAAAATGAGTAGTTGGTCATGCTAATTTGACTTATGAAAATTTGTATTCGGTGATATGTGAAATCGAGGGAGTACTTAATTCTCGTCAAATGACCACTATCTTACGATCCAAATGATTTAAATGCCCTGAGTCCTGGTCATTTTCTGATCGATCAGCCATTGACGTCTTTACCATATTTATGATAAATATGTAGCTAATAGAAAAATTTTCAAGGAATCGAATGCTTGAAACTGGAGGTCCATATATGCGCTCAAATGTTGCAGTCGATTAAGCACTGTTTTGTTTTTTTAATTACAAAAAATATATATTTTTCTCGAAGAAAATCAACATTTCGACTTAACCGAAGACTTTTTGGATGAATGAAATATGTTTCTGATAGAAAAATGTCCAGGGAATCGAACGCTTTTAACCAGAATTCGATATTTCAATCCGTTAAGAAGTTACAACACAACATTTAAAAGAAAAATACCATTATTTCTATATTTTTGTCGCAGAAAATCTTCAAATTTTGGCTTCAGGAAGGAGTTTTCAAAATATTTAAAATTATGTTTCTTGTAGAAAAATGTCTAAAAATGGGCGTGAGATCTTCTTGAGAATGACTTGATACTTGATCGATAATATTCCAGTACGGGGAAAATCTCTAAACTTACTATTTTCAGAGATGGGTGTAAGAGTCTAGAGTGTTTCCACGCAAGGCGAGATCTTGCCACCGCTACTGCGTGGTCCTGTCCATAGGTATACCTATTGTCTTTTTTCTATTACTGACTAATATACTTTAAATCACGAGCGCGAAAGGCTTAATCGATAGTAAACATTAAGGTTGCAACATATGAATAAGTTTTCTCTAATTCAGCCGACCAAACCCAATGTACGCAAAAGTACTTCGTCTTCGAAATATTCCTTTGTAAAGGTTGTTCTCGCGACTGTTATTGTGAATGAAGAAATTTTCCACGTACCAAAAAATTATTGCAAGAAATCCGTCTACATTTGAAGAAGCAACAGTAGACCATTGTATAGCAAGTGAAGTCCTATGGGAGGACGTATTTTTTAAAACATTAGATACCTAATCAAAAATTTAACCTTATACCAATTATTATGAAAACTAATAAATATATCTGGAGTAAAACCTACTTTGTCACACTTGGAAGTACCGTAAAGTGGGGGCTACTTTGTGGCAATGGGTGTTTCTTTGGGACAGTGCGTTCACGAACAACAAATATGCGTCCAGTGATTAAATACTTAACCTTTCAAAATTATAGCTACAAAATATAGCTAGTAGATGGTATAACACGTCATTGTACCAAATGTCGTAAACTTAACTATAGCGTAGGTTTGTCTATGTTAGCCATGTTTGATCTTAAGAAAAATCAGCTGTGCATAAAAGTCCGGATACTTTCTATTGGCGAAGATAAACGCGTGAAGGTATTCAAAAACAAGTCAGTATCATATTATTGCACATTTCCAAATTATTATTTCCCACTATACAGAAATTATTGATAATTAATTTTTTTTAAATTATTTTATAGGTTATAATAAAAATGAAAGATTGCAGAGGCTACTTTGTTACCTGCTAATAGGCATCCAAATGAAAATGGACCCAAGCAAAAAATAAAATATTTTATAACAATGATAGAATTGTTATGAATATTGTTTATTATTATTTTCTTTTGATTTTTACGTTTGTATAGAATGTTTTTCTATTCTATTAATGTAGATTTTATGAAACAAATAATAGTTTGCAACAAAATTTCATTTTATTGTTTCAGTAACCGTTTATACGATTTTTAATATATTTCAAGTGCCTGACTACGTATTTTAGTTTTATCAATGTTACCCAAGCGTTACTTTGTATCATACTTGCGTTTTCACAAAGTTTTCATTGAAAATATGAACGTAACAAAGTGACCTCTGCCTACGGGGTTAAATTATTACACTTTATTATTCGAATTTTTTTGTGTGCAACATATATTTTAACAAATCGTATAGCAAATGAAAGCAAGAGTTCAATCTTTCCATCTGTGTAAGTTTTAAAGCATTTGGAACAATAGCCAATGAGTTATTTTCAAAAAACTTCCAAAATCGTTACAAAGTAGCCCCACTTTACGGTATCAACATTAGTACTACCAATTGATGCTTTCTCCTCATAACGTCATCATTAATTAATTAATTTATTTATTTATTAATTCATAAAAGTACGAAAACATTATTCCATACTTTCGCATTTTAAAAATGAATATACAAATATACTATGTAAATAATTTAAATAGTGCTAACATTGCAATCATTTACTTCACAATTTCATTTTAGTTTTCGGTTTGTTCTCATCATGAAGGTGAATGGAGTATTTATTGGAGATCATTGAATGTTGAATTGAAAGGTCCTTGCACTTGCATATAATTTTTTTTAAATACTTGGAATCAAAAAAGTACCTACTAGTTTCAATGATAGCCAAATGATAGCGCAAAAAATACATACATATACCAAAAAATAATAATATTCCCTCAAAAACATCACAAATTTAAAGCATACGCCAAGGGGAATCGCCATAAAAATTAAATTACATACAATAGACAGATTGATATTTAATGATTTCAAAAACTTAACGAATAAGCTTACAGATACGAAAGAAGTGATATCACCCATTTATGCGCCAAGTATATGCTCAAAATTAATCAGAAAATAAAATATCTTACGTGTTTTACAATACTTGGCGACCCGTCTCATTATTTTTCTACACTTAACGAGAAATAATTTTAATTTGAACGTGATGGGTCGCCAAGTATTAAAAACACCGAGAAAAATAAATTATTATAGTAATTATAAAATTAATAAATTAGGTGACTATAGGCAATAATGATGTCTACTTTTAAATTTAATTTATTAATAACTGTCAAAAGGTGATTCAAAAATCAGAAGTTACAGTCGTGAAATTTAATTTATTAAAGCTGGTTTGTAAATTGATGTAATCGGTTACTTATTCTGAATTACCGCTTACATCCATTGTAAAGCAGTATTTACAGAGAATAAAGTAATTTCAATCCGTTGCAATATTATTTACGTGGATAGGTATAAAATTTTCTTTGAATGAATCATTTTTGTGTTCATAATTTGAACGTTGAAAGAAAGCAATAATAAAAATTGTTTCATTATTTTTTCATACAATAGCATTAAAAATAGCAATAAACAAAAATTTCGTTTTATTTTGTTTACAGTTCTAACAATTCTAAAACTGTGCGTTTGTTCGATATTTTTGCAGCTTTTATTTGAAATTATTTTGAAGTTTGGAAACGGCACAACATATAATATTCCATTATAAAGTATATTAATAAATAATACAAGTGCTATTTGAAAGGTTAATTAATTAACTATTTTAAAAATGAAATAAAATTAATCTTTTTAGCAATCTTAAAATATTAATTAATAAAACTCTGGAAGCTTTTTTATAAATTTGTGCGGTTAGGTAACCAGTCGTCAACTAACGAGTACAAAATTATTCATGGTTGTTAGTAAAGAGTACGCTTCAGGGGAGATTATTGTGCATTTACACTAAAATGAGTACTATAGGTTCGAACCTGAGTTGTCCGAATTACAATCGGTTCCACACAAACTTATATATTTTATTGCGTGCGGTTACCAGCATTTATAAGTCATTCAAGATTGAAATAATTGAATACAATAATAGTAGGTACCTAACCATGGTTATATACAAATTAACTGGAAATTTTTTACAAGTAGCTTGAGGAACCTAACTGCATTTAATAAGAGGAAACTTACATAAATGTAAATTTAACATTTAAATTAAAAATTGGTTTAGCTCTATTAGATCTGTTTTAACATTTGTATGGTTATATTATTTTCATAGTTTTACTTTAGTTATATCAGTGTTTTGAAGGTGTTTTGGTTTTATTATTTTTATTTTGACTTGTTTTTATGTTTTATTGTCTGGTTTTTAGTATTTTTAATTAAGTTTATAATTTTAGTTTATGCGGGCGAGTATTACATATTTGTATCTATTGTTTACTTGAACTTGTATGTCTAATTTATCTTATTTTGTGTATTTATCCGTGACTTATTCCGACAGACATAGCGACAGTTACCTTGACGTCATCAATAAGGCTAGCTTTAGATTATATGTTACAGAATAGATACCCTGGACATATCCGCTTCATTCACACTCACTTTCCATGCTCAAAATATCAAAATATCAGGTCAGATCACCTCCCGTCATCAGATCACTTGGCTTGTGACCAGGATCAAGTCGACACAGTACACAAACCCATCCGGTTCGGTTGGGTTTCGCAATTTTCTCTCAACGAACCGAAGCTTCGAAGCGGAAGGTATAGTGGCATGGAAAATGGAATAAATACGTCAGAATGGACAAGAGGGGGATGCTGGACAGCTGAAATAGGAAGCTATGGAAGCATATCAGATGGAGGAATAATAACTGTTCCTTGCAGAATGGTTGAAGGATTGATTGAAATATGTGGGTGTGTTTGAGTTCTGATTGCGGTTTAGTGATGCTTAGGAAAATCAAAATTACACGAGAAATTACATTATACATACCTATTAGCATTTTAAATATTACATAAATATCATATTTGTCGAATATTTCGCATTCATGTAAATTGTAATCATTAAAATATTCTCAAAAATAACATATCTATAGAACGTTTGAATTCTGTAACCTCCCACCTCGCTTCCGCCTGTCAATTATGTGCAGGTATGTAAATGTGTAAATTAGCGGATATATTACAAAATAAATTACCAAATTTTTATTACCGTAAATTACCAAAGAAATTACGGATAAATTACTAAATTATCACATACTGTGACCCATGTATATACAAGGTGGCGTTCGTAAAACATTTTTTGTAAATATAAAAATCCAATGTGGTTAGCACCCAACCTTCCGCCTTATTTAAAACATTTGTATAAATTGCATTAGATACAATCACTACAATATTTGATTACTTGAGATTATTTATAATATATCGGATGTCGTTAATACAATACAATCACTACAATAAATGGGCTTTCTCACATATGTATCGAATGTCGGTAATGTCATCCATGTCACCAACCTATCAATATTTTTTACGCTGCTTCATGTAAGTAAAGTTAGCAAAACACTTTTGGAAATTGACCTTGAAAATATCTCAGAATATGGTGTGAATTTGGTGCTACTATGGTGTGAAAACCAAAAATTTGGTGCGCGCTTTTTTAAAAAACTATTGGATGTTTTGCTAACTTTACGTAAAGTTAGCAGAACAACTTTTTTTAAATTCCATCTGAACTTCGAATACACTACTATTTGGTGTGAATTTGGTGCTTCATGATGACATAAAAAAAAGTTGATAATGTTGGGCTCAATTGCCGAATTCGGCCATTGGGCGAAAAAAACGGCCACAACGCGATCTGGCAAACGCAAAACAGCCACAACGCGTTGTGGCCGTTTAACAAAACTCTTTTTGAGTCTTTTTGACATAAACTAATCTATGCTAACAAAACCCTTCTTGAGTCCAAAAGAACTCCGTTTTTAGTTTTTTTTGACATAAACTAATCTATGCTAACAAAATCCTTCTTGAGTCCAACAGAACTCCGTTTTCCGTTTTTTGACATAAACTAATCTATGCTAACAAAACCCTTCTTGAGTCCAACAGAACTCCGTTTTCCGTTTTTTTTTTGACATAAACTAATCTATGCTAACAAAACCCTTCTTGAGTCCAACAGAACTCCGTTTTCCGTTTTTTTGACATAAACTAATCTATGCTAACAACAGAACAGAACTTTGTTTTTGTGGCATTTCAAAAAAGTTGTTCTGCTAACTTTACGTAAAGTTAGCAAAACATCCCATAGTTTTTAAAAAAAGCGCGAACCAAATTTTTGGTTTTCACACCATATTAGCACCAAATTCACACCATATTCGGAGATATTTTTCAAGGTCAATTTCCAAAAGTGTTTTGCTAACTTTACTTACATCGCTGTTTCGGGGCCGGTCACGTCTGCTATTGTACCGTGTTGAGCCAGTCTCCTCGGGGCGCTGCAGTGTTTGTCCAGTTAATGCCACACGACAAGGGAGTCGACGAAGAAATTTACGTTGAGCTTTGACATCTATTTTACATCACAAAAATGAAAGCAATATCCTATAGGGTGATTACTTTTCAGGGTTGGCCTGATTTAAATCAAAGTGATTTTTTCAAAAAAATCATTGATTTAAATCATTTTTTGATTTTTTTAAAAAATTTGTTTTAATTTAATTATATTTCTGGTACAGAACAAAACAAGTGTCTTAATTCAATTTCAATATTTATTTATTAAATGAAATAATATTAAACAAAAAAGAAAATCCATTCAATGGAATCATGCATAAGTCGGGCGTATAAGTTTAAGAAATTCGTGTTAAAACTTAAAATGTGCAATAATAATCCATACTACATATTTAAATAATAAATAATAATTAATTTAACTATAATTAGTGCTATAATTAAAGAATATTACAAAAATCAAAAAATCATGATTAATTCAAAAAAAAACAATGATATTTTATTTATTTAAAAAAATAATGATTTTTGCCAACCCTGTTACTTTTGCGCCACGTTTTCTTGTGATCCCGATTATTGTGATATTAGGAGGTATCCTAATATCACAATACGTACGTAAATTCCTGAAAATCATTCACTCGTATTGCCCGTTGCCCGTCGATTTCCTGTTCAAATTTGGACTTTGTACATTCGCCTCCTGGCTCAGTCCATTTAAAACCACATGTAGTCTGCGTCTTCCATTCGGTGATTATTTATCCAAGCCTCTTGGATTCAAAGACGCCGCTGCTGCACTACAGATTGCTAGATTGCTTTACTCTAGCTGCAAGTGAACAGCTGAATCGCGCTTGTTTGCTTCACTTCCAGAGTACACGGTTCAGGATCTAGATAGAATGAAGTGTGTTGGTTTTCTATATTACATGAGGAATAGTCTTTTCTCTTTTGGGAGTAGTAAGAAAAGTTAGTACGATGAAACGATGAGATATGGAACATTATGACGGGTATAGCGGAGAAACGAGAAACTGATAATAACCTGCGAGATAGCACAGTGGTAGAGTGTTTGGCTCTGGTTACAGAGGCCGTGGGTTCGAATTCCAGTGAGATGTGAAATTTTCATGGCTTGATTCCGATCGGTTCAGGATCGGTATCTATTCTCCTCTCGCTATCATTCGAAGTTGGAATACAAATACAATTAACTTGAGAATCATCGGACACCAGCTAGTGGTTGAACAAGGGCATGCGCGAGAGGGTTAGACGGAAGAACATCAAGACGACGAGAGTCCATTGTCAGGAGACAATTAAAGTCAATAAAAAAAGCAGTAGCATTACTAAGGGGGGTTAGCCGGGTGCACTCAACTCAATTAGGATTAATTGCTACTAATCAGGGTTTGAAAATATCAAAATTTGAATATCATATTTATATCAAACAAAATTGTTAAAACCCGGGTTTTTCGATATTTGTTAGCCCACTGCGGATTGACCTATTACAGGCAAACGAATAACCAAGCACAGTATAATAATAAAACTGTATTTTTGCTATGTTAAACACATTATTATTTTTGCTGACCGTTATTAATTAATATTAATTCAGTGATAATTTCCAATATTTTAGCAGGTATTGCCATCAAATTATGTTTCTATATGCGTTTGTTAAGTGTTTGCTAGTAAAAAACAATTTGTTATTTGCCTAGGCATTAAAAATGTTATTGCCTAGTGTTATAATAACTATTAAATGCTACCCAAAATGTAATGTGGAAATTAATTCTAGAAGAAAGTCGCAGAGCCTTTCTAGTTTTTTTAAATAGTCTAAATCTGACTTTTGGTTTTGGTGTTAAAAGCAGACTATAGTCAAATATAAAATTTCTGTGTTCTCCAAAATTTAATAAAAATTAAAGTTAATCTATTAAAAAATCTGTAAACAAGAAATTTTTCTTGAATTCAAATTTCTGATGTAAATCACTAAATTATTCATAAAACATACAACTAACAGTACATACACAATATAAATTACGAGAAAAGTTACAGAAATTTATTAGTAGATAATCACGGTATAACGCACAATGCAACGGTTTTTAAAACTGACTAATTTAGATGAGCTAATAATTTTATAACAGTAATGTTCCATTGATTAAACATTTCAATATTTATAGACAAGACAAAACTGTTAAATGAATATAGGTAATTAGGTTAAGTTTAACATTTAATGCAGCAAATAGCCGGAGTTATTATGTTACAATGTGGCTCGAAATATACTTAAGTCAAAATTAAATCATACTTCAGTTTTAATATAAATTGTTGTTATTTCTACACAAATACTATACATTCAAAAATTTTAAATTTTATATTATAACGTGTTAACGTACTCGTAAATGTGCATATTGTGTAGTTTGGTTTAAATTTGTTTGATTATTTTCATCTTTAAACCTTCTGACTTCATCAATCATGAATCAAATAGAAGACTTTTTCTAAAGAGAGATTATAAGTGAAAATATATCCGTTCTTTCAATACATCTTACACATTACGAATGTTTGTACACTTCCAAAACAAGGTATTGTAATCAGTATGAATCCACATTAAGTTTCGTTTTCCGTTGAGGCCTGTAGATTTTCAGATAGAAGAGTAGAAAGTGTAGACTGTTAAAATCCTCGTTAAATTCATCTCGTGATTGATGTAAGATGTAATAAAGAGTACTTAGGATTGTTAGGATGGCCCGAATGAACTTCAAGTAAATTACTTCTTTGTAGCTTGGAACTATGTATAGCTTTCGATGTTTTTACTTCGAAGTTGTTTATAAGTTAAATTATGTTTGATAAATTTAATTTTTGTTCTTCCCTGTATTATATACAGGGTATTAAAACTTATTATTACATATAACTTCGAGTACATACATTAAGGGTATACAGTTTGATTATGCTGTTTACGGGTCAAAAAGAATTTTCCAAAAATTCAAAAAAAAGAAACATTTCTTTTAAATAAAATCTCTGGTACCTACCACTGAATTGGTAAAGAAACAATTGCCCAACACTAATAAAATCGTAATTTTAAACTTGTATCAAATAAAGTGCAGTCAGTGAACTGTATACAAATAAAAATCATGATTATTTTCTTTTCTTTTTATGAAAAATTTTATGCGTCATTATTTTGATTACTTTATAAACAATAAGTAGGTATTAGTATATTAAGTATCAAGAACGGTAAGGACAGTTTATCGATGGAAGACAATGTTTGAAGACTGAGCGAAGCGAAGGCTCCAATTTTGTCTGACATCGGCATCGGTAATTCCTGAACGTTCGTGATGCTTATATTTTATCCATACACAAATATTAATTTCTCCGTAATTAATATTAAATTTACTTACCGTTCTAGAACGGTATCGTAAGTTGATAAAAAAGAGCAATAATTGTGCAAAAAAGTATATTATTGTTATGTGAAACAGTCATATAAACAATAAAGTGCCTGATAAAACTTTGTGTTAACAATAATAATTTAAAATACCTATTTATGTTAGGTATGTATTTTAATTTGAAAGAAAAAATATTTTTTTATGTAGGACTTCATTATAATCAATTGTTTATGACGTTGTTTAACGTGCATAATGATAAAGTAAAACAACAATTAAAATTAATAAATGTTTTTTATTTATGAACAAGAATTCAATTAAATGAAAATTTTATAAATTACAATAAGGAATACATTTTACAGGCTTCTGACAAACTGACATTAAATTACCTACAAAATAATATAAATAATATTAATAACATTCATGTAAAATAAAATAACTAAGTACAAACCTTATTTAATAGTTTAGGGATAAAACTAGGAAATTTGGTTATCTATTCCTTCGTTTATATTAATATTGTAGCACACCACATCAAATAGGTACTTGGCCCATCTGGATATCTTATACGACGGGAGATCAGTATTGAAGTACTTACAATATAGCATTTTCGGTATTTTCCTATATTTGATATAATCAGGAGAAGTGTTTCTTTTGCTTTTAATGCAATTTCAATAATTTATTTCATTTCTAGATCAAAAATAAGAATGTTTTTAATAAATGTCAGTTTGTGAGCTTCAATATTTTTCTCAAACAAATAATCAATAAACAACTTTGTAACCATAACAATAGAAAAAATGCAATAATACTATCAAATTTTTTTGTCAACGCGATTATGTCAAATACAAATGTCATTCTAGGCAATATAAAAATTGATTATAATAAATATTGTATGTAACTCGTACATAATCGGACTTTATAGACTCGCCTTATTTATTAGCCTCGTTCGCTGCGCTCACTTTGCCATAAACAACGACTCTTCAATAAAGTCCTAGATTATGCACTTGTTACATAAATATCTATTATGTCTCCCAAGTATGTAATTGTTTATTTATGTCATGGATACGAGATACGGTGTATATACTACATTATGCCCTAGGGCATTAAGAAATTACCATGGTAATATTGACACTTCCCAAATTTTTTTCTTCTGAAATTAATATATTTCCTGCCCGTTGCTAGGATACCAACATTATTAACAAAATTTGAAACGTCAAAGTGAAATTTCACTCGCGGATTATTTTAAATAAAATAGTAAGACATAAAATATTGTATGCACCATTGACATTTGACATTATAGATGTTTATAGCCCTCGGGAAATTTGCAGACCCTTGGGCTTGAGCATAAACATCATAATGATGCCCTTGTTTCATAAATTACTATTATTTTACTCAAGTGGTTATTTTACACGGCAAGTTTTCTTAGCATAGATACATGATTTAACTCGAATTATTTAAATCGTGCCAATCCTGGTGTAAAGTAGTACTTATTTAAAATCGGCTAAACAAGCACTGAGCCAGTCACGTATAGAAGGGGGTGTAAAGGGGATAAAAACCTCGATAAAAATCCTCTCATGAGCTTTGACTTGATAAAAAAAGGACTAACATAAATTAATTTTATATTACTCCTATTTCTGTGATATGGCAATTAATTTTTGCACATGAAATGGATGAAAACAAGCAGCTTCACTTTTCTTGAAAACAATACCTTTCAATTATTACTTGGATTGAAAAAATATCGCCTATTTGGCGCATTTTTTTCCTTCATACAAATACGCATCCAGAAAAATATTTAAGTTTTTCAGTCTAAAATTCGAGTTGCCCACTCTAAATTTTTGATCTGGCTACGGGCCTGATGACAGAACAACTTCATTTTCATCAAATCCAGGTCTAATATAAAACGTTCCCATCGCACATTTACCCCAGGAAATATTCGAGCATCGCATGCAAACCTTTCTTTCCGCTGTAATCACGTTGGCTATGGAATTTCCTTTGTCCATTGTTTTAAATCTGAAATCTCAGTTCTGAGTTCTCAAATTGCTATAGTACCAGACCGGGCACCAAGTACCAGCCATTTGAAGATGGTTTCATTTTGATAATTACGACCAAGATGAAGTTATGAACATTTGAACACTGCTGTAGCGGAGATGAACATTTTTTGTTTTACTTTTAGCAAATGCGATTCGAGGTTGTTTGTTGGTTTCTCTAGGTTCTATTGTTTTACAGAGGGAAGAGGCAATCGAAAACTCGTGAAACGTATGTATAATAACAGAGTTTGACATTATTGCGAGGCATATTATGAGTTATCAGTTTGAATTATTAAGTGCATAATAATAATAATCAAATATAACAATAATTAGGAAATATTTGTTTGTTTCACTTTAAATTTGTTTAAGTTTAGCTCAATAATTGTTTTTCATTTTTATTTAAACAGCTTGTCATGGGTGGCCGCAGGAATTTTTGCAGGAGGGAGCAAACCGTATAAAAAGACTATATCGTTGTAAAATGAAAAGAAAAGAAAATGCGCCGCAGGCTGTTATTGTTACCAGCCGTCAACTCACTCATGGTTGTTAATGTAGAGTACCTACATCACATGGGATATTTTGTGCAGTTTAATTGAATCTTAGTAATAGTACGGCGAGATAGCATAGTGGTAGAGTGATTTTCTCATGTCGAATCAGATTACAGAGGTCGTGGGTTCGAATCCATCCGGACCAGGTGTGAAATTTTCATGGCTTGATTTCGATCGATTCGGAATCGGTATCTAGTCTCGTCATAATTTCAAGTTGGGATACAATTAGGTTGGCAACTATAAAGCTATCGAACATTGGCAGTGGTGGTCACAGTGCGGTATCCGCCCCCCCCCCCCCCCCTGAAAAATAGGAACAGGAATTACGAACGAAGTATATTTTTGACGTCTGCAAATGCCATTATAGTAGCAATATCCTCGTCTTAAATTAAATACGGTTGTAGAAATATACGTACACACACGAACTTTTTTAAAACGGCTTCCCCTCTTCAAAGTGAAATATCTTTCATTCCAAATCATGGTAAATAATATGAAGTTAATTATATTTTTTATTGATGGTTATCGTGTGCCTTGACACATTATACTGTGCGTTCATAGTTCAGTTACTTGCCTGGAGGGGGACCCACTGAACTTTAGCCGCTAACAAGGGCTTGCGCGAGAGGGTTAGATGGAAGAATTGTAACTGAATCTCGCCCATTGTTCTAAATAGTACCATATACAGAAAAATTAATAAAATACTTATTGTAAAACCTTAAATTTATTTGGTTCTAATCTATTTGCAATTATTTAAGTTATCGTTGACGAAAAAAATGTAACATACGGCCTAACGAACAGACATATAGACGCACACACAGACATCATCTCGAAAATACTTAATTCGTATTCTAGAGAGCCTAAAACGTGCTTATTCACCAAAAACTCACACTCAAAAATTTTGACCCGTCACAATATCTCTCACTTATAGAATATCATATTTCTCAAATTGCCAACATTATGTTGTAATAAACAACGATAAATCAGAACTTGTAGCATTATGATTGGAGTTTTACAAGGGCCAATCCCTGGATCCATACTATTCATAAATCTATATAAATGATATTTCATAAAATGCTATAAATAATCATTTAGATATTTTCGCAGACCTTACCACAGCACCAAATTCTGCTCTTCAACTAGAAGCCACCGTCGCTTACGCTGAACAAGCGAAACAAGAATTATTTAAAAGATTCAGTGCTAATAAATTGTGCATGTATTCAGCATATGATATTTGCAACACGTGATACTTCTAAATTTAATAATCCAGTTAGTATTAAACTACTAGGTATAATTATTATTGTTGATACTAATTTTATATGGATGGAACATTGTGATTACATTGCCAAAAAGTTATCATCAAACACCTATTTACATAAAAATCTGTATGGCACAGTATCAAGCGTGACGCTAAAACTGCTTACCATATTGTATTTGAAAGTATTGTGCCTTATGGCATCTTGGTATGGGGCCACTCTGCTGCCGCCCATAGAATATTTAGTCTGCAGAGACGTTGCGTTAGTGTTATCTCAAACAGCTCTTACCGTGCCGAAACAAAAGCCTTATTTGTAACTCAGAGAATACTTACCTTTCCCAGTATGTACATATTCCACTGCTTACTATACATTAAAAAATATCCCCAAGATTATTCATGTAAAATAACGTTCATTCTTATAATACTAGAAATAATGCTATCATTTATCACCCTTTTCTACGGCTAAGTAAATCTAAATTTAGTATCAACTACCAACTAGTATTCAATTAAAATTTATAACAGTTTACCTCAAAAATATAAAACTCGAAGTATCACCGAATTTAAACAAACTATAAAGAATATTCTACTACAGTACCTACCTTTTACAACTGCTGAATTTATATTAGAAATTAATGAACTATAATTAGAACAATTATCTTTGCATTATTTAATGTTTCTTAGTTTTAATTTACCTGTTGTATTGATTCTTTTGCTCGACCTATGTAAACATATTTGTATGTATTCAAATCAATAAATATTATAAGGCGAGAGGTAAAAATAGATAAATCCGAACCACATTCGATCACGTTTCGTACTTAGCTATCCGCATCATATAACATAACATTTTGGTAACACAATATTTCCTGGTTATTTTAAATTTCCGATCAATCAATGAACTACTATGGGTTGTATTTTCAGTGAACTAAAATAAACCCCGGGTTTAATTAACTATTTTGTGTATTTGTTTAGCACGTTCACAAGGCGTTGTGCCATTCAAACAGATTTAGCCACCAATAGAAGCGCACTATTTACTAGCTCAGTTTACACAGAAAACACACAAATGTGCAGCGTTTTAGTGTGGATGTGATTTAACTCTTGATTTCAACACAACATAACCTAAATACGATTAACGTTTGACGCTTGCAGCCAAATCATCAAAAGCGGAGGAGGTTTCGTACCAACCCGTTTTGTACCGTTATGATTTTGTTCACTTTGAGGGGACCGTCTATTTTATCTTTACCGCCTCAATGTGATTGCGTACTGAACTAACCATGCTCAGCATCCTAACCTTAAAATGTGAAAAAGTTATAGTTTAAGGAAGCGTTTAAAATTGGTATAGTCTTAACACGAAGTCTGTAATGGTAATGTTTGTAACCCGATAATTGTGAAAATCTTATTATAGGTCATAATATGATTAAAAAAAAATGCTTTTTTACCTCTCGCCTCATATTCTATAAGAGAGGTATTGTAATGGGTCAAAATTTTCGAGTATGAGTTTTTGGTGGATAAGCACGTTTCAAGGTCTCTACAATACGAATTTACTATTTTCACGATGATGTCTGTGTGTGTGTATGTGTGTGTGTGTGTGTGTGTGCGTGTGTGTGTTTGTATGAATGTATGGACTGACGATTTTTCGTCCACGATAACTGAAAAAGTATCAAACCTTTAATAACCAAATTTCATATTTAAGGTTTTAATAAGTATCTTAACACCGGATAACATTTTGGAAGAAATCCGCAAACCGGAAGTAGTACTTTTTGAAGCTTAATTAAGTTTTCTTTAAATATATTGGTACATTATTTATTTATGACAATTTCTGCAATTAAAAATAAAAGAAAATATAATTATCTATGGGTACAGTTAATTATAAATACAATTTGCTGAATCTGGTAGTATTTAACAATAAAATAAAGTACAATTAATATTCTATCTTGTTGTCTATGATATGAAATTTGTTTCTACATAAAATTTGAATGATTATGACAGTGACAGTACAGTTGACATCTTTTGCTTGCATCTTGGTTTACATTATCGTTTACATCTTACATGAACATAAAACTATTAAAATGTAAGTAAAACTATTTATTAGATTAGTCTCGAGATTAGTAGAATAAGCAGAATTAGGCGAGAGGTCGTGTACTGGCCACAGCAGATTTTTTACGTTTGCATTTATGCCGAATCTAAGTTTCTAGAATTTGTTACCTCTCGCCTCGCCTCATATTCTATAAGAGAGGTATTGTAATGGGTCAAAATTTTCGAGTATGAGTTTTTGGTGGATAAGCACGTTTCAGGGTCTCTACAATACGAATTTACTATTTTCATGATGATGTCTGTGTGTGTGTATGTGTGTGTGTGTGTGTGTTTGTATGAATGTATGGACTGGCGATTTTTCGTCCACGATAACTGAAAAAGTATCAAACCTTTAAAAACCAAATTTCATATTTAAGGTTTTAATAAGTATCTTAACACCGGATAACATTTTGGTAGAAATCCGCAAACCGGAAGTAGTACTTTTTGAAGCTTGATAAAGTTTTCCTTAAATATATTGTTACATTATTTATTTATGACAATTTTTGCAATTAAAAATAAAAGAAAATATAATTATCTATGGGTACAGTTAATTATAAATACAATTTGCTGAATCTGGTAGTATTTAACAATAAAATAAAGTACAATTAATATTGTATCTTGTTGTCCATGATTTGAAATTTGTTTCTACATAAAATTTGAATGATTATGACAGTGACAGTACAGTTGACATCATGAAATCTTTTGCTTACATCTTGGTTTACATTATCGTTTACATCCTACATGAACATGAAACTAATAAAATGTAAGTAAAACTATTTATTAGATTAATCTCGAGATTAATAGAATAAGCAGCATTAGGCGAGAGGTCGTGTACTGGCCACAGCAGATTTTTTTCTGTAGCTACTAGTGCCATGTCAACGACACTTTAAAACTTTTACTTTACATGGCTCATTTTGCACATGCTTTATGCATAAATTTCTGATAAACCTATAATTAAAATTATGTTACACAATGAAAATATGTACATTCCTAATTGCCTTATTCTAAAAATTATATCTGTAATAATAGTTCATTTTGCATAAAATTCGTTGCAATTTGATGAATTTTGCTCCCTCTTCTTTCACTTCTACTGCAAATTATATTTATTTTCAGGTATTTGTATTTACCATAAGGCAATCTAGAAACTCTAATGATTCTATTTTATTTCTGCTTTACAGCAAATTTTTAAAAATATAGATAAACTCTAAATTTGTCATAATGACAGTACACAAAATACTTAATTTTAATTAAAATGAAGTATAGTGTTATAGTTTTATCTGATTTTATATATACCTAACTTGGATCATTATTAGTTTTCATTGTCTGACTTACCTATATCTACCTCTGCCAGTTATGACTTTCCGAGTGACTTTCATAACATTAACATAAAAGCGTTTGCAAACGTCATAACAAGGAGCAAGCAAATACAAATACCTGATATCCCTTGCACTTTGCTGAATCGCGAAAGCTGTGAACTGTTTACTTCCCTTTCACCCTGTCTCTGTAAGCTTGCTAATGCCACTGGCGTAGGTACGAATTATTTATGAGACGATTCTTTTCAATTTTAAATGCATTATTTTATTAATAATAAATAAACATCATTGGTAGTCTGCACTTGTTAAGCAATAGTAATTTTAAGAAAATATTTATATATTTTTTGTCTGTATAAATCTACCATTTGTACGTTCATTATAGCCCAGTCATTTTAGGTTGTACCTTGCACTAAATAGTGTGAAGCTGAAAATTTGCACACTTACTAAAAGTCCTAGATGCTTAGTCATCCGCGTCCCTTATTTTAGGGGTATTTTTGGGGGTTGCGTACGTATGAAATTGTAGAGAAAAATTCTGTATAAAAAGATTCTTATCAATTTTCATGTAAGTGTTACAGTTTTTAAAAAAATATTAAAATCATATTTTGAAATTATGTATTTATGTTAATAAAGTAGGTATGTATATTGCTTCATCACGTAAAATTAGACATCATTTTATAACGAATCGACATCTGGCTAGCAGCTTCGATTTCTAGAACAATATTTTATTAGGAACGATTATTTTTAAAAAATTTGGAGCTCCAATTAAGACATAGGTTTCAAGTTTGCAAATGCCTGCGCTAATTCTAACTATACCAACTTACTATAACTACTAATTTCGTATTGTGAATGAGGCTTTACTGCGCTATTGAAAAATTTCCTAAATTGCGCACCACGCTTACGACTATGTTTCACAATGTTCTTGAGCGTCTCAATCGGTTAGTTTGCTATCAAATGTTGTGTAGTTACAGCATCATCTTAACTCCAGCTCCAGCAGGTGTAAAGCCAATTCCGCAAGTCCCACGTGGGACCGGCACTAAGCGAACTTTGCTTCTTCCTGTTGCATCGCTTCGGCTTCATCTGTTCTGTGGAGAATAACAGCACTCTAGACGCACGGCTCGGGAATCGAGGATTTCAGATATTGGAAGAATCAAGCTAGATTCACTCCTACCCAATTATAAGTATAAGTGCTAAATTAAGGAGGTTGGTGACCATAATTAAAATGATGATGAGAGGCTGAAATTAATACAGTGCCTTTATTATACTGTTGAGATTCTAAAAAAATGTTTTTAAATTTTCGTCTATCCGGTTTTTGAGTATTTGAATGTTGAAATTACGCTTCTTTTACATGGGCTCTTATGGAAATTCACTAAATCTTTTTTTGCATGCTTTAAACTGTATGATAAAATGATGAAAAATTCACAGAAATTGTATTAATATTTCCTATAAACCTTTAAAAATAAGTTCGTGACGATTTTGTGTACTTTTTCTAAACTATTTATTTAAAAAATATGTAAGCATGCCAAACATTTTTTGATTAGTGAATTTGTAATTATTCTAAAAATATGATATCAGCCAATGCGCGTTGAGCAACTTTTGTTTTAAATTATCAAAAATATTTTTATTTTATTACGCCACTGTATGGGTCCCTAACCTCCTTAAGCGGCTCGTCTACGTTTTTACCGAATTCCTAGAATAATCTCGATTTTACTTTTTTTTCCATTCCACTTTTTTCCTCACTACTAGCGCTTCCTGAAACCAGCCCAAAACTCGTACTTTGTCGCATCCTAGCAATGCAATATCATTTTGAAGTTGAAAAATACTGTAAAAGTGTTTTCGTTGCGAGTAAACTGTCAGATTATTATTGAATTCAGGATAATGTTTTTATAAACATTTAATAGAGAAAGAATGGATCTACAGATGTGCCTTTTTGAAATAAAATTTTACCATTCTTGTACTGGCCACAAAACCCTCGCTACGTTAGTACATTTTATGCTGGATTTTATAATAGTAGACGGGCCTCTTAACCAATCAGTGCTTCCTCAAAACTACAATTTCAATTAGTATAAATGCGAACGTTGAGCGCTGGTTGATTAAATTAGCCACTTAAACTTATATTTGAGTAGGTCTGAATCTAGCTTTAGGCTTGGTTAGTTGGATTATAGTGGATGTAACCGGTTACTTGTTCTGTATTTTATCAAGTTGAACTATGGGCGTTTCCACACAGTGAGTTTATTTTAATGTAAAACATGGGATTCATCATATCCATGGTTACGAATTTACCAGCAATGTATTAGAGCGTACTTTTTAAAGTGAAACATAGGGAATCAATTTAACTGTATTATTCTGGAACAATATAAGATATTTGGGCAGCTGCAATAGTTCCAAGGGACGATTTCAACATGAACTTTTAATTATTCAAATTATAAATCGCATTTCCAGGTAGCAGTGTGACACCAATTAACAAATTCAAATTGATTCTCTATGTTTCATTTTAAAAAGAACGCTCTAATACATTGCTGTCAAATTCGTAACCATGGATATGATTAATCCCATGTTTCACGCTAAAATAAACTCACGTATATGTTACGGTGTATAATGACACCTTGAATGACACGGAGCCGTAACAGTGACATCTTTTGTTCAACTTTATAGAATACAGAATAAGAAATCGGTTACACCCACTATAAACCAGTCTTAAATTTAGCAGATTTTATTTGTACCACGGCAACCGACAATTGAGCGACATTGACTGCCAGTGCCGGTTTCTGTAAACCAAAAGAATAAAATGCTTAAGGATATTCACTTTTCATATCAAAAATACAGATAATAGAATGAAAATTGAGAATATCGTTCTTTATGATGAAAAAATTAACTAATTTATTCAGATTTTTTACCGCTTAGATATCTACTATAATAGAGAAAATAAATTTAAAAAATCGAGTTTAAGGCATAGGATTAAATGGAACATCGCATAAATTACTCATAAAGTTATCAAAAAATACAAAGAAAAATTTGAAAATTTGTACATAGTAACTTCAAAACCTTATCTATGTCATATGATTTTTTAAATCGAGCTTTACCGTGTTGATGAAGAGTATTTAGCTACATATAACACTGAACTCGGTGACAGTAAAAACGTCATGATGTATAAACGTGGCAACGGTGGTTGATGGTATCAACATTAAATAAGTCAACTGTTCTAATTAAATATTATTTTATTAACTAATTATTTTTATAATTAAATTGAATAAATAAATAATGTTTCGAATAGGGAAAAATGTTGTCACCCTGCGGTATATTACATTATGAATATGATCATAGAGCTCTTCCCCTTACCACGCACCAACCCGAGTTAATATCCTTAAGGTGGAAAATCACTGTACATTTTCGTCATAAGAAGAAACAACGATTAATCTTTTACAATATTTCATGTTAAATCGTAAACATATACAAATTTCAGCAAATAATTTTTGAACCTTTCGATCGCTCACTATATTGCAATTTTAGCTCATGATTGTATGAATTTGATACATTAAATAAATAATGAAAACAGCACTACAAAAGACAGATTTATTTCGATTCCCAGTATCAGTTAAATTGTGATAAGAATTGGACTACGGCACGTATTTTTCACATGTATTATCCTTTTCGTATCATCTCTTCTATTCTTTCTATTTGGGATCATTCACACTCGCAACAAACCATTGAATGCTCATCAACTATTTCACCTGTATAGGTACATATACTTTTTACGAGTCTTTCATACGACATTTGTTCCAAATATTCCTAAACCACAGAATTGAAAATAATGATAGCCCTGGTATACTATCTTGTGGTATTCCGAAATCATTTTTCAGTTTTATATGGTAGCTTTATATTATTCATATGTGTACGTCTTTACGGTCCAAGTACAACCTCGAGTACAACACTTTATTGGATTAGTACCATAAAATTGTAAAACTGAACTAATGTCAATATATAAGTCAAATTCAAATAATATGTTATAATATAATTTTTAATTGATTGATTCTTATTTGATAAAACATTAAACCGAAACTGGAACAAACCACTTTTCTGAAAACCAGTTACTCGATATTAATGCGGTTCGAGGTTCGAGTCCCTGGCGTAAAGAAATATATATATATATATATATATATATATATATATATATATATATATATATATATATACAGGGTGTTCATTTTAAGTGGCGCACCATTGCTAACTCGAGAACTATAAGAGCTACGAAGTTGGTTAAATTAGCAAACAATTTCTATTTTATATGACTACTTTAATGAACGAAAGAAAATTTTTTTTAGACCAGTGGTTCTCAAACTACGGGGTGCAACTTTCTTATTTCAAATGAGGACTTATTTTTTTTATTTGCCTATTCTATTCAGTATTTTTTTCTGAATTCAACGAGATATTAGTTTTATAATCTTGCATAATAAAAACATTTGAAAAACGCTATTGAAAATTATGATAATTTAATTAAAATCTGATTGTTAGTTAGTGTTATGGAAGAAAACAATTGAATATTTTGTTTCATATTAATTGTTAGTGAAAAAGATTGTAGTATACTACACTGATCAGACCAAATAAGGTCGAAACACGTGTCCGTAGTTACCTGCGCCTTGTACCCTACTGAGTACTTAGCACCTTGAACTCATACACTCAGTAGCGGTCCTGATCTCTTAATTAAAATCAAAGAATCTTTTTCATTATCAAATAACAATTAATATGAGACAAATATTCAATTGTTTTCTTCCATAGCACTCTTGTAACACTCAGATTTTAATTAAATTATCATAATTTTCAATAGCGTTTTTCTCTTTTTTGAAAGTAATGAAAGTAATATCTCGTTGAATTCAGAAAAAAATACTGAATCGAATAAGCGAATAAAAAAATAGGTCCCCATTTGAAATAAGAAAGTTGCACCCCGTAGTTTGAGAACCACTGGTCTAAAAAAATTTTTCTTTCGTTCATTAAAGTAGTCATATAAAATAGAAATTGTTTGCTAATTTAACCAACTTCGTACCTCTTATACTTCTCGAGATAGCAATGGTGCGCCACTTAAAATGAACACCCTGTATATATATATATATATATATATATATATATATATATATATATATATATATATATATATATATATATATATATATATATATATATATATATATATATATAATTATTAAACAAACGCAGAAAAAAGCACTTTGAGATTTAAATATTTTAAATATATTAACAAATTTAACGAGAAAATCAACTCCGGCCAGTCGAACAAAAACAAACGACAAAAGTGTTACGCCTTGATAAGCTAAAAGTTCCAGTATAATTTGCCTATACACTGCAACAGCCAGCACTTTACTCAAGTTGTTAGCTTCTCATGTACAAGTGGTGGGGGAAGTACAACATCACCATCAACCTCGACCGTCTTCTTGGGTCTGTCGGGAAGTCGTGGTCGTGGGTAGGGTTAGTGACCCCACACTCGACTGTTTGATTCCAGAATCCAGATCCGTTAACTAAACGACAATAGCTATATATGTAAGTGATAGATGCAGTCGAAGAAGAAAGTTATGTTGAAATGGATTTAGTTTAGATAATATTTATACAAAAATTTTAAACGATCGTCATTATTTCTTAAGAATAATATAATTTGATTTGTCAAAGATCTTTCAAGCTTGCACACCACTTTGCGTGGCGCTGCGTGACATTACGATGTAGAGTAGCCAGTAGCCCAGTCAATCTAGATTTAACCTGGAAATGGAAGATAGAATTCTAATTTTTTGCACAGATGTTCCTTATAACGTAGTATAATTCTCCTAGAAAGTCCCAACGTTACCGACGATTGCTTCCCTCGGGAGAGGGCAAAAGGTCTTAAGGGATGGCAAATCATATATGCAGACTTAAACTCGTATAACTTTCGATCGGAATGACGTAGACAAGTCAATGATAGCTCAAAATGTTGAGAATAATGTGCACTATACACGTAGACACTCAAAGTTAAATATTATGCCATAATAACCGGTCTAACAACTCCAGACACACACAAGTGGTTAACGCACAAAATAATTTACGCATTTCAATTATATATTCTTATTATGATTAAATAACATGGTTTTACATTATTTTGTATAGAATAGATACAGAGAGAACACTGTTGCTTTCAGAGGTGACTTGTTTAGTACCAGGAATAATAATAAAATTGAAAAGAAAAATTATATAAGTGTACAATTTTACCGATTATGTACTGAGGTAGCCCAGT
Organism: Agonum fuliginosum; assembly: GCA_947534325.1. NCBI lineage: Eukaryota > Metazoa > Arthropoda > Insecta > Coleoptera > Carabidae > Agonum > Agonum fuliginosum. The sequence goes on along the minus strand of OX384030.1, from coordinate 43,709,242 downwards.
CAAATGGTAGAAAATAGGGCAAAGTTTTGGGATTGTTTCGAAATTATTAAATTCTTCGAACATTTCTGTATGATAGATTACTATTAAAAAAATTTGATGGCCAAATTTATGATTTTCTACGAGAGAAAATTGAAAAATATCTTTGTTTTTTAATATTTTTTGTGTTTAATGACCAGTAACTTCTAAACTAATTTAATTTTTGACTTCCGGTTTCTTTTATCAAATTTTGAGAACGATTCTTTATAAGTTAGATTATTTTAAAATTTTGTTGAGGGTCTTTGTTAAGCCAAAAAATAAAGTTTTTCTTCAAGAGAAAATTGAGAAATTTTAATTTTTAAAAGTTTTTTTGTGTTTAATGACCTGTAGTTTCTGAACGAATAAAAAATTTGACATCCGGTTTCTTTTATTAAATTCTCCGAACAATTCTCTGTAAGATAGATTATTTTATTTTTATCTTCAAGGCCTGAGTGAAGCCCAAATTTTAAGATTTTCTTCGCGAGAAAATTGACAAATTTTAGTTTTTAAATTTATTTTGTGTTTAATGACCTGTAGTAACTGAACGAATAAAAATGTTGACATCCGGTTTCTTTTGTCAAATTCTCTGAGCAATTCTCTATAAGATAGATTAATTTATTTTTATCTTAAATGTCTTAGTGAAGCCAAAATTTAAAGATTTTCGTCGCGGGAAATTGAGAAATTTTAGTTTTTAAAATTTATTTTGTGTTTAATGACCTGTAGTTTCTGAACGAATAAAAATTTTGATATCCGGTTTCTTTTACTAAATTCTCTGAGCAATTCTGATAAGATAGATTATTTTATTTTTATCTTAAAAGCCTGAGTGAAGCCAAAATTTGAAGAATTTCGCCGCGTAAAAATTGAGAAATTTTAGTTTTTTAAATTTTTTTGTGTTTAATGACCTGTAATGTCAAAACGAATACAAATTTTGACATCCGGTTTAATAATCTATCGTATAGAGAATTGTTCAGAGAATTTAGTAAAAAACACCGGATATCAAAATTTTTATTCGTTCAAAAACTTCAGGTCATTAAACACAAAATAAATTTTACAAACTAAAATTTCTCAATTTTCCCGCGACGAAAATCTTAAAATTTTGGCTTCACTAAGGCATTTACGATAAAAATAAGTTAATGTATCTTACAGAGAATTGTTCAGATATTTTAATAAAAGAAACCGGATGTCAAAATTTGTATTCGTTCAGAAATTACAGGTCATTAAACACAAAAAAAAATTTAGAACTAAAATTTCTCAATTTTCCCGCGGCAAAAATCTTAAAATTTTAGCTTCACTCAGGCCTTTAAGATAAAAATAAAATAATCTATCTTATAGAGAATTGTTCAGAGAATTTGATAAAAGAAACCGGATGTCAAAATTTTTATTCGTTCAGAAACTACAGGTCATTAAACACAAAATAAATTTTAAAAACTAAAATTTCTCAATTTTCTCTCGACAAACATCTTAAAATTTTGTCCTAACTAAGGCCTTTTAATAATAATTTAATAAAAGAAACCGGATGTCAAATTTTTTATTCGTTCAGAAACTACGAGTCATTAAACACAAAAAAAGTTTTAAAAACTAAAATTTCTCAATTTTCTCTTGAAGAAAATCTTTATTTTTTGGCTTAACAAAGACCCTCAACTATATTTTGAAATAATCTAACTTATAGAGAATCGTTCTCAAAATTTGATATAAGAAACCGGAAGTCAAAAATTTAATTAGTTTAGAAGTTACTGGTCATTAAACACAAAAAATATCAAAAAACTAAGATTTTTTCAATTTTCTCTCGTAAAAAATCGTAAATTTGGCCCTCAAAATTTTTTAAAAGTAATCCTGTCTTATACAGAAATGTTCGAAGAATTTAATAATAAAAATTTCAAAACAATCCCAAAACTTTTCCTTATTTTCTACCATTTGACTGGGTTACCTCTGTACATAATGGGGGTTTTCACGATTTTTTGGTTTTTTTATATGTTAATCTATACATTAAAATATTAGACCCGTATTTTTTCTTTTTGCTAAAAAGTTGCTAATAAGCCAGAAAAAAAATCATAAAGTTTAAAAAAATAGGTGCCGCGAAAATCGATGCCGCGTGTAACAGTGTGACGTCACCAACATCTAGAACATACGTTCAACGCGCTAACTAGGACCGATACGTAGGTCGTACCTTACACAGTCAACATCTTGTCAACAGTCAACTTGAACAGAAAAACATAACCAAACTGTTTCATGCCGTTTTATGAAACAACGTGAGGATTAATCATTTTTAAATACTTGTTTAATTCTGTTTGCCACGTGTTTGGTAATTAAATCATATTTTTAAAGATAGTGAAGTGATTGTGCACGGTAGGTAATATTTAAAATAAGTGAAGAGATTTAAGAAATTATTAAATGTTAATTTGCCTTTTTCAGATATGGACGATTACCTAATCTTTTTATTTATTTGCTACTGCCTCTACACTTCAGCTAATAATTATCATTATCATCAATATAGCTTCGCAACTGTAGAGAAAAAACTACACTTTAATCCGATCACCGTCAGTTAGTGCGAGAAAAGAGGTTGAACGAGTTGAAGACTTTGAAATGCTCGCACCAACGCACCACATGCTTTTATAAATATTTACACAGTTAAATGGTTAGATTCCATAACTACTATTGGCTGTGCAGTAATAAATATGCAGGGATTATTAATTAAATCATAGTTTTAATTTAAATTTTGTATTATGTTGATACAAGTTAATAATTCATAGATTATTTAGTTATAGTAATATCACTGTAATGTTTTTTTATTTATGCTTTTTATAATACTTTCCTTTTTAATTTATTTAGCTATTGTATTAAATTTAATGTTAAAATAGAAAATAATAATTTTGTTTCTACCACACCACACATTTTTATTTTTATATTTTATGAAGAAAATACAAAGAAAGAGAATAACAAAATACATAATCCAATACAAACGAAATAAACATATTCACAAAAATTATAAAATAATTTCATATTGTAAATTAATTTTGGAAATACTGCCACTTCCCATAATTTGCAAGCCCTTCCATCAGCTGCTGACAAAGATCTTTATCAACTTCAACAATTCTACCTTTTCTGTTTTCTTCAAAGTTCAAAGAAGCAACGCAAAAAAGCCCATTCTCTAAATATTGTTTCATCAATAAACTTTGACTACTAATATCCTTTCCCAGAGCCACTATTTGGTTAAAATATGCATCATTTCTTGGCGATAGTGGTTCACTTATTGAACATTTCTTTTAGTGACATCGATTTAATTTGTTTAACTTTTGATAATGACGATGCACGCCAATAGCATTCTACTGCTGTTAAAGCTGACTCCAAGATTCTACGGTACACCCAGAATAATACAGCTATGCTGTTTACAACAACCTTTAAAAGACAACATTTAAATATTGGAACACATAAACAATATTATATAAATACCAACCAAGACTGGCTGCACATCCAACGCATTAACATGGAATAATATTTTCCTCATCTTCATTTATTCTAACTATTACTTTATATGCTTTATCACGGATACGATGCTCTGGTGACTGCTGTCGCTGTCACTTTTGCTTTGACTGGCTTTAACAGTGCATATTTTATCTTTTCTCTGCCCTGCACGAAACCTATAGCTTCATCTCCAGCTGCCCTAAAAATTTTGTTTTATATATAAGTATATTCACATTTCACAATTACAAACCTTTGAGATTTTACATTTCTTATTTCAGCACTAACAAAATTAGGATTGTCTTGATAAAACAGGTGTAACAGATGTATCCAAGCATGGTAAATTTCTGCTATCTACTTTCAAAAATTGGGGATCCATATTCTGAAGAAAGTAAACAATGTTATTATAAATATAAAGATCAACTTGTTATTTAACTTACTTTTTACTTCGATTTCGATTAAAACCAACACAAAAATTCTTCAATAACCTGTAAGTAATCGTGTTTGAACCTAACCAAACTCGACAACAACTGTCAAAAATCGAAAAATCAACAGATGATCCGTCGTCCAAACGACAAAAAACGAACTTACACGAACCAACTCCTGGTTTGATATCAATGTTGGCTACGTCACACATGGCGCATTTCAATGAACGATTCAAAAGACTTACATTTTCATTTCGATAAAAAGGGAATAAATCTATCAAAATTAACAACTATTATCACTTTCCTATAACTTATACATGCTGAAAATTGATATCCAATAAGTATTTCTTTAAAAGCCGTAGGCCTGAAAACCCCCATTGGTAAAATTGTACACTTATACTTATACTTTTTCTTTTCAGTTTTATTATTATTCCCGGTACTATACACGTCACTCTCTGTATCTATTCTATACAAAATAATGTAGAACCATGTTATTTAATCATAATAAGAATATATACTGGCGGAAAAAAAAAATGAAACACTTTGAAATTCGTGTAATTTCGACCATTTTCAAACCGCTATAACTCGGCGTATTTTCAATCGATTTCGATGAATCTTTGTGGACGAAAAACTTTGAAGTGTCTACTTTAAAGCAGGGTTGGCACGTTTAAAACATTTCGTTTTAAACAAATGTTTAAAACTTGTTTAAAACAAAGCAAGTTTTTAAAGCACGTTTTAAACATGTTTAAAACATGTTCACATGCGTCACTAAAATCAACGCCCGGTCGCCATTTTCACTCCAAGGTTACCATAGTAGTGACGCAAAAAGTTGCGGTACTATTGTTATATGGACTTTTTTTCAGGACAGACTTAATTTACTTATCGAAAATTGCTTGGCTTGCTTACATTTTTTAATAACTTGCAAATGGTTTAAAAAATGTACCTACGAGTACATAAAATCCGTACTTATTCTTAAGGGTTTATAATGAAATAGGAATTATGAATACAAGTTCTATGAATTTATCAACATTTTATCATAAAAGCAAAGTTTTCAGTGAATTGCCATAAGAGTCCATGTAACACGAGCGTAATTTCAACTTTCAATTACTCGAAAACTATAGACGAAAAATTGTAATTTTTTTTAGAATAGGTATCGTTAATATCTATTAGATAAGTATAAATTTCAGCCCCTTATTATATTTTTAATTATGATCGCCAACCTCCTTAAATCCAGTCAGGTACACATTTCAGAAATTGCACAGAATTCCTCTTGTAGTAGTGTAGGTACTCTATACTAACAACCATGAATATCCGTGATGAGTTGTAGTAGTTGTAGAGTGCTAGGAAGTACACAAGTACACACAGGTTCAAAAATAAATCTACTGATACTATAGGATATACGTAATATAATCATTCTGTTATATCCGCTTATATCCTGTATTTAAAATCTTTTAACGAGTGCCTTCAGCAAATAGTTACTATTACTTATATTATTATACTGATTTTATTCTTTTCCAAACATGTTGTTCCTTAATTGTTTTCGATTATGCTCTCTTACTATCATCCTTCATCAAGAAAACTAATATATCAAATGCAAGTAAGAGTAAATATGCAAATGATTGATTTCCGCAATGTAAAAGTTGTTAAGAGTTTAAAGATCTGTACGAAAGTAAAAATAGAACCAACCTACACGCCATGCCACATCGCATTAATGAAACGTTAAACAACTACAGTTCATTTTCATTTTGTACAAAACAGGTTCTTCGTTCTTGAAATCGAAATCAAGTTTTTTTGCAATTCCATTCGATTTTTAATAAATGGAATGCAGTTTCCCATACCGTATTGGTAACTTTTTAAAAAGTGAATAAGAATTTTTAAAAAGGGAATTAGAAGAATGTTTTGAATTTTAAAATTATTGTAAACTAGATAGTCTTTGAAAAACATGATAAAACTTCGTGCTAGCTATGTAGGTAATATGATGACAACAAACAATAATAACATTACAAAGTTACACTTAACTCTTTGTTGCAAGAATATGCACATTATTCCCCTAGGAATAAATTGTGACGTTTCTATGCCTAATTAGATGTCATATAAATCTATTCTTGGTCGCGAAAAATAGTATATTATTCAATGACAGTTTAACGATGGTTATTACTCAAGAGAATGAAAGGTTAATATACGATCGAGACGAAGGCGAGTGTAGTAATCATTTAAGTGAGTCCTTAATTGTCATTTTAAACTCGAGTAGAATATACTTTACTTTATCCACGCCTGTACTAAATGCATTTATTCATTTTTTAAGATAAAACATTTATTTATGTAGCTTAATAATTACACAGATATTATTCAGTATCTAATAAATTGGTTTTTAAATAATATTTGTCTTTAGATAAAACTTGTTTAAATACAACTCATCTTTTAATAGAAATCGTCTTTACATAAAACTTGACTATAGATAGAACACGTCTTTAGAATAAACTCGTCTTATGATTTAACTTGTCTCTAATTTAAACTTGTTTTTAAGTTAAATTCGTCTTTAGATTAAACTCGTCTTTAGATAAAACATTCGTCTTTAGGATAAACTCGTCTTTAGATAGATCTAAGTTTTCCATCCAAAGCTTGTATGGATATCCCATCCAAAGCCTGTGGGAGTATTCCCATCCAAAGCCTATAGAGATGTCCCATCCAAAGCCTGTGGAGGTGATCCATCAAAAGCATGTGGAGATGTTCCTTCTAAAGCCTCCCACACACACATACAAACACATAGACAAACATAAACACAAACACATACACACATAAACACAAACACACCAACACACGCACACACAAACATACGCACACACCAACACAAACTCAAACACACACCAACACAAACACAAACTCAAACACATACACACAAACACATACACACAAACACATACACTCAAACACATACACACAAACATATACACACCAATACACGCACACACAAACATACGCACACACCAACACAAACTCAAACACATACACACAAACACATACACACAAACACGTACACACAAACACGTACACACAAACACATACACACAAACACATACACACAAACACGTACACACAAACACGTACACACAAACACATACACACAAACACATACACACAAATATACGCACACACCAACACAAACACAAACTTAAACACCATCACATACACACAAACACATACACACAAACACATACACACTAACACATACACACAAACACATACACACAAACACGTACACACAAACACGTACACACAAACACGTACACACAAACACGTACACACAAACACATACACACAAACACATACACACTAACACATACAGACAAACACACGCACACACAAACATACGCACACACAAACATACGCACACACCAACACATACACACAAACATATACAGACAAACACACGCACACACAAACATACGCACACACCAACACAAATACATACACACAAACACATACACACAAACACATACACACAAACACATATACACAAACACATACGCACAAACACATCCACACAAACACATACAGACAAACACACGCACACACCAACATACGCACACACCAACACAAACACATACACACAAACACATACACACAAACACGTACCTACACACAAACACGTACACACAAACACGTACACACAAACACGTACACACAAACACATACACACAAACACGTACCTACACACAAACACATACACACAAACACATATACACAAACACATATACACAAACACATACGCACAAACACGTACCTACACACAAACACATACACACAAACACATATACACAAACACATACGCACAAACACATACACACAAACACATACAGACAAACACACGCACACACAAACATACGCACACACCAACACAAACACACACACAAACACATACACACAAACACATACACACAAACACATACACACAAACACATACACACAAACACATACACACAAACACATACACACAAACACGTACACACAAACACGTACACACAAACACGTACACACAAACACATACACACAAACACGTACCTACACACAAACACATACACACAAACACATATACACAAACACATATACACAAACACATACGCACAAACACGTACCTACACACAAACACATACACACAAACACATATACACAAACACATACGCACAAACACATACACACAAACACATACAGACAAACACACGCACACACAAACATACGCACACACCAACACAAACACACACACAAACACATACACACAAACACATACACACAAACACATACACACAAACACATACACACACAGACATACACACAAACACATACACACAAACACGTACACACAAACACACGCACACACAAACATACGCACACACCAACACAAATACATACACACAAACACATACACACAAACACATACAGACAAACACACGCACACACAAACATACGCACACACCAACACAAATACACACACAAACACATACACACAAACACATACACACAAACACATACACACAAACACACACAGACATACACACAAACACATACACACAAACACGTACACACAAACACGTACACACAAACACACGCACACACAAACATACGCACACACCAACACAAACACACACACAAACACACAAACACATACACACAAACACATACACACAAACACATACACACACAGACATACACACAAACACATACACACAAACACGTACACACAAACACGTACACACAAACACATACACACAAACACATACACACAAACAGATACACACCAACGCACGCACACACAAACACACGCACACACCAACACAAACACAAACACATACACACAAACATGTACACACAAATACATACACACATACACACAAACACATACACACAAACACATATACACAAACACATACACACAAACATGTAGGTACACACAAATACATACACACAAACAAATACACACAAACAAATACACACAAACACATACACACAAACACGTACACACAAACACGTACACACAAACACATACACACAAACAAATGCACACAAACACATACACACTAACACATACACACAAACACATACACACAAACACGTACACACAAACACATACACACAAACACATACACACAAACGCACACACCAACACACGCACACACTAATTTTTAACATTAGATTTTAACTGAGATTATTTGCAGGTAACGAAAGGAGTGTAAACCATCTTTATTAAGCCCATTTTACATTGAGCAATATTGCAGATGCAAGTGCAACTTTTGACAAGTTGCTTCAATATTGCATGAGTGTAATACAGAAATTATAAAATTATTATTCTAATATATCTGTTCGTGTTCATATATAATATAATATTAATTAGAATTTGTTTAGATCCTACCGAACTAAACAGGAACATTCTCAGACGACAATACCCAATATCAGTCTACATGTTTAATTTAAAATTATTTTGTAAATTGCTGAAAAAGAAAATTGGTTATTAGCTAAGAATTGCAAGTAACGAAATGAGTTGATATTAATTTATGATCACATTTTGTAAACTTCTTTATTACAGAAATAATAACAATAATACAACAAATTATATAATTAAAAATAAAATGATTTTTTGCTATATTTACATCAAATTAACTACACAGACCATAAAAATTCCTGTTATCGGCTGTAACTATGTAGACTGCGCCATCTCGTGACAGTTACGACAGCTAACGCAAGATGTAGGTTTTTTCCTCAGTATTATTTTTATTATTAAAATAATAGAAAAATAATAATATTAAATAAAAAATTAAACAGTACAATATTTATTTATTATTGATTGATACATTTGGATAAAAGATTTTTTACAGCTAACTTCTTGTGGATAATTATGAACATTATGAAATTTGTTAACCATAAACAGACGATGAAATAATTAGTAGGTAACACTGAGAAAGATATAATTTGCCATTAAAATTGTATTATTTACCTGAAACAAAATAATATTAATATATTTTACGTGTTAATGTACCTTTTAAAATAATACAAAAATGTCAAATCTAAATCCATAACTCGACCACCACCACCATCATCAAAACAGTCAATAAGAAGACTGACGAATGAATATTAATATTATTGGAAACACACTTTTTACACAACATGTCAATATTATGACATTTATATTATTAAGTATGAGATTTAGATATTTTATCATAAATATAGAAAACGCGAAATGATTTGATGGTTTAATTAGGTTACTGAAGAAAAAATAAGAACCCAATATCATTATCTCTGTCAAAAGCCGGCGCTACACAATAATGCTACAAACACCTTCCAACGTTTGTTAATTCGTCGCATCGTGAAGCTGTTTTACAAACAAATAATGTCAAGATCTTCTGAGGGTTTTCTCGTCTGAGATTCAGATCTGTCAGCAAATATATTTGAGCCACCCTGTAGGTATATTATATCTAAAAGCAGGTCAATAAGAGTATAAGAATTACCTAATCTCTGATACAAAATACCTAATAAATTTTATTATCAATACGAAAACCAAGAAAGTGTTGTCAAAAAGTAACAAAAAAATGTTGTCATTCGTCTTGCATTTCACCACCAATGTTTAGATATTCACGACAACAACTTACGTTTCTAAACTATTTTGTACAGATACAAAACACATATTTACAACCTGATCTGATCTTCTTTTTCCGTAATATCTCTGCAAAATAATTATTTCATTATACTATAATATGTTTCATACCTACATACAACTTTTATATATTATGTCATGCGCGTTACGTTTATAAATAATAATATTGTTATTAGATATTATTACTTATAATAATAATAAAGTACAATAATGTATAAATAAGAACTTGTACTAATATAAGTCAATAACCTAAAAAAATATCTGACGTTTAGTAAGAGATCAGTGTTACAGTGTTGCCAACATAGTGGAAAAATATAATCATATATGAAACCCAAAATAATCATATTTAAGACATAATTAACGTATAAATAATAATTATAATAATATAAATATATAAATAAGTTAATTATTTATCAATTATATATAATATAAACATGAAATAATAGAAATTTAAAAAGTAAATTTCTAAAATTATTATACAGTTGGTAACACTGACTGCGTGTTTTTCGGTTGCTAGGTAACAGCAATGACGTGTTTTTCGGTTGCTAGGTAACAGTAATGACGTATGTATGTAATACCAACATAAATTTAGTAATTTTATTAGTAACATAGCTAATTAATATATATTTTAATGAATTATAAAAAACTCCGAAGTAATTGAGAAAAATAAGCTTTAAACGGGGTCTTAGAATTTTTTTCTCTTTAAATTGATATATGTTAGAAAATGTGAGAATCATAGTCCGAAATGTTTGCAAGTATATTATAAATGAATGGATGGTTGTGTAACCAGTATAGTAGGTTAAACTCATTTTTAGGTTATAAGTAAAATAGATTAAACTCATCTTTAAGTTATAAGTAATATAGGTTAAACTCATCTTTAAGTTATAAGTAAAGTAAGTTAAACTCTTCTTTAAGTTATAAGTAAAGTAGGTTATCAGTGTAGTAGGTAATACTCGTAATTGGTTTAATTTGATTGTAGGTTTAATTCATAATCGAATAAATTTAATTTGAAGTTTCAATTATTAAATTAATATACAGTTGGTAACATTGCCTTGGCGTGTTTTTCGGTTGCTGGGCAACCGTTATGACGTATATATGTAATACCAACATAAATTTAGTAATTTTATTATTAATTAATTATAAAAATACTAAAGACACTTAGAGGTAAACATAAGTTTTAAACGGGTTCTTAGAATTCTTTTCTCTTAAAATTGATGTATAATATGTAAACTCATATTAAATAATTTTTGTTTTTAAATAATATTTGTCTTTAGATAAAACTTGTTTAAAAAAAATTAATTTTTAAATAGATATCGTCTTTATATAACTTTATATAGAACACGTCTTTAGAATAAACTCGTCTTATAATTTAACTTGTCTCTAATCTAAATTTGTAGGTATATAAATTAAATTCGTTTTTAAATTAAGTTCGTCTTTATGGTCATGATTATGTTAGCATTTCAATAATATTATTACCTGCTTTCAGGTCCACGACATTAATGTATTTCACCACAAACAAAACTCGTAATTGGCTTAATTTGATTTTAGATTTAATTCATAATCGAATAACTCGTTTTTAGGTTATATTCATCTTTAGATAAAACTCATCATTAAAATAAATTGGTTTCTAAGTAATATTTGTCTTTAGATAAAACTTGTTTAAATACAACTCATCTTTTAATAGAAATCGTCTTTACATAAAACTTGACTATAGATAGAACACGTCTTTAGAATAAACTCGTCTTATAATTTAACTTGTCTCTAATTTAAACTTGAATTATAAATTAAATTCGTTTTTAAGTTAAATTAGTCTTTAGATTAAACTCGTATTTAGATAAAACATTCGTCTATATGATAAACTCGTCTTTAGATAGATCTAAGTTTTCCATCCGAAGCTTGTATGGATATCCCATCCAAAGCCTGTGAGAGTGTCTCCATCCAAAGTCTGTGGAGATATCCCATCCAAAGCCTGTGGCGGTGTTCCATTTTAATACTGTTAACACGCCCCATCCAAAGCCTATAGAGGTGATCCATCCAAAACATGTGGAGATGTTCCTTCTAAAGCCACCCACACACACATACAAACACACAGACAAACATAAACACAAACACATACACATTACACATACACACCAACACACGCACACACAAACATACGCACACACAAACATACGCACACACCAACACAAACTCAAACACATACACACAAACACATACACAAACACATACACTCAAACATATACACACAAACACATACACATACACACAAACACATACACACCAATACACGCACACACAAACATACGCACACAAACATACGCACACACCAACACAAACAAAAACTCAAACACCATCACATACACACAAACACACTAACACATACACAAAAACACAAACACGTACACACAAACACATACACACAAACACATACACACAAACACGTACACACAAACACATACAGACAAACACAAACACATACACACAAACACATACACACTAACACATACACACAAACACATACACAAACACGTACACACAAACAAATGCACACAAACACATACACACAAACACATCAAACACATACACACATACACACAAACACATACACGTACACACAAACACATACACACAATCACATACACACAAACACATACACACCAACACATGCACACACAAAAATACACACACACCAATACAAACACAAACACACCAACACGCGCACACACAAACATACGCACACACCAACACAAACACATACACACAAACACGTACACACAAACACATACACACAAACACATACACACAAACACATACACACAAAAACATACACACACAAACACATACCCAGAAACGCACACACTAATTATTAACATTAGATTTTAACTGAGATTATTTGCAAGTAATGAAAGGAGTGTTATATATTAATTTACGACCTCATTTTGTAAACCATCTTTATTAAGCCCATTTTACATTGAGCAATATTGCAGATGCAAGTGCAAATTTTGACAAGTTGCTTCAATATTGCATGAGTGTAATACAGAAATTATAAAATTATTATTCTAATATATCCGTTCGTGTTCATATATAATATAATATTGATTAGATCCTACCGAACAGGAACATTCTCAGACGAAAATACCCAATATCAGTCTACATGTTTAATTTAAAATTATTTTGTAAATTGCTGAAAAAGAAAATTGGTTATTAGCTAAGAATTGCAAGTAACGAAATGAGTTGATATTAAATTATGACCACATTTTGTAAACTTCTTTATTACAGAAATAATAACAATAATACAACAAATTATATAATTAAAAATAATATGATTTTTAGCTATATTTACATCAAATTTAACCACACAGACCATAAAAATTCCTGTTATCGACTGTATCCATGTAGACTGCGCCATCTCGTGACAGTTACAGTTCCTCAGTATTTACGTTTATAAACATATTTGTACAGATTCAAACACAACATATTAATTTACAAAAAACTATCTGTTCATTATTTATTCATAAAATATCTCTGCAAAAAATTATTTCATTGTATAATATTATAATATGTCCTATATACCTACGAACAACTTTTATTTATATGACATAAAGTAAAGTTTATAAATAATAATATTTTTGTCAGATATTATTATTAATAATAATAAGATATAATAATGTATAAATAAGATATTGTACAACGTACTTTTACCCTATAAATATCTGACGTTTGTGAAATAAACCATCATCATAATATGCTGCCTACTTCAACTTTATTTCTACTGGGACAATGAAATACTGTTCTAACAATACATAACACTAGTATTACATTGTTCATATATTTGTATTAATAAATCCCAACTATAATATCCCATTGAAATTGTATTATTTACCTGAAACAAAATAATATTAATGTATTTTACGTGTTAATGTACCTTTTAAAATATAATACAAATGTCAAACCTAAATCCAGAACTTAACACCACCACCAACAAAACAGTCATAAGAATACTGATGGATGAATATTAATATTATTGAAACACACTTTGTACAGAACATGTCAATATTATTGACATTTATATTATTAAGTATGAGATTTAGATATTTTATCATAAATATAGAAAACGCGAAATGATTTGATGGTTTAATTAGGTTACTGAAGAAAAAATAGCCGGCGCATCGTTAAGCTGTTTTCTGAGAGTTTCCTCGTCTGAGATTCAGATCTGTCAGCAAATATATTTGAGCCACTCTGTACAGTATATCTAAAAGCAAGTCAATAAGAGTATAAGAATTACCTAGTCTCTGATACAAAATACCTAATAAATTTTATTATCAATACGAAAACCAAGAAAGTGTTGTCAAAGAGTAAGAAAAAAATGTTGTCATTCGTCTTGCATTTCACCGCAGCAATGTTTAGATAGACACGACGACAACAACTTACGTTTCTAAACTATTTTGTACAGATACAAAATACATATTTACAACCTGATCTGATTTTCTTTTTCCGTAATATCTCTGCAAAATAATTATTTCATTATACTATAATAAATTATGTTTCATACCTACATACAACTTTTATATAGTATGTTATGCGCGTTACGTTTAGAAATAATAATATTGTTGTTAGATATTATTACTAATAATAATAAGATACAATAATGTATAAATAAGATCTTGTACTAATTATAAATCAATAACCTAAAAAAATATCTGACGTTTAATAAGAGATCAAGAGATCAGTGTTGCCAAGCTAGTGGAAAAAAATATCATACATTAAATACATTAAATAATCATATTTAAGACATAATAAACGTATAAATTTGTATAAAAATAATATAAATATATAAATAAGTTAATTATTTATCAATTATATATATAATATAAAGATGAAATAATAGAAATTGAAAAAGTAAATTTCTAAAATTATTATAGAGTTGGTAACATTACACTTAAGATTATTCAATAAATATGTATTTTAATTAATAATAAAAAAGTAAAGACATAGAGAGAAAAAGTAGTTTGAAACGGGTTCTTAGAATTTTTTTCTCTTTAAAATGATATATAATATATGAACTCAGATTGATTTTACACAATGTTTGCAAGTATAATATAAGAATAAAAGTTTTAACCAGTATAGTAGGTAGAACTCATTTTTAGGTTATAAATAAAATAGGTTAAACTCGTCTTTAAGTTATAAGTAAATTAGATTAAACTCATCTTTAAGTTATAAGTAAAGTAGGTTAAACTCATCTTTAAGTTATAAGTTAAGTAAGTTAAACTCATCTTTAAGTTATAAGTAAAGTAGGTTAAACTCATCTTTAAGTTATAAGTAAAGTAGGTTAAACTCATCTTTAAGTTATAAGTAAAGTAGGTTAAACTCATCTTTAAGTTATAAGTAAAGTAGGTTAAACTCATCTTTAAGTTATAAGTAAAGTAGGTTAAACTCATCTTTAAATAGAAATCGCCTTTACATAAAACTTGACTTTAGATAGAGCACGTCTTTAGAATAAAATTTTCACATTTACTCTCGTCACTTATATATTGACGCTCGTCACTTATATATTGACGCTCGTCACTTATATATTGACGCTCGTCACTTATATATTGACGCTCGTCACTTATATTGACGCTCGTTTTTAGGTTATATTCATCTTTAGATAAAACTCATCTTTAAAATAAATTGGTTTTTAAATAATATTTGTCTTTAGATAAAACTTGTTTAAATACAACTCATCTTTTAATAGCAATCGTCTTTACATAATACTTGACTATAGATAGAACACGTCTTTAGAAAATATAAACTCGTCTTATAATTTAACTTGTCTCTAATTTAAACTTGTATTATAAATTAAATTCGTTTTTAAGTTAAATTCGTCTTTAGATAAAACATTCGTCTTTAGGATAAACTCGTCTTTAGATAGATCTCAGTTTTCCATCCAAAGCTTGTATGGATATCCCATTCAAAGCCTGTGGGAGTGTCCCCATCCAAAGCCTGTGGAGATATCCCATCCAAAGCCTGTGGAGGTTTTCCATTTTAATACTGTTAACACGCTCTATCCAAAGCCTGTAGAGATGAGCCATCCAAAGCATGTGGAGATGTTCCTTCTAAATCCACCCACAGACACATACAAACACACAGACAAACATAAACACATACACACAAACATACGCACACACCAACACAAACTCAAACACATACACACAAACACATACACACCAATACACGCACACACAATCACGTACACACAAACACGTACACACAAACACGTACACACAAACACGTACACACAAACACGTACACACAAACACGTACACACAAACACGTACACACAAACACATACACACAAACACATACACACTAACACATACACACAAACACATACACACAAACACATACACACAAACACATACACACAAACACATTATACACAAACACATTATACACAAACACATACACACAAACACGTACACACAAACGAATACACACAAACACATACACACAAACACATACACACAAACACGTACACACAATCACATACACACAAACACATACACACAAACACATACACACAAACATACGCACACACCAACACAAACACAAACTCAAACACCATCACATACCCACAAACACATACACAAACACATACACAAACACACTAACACATACACACAAACAAATACACACAAACACGTACACACAAACACATACACACAAACACGTACACACAAACACATACACACAATCACATACATACAAACACATACACACAAACACATACACACAAACACATACACGCAAACACATACACATCAACACACGCACACACAAACAGACGCACACACCAACACAAACTCAAACACATACACACCAACACACGCACACACAAACATACGCACACACCAACACAAACAAACAAACACACACACCAACACACGCACACACAAACGCACACACCAACACACGCACACACTAATTTTTAACATTAGATTTTAACTAAGATTATTTGCAAATAACGAAAGGAGTGTTATATATTAATTTACGACCTCATTTTGTAAACCATCTTTATTAAGCCCAATTTACATTGAGCAATATTGCAGATGCAAGTGCAACTTTTGACACGTTGCTTCAATATTGCATGAGTGTAATACAGAAATTATAAAATTATTATTCTAATATATCTGTTCGTGTTCATATATAATATAATATTGATTCGAATTTGTTTAGATCCTACCGAACAGGAAAATTCTCAGACGACAATACCCAATATCAGTCTACATGTTTAATTTAAAATTATTTTGTAAATTGCTGAAAAAGAAAATTGGTTATTAGCTAAGAATTGCAAGTAACGAAATGAGTTGATATCAAATTATGACCACATTTTGTAAACTTCTTTATTACAGAAATAATAACAATAATACAAAAAATTATATAATTAAAAATAATATGATTTTTAGCTATATTTACATCAAATTTAACCACACAGACCATAAAAATTCCTGTTATCGTCTGTATCCATGTAGACTGCGCCATCTCGTGACAGTTAACGCAAGATCTAGGTTTTAGTTCCTCAGTATTTACGTTTATAAACATATTTGTACAGATTCAAACACATATTAATTTACAACAAACTATCTGTTCATTATTTATCCATAAAATATCTCTGCAAAAATTATTTCATTGTATAATATTATAATATGTACATACCTACGAACAACTTTAATTTATGTCATGCGTAAAGTTTATAAATAATAATATTTTTGTTAGATATTATTATTAATAATAATAAGATATAATAATGTATAAATAAGATCTTATACAACGTATTTTTGCCCTATAAATGTCTGACGTTTGTGAAATAAACCATCATCATAATATGCTGTCTACCTCAACTTTATTTCTACCGGTACAATAAAATACTGTTCTAACAATACATAACACTAGTATTACATTGTTCATATATTTGTATTAATCAATCCCAGCTATAATATCCCATTAAAATTGTATTATTTACCTGAAACAAAATAATATTAATGTATTTTACGTATTAATGTACCTTTTAAAATAATACAAATGTCAAACCTAAATCCAGAACTTAACACCACCACCAACAAAACAGTCATAAGAAGACTGATGGATGAATATTAATATTATTGAAACACACTTTATACAGAACATGTCAATATTATTGACATTTATATTATTAAGTATGAGATTTAGATATTTTAACATAAATATAGAAAACGCGAAATGATTTGATAGTTTAATTAGGTTACTGAAGAAAAAATAAGAACCCAATATGATTATCGCTGTCAAAAGCCGGCGCATCGTGAAGCTGTTTTACAAACAAATAATGTCAAGATCTCCTCGTCTGAGATTCAGATCTGTCAGCAAATATATTTGAACTACTCTGTATATATCTAAAAGCAAGTCAATAAGAGTATAAGAATTACCTAGTCTCTGATACAAAATACCTAATAAATTTTATTATCAATACGAAAACCAAGAAAGTGTTGTCAAAGAGTAACAAAAAAATGTTGTCATTCGTCTTGCATTTCACCACCAATGTTTAGATAGACACGACAACAACTTACGTTTCTAAACTATTTTGTACAGATACAAAACACATATTTACAACCTGATCTGATCTTCTTTTTCCGTAATATCTCTGCAAAATAATTATTTCATTATACTATAATATTATGTTTCATACCTACATACAACTTTTATATAGGTAGTATGTTATGCGCGTTACGTTTAGAAATAATAATATTGTTGTTAGATATTATTACTAATAATAATAATAAGATACAATAATGTATAAATAAGATCTTGTACTAATATAAATCAATAACCTAAAAAAATATCTGACGTTTAGTAAGAGATCAGGAGATCAGTGTTGCCAAGCTAGTGGAAAAAAATATCATAAATTAAACACAAAATAATCATATTTAATACATAATTAACGTATAAATAATAATAATAATAATATAAATATATAAATAAGTTAATTATTTATCAATTATATATAATATAAACATGAAATAATAGAAATTGAAAAAGTAAATTTCTAAAATTATTATAGAGTTGGTAACATTACACTTAAGATTATTCAATAAATATGTATTTTAATTAATAATAAAAAAGTGAAGACATAGAGAGAAAAATGCATTTTAAACGGGTTCTTAGAATTTTTTTCTTTTATAAATAATATATAACATATTAATATAATAGAATTTTATACAATGTTTGCAAGTAGAATATTAATAGTAAAGGTTGTTTAACCAGTATAGTAGGTAGAACTCATTTTTAGGTTATAAATAAAATAGGTTAAACTCGTCTTTAAGTTATAAGTAAATTAGATTAAACTCATCTTTAAGTTATAAGTAAAGTAGGTTAAACTCATCTTTAAGTTATAAGTTAAGTAAGTTAAACTCATCTTTAAGTTATAAGTAAAGTAGGTTAAACTCATCTTTAAGTTATAAGTAAAGTAGGTTAAACTCATCTTTAAGTTATAAGTAAAGTAGGTTAAACTCATCTTTAAGTTATAAGTAAAGTAGGTTAAACTCATCTTTAAATAGAAATCGCCTTTACATAAAACTTGACTTTAGATAGAGCACGTCTTTAGAATAAAATTTTCACATTTACGCTCGTCACTTATATATTGACGCTCGTCACTTATATATTGACGCTCGTCACTTATATATTGACGCTCGTCACTTATATTGACGCTCGCTTTTAGGTTATATTCATCTTTAGATAAAACTCATCTTTAAAATAAATTGGTTTTTAAATAATATTTGTCTTTAGATAAAACTTGTTTAAATACAACTCATCTTTTAATAGCAATCGTCTTTACATAATACTTGACTATAGATAGAACACGTCTTTAGAAAATATAAACTCGTCTTATAATTTAACTTGTCTCTAATTTAAACTTGTATTATAAATTAAATTCGTTTTTAAGTTAAATTCGTCTTTAGATAAAACATTCGTCTGTAGGATAAACTCGTCTTTAGATAGATCTCAGTTTTCCATCCAAAGCTTGTATGGATATCCCATCCAAAGCCTGTGGAGGTTTTCCATTTTAATACTGTTAACACGCTCCATCCAAAGCCTGTAGAGATGAGCCATCCAAAGCATGTGGAGATGTTCCTTCTAAATCCACCCACAGACACATACAAACACACAGACAAACATAAACACATACACACAAACATACGCACACACCAACACAAACTCAAACACATACACACATACACACAAACACATACACACCAATACACGCACGCACAAACATACGCACACACCAACACCAACACCAACACAAACTCAAACACATACACACAAACACACACACACACACACACACACACACACACACACACACACACACACACAATCACGTACACACAAACACGTACACACAAACACGTACACACAAACACGTACACACAAACACGTACACACAAACACATACACACAAACACATACACATACACACAAACACATACACACAAACACATACACACAAACACATACACACAAACACATTATACACAAACACATTATACACAAACACATACACACAAACACGTACACACAAACGAATACACACAAACACATACACACAAACACATACACACAAACACATACACACAAACACATACACACAAACACGTACACACAATCACATACACACAAACACATACACACAAACATACGCACACACCAACACAAACACAAACTCAAACACCATCACATACCCACAAACACATACACAAACACATACACAAACACACTAACACATACACACAAACAAATACACACAAACACGTACACACAAACACGTACACACAAACACATACACACAATCACATACACACAAACACATACACACAAACACATACACACAAACACATACACGCAAACACATACACATCAACACACGCACACACAAACATACGCACACACCAACACAAACTCAAACACATACACACCAACACACGCACACACAAACATACGCACACACCAACACAAACACACAAACAAACAAACACACACACCAACACACGCACACACAAACGCACACACCAACACACGCGCACACTAATTTTAACATTAGATTTTAACTAAGATTATTTGCAAGTAACGAATGGAGTGTTATATATTAATTTACGACCTCATTTTGTAAACCATCTTTATTAAGCTCATTTTACATTGAGCAATATTGCAGATGCAAGTGCAACTTTTGACGCGTTGCTTCAATATTGCATGAGTGTAATACAGAAATTATATAATTATTATTCTAATATATCTGTTCGTGTTCATATATAATATAATATTGATTAGAATTTGTTTAGATCCTACCGAACTAAACAGGAACATTCTCAGACGACATAACTCAATATCAGTCTGCATGTTTAATTTAAAATTATTTTGTAAATTGCTGAAAAAGAAAATTGGTTATTAGTTAAGAATTGCAAGTAACGAAATGAGTTGATATTAATTTATGACCACATTTTGTAAACTTCTTTATTACAGAAATAGTAACAATAATACAACAAATTATATAATTAAAAATAAAATGATTTTTAGCTATATTTAGCGCCGCACTTAGCTCTATAATTTCTTTTTATATTTGGATCATCTGGCGGATGTTTATGTTAATTGATATTGGATTTTGTACTCATTGACAATCAATACATTTTGTGTAAAGGTTTATTTATTCCTATAAAGAAAAATACAGCGATATTAAATTCAGATCCTTAAAATATCTCTGCAAAAAATTATTTCATTGTATAATATTATAATATATACATAGGTACCTATGAACAACTTTTATTTATGTCATGCGTAAAGTTTATAAATAATAATATTGTTGTTTGATATTATTACTAATAATGATAATAAGTTATAATAATGTATAAATAAGATCTTGTACGACGTACTTATAATAACCTAAAAATGTCTGACGTTTGTGAAATCAGTCATCATCATTTTTATGCTGCCTACCTTAACTATATTTGTATTAATCAATCCCAGCTATAATATCCCATTAAAATTGTATTATTTACCTGAAACAAAATAATATTAATGTACCTATTTAACGTGTTAATGTACCTTTTAAAATATTTCAAATGTCAAACCTAAATACATAGCTATTGACACCACCACCAACAAAACAGTCATAAGAAGACTGCTGGATGAATAAATTATTATTATTGAAACACACTTTGTACAGAACATGTCAATATTATTGACATTTATATTATTAAGTATGAGATTTAGATATTTTATCATAAATATAGAAAACGCGAAATGATTTGATGGTTTAATTAGGTTACTGAAGAAAAAATAAGAAGAACCCAATATCATTATCTCTGTCAAAAGCAGGCGCTACACAATAATGCTACAAACACCTCTTCCAACGTTTGCTAATTCGTCGTATCGTGAATCTGTTTTACAAACAAATAATGTCAAGATCTTCTTCTAAGGGTTTTCTCGTCTGAGATTCAGATCTGTCAGCAAATATATTTGAGCCACTCTATAGGTATATTATATCTAAAAGCAGGTCAATAAGAGTATAAGAATTACCTAGTCTCTGATACAAAATACTTAATAAATTTTATTATCAATACGAAAATTAAGAAAGTGTTGTCAAAGAGTAACAAAAAAATGTTGTCATTCGTCTTGCATTTCACCACCAATGTTTAGATAGACACGACAACAACTTACATTTCTAAACTATTTTGTACAGATACAAAACACATATTTACAACTTGATCTGATCTTCTTTTTCCGTAATATCTCTGCAAAATAATAATTATTTCATTATACTATAATATGTTTCATACCTACATACAACTTTTATATATTATGTCATGCGCGTTACGTTTATAAATAATAATATTGTTGTTAGATATTATTACTAATAATAATAATAAAGTACAATAATGTATAAATAAGAACTTGTACTAATATAAGTCAATAACCTAAAAAAAATATCTGACGTTTAGTAAGAGATCAGTGTTATAGTGTTGCCAACCTAGTGGAAAAAAATAATCATATATGAAACACAAAATAATCATATTTAAGACATAATTAACGTATAAATAATAATATAAATATATAAATAAGTTAATTATTTATCAATTATTTATAATATAAACATGAAATAATAGAAATTGAAAATGTAAATTTCTAAAATTATTATAGAGTTGGTAACATTGCATTTAAAATTATAAGATAAATGTGTATTTTATTTAATTAAAAAAAACGTTAATTATAGAGAGAAAAATGCATTTTAAACGGGTTCTTAGAATTTTTTTCTCTTATAAATAATATATAACATATTAATATAATAGAATTTTATATAATGTTTGCAAGTAGAATATTAATAGTAAAGGTTGTTTAACCAGTATAGTAGGTAGACCGCATCTTTAGGTTATAAGTAAAATAAGTTATACTCGTAATTCGCTTAATTTGATTTTAGATTTAATTCATAATCGAATAACTCGTCTTTAGGTTATATTCATCTTTAGATAAAACTCATCTTTAAAATAAATTGGTTTTTAAATAATATATGTGTTTAGATAAAACTTGTTTAAATACAAATCATCTTTTAATAGAAATCGTCTTTACATAAAACTTGACTATAGATAGAACACGTCTTTAGAATAAACTCGTCTTATGATTTAACTTGTCTCTAATTTAAACTTGTTTTTAAGTTAAATTCGTCTTTAGATTAAACTCGTCTTTAGATAAAACATTCGTCTTTAGGATAAACTCGTCTTTAGATAGATCTAAGTTTTCCATCCAAAGCTTGTATGGATATCCCATTTAAAGCCTGTGGGAGTATTCCCATCCAAAGCCTATAGAGATGTCCCATCCAAAGCCTGTGGAGGTGTTCCATTTTAATACTGTTAACACGCCCCATCCAAAGCCTGTAGAGGTGATCCATCAAAAGCATGTGGAGATGTTCCTTCTAAAGCCTCCCACACACACAGACAAACATAAACACAAACACATACACACCAACACACGCACACACAAACATACGCACACACCAACACAAACTCAAACACACACCAACACAAACACAAACACATACACATACACACAAACACATACACACAAACACATACACACAAACATATACACACCAATACACGCACACACAAACATACGCTCACACCAACACAAACGCAAACACAAACACAAACACATACACACAAACACGTACACACAAACACGTACACACAAACACATACACACAAACACATACACACAAACACGTACACACAAACACATACACACAAACACATACACACTAACACATACAGACAAACACACGAACACACAAACATACGCACACACCAACACATACACACAAACATATACAGACAAACACACGCACACACAAACATACGCACATACCAACACAAACACATACACACAAACACATACACATACACACCAATACATGCACACACAAACATACGCACACACCAACACAAACTCAAACACATACACACACACACACACAAACACATACACACAAACACATACACACAAACACGTACACTCAAACAAATACACACAAACACGTACACACAAACACATACACACAAACACATACACACATACACACAAACACGTACACACAATCACGTACACACAAACACATACACACACACACATACACACAAACACATACACACAAACATACGCACACACCAACACAAACACCATCACATACCCACATACACATACACACAAACACATACACACAAACACATACACACAAACAAATACACACAAACACATACACACAAACACACTAACACATACACACAAACAAATACATACAAACACATACACACAAACACATACACACAAACACATACACACAAACACATACACACAAACACATACACACAAACATGTACACACAAACACATACACACAAACATGTACACACAAACACATACACACAAACAAATACACACAAACACATACATAAGATTATTTGCAAATAACGAAAGGAGTGTTATATATTAATTTACGACCTAATTTTGTAAACCATCTTTATTAAGCCCAATTTACATTGAGCAATATTGCAGATGCAAGTGCAACTTTTGACACGTTGCTTCAATATTGCATGAGTGTAATACAGAAATTATAAAATTATTATTCTAATATATCTGTTCGTGTTCATATATAATATAATATTGATTAGAATTTGTTTAGATCCTACCGAACAGGAACATTCTCAGACGACAATACCCAATATCAGTCTACATGTTTAATTTAAAATTATTTTGTAAATTGCTGAAAAAGAAAATTGGTTATTAGCTAAGAATTGCAAGTAACGAAATGAGTTCATATCAAATTATGACCACATTTTGTAAACTTCTTTATTACAGAAATAATAACAATAATACAAAAAATTCCTGTTATCGTCTGTATCCATGTAAACTGCGCCATCTCGTGACAGTTAACGCAAGATCTAGGTTTTAGTTCCTCAGTATTTACGTTTATAAACATATTTGTACAGATTCAAACACATATTAATTTACAACAAACTATCTGTTCATTATTTATCCATAAAATATCTCTGCAAAAATTATTTCATTGTATAATATTATAATATGTACATACCTACGAACAACTTTTATTTATGTCATGCGTAAAGTTTATAAATAATAATATTTTTGTTAGATATTATTATTAATAATAATAAGATACAATAATGTATAAATAAGATCTTGTACAACGTATTTTTACCCTATAAATGTCTGACGTTTGTGAAATAAACCATCATCATAATATGCTGTCTACCTCAACTTTATTTCTACCGGTACAATAAAATACTGTTCTAACAATACATAACACTAGTATTACATTGTTCATATATTTGTATTAATCAATCCCAGCTATAATATCCCATTAAAATTGTATTATTTACCTGAAACAAAATAATATTAATGTATTTTACGTGTTAATGTACCTTTTAAAATAATACAAATGTCAAACCTAAATCCAGAACTTAACACCACCACCAACAAAACAGTCATAAGAAGACTGATGGATGAATATTAATATTATTGAAACACACTTTATACAGAACATGTCAATATTATTGACATTTATATTATTAAGTATGAGATTTAGATATTTTAACATAAATATAGAAAACGCGAAATGATTTGATAGTTTAATTAGGTTACTGAAGAAAAAATAAGAACCCAATATGATTATCGCTGTCAAAAGCCGGCGCATCGTGAAGCTGTTTTACAAACAAATAATGTCAAGATCTCCTCGTCTGAGATTCAGATCTGTCAGCAAATATATTTGAACTACTCTGTATATATCTAAAAGCAAGTCAATAAGAGTATAAGAATTACCTAGTCTCTGATACAAAATACCTAATAAATTTTATTATCAATACGAAAACCAAGAAAGTGTTGTCAAAGAGTAACAAAAAAATGTTGTCATTCGTCTTGCATTTCACCACCAATGTTTAGATAGACACGACAACAACTTACGTTTCTAAACTATTTTGTACAGATACAAAACACATATTTACAACCTGATCTGATCTTCTTTTTCCGTAATATCTCTGCAAAATAATTATTTCATTATACTATAATATGTTTCATACCTACATACAACTTTTATATAGTATGTTATGCGCGTTACGTTTAGAAATAATAATATTGTTGTTAGATATTATTAATAATAATAATAAGATACAATAATGTATAAAAATAAGATCTTGTACTAATATAAATCAATAACCTAAAAAAATATCTGACGTTTAGTAAGAGATAAGGAGATCAGTGTTGCCAAGCTAGTGGAAAAAAATATAATACATTAAACACAAAATAATCATATTTAATACATAATTAACGTATAAATTTGTATAAAAATAATATAAATATATAAATAAGTTAATTATTTATCAATTATATATAATATAAACATGAAATAATAGAAATTGAAAAAGTAAATTTCTAAAATTATTATAGAGTTGGTAACATTGCATTTAAAATTATAAGATAAATGTGTATTTTATTTAATTAAAAAAAACGTTAATTATAGAGAGAAAAATGCATTTTAAACGGGTTCTTAGAATTTTTTTCTCTTATAAATAATATATAACATATTAATATAATAGAATTTTATATAATGTTTGCAAGTAGAATATTAATAGTAAAGGTTGTTTAACTAGCGGACCCGGCGCGCGTTGCTACGTTTCCAACTCGAATTTAAAGGAATCTCGTTATAAGAATTCTAAGTTATTACCATACCATACATGGTGGCAATTCTAACTACACCCATGATACCATACCAAATTTGAACCCAATCGGTTACCGCCATTTTGTTTAAAGATTGCGGACTGATATTTTAGTATGCTCATGTCATAATAATTGTATAGCGAAGTATTTGTACCGCCATGTGGCTGGCAAAATACGTTGAAAGCACTGCCATTCAACTTCTGTAAACGCATTCACTTCTGGTTGCTTTTGGCAATTCAGAGGTATCAACGTACTTTACACCATGTACATTGAAAGCTGTCAACATATTTTGCACCAGACACATACATGGTGGTAAAAGTTTATTGTTTCCATTATACTTACCTTGAAAGTAGGCATATAATTATCTCGAATGACTTTTGTTGCGCTAAATGACGTCATTTGAAAGCAATTATTGTATTGCTGGATGAGTCAAAAAAGGAATAGAATCTGGCCCATTTCCGGAAACCAATAAAAGTAGTGGCTCTGGTGGCGGTACCAATGGCGTCAATTTGACTTGGCAACTGGCGCAACACAATCCAGGTGCTTCATTTTTAAACTTTAATGCCTGTGGACACACAACGTTCATTGGTCCAATAGCAACGATTTGCTGCAAACTGTAATCGATTGCCACGTTATAATTGATTGCAGCTCGATAAGGATTAAACGCAACATTTGTACGTCGTTGATATTGATTCCGTTCAACTTCATTTCGCGCTTCGCTTCGCTCGTCAGTTTGACTTGCACGTATGTATCTTAGATTTGCAGCATTGCGAGTTCTGCGACCTATTCAGGTTTTTTGAACGGACGCTCTGTTGATAGTGAGATGTATATATATATATATATATATATATATATATATATATATATATATATATATATATATATATATATATACATACCGTGAGTTTTATTTAACGTGAAACATGGGATCTTTCATATCCATGGTTACGAATTTGACAGCAATGTATTAGAGCGATTCATTTAAAATAGAACATAGGCAGTAAATATTACCTGTCAATTAGGGTTGGGTTGTTGAAAATAAAGTGTACAATTGAAGAAAAGGTGCAAAAATGATACGTTGGTATAATGCAGATGTTAGCCTCAGACAATTATCTGATTTATTTCGTGTATTTGAGAATTTGTTATAAATTGTATTCTGAAAAAAATATCTATTAAATGTTTATATTTCTTGCAACTTTTTTCATTTTTAAAATGATTAGAAATACATACATATTTCATTTGCTATGTTCTATTTTAAATGAAACGCTCTAATACATTGCTGTCAAATTCGTAACCATGGATATGAAACAGCCCATGTTTCACGTTAAATAAAACTCACGGTATATATATATATATATATATATATATATATATAGATTTGCACTAAAAATTTCAATATTTTTCAATTTTTTAATATTAGGTATTATATTACCTAGCAACGGACCGTTATGTTTGAAAATGCTTTAAAACAGGAAGTTCTATTATTTGTCAAAAGCCACGATACAAGAAGTTTTATTGCTCATAGAGCCAAATAAATAATTAAAATAAAAACTCACTAGTAAGTAATTACTCAGTGCATACAACTGTATAATGAATGTATTATTTAATAGTCGTGGAAAAACATATCTTTGGTGTTGATATCGCTGACAAGTAAATTATTGATAGATGTGAAAATCTTTATCTTAATAACGAGTAATTCGGAATAATTATAAAAAAATGGAGAACTACTAAGCTTTACTACAGCGTAAAGTTATGCGCCATTCCTTAACTTTTAACTCACATATGATTACATTTTAAACAACATTCTTTATTAACCAATAACCACCAATATCCAAAACGTAATATCTCCACATACCTTCTGTTCATCATCCTCAACTTCAGAACCTCATTCTCTGTAACTTCACAGAACTTGGTGGAGTTTCCCTGTTTCACCTTGCGGTCCATGTTACAGTGAACATTGTATATACGTTGTATAGCATCTCCGACTACGACTTGCTATAGCGGAAAACTTAGCAATAAGCTGTTGCTTGTTGGTTAGGTTGGTACGGTATCTTGTTATTGTCTTGCAAGAGTTGCTGTCTTGTTCGCGTAGGGTTTTGTTTGAAAACGTATTGAAATAAGAGGATGGTTTGTCAATGATTAGTTTTGTGGATAATGTTTAAATGCAGTTGTTTATATAAAAACAATACCAATCCATATAGTAGTGACACCATAAAAAAAACAAGTAAATTATTCGTATGAATCAAGATTTGAATTTTTAGTACAGCATGACTTTGATAGATGGTGCTGGCAGTCTATCTCTACACGCAAAATTTAAAAGCAATAGTTTATATTTCCATTTTAAAAATTAATCATTATTTCACCATTTTAATGCATTGCATGATTCTGTAGGAAATAATATTCTGCAGTCTGTGTCACAGCTCT
Source organism: Agonum fuliginosum (assembly GCA_947534325.1). Lineage (NCBI taxonomy): Eukaryota > Metazoa > Arthropoda > Insecta > Coleoptera > Carabidae > Agonum > Agonum fuliginosum. The sequence goes on along the minus strand of OX384030.1, from coordinate 43,678,982 downwards.
TCGATTATTCTTGCAGGGCGATATTTCAATATTTTTCAAAAATTTGGTTCCATAAGTTTCGATTGCTGATTTTATTTGAGATTGTATAAAATGTATTGTAGTTTTCAATAAATATACGATACAGTATATTATACTTGTAATTTGACTTTTGTATACCTAACAAAAACGATTTTTTTTATGAACGGGCGAACTCATGTGATTTTGGGGCCGTATATATTTACAATTATTGTGTTCATTAATTTTCTTGATAAAAACCCATCCTTAGTTACATCCGGTTACATCACTGCTTATTTTGCTTTGATTTTCACTGCAAATGTAAAGTCTTAATAAATTGTTTTCTTAATCATAACGTTAATATTTGCTGAAAGTTCTATATTACATTTCTTTTTCTATAAGATGCGCGCAATATAAATCTACATAATATTCAGTGGCGTAGCGTGACTTTTTCTGTAGGGCGTGAGTGAAGATAAAAAAATTATAAATAAATAATACCTGCACATTTTTAGTTTTCCGTTTCTGCACAGAAAAAAATATACAGGCGCATTTAACTTCAATGTTATTGTAATTTGGTTATGCTATTTTTTTATATATTTGCTGTAGTAATTTTAAAAATTTTCAATACATATCACAAAATTATATGTTAACAACACAATCATTTTGTGATTTATATATTGATGTTTAAGATAATAAGATGTGTTAATAACCAGCATATCAACATTGTATATTTTAGCGCAATATTTGTAGTAAAAGTACAACTAAATATATAAACCTAAAATTTCACGTAAAATTTTCCACAATAAGTGTAATTTCCAATATTTACTGAATTGAAGTGTTGAATTTACCACAATGGTTTGTACTTTGTAACTATTTTCTTGTAGTTTTACTGCAAGTTTGTTTGGTTCGGCAAGCTTTATTTTTCTCATTTGTGTATCAACGTTTGTTGTGTGCCTACGTGTCGAAGACATTTTTTAAAGATCTCGCAAATATGTATTTGAATACATGATAGCTGATAAAAATGTTAAGGAGAAGTTAATTGAATGGAATTTTCAGTGTCTTGTTCCGATTTTTTAAACGTAAGTTAATTATGTATTATATCAAGATATTCTAATTCTAGGTATGCATTACCAGAAGTATCTACATGGTTCATATAATTTTTATTCATAGTTCCTTTTTTAGAGTCGCATAACTGTTACAGGGGATGTTTCTTCATATTGAAAATATTTGATTTAAAAAATAGTCTATATGAAATTGTTTTGTATCTCAGTATGTCATAGTCGTATAAGATGTTTTTTCCTAATTTTCTTTATAAAATATGTTATATTTTAGTAAATATTCCAGTGTTCTTCATTTGTTCTTGTTGTTAATTTAATATTAACCTCATGATCCTATTTTTATTTCATATTATAGTATTATGGATACAACGAATGCAGTAAGAGTAAGAAAAATATTTTATATCAAATTATATAATCTATTAAAGTTTTGTGCAGAGAAAGAGAGTCGTGTTCGCTTTCACTCGTTACTCGTTCACACATAATTTACTCACTTTAACGTTCTATGATAACTGATAACAGATTTCAATCACAATAGTAAGTAGGTAAGTACAAGTAAAATATTGCGGCCAACACAAAATAAATTGTAGAATCGCAAGTTTAAATACTTTCGTGCGTAGCAGCATGTATACCATTTAACATTTATTCCAGCCTACGTTCAAATGCTGCTTCGAACACCCATTCGCTTTATCAGCGCCTAAGCGCACCATTTATCTCCACCACGATACTCGCCGCCTGCTTCTCCATGTCCTATATTAGCTAGACTGAAGACTGGTCGTCAAAATTCCGTTCCGAACCTAGCTCTGCGTTTGGTATACTATTAGGTGCTCACTAAATGATTTGTGTAATATTCTCTATTTAAAATGAGTTTCAGTATAAAAAGCATATAAATAAATAAATATTTTTATTATTATTTTACTCTGGATGTGCGAAGAACACCTTGAACACTATGACGCTACGCCACTGATAATATCTATATACGCATTTATCTTCATAAACTCACTATTTCTTTGTATGAATATAAAAATAGATATTAAATAAGTTTCATGTTTCCAACGAACTTTTAGATTATTAAGTTCTCAACTATATTGTAATTCACGGTATATTATTCAGTAACGAAGTAATATGAAAAGTTTAATATTGTTTGTTCTTAATTTCAATATATTTATATAAAAGTTTACCTAAACTAATATACATACCATACATACATATTTATACCGGCTCACATACATACCTACTGTAAGTCATCGCTATGTATGTATTTTACCGTGAGTGCAGTTACCAGCTGTCTACTCACTCATTCTTGTTAAGGCGGCAGTAGTTTACTAATAACTTGATTTAGGTACAACTTAGATATAAAATTTATTTACAAAATTTTTTCTATAATTTCATTCTTAACATGTTAAGATAGTTCAGCAGGTAATGTGTAATTTAAAAAAAAAATATTCTAATCGACAAAAGAGTTATTGGTTGATTTTAAAAGGTTTTCTAGACTTTTCATTATTCAAAACAAGTGCGGAAAATTAGAAAAGTTGATACATATAGCTAGTATGTTGTATCTAAAATTTGGTTCATGAAGCACTCGAAATGCACTAGTAATGAATTTAATAAGTAACTACACTACTACACGCTAAGAATACTGGCACCTTAATGGAGACGTGGAGAGTATATAACTGAAGAGATTTTATTATGCATTTAAACTAGAATATGTAGTACCTGACTGGATTCGAACTGGAGATTCAGATTCTCAGTCGATTACTCGGCTATCCACCTCATTTCAATTTTTATATATTTTATTCAAAATTGAACTAAACTAATATTTGCGCTAATATATATACAGGATTGTGTCTGTAATTCGAGAAAAATTTTGATGGTACATGACGTATCTACTAAGTATGGCGCAGAATTATTTTTGAAAAATTCGCAAAAATAAGGGTAACTTATTTAAAGTAAATGTGGTTAAGTCTCATTCTAGTGATGCAATTAATTTAAAAATTTGTTGTCAACGTGCCGGAACCAAGTGAGATAAACAGTAGTTAATTTCGTTAAAAATAAATATAATTATAACAAAATACAGTGTTCTACTCTACACTATTATAACAATAAACATAGAATACACCCAATTTTAACTTTATTTTAAATCTTCAACTAATTTCGTAAATGTAATCTTATTTCTTCTGGTTATTTATTAAATAATATCTTAAAACCTATTTAATAACAATATATAACAATAATGAATTGGTAACAGAAAGGAAATATAGAGATTTATAAAATAATCTTAGATTGAAATTATAAAATGAAGAGATTTTATTATTATATCTACCTAAATAATTACATTATTTAAAATGTAGATAATTGTAATACAAAATAATTAAAATAATACGAGTATAATACTGTTGTAATATTTTGTACATAAATTATAATACTTTTTACTGAAGGCGTATATCTGTTAATGAGCTTAGAGTGGATTGTTTGTAAACCATAACCCTCGCCATAACCATACTGGCTTAGGGGTATCAAATTAGCCAGGAGAGTGTAATTTCAGTTGATTTTGAATTTTGAAATGAGAAAATAAAAGACCCTTGTATAACTTCTTTTGTAAGCAAAGCCAATTTATTGCCAGTATTTTGAAAGAATCATAATGACAGTTAATCTATCTTCATATATATGTTATAATACTACAATATATGATTATAAAATACTAAAACATAAATACGTACCTTTTGTCACTAAATAAGTCAAAATATACCAGAATGTCACTTACATTACACTTTTATAACTAATTTTTATGTCTCATTGACAACCTAAATAGGCCTTCCATGCGTTGTTGCCAATTTACGCAGAATAGGGCCTTTATTTGAGGAGGCCATGGGTGAGGCCAATGCAGTCAAATAATAATGAGAAATATTAATTCATTAGAAATCGTAGATTTTTATGTAATTTACAAATCATAGGTAGGTATCCATTGAAATAAAAAATAATTAAATTTAAAATTTGTAAAACTGTTAAAAATCATTAAATAACGAGCTTTTAAAATTTAATAAATTTATTATTATGTCGAGCGGTACAACAATCAATATCAACTGTCTTTTTTAAAACAAACATCTTTTGTCCAGGTAAACAAAAGTAATGCCAACATGATTTAACTCTTTCAGGATTGGTGGTACATCGTATGTACCACTTTTTTTAATACAAGCGCGTCATGGTGGTACATAGGTTGTACCACTTAAATAAAAATTATTTGCAATACTACTAGTATAGGCCATGATCTGTACCACTACAATAAATAGGTTTATGTGAGTGTATAGGTACGATGTGAACAACAAGTGTTTCATTCTAACGCCTATCGTGCTCGTGTACGTTGCTTGAAGATTATGTCACTTGTCTTTTCAGTATATTTACGTAGATTAACAGTTTTTATTGAACTTAGTTGGTTTTATCTTTATGTACCACCAATCCCGAAAGAGTGAACCGTACGAAATAGACGGAGATACCGGTAAGTTTACAATTTTGTTTATTTGTTTTGTTTTGGCTAATAATGCGGCGGTACGTTATATGTACCTCTATGACTTAAAATATTGTTAGAGGCTAGAGGGTATTTTTGTTTTTATAGAAAAATGGAAGAGGAATTGCCATTCAATGTAAAAGGTTGTTCAAAGTCAAATATATCTTTTAGCCAACTTCGTTCAGAAGTTAGTCAGTCGACTATTGACAAATCTCCAATATGGGGTCAGTGTTTCAATGTAGTTGCACCTCCCGTTTCTCGATTACTCTGGAGTTTCAGAAATTGTGCGGGACGTTGAAGATCCTACTCCATACAAATATTTTAAATTACTTTTTTCCTACGACATTTTATATGATTTAGTTTTCCAAACAAATTTATACGCGTCTCAGAAGTATCAGGCTTCTGGCAAGAGACTTCAATCAACGAATATTGTTGAAATGAAGGCATTCTTGGAAATAAATTTATTAATGGGGATTAAATCATTGCCAAGTTACAAGGATTATTGGAGCTCAAGTCCAAATTTACATGATTCGTACATAACCCAATTTATGTCAATAAATAGATTTAGTTGGATTTTCAAGTCATAGTGGTACAAACGGTGTACCACTCCTCCAGGACTCCGAGGAACCGTTGAAGATGCTTCAATATTATATATATTATCTTATCTGAGTGTACTCTTTGTGAATAAAACATTTTTTTTCTAAAATATTTAATTTTATTTTTCCGTGACGCACGCGTATAAAATATGGTAAATTTTCTGTGACTGAAAGAGTTAACTACTATTATATTACATCCTCTCCGTTTTATTTTAAAATATAATTTTTATATTTATCTGAAATTTTTACAATTTACCAGATCTGGTAACCCTTTCTGATGCCAATATTTCAGCATTTTCAGTTTCTAAAATGTTGCAATTAGGAATGGTTTCACATTCTTTATTAACAATTGATTCTGGTATTTCTTCGTCTAGATCATATCTGGGAATGAACTGATTTTCTGATTTTTTTAAATGAATTCTATTTCTTCTAACTATATCATTATTTTCGGTTTTTACCAGATAAGATCGTGGCGAATTATGTATATCAACAATTTTGCCTTTTTGCCACTCTTTCTTTACAGAGTTGTATAAATTTACATTTTGGTTTTTATTTAAAATTAGTAAAGACTTAGCCTGTTTATTATAATATTTTGCATTTATTTGTTGCCTTAGCTTAAGTTTATCATTTATGTTAGTATTAAATGTCTCTTTTAAAATTGAATCAGCTATTGGCAATTTTGTCTTACAAATACGACCTAATAGTAATTGAGATGGTGTCGCATTTAAATATTTTATGGGAGTATTTCTGTACTGTAACAAGGAAGCTTGAATTTCACTATTCTCCTCTAAACATTTTTTTACCATGTTTTTCGCTTTAGCTACACCCTTTTCAGCCAACCCATTTGATTGCAGGTAATTTGGACTTCTTGTCACAATACAAAAATTCCATTCTTCAGCAAATTTTTTCATAGTAAAACTACCAAAAGGAATGTTATCACATGATAGAATATCAGGGCAACCAAATGCAGAAAATACTATTTTTAACTTCCTTTTACTTCTGTACTTGATTTATCTCTAATAGGTAATAATTCTAACCAGTTAGAAAAAGAGTCATATACTACCAAATAACTTTGATTACCAAATGAGAATATATCAGCAGCTACTCTCTGCCATGGTCTTTCTGATACTGGATAAGAAATTAATTTTACTACTTCAACTCTTTTAATTAAATTAAGGACACTGCAAGCTCGCAATCCTAATAACGGCATTTGATTTTTGCTATCAACTACAACAAAATTAATTCTACAATTTGTGTTCTTGACTTTACATTTTAAATTAATTGTTCCTACTGGTTTTAAGGAAAAGTTGCCATATGTAACTAAAGTTATTTTTGTACTTTTAATTTTCGTCAAACACTCAGTTGACTCTACAACTTTTATTGGTAACACACTCACTTCAGCTCCTGTGTCTAACTTGAACTCAATTTGTTTATCTTCTAGTAAAATTGTCTCTGTCCACTGAAATGCAGTAGTATGACGTCAAAAATATATATTTTTTTGAAACTGGAACCTTTTACGTGCGATTTCTCAATTATAATTGCTGTGACACTTAACATAAAATAACATTCGTTTTCCAAACATGTGTTGGGTTGTTATTATTTTTACTATTAGACCGGATACCGAATAGTGATCTGTTAGCCGCCCTGTACCGGATAGTAACAAAAATATATTAAATTACATGAAAACTGCTATCAGCATTTGAAAAATTCAAGTTAATTCTCATAAAAGCCTTGGTTTTGCGCACAACTCCCAAACAAGTTTGTTCTTGAACTCCGAATATCCGGTTGCTGGATATTCGGCTATCCGGCCGAAGAATAAACCGAATATCCGGTATCCGGCCAATTCATTATCCGTTGCATCTATACTAATATAATAAAGAGGAAAGATTTGTTTGTTTGTTTGAATTGAATAGGCTCCGAAACTACTGGACCGATTTGAAAAATTCTTTCACCGTTGGGAAGCTACACTATCCCCGGGTGACATAGGCTATATTATATTTCAAAAAAAAATAATTGTTTCTTATGACGAAAATGTACAGTGATTGTCACTTAATTGAACAAAATAACAAACAGATTCGATAACCTGACATTTCATTAAACTACTATGTATTAGTTGTTGAATAGGAATTTCGAATTCAGTTGGTGTAGGTGTTTTGAAACAAACAGTTGTGGATTGTTATATACGAGTAGTATTGGTTAGTATTAAGTTTTTTTTAATTTTTTGATGTTTATAACGATGTCAAATTGCATTGTTGTCGGCGGCTATCTAATTCAGAGTTTACTGCACCGATTGAGTTCAAATTTGGTATGGCAATAGCTTAAGATGTAACATATGACATGAGCACAATAAAACGGCAGTAACCGATTGGGTTTAAATTTTATTTCTCAGGGGGGGGAGGGAGGGCAAGCGCGTTCAAATTTGGTACAGTAATCTGTCTTGAAACATAGGTACCTATATTAAAATGTTAGTCCGCCATCTTGAAACAAAATGGTGGCTAGATAACTCAAAATGTACTGCACCGATTGGGTTCTGTAATGGTAATAACTTATGATCTAACTTATACTAAAATATCAGTCCGCCATCTTTAAACAAAATGGCGGTAACGATTGGGTTCAAATTTGGTATGGTATCATGGGCGTAGTTAGAATTGTCACCATGTATTGTATGGTAATAACTTAGAATTCTTATAACGAGATTCCTTTAAATTCGAGTTTGAGGCGTTGCAACGCGAGCCGGGTTCGCTAGTGATATAATATTTTCTAATCGTTCACTACTAATCTACATATTCGCAATAGGTATATTTTAGTGAGCTTTAGTAGCTGTCAACTTTAAATTCAATTATCATCGTTATTTCAACGGTACGGTAACCTATGAATTTTAATTTTCAGGGGTAATACCATAAGAGATGATAATTTTTTGAGAATTGTTTTGTCGTTTCCACGGCAACTTATTTCTAACAATTTCACGACACAAAACATCATCTATCAATTTCCCGAAACGAAGTTGAGGGGAATTGTCAGATGATGTTTTGTGGAGTGAAATTGCAATAAGTTGCCGTGGAATAGACAAAAATTCTCTCAAAAAATTATTATCTCGAATGGTATTTAGGAAGAATATTTTTCTTGTTAAAAATACTACCAAAACGACTCATTTTGCTAAACATTATTGACGTTTCATGTGACAAATTAATTAATTTTTTGTTACTGACGTAACAAAATAAAACCTAATCTACAAAATTATGTTGTCAGATACATCATTTTACATTTTCAATTCTATTGGTTGCATTACGTCATTTGACGTCATCATTACGCAATATGATTGGTTAAATCATCTGCCAAAAAATATTCATCCAAATTCTACTTGTAATGAAATGTTCTATATTAATTTGAATCAAATTTTGGGTTTAGATCACCTATGGATTTATTACCTTCATTCACTGCTATGAAAATAAGAAAAATTATAAATATAGTAACACTGTGTATATCATTCGCACCTTTTATTCAATTTAGGTGTAACATCTACCTATAGTCCAGTCAAAATAGGAAAAATGACGGTTCAAAATCCGAAAGTTTTGAAACTTGGTAGCATTGTTCGGGAAGGTCTAGTAATGAACATATCAAAAGTCCTGACCCGTAGGTGGTGAGCGGGGGCGTGGGGACCACAAAATGGCTGCCAAAATCTGGTTTTTCTATAATATCTCGTTATCGCTGCATTGTAGAGTACAAGTACTTATTACAAAGTTGTAGAGAATAAAATTTGCTACAATTTTGATATAAAACAATTTTTCCCCAGATCAATGGTTCGCAAGTTATGATAAATACAAGCGGAGCGTTTTGTTTGCTCTTTGCAAAAATGTTGAATTTTTCCTATTGCAACTTTAACTTTCAAACAGATGAACATATCGACTTCCGGTTTTAAATATTCAATTTAGCAGACATTTTTCTATCCAAATTAAAATTCTCAGATTTTGGGGACCCTTGTATAGCAACATTTTTAACAAAAAATGTAAATAATTTTTAATTTTTTTCCTTTAATTTTTGTAATTTTCTTACTATAATTTCTGAACTAATTGAGATAATGACCTCCGGTTTCCGGTATTGAATTTCTTAGACAATTTCCTATAATATACATTATATTAAAATTTTATAGGCCTTGGTTAAGCTAAAATTTTAAGTATTTTTCGAATTCGTTTATAATATAGAGCTGATTAAACACAAGAAATTTTTAAAATGCCAAAATTTTACCATATTCTCATCGAAAAATACTTAAAATTTTAGCTTAACCAAGGCCTATAAAAATTTTTAATACAATGTATATTATAGGAAATTGTCTAAGAAATTCAATTCCGGAACCCGGAAGTCGATATCTCAATTCGTTTATAATATAGAGCTGATTAAACACAAGAAATTTTTAAAAAGCCAAAATTTTACAATTTTCTCTTCGAAAAAAACTTAAAATTTTAGCTTGACCAAGGCCTATAAAAAATTTTAATATAATGTATATTATAGGAAATTGTCTAAGAAATTCAATTCCGGAACCCGGAAGTCGATATCTCAATTCGTTCATAATATAGAGCTGATTAAACACAAGAAATTTTTAAAATGCCAAAATTTTACCATTTTCTCTTCGAAAAAAACTTAAAATTTTAGCTTAACCAAGGCTAAAGGCTGTAACAAGGGCTTGCACCGGGTTGACTGGCAACACACGGTAGTAAAGTAAACAAGAAAATGGCGCAAAAAGTATAATACTGTGTGTGTGCCATCAAGTCACCCTAGGGATATAACCCAAATGAGGTTCAAATCCCGAAATGATAATACATACATACATACATACATACAAGGCCTATAAAAATTTAAATTAAATTAAATATAACGTATATTATAGGAAATTGTCTAAGAAATTCAATTCCGGAAACCGGAGGACATTATCTCAATTAGTTCAGAAATTATAGTAAGAAAATCACAAAAATTAAAGAAAAAAAAGTAAAAATTATTTACATTCTTTGTTAAAAATGTTGCTATACAAGGGTCCCCAAAATCTGAAAATTTTAATTTGGATAGAAAAATGTCTGCTAAATTGAATATTTAAAACCGGAAGTCGATATGTTCATCTGTTTGAAAGTTACAGTAGCAATAGGAAAAATTCAACATTTTTGCAAAGAGCAAACAAAACGCTCCGCTTGTATTTATCATAACTTGCGAACCATTGATCTGGGGAAAAATTGTTTTATATCAAAATTGTAGCAAATTTTATTCTCTACAAATTTGTAATAAGTACTTGTACTTTACAATGCAGCGATAACGAGATATTATAGAAAAACCAGATTTTGGCAGCCATTTTGTGGTCCCCACGCCCCCGCTCACCACCTACGGGTCAGGACTTTTGATATGTTCATTACTAGACCTTCCCGAACAATGCTACAAAGTTTCAAAACTTTCGGATTTTGAACCGTCATTTGCCCAAAATTATCCTTCGTTGACTGGACTACTACTCCTGATCATGAGTTCTATTAGTTATTATTAGAAAATGCATATTTGTGCAGGAAAATTGGAATATGTTCCTGACTGTATGCGAACCTGAGTTGCCAGAACCACATTCAATCACATAACATTATAACCCACTCGACTATATACCTCAGTAAGATTATAAATACTAGGCAGTGTAGACACCAATGTTAAAATGAGTTTTTTTTAACTTTTTGTGATTTATCTCATTGTTCTAAAACAAAACAAATTCACAAAGGCGTGACTTCATTTATGCATTAGCTCTATTGACGTCAGACCACGTGAGTTTTAAACTGACAATTGATGAGCTTTACTACAGACTCGTGATCGTGATTTGTGATCTGAACTGATCTGGTTCACTGCTTACTAAAATGTAATTTCTCTTCATTTCAATCATTTCATTGTGTTCATTTTGGATTTTGCTTTTTTCACTGGCTTTTTGTTTACTATATTCGTTCCGTACGCAAATGATCTAGGTTTAGAACGTCCAAGTCCAAAGATATAGTAAAGGTGGAGCAAAGCAGTTTGCTGCTAGCAGAGGATTATTCCGTGGTTTCACAAATACAATATATTTAAAACAATTGTCGAAAATTCGTGCGCGTTCTTAAGAGCTCTCTGGAGAGCTTCAAATACGTCGATTTTCACTGGAAATTTCTATTCTCTAATTTATAAAAACATTAAACTTGAGATCATAGCACCGTCAGAACCGTACGTATTTGATGCTATTATGCCATTGTTTTTTTTTGTAAAAAAAGGCCATTTCGGATTGTTAGATCACGTCCTTAGGAAAAATGTCCTATCTGCAAAAATTTTATTTTAGCTATTATTTTATATAAATTTTTTTGTGGAAACATCTATGCGGATTTTTACTATTAAAATTGCTTTATATAAATATAATAACAATGAATAATAAATTCTACCTTTTCTTAGAGCAGCTGGACATTCTATTTTGGTATATTTGTAATAATTTATTCAGATTACAAAAATCTCAAAATTTGCAGATAGGACATTCTTCCTAAGGAGGGCAGTATAGCAATTGTACATTAAGACTGGGTTATGAGTACGAATGGTTGCCTGCTAACAGTAATTATTTTAATTTGTACCGCATTCATTAATGGCAATACTGAGAAAAATAATCATTAGATATATGATTTAACAAAAATGATATGTAGTGGGTCGATATATTTTCATAATAAATAGCATTAAATCAACATTAAATATTTGTGAAAAGTATTAAATTATCGAACTTAACACTATATAAACGTATGGAGCCACTTGACTATATTTTTTAATGAATTTAGGAAATTAGACCATTAAGAAATATACTTTGATATTAAAATGCAATACAAAATACTATAAATGTAGTTTGAGTAGCTCTCAAGAGCAGAAAAAGTTCAGGCATTCTCTCATAGGTGGTCGATTGTCGCTTTTACATTTGGCGCTGAAGTTTTCGAATTTCAAGCTGCCATTGTATTGTATATTTGTGTTAGAATCTCGTTAAAAGCGCTATCATAGTTATTATTATATAATTTGTAATTTGTTACAATGGGAAGAAAAGGTGTGTGCCCTAATAAAGTGAAGAAGCGTATCAAAAAAATTTTTTGCTAAACAAAGATGGAATAAATTTATTTACATTATATTATTACAATATTAAAACCGCGCATTGAATTTCAACGAAAACAGATTCAAACCTATTTGCTATGCAGAGTACCTACCTACTTATTTACCAATTCACATTTTCTATTTTTTAGAAAAATAAAAAAAAATATTAAACGTACATCACATTATTGTCAATAATTAAATGTTCGTCTAACTGTTATTCTAGGTCGGGAGACTGCCACGCACAAAACAATAAACATTCATTGTTGTTAACAATTAGTGTCAAATACTTATGTTTTATGTAAATATGAGACCAATTAACATGAATATATGTATGTTCATAGATGTTCATTTGTGTATGTGTTGAAATCACATTAAGATATTATAAAGGCCGTACTATTCATGAGGTGGGGAATTAGGTGGTTCAACCCCTCCCACCGCCGAATCAATAACCAGAATTTGAATCGTATAACAAAGATTTTTCGTTCACATATTTTATTTTTATAAACAAAATATATTTTGCATAGATACTCTATAAGAAATAGCATGTATTTACTTGATGATGGGATTAAATAATTCAATTCTTTAAAAAGGGATTGAATATGAATTATGAAAATAATACCTGGTATCAAAATCAAATTAAGAACATCAGTCTCTAAAATACAGACTAAAGACGTATTTAACTCCCGGAAGAGCAAAAAAATATGTCTTTACATCTAAGATAATATTAATACTAAATCTTTTATTTTTTATATTCACATGTAGATATTTATATTAATTTAGAAAATTAAAGACATTTTGGCAACTAGTAAAGGTTCATTTTTATACCTTTAAAAGGGAGGTAGGTAGGTAGGTAGGTACCTAACAGGCAAAGGCATCATGAAAAGAAATCGATGTCGAGATTATTGTCATTAACCACGTTTAGTACTCGCAGAACCTATTTTGACTATTTATCAAAAATTCTGCTGAACATAAAATTTTAATATTTTGTATTAGGCCTACCTACGTTTATATATTTTTGCGAAGAACTGATAAGATTTTAGTAAAAACCGAAATAATGATAACATGGGAAAAATGTATAATAATTCCATAAAATAAATAAAAATAATATAAATAATCAATTTAGGAATCCCGCATAAAGCGGGAGCCGCTACAAGCGCGTGATTTCAAAAAAACTTTTAATATTTTTCTGTTGATATTATTTTTTTATGATTCACTTCCAAACATACTTGTACACTATACAACGCTGACATAAATCAACGGGAAAAAACATAATTATTTTATAAAACCCAAAGTCAACTAAATATAAGCGATAAAAAAAAATGTAATTGTATTGTTTAGGTACTTTATTTTTATATAAATTATATTCAACCAGAACTCGCAAAAATATATATTTGTAGAAAAATTTACATCTAATTTATATAAAAATTGTGTTATAGTTTTATAGAATTTCATTGAAATTAAAATATTTTGATTTATCAGTAAATAAGAAATTATTTTCTTTACTCCTAATGTACAATTTACATCAATCTAAAAATATTATTAAGACTATCTGGATAAGTATGGATACCGGAATGAAAACACCGTTCATAAATTTGTGAAGTCGAATAAAGTTCTGTGTGCGATGCATTCGTTTTCGTTCCTATCTGGCTTTACACCCCCTTGTCCCGTAACTATCCAACACGACAGTTCTCGCCGCGATCAAAGGTTCTCCCACTACTTGACTATTTGACTGTTTCCAGTGACATCTTTAGGAAAGTAGCTCTATACTAAGGTGGCCATGTGTTTTCATAGGCGGTTTTAAACTCTGGTTTGTTCAAAAATTGGCCACGTTTTTACTAGAGGGCTTGTAACGCAGTCTTAAGTAAAATCACTCTCGGAGTAATACAAAAAATGATTGTTGTCATGGTATGTTTACATTTTAATTGTTGGGTAATATATATATATATATATATATATATATATATATATATATATATATATATATATATATATATATATAGGATGAGTCATCGAAATGCCCGTCGTCGATAACTCCCTTGTCGTTATAAATACAGCATAAATTTATTAACATACTCAAGGAGCATAACTTAAAATTGTTTTCACATATAGGGTGTTGCATAACGACTTGGCAATAATTGCTCGTCGTTTTTAAATGAAACACCCTATATATTTTAAATTGTATTTTACTTACCTATACGAACATATAAATTTCATTTTAGTTTTCCGCGGCGTTGCCAAGTTATTCAATTTTTTCTCTAAAAAAAGCCGAATACACGTATTGTTTTATAAAGGCGTACTGAAGTTATTTTAATAGTAAAAATTATGAATTTTTTTTCTGTACAACTGTAACTATACTCTTTGTTCTGCCATAACTTTTTTTTAATGTTATTATACAGGGTGTTCAGTACAGAGAATTAAATTTACTCAATTTCAAATGACCATAACTCGTCATGTTCAAATGGAACACCCGAGGGAACACCCTATATTTTATTATTCTGTTGTGTGTATTTTTGCATTTTCTTATGTTATAAAAGGTGTCCTATGCCTAAAAACATTAATTTAATTAATTTCGAATTTATTGACGTTATATTAAAAAGAAAACTGATAAATTTCAATATTTTGATGATAGCAGTGAATAAAAAATTCAATAAATTTGAAATCATAGAAAATCGACGTATTTGAAGCTCTCCGGTAAGCCTTTAAGTTATCGTGCTTACAGACAGACAGACTGACCGTTTTTTAAAATTATTATTTTAAGTTTACGAACTTTTTCAGATAAATCTAATATACTGAGCAGAAAAAAGCTGCTGACCGGTTGTATAGAGTAGCACGATTCGCTCAAAACTTTGTATTCTAGCTAAAAGGCATCAAGTACTCAAGTAGGTAGGCACATCATGCACCAACATGTGAACCACGTAGCCTTCTTCAGAGGGATAGGTACATTACTATAGTGAAATTGTCACATAACCTTACTGACTGGCTATAGGTTATAGAATTCGTTTGTAACTTCATATTATGGCTATGGGCACCTAGTACATGTGAACCATTAGGTGTCGCTTAGCCAGAATATAAAGTTTCAAACGAATCGCGTAACTTTACAGTCAGCAAGGTTATAAGAAATTTCACTCTAGTACTCTATAATACCCAGTCAGCAGTTTTTTCTGGTCAGTAATTTGAGCACCAAAGTATTCCAAATAAATTCCTTGAAAATAAAGTGCTAGAAACTGTTTCAAAAAACTGTAAATACTGGTCATACATTTAAGAATCACTGGTTTTAATATATAGTATATACTTTTTTTTATAGAATAAATTATAAATTAGTATCCCCGTATCATTTTGATAACAGTTTCTAGCACTTTTATTTGAAGAAAACTTTTAGCAACAACTTTTCTCGTGTGAACTGGGCATAACATTTATGATTGATGCCCTTAAGATGGGCCATCAATTTGATGAGATGCAATAAAAGAATTCTTGTATGAAACACAGCATGACAAATTTGAAATAAGAGCTTTAAAATGAATTTAAAATCCATGAAAAAGTAACAATAAAATTAAAAATGAAACCTGACTGCAGCCATAAATCTCATGTCCATAACTTAGACGTTTATTATCCTGTTTTAAAGACCATTAAATAGGTTAAAAATTATAACTAACGTGAAATGTGAACACAACGTCGATAATTGAGAATAAGAGTAAGGCTTTTAAAGTTCTGGATTTGAAGGGTTAATTTTTACCTACGACTATTAAAATGAATACTTACACATTTTAGAAAAAAATAACAATAAACTATCACTTTAATTTCATTTTTCACACTTGGGAAGAATTACTACTTGTACTAGGTACAAATTTATGAAATTCCATATTAGATATAATAGTGAAATTGTTTGATTAAATAACCTGGAAATTAAAAATGAGAATTAAACAAAAAAAGTTCCGTAATCAGTAATTGAAGTATTATGGCATTAAAATATATGCACGAAGTTGTCAATATCCCTATATATAAATATTTTTTACTTAAGAAGTATGTTTTTTAGAAACTCTTGTTACCTCTCGCAACGTTTTTCTGTTAGTGTAGGTATGTAAAAATTTCGATAGTGAGTTTTGAGGTATCGGGAACACGATATCGATGATGTTTGATGTCTGTGTGTGTCATGGGCGTCGACAGAATTATCATATATATATATATATATATATATATATATATATATATATATATATATATATATATTTGAGAAATACACGATGCAAGCACACGGATTTGATTTTTTTCTGTCTAAACCGTAAGAGATATTAAAAATTTAACGAAGAAATTAAAGTTTACTTATGAAAGTCTCTTTCTAAAAAAATATTTTTGAAAGTTCTCAGCCTGACCATTAAAAAGTTACAGCCTAATTAAGGGACTAGCACTAAAGTTTTACGCACTAGCAGTGCACTGAAAATAACAAATATCATTTCAAAAGATGACTTATAGCCATGTTTCATGTCATACAAAATTTCATCTAAATCGGCCTAAGCAATTTTTAAAAGTTATAAGCAAAATTCGTTATTTTTGCAAGAACTTTGAAGCAGAATTCCGGTGTAACGGTACACTTTTGGATATAGGTAAGTTTGGTTAAATCGTCTTATTTTGGGCTCAGGAAGCTGTGGTTAAGCCATGTACACTCATTTTAGAGACACCCTATATATATATATATATATATATATATATATATATATATATATATATATATATATATATATATATATATATATATATATATATATAGCAGCATTTTCCATGGTTTTATAGTCAACATTTCGAAATGGCGGCTATTTCCTGGCGAATGTTGTTCTTCAGCTCTTCTATAGGGACCGTGGCTTTGATTTCAAATAGCCCCACAGAAAAATAGTCTGGAGGCGTTAAGAGGAACGGTTACTGCACTACCAAAATTTATCGGTCCGGGTCGCTTATTATCGAAAGAGTCAATTTCTTAGAATTTTAATTTTAATTTTAAGTGTACCCAATACGACTCTAGTTTGGAGGTGGAACTAAATTGAAATTTGAATATTTATTCGAATATTTACACTGCCTAACCTTATTTTTGTGTCAAAAAGGGGTTTCGTTTTCACCGTAAAATTTAGTCTAAATATTAAAAAATTTTAACAATTTTTTTTTAATTTGTAGAAGAAAGTTGGTTCTGTGACATTTCTGTATTTAAATTTTAAAATTCAAAACATAATACACTTTAAAATGAATGACAAAATTGCCAATGTTTATAACGCCTATAATAACAAATCAAGCAAAAATTTAAAATTGTAATACACAAATGTCATACAAACAACCTTCCTCTACAAATTAAAAAAATTAAAATTTTAAAATGTTTATATTTAGATTAGATATGATGGTGAAAACGAAACCTTGTTTTCACTTGTAAATTGCACCAATATCCGTTCCTCTTAAATCTGGTTCTCGACATCAAACGGTTTGGGAACAATGTCTTCAATAAATCCATTGTAGCTCGAGCAGATATCATATTCAAAAAGTGATGTAAACAAATCTCCTTCAATCCAATTAAATGATTTTTAACATGAACAGAAAAAAATGTCTTTTTTTCATGATTTAAAAACAAAAAACATCTTTTCGTTGAATATGGTCAACCCTATATATATATATATATATATATATATATATATATATATAAAATAGTATTATTAAAATTAAAATAGTAGAGTATGGCGAGAGGTCATGTGTTGGCCACATCAGATTTTTTAAGGTATAGTATTCTAATTGTGTGGTGCACTCTCTAACGGCATGTAACCGCACACTGGTATATGTATAACCGATGATTCATTTTATGTGATGTGATGGGTGAAAGTTCGGTTCAGGTTCGATTCACGGTTCACTGGGCTTTAGGTTTCTTTTTTTTTCATATTTCTCCTTGAAATGAACTGGTAAACGGTTTTCAAAAAAACTGTTCATGTTCCGGTTTTGGTTCTAAAATTTACTTATAAAGTAGCAATCAATTTATTTAAAAATATTCGTTTTAATTTCGGACTAAACTAAATTTCTAAAATTTAATAAAATCTGACTAAACTAAAGAAAATATAGCAATTGTCATAAAAATTAATAGAATTTTAACGAAGAAACTTTTAATTAATGCTTTGAATTTTTTCAAACCGATTCACAACCATCGGTTCGGTTCGGGTTATGGGTTTGACAAAATATTTTATAACGGTTTAGTTTGGTTCCCGGTTCGTTTTGGTTTTCGTTCCTATTCCGGTTCGGTTCGACTTCCTGGTTAAAAGGTATGATAAATAATTTAGATTAGATAATGTTATGTAAGTATGTATGTTTTTTGTTTTGTACAACCACAATGCTTATTAAAATAATACCCGTAAACCTTAAGGAAGTATATTTTATACACAAAATACAACTTGATTTAACTTGAAGTTGAAACAGAGCATAATTAAATAAAACATCTGTAAACTTCTAGATTAATAGAGCATTAAACTTCCTTTGAAGAATTTAAACAAATCTAAAACTAAACTCAAGAAGAAACTATTGCTATTGCACCACGGTCGGACGCATAATGTACCAAAGCCAAACAAGATTCATCTTTAAATTCAGGCACCATAAAGATGAAATTCCCGTGGAATTATTTTCATATATTTCGTTTTTATTTGGAATTAGTGCTTTCGGATGTTGATGACCCGAATGTTTGGAGTCTTGAGGTTTTTTATCAACGACTTTTTATAATTTTCTTTTTATATATTCACATGAGTATACAAAGTACATAGATTTATATTTAACATGTGTGTTGAGATGTTGAGAATGTAATATATTATTGCTTCCTTAGTTTATTTTTTAAAATGAATTTACAACATCCATATTGTTCTCATTTTAAAATGATTCTTACTTCTTACGTAAATGCAGATTGAGTAATCAATAAGGCAATTATTAGTTGTTTTCAAGGTTTTCAACGTTTGCAATAATAATTTTTAAATATTTTAAGATGATTAGGTGTGCATATCCTGGTAAATTAAATAATTTTACTTTCTAACTAGAATTCAGTAAACTGATTTAGAACAGGAAAATCGCCAAAACTGCGGAGGTAGGTACGTCATCGAAAAATGTAACTAAAATTATGTTGCTTTAACGATAATATAATTTAATTTAATGAAAATCGCATTTGTTCTTGGAAATATTGTCTACTATCGGAGTAATAAGTATAGTCACTCGGATGTAAAGTTGAATAACTTGTTTAAAAATAATCCAAAAAATTTAAATAAAACTTTATACTTAAGTATGCACATTTCTATGTTATTGTATAGAATTTCAAATTTTTAAATGTATATGTGTAGAAATAACAAAAATTTATTTTAAAAATGAGCTATGATTTTGACACAATTCTAGAAACTGTTAACTTTAACTACTGTCAATATACATCATGTAAAAAAATCAAATTTTGGTATAATATAGTTATAAGCTTAGTTAAGTTATTTGCTACTGTAATTTTTTTTAAATATTTATATTTTGTTTATAATAATAAAATAAGTGAACATGTAATATATTTGTTACTGGTAATCTTGTAAGATTCAAATTCAGGTTAGCGATGCATTATGTAATTATAAAAAATATTTGTTTATAATTTTTATTAAAAAATTATTACTTGAATTTTAATAAATTTTTTTCTGAAATTTATGAATCCTGAGGTATCACTTTTTCAGAAAACAATTATTATAATTCATATAATAAGTTTAAAATAAAAATGATTAACAATTCTTTTTTATAATTATATAATTACATACGGATACACATACACAGACATCATTTAGAAAAAGTTAAATTCGTATTTAGGAACCTTAAATCTTATTAACTAAAAACTCACACTCGAAAATTTTGACCCATCACAATACTTTTTTAGAGTATAAGTAAAAATTGATTAAAATCAAATCAATAAGCTTTATTTTCAAGGTACCTATAGTTTTGTTGTAGGTACGTTTTGTCTTATAAAATATGTATTGTGCCTTTGTATCTTATTATTTTTTCTTTTTGTTTCAGGTAAGTGCCAATTTCCAATACGTATTTAATTACCACTTCAAATTTATCAATAGTAAGTAATTTTTTATATTTGCATATTATATCCGCAAATTTAGGAAACTTTCTATAAAGTAACACACCTAACTAAGCTCACCTTCTTAACCAAAATGTCAAAAAATTACAGTTTAATTTCAAAATTACTTTACACTTACTTTCTACTTTACTGCAAAATTTTGAAAACAAGATAAACGACAAATTTGTCGTAATGAACGCTAAATAACGATCGTTTGACCGGAAATGAATGTTTACTAACTTTATTCCGCGGAAGATAGTTTTTATTAAAAACTGACTTTTTAAGTCTCGTTTCGTCACGTGATGATCAATCATTTATGATCACTCTGTACAACTTGACTGCACCATATTGATTTTTCTTTTACACTAATTCTTTCACTATCTCCAATCAATGACATTATTATTAATCAAAACTGACTGTTATCAGTAATTTAACCCACATATTATTCTGTCTTCCTTGCCAGTTACATATAAGGAGCAGTTTGTGTCAAAATTGAAACATAATAAGATAATTATAATACATTGCAAACACGTAAAATTTTATTTATTATAGCATAAACTTGATAAATATACAATTGATTCATAACTTTAGGGACAAACTTTAACGGTATATAGAACTCAACACTGACCCCGGAACAAAAATATGTTTTTTTAAATTCGAAAATTTAATATTGCGGTTTTTGAAACGAACAGTTTTGGGCCACTGGTTGGAGAGGAAAATTTAACTTGCATTAATTTGTTTTCCGAATATATCTTTATGCAATTGCATAATTAATTACCTTTTCTTATTTATTATAAAAGGAAGACGCAAATCCAGTGGTACTCAAAACTTACCCTTCGAAAAAACTTTTTTTTTTGAAAAATTGTTTTTGTTCCGTGATCAGTACGTTGAGTACTATATAGCGTTAAAAATTTTGTCCCTGAAGTTACGAATCACCTGTATAACGCAATCTATGTTTTAACGTGTTAATATATTACCTATGTGTTTTCTGCTTAATATAAAGTTTATTATTATGATGTAAAATCGTCTGTTTTACATTTTACATCTCACTCTTGTTCATTTGGCTCCGTTCTTTTCGGCTACACTGTTTATGTTACATATTTAACAAGTTTATGTTATGAAATCTTACGTATTTATAGTGAATTATGCTTATTTTAACATAGTTACATTTCGAATATGATGAC
Organism: Agonum fuliginosum; assembly: GCA_947534325.1. Classification (NCBI taxonomy): domain Eukaryota; kingdom Metazoa; phylum Arthropoda; class Insecta; order Coleoptera; family Carabidae; genus Agonum; species Agonum fuliginosum. The sequence goes on along the minus strand of OX384030.1, from coordinate 43,657,449 downwards.
TGCGTGTGGTGATTTTGATAACCACTAATCAGTGATGGAATGATGAATGCTATGTTTGTTTTTATTAAAATAAATAAGAAATATCTTAAGTGCAGGAATGAATTATCAGAAAGGTTAAATGTTATCTGAAAGTGAACGACATATCCGTAATACGATTATGGAGTTATATCATTTTGGTTTTGGTTTATTTTCAAGAGTCTGTTTACTCCCAGTGCCTTGTTTATAGTAGGTATAGTTATAGTTATTTATTTTTACCTCCCGCCATACCTGTAATTTCTTTACTTTGATTTAAATCATTTTAAATTCATAATAAGATCGCTAAATATCAATTTTTAGTACTAATTTGTAATATGCTTTGTATTATGTAGGTACCTACATCCAAATATAGCTCAATTTATTAAATTTGAGAATGAATATATTTCAGGGCTATTTAAATCTCATTACAATAAATTTGTTCCAGCAGTTAGTCATCTCATGGCTTAGTTCATAGCTAGTAGTTCGTGGTTCAAAGTCATCAAACAATTTATGCTAAACTGACACCGACCATGTTACGACTCCGTGTCATTATGAACCGCAACATAGAAACGCCTATAGTTCAATTTACCGAATAAGTAATAAATTGCTTACATTTTTTATTATTAACCAAGCCTAAAGAGTACTTACATACACAATTTTAAATTAAAATATAGTATAATAAATTTAATACAATGTTAATAGAGCAACATAACAGTTTGACAAGGTTATTTTTATGAAATCGTACAATAATAAGTATAACTTTAGCTCCGCAAAATCGTAGTGAAAAGTACTTTCGCTCTGATTTTTTCGATCAACTAGAGTTCTGAAATAGGAAGAGATTCTTGGATTAAAAGCTTATTTTGATTTTAAGAGTTTATTTAAAAATCTTTTGCACAAAATGTTTGACTCCAAATTTTCGTTTTTCAACTTTGTTGATTTTCCATGCAATACAAATTTTATTATTTATTCTTTATTATCATATATTGTTTGAGAATAACCCAAGTTAGAAGTCGAAACGTCACAACAGATTTTTAAGTAAACTTTTAAAATTTAATTGAGTCTTTGATCCAAGAAATTCTTAACACAATTTTCAGCATAATAAATCCTTAGAATTTTTTATAGGTAATTTTCTAAATTATTTTTTTATAAAACATGATTTCTTCTTGAAATATTTACTATTTATATTCGTAAAACGCTAAAAATAGCGACCATTTTTTCTATATGGCGGAGAGAGCGACGGCGCCATAAGATCGCAAATTTAGTACATTATTTGGGATATGAAACTGTACTAAACTGCCAAGTTTCAAAATTTCTTGCAATATTTCTGGCTAAAGTTATCTATTACTTAGACTAAATGTTCATATTTTGATATTATGGACATTTGAGGGACCTACACCTACACCCATAGGCGCCGACTACGTGGGGGATTCGGAGCTCGAGACCCCACAGGAAAATATTCGTAGTATCCCTGCCCCCACACGAACATACGACACATACAAATTTTATTTATTTCTGCACATATGAAGGCAAAATCTGCTGTTATCTCTGAAAATTTTAAGGTAGTTGACATTGAATTAAAAAACAAATTTAGTCTGCGGCACATTTTCTTTTATTACCTACATTCTTTAATTACATCTCTGAAATTATTTCCTCTGGATGAACACCTGTTACATGACCGAAAAAAATAATATATTTTTACTTTTTTATTCTTACTAAAGCCCCCACACGAAATTTCAAAAGTCGGCGACTATACCTACATCGAGTTCGCCTGTGACGAACTTGCAAGTTATCATTATCCTCAACATCATTTTACTGAATCCTCTCCTGGTCACATAAATATGAAAGATGCAGGTCGTTTAGTCCTCTTCAAGAGACAAGGCATACGCAACGTGACAGAGGTCGAAGGGTGGTTAAATTGACAGATGACATCCTACACCGGCTACCAGAACACTTTAATAAGATTTATAATAAGACTCTTCACAAGACTAGCAGACGCGCGGATGATAGAGTTGTGATTTTGGACAACGATTAAGTTAAGGATAATGTTGTTGGCGCGCAGCTGCGCAACTTGATTCAAATTTCCCGCTTTTACCGAAACTGTTGTAAGAAGTTTTTGACTAGTAGCAACGCAGCATCAAGAAAAAAAGAAGAAGAAACCATTGTAGCCAACAGACATAAATAAATAATTGTTGTTGTTTTTTCACATTATAAGTTAATGACAGGTATTTTTAATGCTCATGCTGAAAGAACAATTATTGCAAGTTGTAATTTAGTGGTAAATACTAGCGGTATTGAACTACGTAGTCAACTTGAAAGAAACTATATTGATATTTTTATTCGAGCGCCAGACGGAAAATTTATAATTTATTTGGCTTTAAAAAATAATGTTGAATTAGGAGATAGTAAGAAGTCTGCTATTAATAGATTTCATGCTTTGGAACGAAAGTTAGATAAATTATTGTAAATCAAGAATACTCCGACTTTATGTCTAAATATGTACGTTTAGGTCATAATGAGTATCGCAAATACATACATCAGTCAAAAGAACCAATGGAATATCTTCAAATGATGTATTAAGAGTAGGACCATCGATTCAAAATGAGTTATTTTATATTTTAATTAGATTCAGAAAATACAATGTAGTTATTACTGACGATATGGAAAAAATGTACCGTCCGGGTTGATAAAAAAATTCAGAGACCTTCAGCGAATATTTTGGCGCAACGAAAATGACTACTATTAAAAATATAACAGTACCACGATTAGAATTATGTGGGGCTGTTTTGTTAACTAAATTAATAAGCCGAATTAGAGAAAATATTAAACTTAATTTTGACTCTATACATTATTGGACAGATTCTTCTCATTGTTAAATAATGAACGATGTAAGATGAAAACCTTTGTTGCAAATAGAGTTTCAAAAATACAAACTTATCACGTGAAAGGAGTAGAAAATCCTGCTGATGTAGTGTCTAGGGGATGTACAGTAATTCAGTAATAGAACTTTTAAACTCGGGACCTATTTAGCTTTCTTCACCTTCAATAAATTACGAACCAATTACAAACGCGGATGGAGAAGGTGAGAAAATTGAGTTTAAAATGACACATGTTGTTCATACAGAGGATCAGAAATTTAATCTTTTTGACCGATTCTCTAGTTTTGATCGAATGTGTCTCGTAATTGCTTGGTGCAAACGTTTTATTAATAATTGCAGGGCTAGACAGAAAATATTTGGACATTAAATAATAAGCAATTTCAAGAATCTTTGACAACTATTGTAAAACTAGTTCATCGTGATTGTTTTGCTCCGAAAATAGCTTTATTAAAAAAAATCAATAGTAGTAGCAATACTAGTAAACTGTTTAGTAAGATTATGAATCTCTTCTTAGATTGCAACTGCTTAATGCCAGTAGGTGGTCGATTTAAGAATTCATAATTGAAATTTGAGACTAAGCATCCATAGTTATTAAAAAAAATCATAGATTGACAGAGTTATTAGTAGAAAATGAACATAAAACTCTTTGTCATGCTGGGCCTCAAATTGTACTCTTTAGTGTGCGAGAACGGTTTTGGTCTTTATCTGGCTGAGATGTAGTCCGCAAAATCTTCAAAAGATGCATCATCTGTTTTAAATCACGTTCAATTGTCGCTACACCAATAATGGATGATTTTCCAAGCGAAAGATTTATTGCTACAAGACCTTTCAATATTGTTGGGTTAGATCATTGTGGGCCATTTGTGATTAATAATAGCAAAATACGCAATGGATTACTTATAAAATCATATGTTTGTGTTTTTGTGTGCTTTGTCACTAAAGCTATTCACTTATAATTAGTAGGTAACTGACATTGGTATTGATTCTTTTTTAAATATATTACGAAAATTTATTGGTAGACGTGGTTCACCTGAAAAACTAATATTTGGTAACGGAACAAATTTTGTGGGTGTTAGAAATGAATTTAAAAAAATAGAGCCGATTTGAAATAAATAAACTCTGACCATAAATTTAAATCGTAATTTATTGTTAAGTAATAATATAATATTGAGTTTTATTTCTACAAGGTTACCTCACTTTGGAGGGTTCATGAAGTTGCTGTCAAATCTGCAAAACAGCATTTAAAATGGGTAGTTGGTCATGCTAATTTGACCTATGAAAATTTGTATTCGGTGATATGTCAAATCGAGGGAGTACTTAATTCTCGTCCAATGACTCCACTTACTTACGGTTCAAATGATGTAAATGGTCATTTTCTGATCGGTCAGCCATTGACGTCTTTACCAGCTAGAAATATTAATGATGTAAAACCTACAAAATTAAGTGGCAGCACAGGTCTGATTTTTCAAAAACGACTTCAAATTTCAAATCTTCTTTGAGTGACGTATCTTATACACAAATCTTTGTGTATTGGGTGTCTGTTACGTATTTTACGATGCATTCCGAATGAGTTCCGATGACTAACCCATAGTATTACAAACCAAGCGGACAAACTTTGAACTATATTTGTTTACGCTATTCTTTTGAAATATTAAATTATTACCACTATTTTATTTACTATTGGTATTTATATCAATAAGTTACATTTATCAGTGTACATGCAACCTAAGTTTCTTGTTTTATTATTTAAAAATTTCACAAATCGCGTAAAGTGTTTGACGTTTCACGTTTGATGTAAAACTATCTTTTGTCTATGCTTGAAATGGGACCAAAATGGGTAACTTCAGAGTGTGTATGTAAATGTTATAGTTGTGTGCGTATGAACAAAATACGTCATTGCAATAGACATATATTTTATCTATGTAATAAAATCATCAACATTTTTTCAATCCCCATTATATCGTTACGTCCTGGTCAATATGGTATGTTGTATATATATGCTATATACATACATACTGGTGTACCAATTATTCGAACTGCAAACATCAAAACTTCAACAGCCTTTTCACCTTATTACATTCGAACCACATGTTAGTGTTCCTCATTTTCTCACTGGCCACTACTTAGCTTCTCTGCACATAATATGCAAATACGCGCGCAATAATGCATTTGCCACGGTAGATAAATTAACACGCCACGTCCCGCACTGGTCTCCCAGGTTCTGGAAGAGAAACCTGTAACAGTTTGTGTGTTTGTGTGTTTGAAAACGTAGTAGGTTATTTGATTTTGTTTATTTCATTTTGTCATTTGCAAAATGGAAATCGCGGGAAGAGGAAAAAGAAAAAGACGATGGAAGACGGAAGCTAAATTTAGCTGTATTTTTATAGGTTACGTTTGAATGTGGTAATGCGGAATATTTTATAGTATATACAAGATTATTATATTAGGCGAAATAAGATGAGTAAACTTTTCAAATCGGACGAATCCAATCCAGTGTAGGTACACTGTCCAGATTGACAAATGCGGACAATTATTGCTCACGCGGACAAAAGCTCATGTGTACAAAAGCTCATGGGTACAAAAGCTCATGCGAACAATTGCTCACGCGGACAAAGGCCCATGTGTATAAATGCTCATGGACAAAATATGCACACGCGGACAAATGCTCACGTTATATGTACGATTTTTTTCTCATCAACATATCATAAACTTCTTGATTATAATTTCTGTATAAAATGAATATATTTTATTTATACCTACTACGTTACGTTCAGGCCTCCTATTCTAATTCATAGCGACATGTCGGGTCGCTATCCGATGACTAGTCTTGATATAATTTCTAATGTAAGCCCGTTTTAGACGAATATTATTTTATTAATAAAGGTATTTATAAATGCGCTTATAAAAAAATATTTTATTTTAATTAATAAAAAAATTACAATGTGAAAACGCGCATTATAGTCATATTGCATATTGTACCAGAAAATAAATAACTTGGCAGCGAAATATAAATAGTCTAGAACATGCTTTATATGATGCTTTCTAACAAAATCCGCTAGAGGGATAACAAGATCCTCTTGGTCTATCAAGTTGATAATATATGAATTAGAATAGGCACACTGGACATCTGTGAAAATACTTACGCCCTTACAAGGTTCTAAGAATTTTAGAAGGGCTTACTGGAACGGTGTTATTGTTACCTATCTACCTATTGAACATTATTCGTTTATTTGTGTCCTCTTTGATGCACTTTGTATTGCAACGCGCGGTAAAGTATTATGATGCTTGCAAAAAATAAAATAAAAGAATCAAACTATAGTTATTTGTATTTATTTTATTAATATCGTCATGGTTACGATATTACAAACAAAACATAAATTGGCTGAACGTAGATTGAAATTACTGAATATAAAGCCTTCTACAATGTGTCTAACCCCAAACCTCCAGGCACCGGTATCCGAATGAATTCCGGCTTTACAATAGTATCACATAATAGACATCACTGACTATGAAAATTAGCATGAACACTAATATCACGAAGTTCGGTAGCTACGAGACATTGATGTTAGGTAACGGAACCAAGTCGAACCAAGGTTCCGCACGGTTCCGCTGTTCAAATCTTAGTCAGATCATTTTAGTTATGTTTGCCTACTATTATTATAAAATAAATTTACACTCCTGTCAATATGAAACAATATCAAAGATTAAAAATATGTTTAGTTTTTTCCTTAAAATTGAAGTAAAAATTCACATTTTTAGAAAAACAAATATACATTTTTGAATAGATAAAGGTTGTCTCCAAATGCGTCTAATGCCACTTTTTTTATTTTTATACTCAATTTTTTTATATTCATGGCTAAACATGGCCAATTTTATCACATATTTAAAACAAAAAAATTAAAAATAATGTGGTATTAGTCGTACTTGAGGACAACCTTTAGCTATTTAAAAATATCTCATTTGTTTGAAAAATTTTAATATTAATGGAAAAATTTAATATCGTTTTTCGCCATTTTGACGGCTTGTATTTGTAATTTAATTTTCTAAATTAAATAGTTCATAAAGAGTAGTATTTATTTCTTTAAATTAATAATTTTATCCTTTGTTTATTTATGTGTAACAAGACGCACAGTGAAATCCAGCGTTTAGGTATCGACCCCCGTTAAAAAATAACCATTCAGATAATTATTATTACATGTTGCTAATTTCATCCTTGGATGTAAAAGTCTTTTGCGTTCTGTAGACAAAAAACAAACATTTTGCGTGTTGATAGTTGTCATGCAAGTCTATACTTATGAGAGTTTTCGAAAAACAAATTTATATGATCATTTGTACATATGGGCAGTAGTACACATGGTCTTTTGTCCACGTGAACATTTATGCCCATGACCATTTATGCACATTGGGCCATTTATGCACATTGGGCTTCTGACCTGGAACCCTACAAATACAACCATTCATGAAATGATACAAAGCCACAATCACAATACGAGTATAACGTATTACAATGCGCCTACACATGTGACACCAACATAAAATGCCGTATGATCTAATTTTAAATTACCTGAATTGAATGTACGATAGAACATAACGGAGGGTAAATTCTCTGTTATATGCCCAGTCTGAAATGATAGATCATGTTGTTATTCGGTCGAATGTTATATTTTATTTAAACCTAGTGAGACTGATTGCCATACGATATGTGACCGAATATATAATTCATGTATCACGTGGTACATATTTGAATATGATTGGCTGAAATAGTGTATACAGGGTGTTTCTATACCTGTGCACGCAAGTTTAATAGATTATGTAATTTGATGTAATAATAATAATAGCCGCTAGGTAATTTTATATACTGATTACAAAAGAAAATGATTGTTTTCAAATTTCGCGAAAATAAGTATGTAAGTGCACCTCCTAGCATCCTTCCCCGGCGCCTATGGTTATACCCAGTATTACCTCTGAATATTCGAAAACCGTTTCGGGGCAATTAATTTGTAAATTTATATAAATTAATTAACAAAGTAACAAAATGTCACATAGTAACATAATTATTCGCCGCACGGAAAAACGTGCCTAGATTCACTGTGGCCCGAGCGGCCAGGTCGTTGGTTCGAATTCCACTGAAGAGCATGGACATTGTGATTGTCTAAAAATTTGAATTACACATAATTACAATGTGTCTACTTAATAGGCTCTGATCCTGAAGCCACAGGGGGCGTTCCCTTAAGAAAAAATCATTATTTCATTGAATTTCAAAGCAAGAAATGCATATTTGACCAAAATTAAAACAGTCGTAATTACAAATCACACTGAATAACTTAAAAAACCTCCTCAATTAATATTTTTTCCCTAATGAATCCAAGTCGAGTTCAAGTTTAACCATCCAAATCCACTACCTAACAGATTTAATAAAATCTCGCATTTATTGCCAACAAAGTTACTAACATTTCAAATCATTAAACTGAAGGGTTCATGAAATCCTGGCGTAATTTTAACCCGGTTGATTAACTTCATAAAATCGCGTGGTATGTGTAACCTGGTGAATTAAACATAACCAATTTACTATAATGAAGTCGCCTGGTTACTAGGCGCAACCGTGGTTGAAGCGGTAAAGTCATTACGTACGTAGTATTGTAATAGATGGTGAGCGATTGTAACCGCCAGTATAACCACCGGTACCGCTGATAACCGTTTCAAATTGCTGCCAGCGGTTATTTTACTATTGGTGATTTTTGATGTATAGAGTTGACATGATTAATTTAATTGAATGTGGCTTGATTTTTTTCTAAATACCTATGTACTTATCTATTATAATACCTACGGGTTTTTATTATATATGTGTCATTGAATTTCTATTTAATTTGATGGACTATAGATAGTTTTTTGCCAGGTAAAATCATATAATCAAAAATCAAATTGAATTCGTGCTGCGCACTCGGTCAATTTTCATCGACTAACTCATGCTATCACCGATTAATAATCATAGCACTTGTTGTATTACCCCCGAAAATATAACTGTGGTGTCACGAAAAGTACCTACGAGTGTTATTGATAATAAAGCTAAACATCCGAACAGCTGCATAATAAATTTAGTTTCCATGGGCAACAAAGTTTAACTTATTGTCAAATCTAACGCCCAGATCTGTAGTATTTCGAATTGTATAATAATTATAGTTTAGTGGTGATAAGAACCATACATTTATTAATATATACGTATCATCAACTGTTATTACCTTTTAATATGCAACATTTATTGATACTTATAAACAACAATACATTAGTTACTTATAATACCTTAGATACTTATAATTCATTAGTTACAAACTTAATACCATAATATTCAATGTGTCAACTAATTGACAGATAAAATTGTTGATTTGTTTTTACATTGCTGTCGTTGATTTTACGATTAAGCTTTGAAAATAACGCGAATATATGCGATGGGAGCCCCCTTGGATGTTCAAAGAGACCCGGTTTCACCTCGTCAATTAGTAACATCCTCGGTATTATAAATCGCATAATATTCTTGTTATATTTAATAATAAGACGGATATTTTTCTTGGTGTACGTCACAAAGTAATATTCAATTGTCAAAATAATAAATACGTATCCCAAGTTCTGATCTCTTCTTTAAATATATTTAATAAAAAATGTCCATTGCCAATTTTCCGCACTTATTTTGAGTGTCAGAATGTCTATTTTCCGCACGATTGCAGAAAATAGTATATTATAATACAATAAGAGCACGACGCGAAGCGGAATAATTTCAACGTCGCTTGTACTTTAAAAGCACTTATAGACGTGTGCCATACGCATGTTTTTTAAATTATCCTGCATCCTAATATAATTAAATTCTTTTGGCTAGTATTACGTCGTAAACCAGATGATAAATAATTATGAAAAATGAACTTGTAAATTTCGGTCAAATTCTTATTACGTATCTATCTATATTGGTTTATTAACTTGGTGTTGAAAGTTATCGATAAAATTAATATGAAATTCCAAAGGCGATGAATTCTAAACAATTTATAATGTAAAATTCTTGGAAGTTTACAACTTTCAGGTAAACTGTATGTAAGCTAATTCGGTTTAGAGTTGCGCATAAATCTGGCGTATAACCTGGAATGTAGCATTTTCCTTCAATTCATATCTTAATTAGCCTCTTAAAATAACGATCTCAATCGCTCAAACGCGGCATCAATTAATTATATCACTTCTGACATCTGACCTTATTTCGCAATTATACACACAAATGTCACGAACGACACGAGACAAGAACAAGAGATTATTTGTTCTCATCTGTAATTACGGACTAAATGTTTTAGATTAGTTTCAAGTTCCAAGGATCCTAAAACGTAAATTTAATTTTTTAATTTTAAATCATGCAACATTAAATTAAGTGAAGTTTTTTTTTTAACTTTATTTACTAATTTTTACTAGTAATGCCCAGTTCACGAAAGGATTCTTTGAAGATTCTTTTCAGAACTCATAATGATAAATGAATTACTTTATTTGCGTAAAGATATATATATATATATATATATATATATATATATATATATATATATATATATATACAGGGTGTTCATTTTAAGTGGCGCACCATTGCTAACTCGAGAACTATAAGAGCTACGAAGTTGGTTAAATTAGCAAACAATTTCTATTTTATATGACTACTTTAATGAACGAAAGAAAAAAATTTTTAGACCAGTGGTTCTCAAACTACGGGGTGCAACTTTCTTATTTCAAATGGGGACCTATTTTTTTATTTGCCTATTCTATTCAGTATTTTTTTCTGAATTCAACGAGATATTAGTTTAATACCCTTGCATAACAAAAACATTTGAAAAACGCTATTGAAAATTATAATAATTTAATTAAAATCTGATTGTTAGTTAGTGTTACGGAAGAAAACAATTGAATATTTTGTTTCATATTAATTGTTAGTGAAAAAGATTCTAGTATACTACACTGATCAGACCAAATAAGGTCGAAACACGTGTCCGTAGTTACCTCCACCTTGTACCCTACTGAGTACTTAGTACCTGGAACTCATACACTCAGTAGCGGTCCTGATCTCTTAATTAAAATCAAAGAATCTTTTTCATTATCAAATAACAATTAATATGAAACAAATATTCAATTGTTTTCTTCCATAGCACTCTTGTAACACTCAGATTTTAATTAAATTATCATAATTTTCAATAGCGTTTTTCTCATGTTTTTGTTATGCCAGGGTATGAAAGTAATATCTCGTTGAATTCAGAAAAAAATACTGAATCGAATAAGCGAATAAAAAAAATAGGTTCCCATTTGAAATAAGAAAGTTGCACTCCGTAGTTTGAGAACCACTGGTCTAAAAAAAATTTTCTTTCGTTCATTAAAGTAGTCATATAAAATAGAAATTGTTTGCTAATTTAATCAACTTCGTACCTCTTATACTTCTCGAGATAGCAATGGTGCGCCACTTAAAATGAACACCCTGTATATATATATATATATATATATATATATATATATATATATATATATATATATATATATATATATATGAGCATTTCCATTACTTTTCGACAACTTTTTTTGGGTCAAAAATTTCCCAAACATGAAACTTTGAGGCTGTTTAGAACGAATTAATTGCGGATTTTTTCATCTATGTAGAAAAAAGTTATAAATTTTTGAAGATTTGAACTTTAGGTAATTTTTCTTAAAATAGATCATTTAAAAAAAATTGCAATTACGTGCAACTAATAAATAACGCTTCCCATGTAATAAAAAAATCAAAAAACACGCGAGGAAGACCCACTGAATTTTTAAGTTCGAGCTGAAAGCGTAATTATCGACATTACAGATTCTTGTAACATTAAATTAAACCATTAAACCGCAATAAGAAATTTTTCCGTGAGTATTTTTTATTTTTTTTAGTACATGAGAAGCATTATTCATTAGTAAATACGCACGTCATTGCAATTTTTTGAAAATGCTCTATTTTAAAAAGTTACCTAAATTTCAAATCTTCAAAAATTCATATCTTTTTTCTACATAGATGAAAAAAATTGGTTTTTACGGGAAAAATCCGCAAATAATTCGTTCTAAAAAGCCTCGAAGTTTCATGCTTGGGAAATTTTTGACCCAAAAAAAGTTGTCGAAAAGTAATGGAAATGCTCATATATATATATATACGTATATATATATATATATATATATATATATATAAAATGTATTTAAATGTAAAACATATAAATATTGATTTCGTTTTTGCACCGTGCTTCGCAGTTATATGTTATAGTAGTTCAATTATTGTTCTTGTACGAAAATTTGAATTTCTTGCTACGCATATATACTACAGAATATAATTTGTAGACAGCCCAATATTACAGCAACTTGATGTAGGTGATATACCTCTTAAATAATTTTATTCATACTTGTTATATTTCAGATTGTTAAAATTTAGACATTTAGCGGTTACATTTGCCAATTCAACAAATTACAAATGAACAAACAAAAAACAATGTCCCTAACCTTGCCAAAACTAATATTCTTAATTCCTATCCAATTAAACCCAACTTTAATTACACAATAACCAATAAGTTACTAGTATTCTCAACATCTTTCTGCTCATATAAAAAATGTCCTTTCCTTTTCCTTTCGTTCCATGCGATAATCTTGACAGTTCGGCACAAAACAATAGAAGATCGTAACAAATGAAGATCATAATAACAAGCGAAGAGAGGCAAAGCAAGGGCGACTTGATGAGATGGAAGCTTTTACACATTTATAACCAATGAATATTCTAGAAATATGAGTGGAAAACTCGCCCTTGCGGTAATTTACTGATGTGAGGCTGGAGTTGTGTCTAGAAGATTATATGTATACATATATAGTCAAATGGACTCTTCAAGTGTACACCGCAATAATTATGTAAAGTAATTTATACTCTTGTAATTTAAAATGTAATAACTTTGCTTGACAATGGCCTCAACATAGGTCGAAACGTCGCATTTAACTTTTGACGTTCGCCGTTCGGTAACATTGGGTGTATAGAGTCCCGTGATATATTTAATGTTAAATATTTCCATGACAACTATGATGTTTACTGTACTACATTTTAACTACTGCAACCGCAACGTTAACGACAGCGTAACAGCAACGTTGACGTCAAGTTTATAAATCATCATCTGACTGTCATTATTTAAATTCATATAAAACACAATTCAAACTTGTTGAAAACTTAGAAATATCTTTTTTATCTAAAATATTTCGCAACTTTCCGTAAAGTAATGGTTGTTCTACAAAAAATAAAAATTTTGTTCAAACCTCTCTATTATGTTATTGTATGTTTCAGTATTCCTTTCGTCGTATTTTTTCTGGAGAAGACGGGGCTATTCCATTTGCCATATTTTCTTTATTTCAAGTTAAAAACTGAAAATATTCCGAATCGTCCATTAATTAATTTTAGTCGGTTCAGATATTGATTTATTGATATTCGCTAAAACAAATAGAATAAAATACAAATTGAACATAATCTCGAACAAACCCAAATTAATACCTCTAAAACAGCTAATACAGGAATAAGTATTTGTTTATTTATTCAACACATGATTGTAATAAGATAGAAAGAGTAAGACAATGTATTTGTTAGTTATTTTTGAAAATAAAATAATGACGTATCGGCAAAGAAGTTTGGGTCAGACCTTAACTACTGTTTGTTCAAAAAATTAATAATTATTTTTTCGCTCATCGAATTTTTGCATTAAATGAGGTAGGTACGAAAATATAATACTTACTATAATATCTAAAAGGATAAACATCTATCACGGAACAGAAAAAACCCTAATTTTCAACAAAATGCGGAAGTTAATTTTACAAAATCATATCTAACTTAATCAACAGCACAAAATAGAATAAGTGTCTACAGGAAATAAGTATACAAAAATTTATACTAAAACACACGCAAAGAAATTTTGTGACATTTTTAACACAATTGTGATTTTATTTTACACAAACACGGTTTATTATTAGGACAGCAGCAACGTGTTGATCTAGTTACCAACGTTTTGTGGTAGTTCTTGTATGTTACTTCCTACCATAATATTGCGATTAAATTTTAGATTTAAAATATACAGAATCCATTGTGGTATAGAACACAATACACGTTTGGAAATAATTACTACATATAATATTTATATATTACCACAATGAATTGTAAAAATCAAAATTATATTTAATTTTATTTACAAATATCAGATTTTAATAATACTTCTTTTAATGATAATTATTATGATTTTATTAATACAATGTATGCACTAAAAGTAATAAAAATATTTAGTTATTACTTTATAATTTGTAAGGGCACAGTGTTAAAATTAGACAACTTCGTTACTCTTACAAATTTAACAATGCACTAAATAAAAAATGTAAATAATGAATAATTTTTCAAAATTTGTGTAGGTACTGTAAACAGTTTTTTTCGGCGACAAGTACCTACTGAATAATAATTTCTTATTTTATAGTGCATTGCTAAATTTGTAAGAGTAACGATGGTGTCTAATTTTAACACTGTGCTCTTACAAATTATAAAGTAATAACAAAATATTTTTCTTACTTTTACTGCTTCCATTGTATCCATAATACCATATTATGAACTAAAACATAGGATCATGAGGTTAACATTAAATTAACAACAAGAACAAATGAAGAACACTGCATTATATTTACAAAAATATAATATATTTTATAATTAAGAAAAAAACATCTTATACGACTATGACATACTGAGATACAAAACAATTCATATAGATTATTATTCCTTAAATCAAATATTTCCAATATGAAGAAACATCCCCTGTAACAGTTATGCGACTCTAAAAAAGAAACTATGACTATGAATAAAAATTATTTATGAACCATGTAGATACTACTGGTACTGTACCTAGAATTAAAATATCTTGATATATAATACATAATCAACTTACGTTTAAAAAATCGGGACAAGACACTGAAAATCCCATTCAATTAACTTCTCCTTAACATTTTTGTCAGCTATTCCTGCATTAATTATTTATCAAATATTTGCGAGTTCTTTAAATAAATGCCTTCGACACGTATGCACACAACAAAGGTTGACACACACAAATGAGAAAAATAAAGCTTGCCGGTTCAAACTTGCAGTAAAACTACAAGAAAATAGTTACAATGTACAAACCATTGTGGTAAATTAAACACTTCAATTCAGTAAATATTGGAAATTACCGAGAAATTACTCTTATTGTTGTAAATTTTACGAGAAATTTTAGCTTTATATTTAGTTGTACTTTTACCACAAATATTGCGCTAAAATATACAATGTTGATATGCTGGTTATTAACACATCTTATTATTTTAAACATCAATATATAAATCACAAAATGATTGTGTTGTTAACATATAATTTTGTGAAATGTATTGAAAATTTTTTTTACTACAGCAAATATATAAAAAAAATAGCATAATCAAATTACAATAACATTGAAGTTAAATGCGCCTGTATATTTTTTTCCGTGCAGGAAACGTATAATGAAAAATACCTTGAAAATTATTAGGTAATATCCGTGTGATCTAAAATGTAATCATATATACATTGCTTAACAACAATAGCAGACTGATTTAATTTTAGTCATAAGCATTATTAATACGTATACAGTAAATATTTAATTTAGTCCTTTTTTACAGTTTTGGAAATTTGTAAAATGTAATTAATATTAAATTGACTGTAAAGAGAATTATTGAAAAAAACTATTTGGTAAT